>OY992531.1:199925756-200525756 GCA_963921185.1 Dasysyrphus tricinctus
TTTGGGATTCAACCTTCTCCCTAGTATGTAATAAATTGACTTTTCTCATAAAATATTATACAGTAATGTAGCTTTATATTTATGTTTTAATTAAAGACCTTAACTTTGAAGATCGGACATCTAAAACCGAAGTTATAAGCTTTCCACTCAGTCGATTTGAGGGCTGTTTGTACATAGCGGAACTTTTCTTAGCTGAACTTGGTCTACCATGGGCCAATGCACAACCGCTCATTGCTGCAACGCTGCGCTGCCAAGAAAAATTTTTATCAACGTTTAACTAAATAACCCAGTTTTTTAATTACATTTTATTAAATTCATATTATATGCTTTGTTTGTTTTTGCCCAGGGGGGGGGGGCAACTGCACCCATTGCCCCCCCCCCCCCTTGTATCCGCGCCTGGTCTAGATAAAGCTTCATTCGCATATGTGTGGCGGGAGGTAAAAGATAAGTTTCCAATCAAAACTCGTTCGGATAGTGTGTCTTCAGAACAAAAGCTTTCGACATGTTTGAGGCTCCTTGCTGAAGGAAACTATCAGCACGGTGGCGTGGGGAAAGATTACCATATTGCAGTTGGACAATCAACCTTTTCAAATATTCTGAAATGAAGGCGAGGAAGTCTTATATCCAAAATGGATATCTCTTCAAATAACAAATGAAGAAATTCAGATATCGAAAATGAGGTGCTTCGAAAGAACAGAATTTCCTGGAGTAATTGGATGCGTTGATGGAACTCACGTGAAAATAATTGCTCCTAAAGAAAATAAGCACCTTTTTTTTGAACCGCAAAGGTTTCTATAGCCGCAACGTTTTGATTGTAAGTAAAAGTAAAATTGAACAAAAAACATTTCAATTGAGGACTCATCGTCATTGTTTTTTTCTAGATTTGTGAACACAAAATGACGATGAGAGGTGTAAACGCAAATTATCAAGGGGCAAATCATGATTCCCATATATGGAATATGAGCCCTCAACGTCGCCATTTTGAAGGAGCCTATGAGAACGGAGATAGAGATAGCTGGCTACTTGGTTGGTATATTTGCTTATCTTGACTTTGTCTTTAAGTTGTTATATTCATTTCTTTAGGAGATGCGGGATATCCACTGGAACCATGGCTTATGACTCTATGTAGACAGCCTGTCCCCTATACTGCCGAAAGCCGCTATAACAAGTCACACTGCAAAGCTCGGAACATATTAGAAAGAACAATAGGATTGGTGTTGGTGAAGAGTAGATTTCGTTGTATATTAGGAGCTCGACAGTTGCATTATGACCCTAAAAAATGCGCACAGATTGTGAATGTTTGCTGTGCTCTGCACAACATATGTCTATACTACAACGCAACGGCAGAAGAAACCGCAACCATTGAAGACTTTGAAATAACCGAAAGCACTGTAGAGGAATCAATAGAAATCCAAAGATCATTACATCATAGTCACGCAGTTGCAACGCGAAATGAAATTTTAATGCTTTTTTAATATTAAATTTCTTTATTTATTAAAGTAAATAACAAAAAGTTAATAAAAATATGCCTTCGTGGCAGATACAAAAACTTAAACTAGCCTCCTTGGCTTGGGAACATATGTACATACATATTACAGATACAAAAACTTAAACTAGCCTCCTTGGCTTGGGAGCATATGTACATATTTATGTACTCTAGGTTATTAAATAAATAAGTATAAATAATAAATGGTTAACTTGCATTGTTTAAAAAAGCATAGTTATTCATTAAGCGCATTGATCATCCTTGCAAGCTCAGCTTCTAGAATCTGCACTTTGAGGTCTAGTTTCCGATTCATTAAACTTCTTATCTCGGCATTGTGCTCTTCCATTTCTTTGAACTTCTTTTTTCAATATCAATGTCTAGGCATTGTGCTCTTCCATTTCTTTGAATTTCTTTTTTCAATATCAAACAAGTTGTCTTGAGTTCGACTTACTCTTTTTAAATGCTTAACAACATCTTCTAAATTTTTATTAGTTGTGTTAAGCATGGAAGAAATTTCTTTATAATAATCTTCCTGAAAGTTCACTTGTTTGTTCAGAAGTTGGCTAGTAGATGGGGGCTTCCTTTTTGTTGACTGCCCTATACTAGCTTCAGAAACATATCCACAGTTTTCATTATTTGTTACTTCAAGTTTGGGCTGTGAATCGTTTAACTCATATGAGTCTTGATTGTCATTGCTTTTATGGCTGGGCTTCAAGGTTGTGGATGAATTTTCTTAGGACCAATTCCAAATGACATCGCTTCAACTCCTTCTATGGTATCTTTTAAATTTACGACTGATATTACAGTTTGTTCGAGGTCCGTGAAACTTTTTTGGTTATAAGGTCCGACAACCGTAGATTCTGCATCTTTCTTGTTGTCGACCAACTTTTTTCTATATAGGATTTATAATCACTCCAAACCTTTATTATATTTTTAAAATTGTATAAGTATCGCCTAAAAACTCTAATTGTGCGTAATCCAAACCTTTTCCCAGCCATTAACATTGCGAACTGGTGGCCCCAATTCATTAACTTGATCTTTAACATTTTGCCAAAAAATTGCAACTTCTTCCGCAGGTCTCTTGGAGCTGTTGCGTGCTATGTCCAATTTCATCGATAGCAGATCGACCAATCGCTCTTGTTGGGCCCTAGTGGTTGTTTTCTTTCTGAAATACACAACTATTATGCTTAAGAGAACAAATTATTTATTATTATCTGTTTACTTACAATTTTGCAGGAGTCGCCATTTCAATTCCGCAGCAATTTGTTATCGGAGATAATCGGACAAATTTTAACGCACAGCTGTCAAAAAATCTTCACTTAACGCATTTCATCGCATGCGGTGAAGTGCGTTTTTTTTTCGGAAGATCTGTCCGATCTGTCAATCGGAACGGATACCTGGATTGAAAATTCTCCGATTTCGAACAGATCGGAGAAAATTTCCTCCGAACGGATACCTCAATAGGGCTGATTGTATATGTATTGATAAGGTTTATCAGGATTTCAAACAAAAATTTAATTTCTTAGAGGGAACAAAGATGTGTTAATTTTTCAGTGTTTCGAAGGCCTTAAATAAAGTTTCAGAATCGTCTAACACGTGGTGCATTTTTTTCTTAAGCCCAATTCAAGAAATGCTAACTTTACATACGTTCCGCCCATTAGGGTGGATGGTTGGACGTTGTAGGACGTGGGTAGTCACTGATTGTCGTCAACATGAGCACGGCCAGTGATGCAACGAATCAGGCGCGGATCCAGCATTCCGTTCAGGGGGGGCAATTTTTGCGAGTTTCCAAAATCTTGATGTGGTCTACAGAAAATTTGAGTACACTTCATACCGCTCTACACGACTGGTCGCACAATGCAATGTGAGTTGATGAGTTTTAAATTTGAAGAAAGCAATTAAATCTTTCATAACTGCCACAGTTCTCGAACAGCGGGTACTTTGCGAAATGAAGTTTTGCAGCTTGTAGCTATAGCATGGTGTCTTTACAGCGTTTTTGAGTTCCCTCTGGATCTGCGTAGCTCTACAATTATTATGCTTGGAAAACATAATGGTACAGTGGTATGTTCCTAATCAGACACATGATGTTCGAGTTCTAGTGAAATTTCCAGCCTCTTCTTTAGGTGGCAACCTAACCTAACCTTGTTAGTAAAAGGCCGTTTTCAAGAACGTCATCAGCGTCAAAAATGCGTTTTGCAAAATGTTCTCAAACGCAAACTGCAAAATCCTTCTGTTAGAAAAGGCAAATTCAAGTTTTACTGCGTAAGCATTGTGTTCGATAATGCAGTTCGGAGGTTACTAAAGTCACATGTTCGAAAACATCATTTGTGTGGTTCAATTCGGCAATAAAAAATCGAGTTGGCAACAGAAATATTGAGAAGTCGGAGAATGTGTTCATAAACGTCAAATGCGTTTGCAAAGAAAATTGAAGGAAGTTGATAAAAAAGATTTTGTGCAGACAAAACCATTGCATTCATTTGAAAAAAGCTGTATTTTAGCTTAACTTAAATTATAGATCAAAACGAGATCAACCGTATCGTTTGTTCAGATGCCTTCGTCCATCGACACAAATATTTATAGTGGAAAATCCAAACAAAAACACCACTCTTTATTAAACCTTTCGGTCAGATCTTCTTGATTGTGACTAACTTTCGTTATACATTTCATTAACAATATAAATACTTAGCCTTCGTTGAGTTTTAATACAAATGTTTCATATAAGCTCAAAACATCAACTACTGAGTTGCCAAACTCATGCAGTTCGATACAATAGCAATATTTGCGTCGAAAAATGGCAATCATTTGACAATTGAATTGACTAAGCAACTATCCTTTCCTTAGGTATTAAAGTTCCATCCAACTTCTCTTCGGCAGTGACTGCTGAAGTCGTTTTCTGGTTTCTCTCCAATCTTCTTCGTTGGGTTCGTTCTCTTCGCCAGTTGAATAATATGGAACACGGAAGTTCTATAAACACATCCACGAAAGCGACAAAATCCTCACATCAAAAACGTATCTTATGGCTAAAACCGATGTGCATTTAGTATGAAATTTGTTGGTATTTCTCAATAACTTTTATACAAAAATGTAGTTTATTATTTTAACTTTAATTGAATATCTTCATCCTGTAGATCTGAGCATTTTTAGCAAAATTTGAAATTTTTGAAGCTAATTACTTGTAAATTGACGTCTTTTAAAGTTATTTTTCAATTGAAATCAACCTCAAGGTTGCAAAAGTGCCCCTGTTACCTCTCCCGTTACATTCAAGTATAAAAAAAACCACTAACAAACTTGTAGAGTAGGGTTGAGGGTGGAGCAATAACTTTTTAAGAAATCATTTCTCAAATTGTGAAATGTTTCATTCAAAGAATATTGAAAACTGAAAATGAAATCGATTTGTTATTCAATCTGCTCCCTAGTATGAAATAAATTGACTTTTCTCAAAAAATGTCATACAGTAATGTACCCTGACATTTATCTTTTAATTAAAGATCTTAACTTTGAAGATCAAGATCTAAAACCGAAGTTATAAGCTTTCCACTCAGTCGATTTGAAAGCGCTATTTGTGCAAAGCGGAACTTTTCTTAACTGAACCTGGTAAGCCAGCGGCCAACAAACAACCACTCATTGCTGCAACGCTGCACTGCCAAGAAAAAATTTTATAAACGTATAACGAAATAACCTTTTTTTGATTATTTTATGCTTCGTTCGTTCTTGCCCAGGGGGGGGCAATTGCACCCATTGCCCTCCCCCTGTATCCGCGCCTGCAACGAATTCTACACGTGTCGATTGTGCTTATTTTACCTCCAAGTGGTAGCCATCGGATACTGGTCTCGTTCATCTGGACTTGACTTGCTTAAATAATAAGCGCGAGTGTCGAACAAAAGCCATTAATAGCAACACTATAATATTCTGTCGGAAACAACTGGCTGTATAATTCGCCTGAAGTGTTGGACTAGCGGCGGAGGAATTCAGCATAGAGAGTCAACGGTGTCATCAAAAGTCTTGAAAACAGAAACTTGGAGGAGTGTTCCCACTAAGCTACCTCTCATTTTATAATGATGGCAGCGGAAGAATTCCCCAGATTGGATCAACGGTGGCGCCTACAGTTCTAATCAAGCTGAAACACTTTAAGTGAGCACCTTATACGAGCTACTTCCACATATTTCCTATAAAGAGCGGTAAATCTGGCTCCCCGCCCTGGGAGTTATATTGTAAGGGTCTGGTCCTTCAGGTTAGGGGTCGTGCCGTCAGGGTGACTTCCCGGCCATGTAAAGCGAATTTAGTTGCAAAGCAATAAAAAGCCTCGGATACGAACGTTTTTACTGTTGACGAACCTAGCAAACGAAATAAGGACAACTTGCTTCGGATCTGCACGTCTCCCTGTACACCACTCGCAGCCGAACATTTAGCGGAAGCCCTTGACTGCTACAAAGCAGACATCACCGCCATCCAAGAAGTGCGATGGGATGGGCTGGAAAAAAAAATTGAAAGACATCTACTACGGTGATTGTTACCGACCACAAGGGCAGCGTCTTTTTGCATTAGATTCGTTTTGTTCGAGGCAGACTTACGCAAGAAATCTTGAGTTTTAACTGTTATATCTAATAATACTAATAATAATAACAACTATGTGAACGAGCACCTCACGACAATTCGCATCAAGGCTAAATTCGCCAACATTAGCCTCATTTATGCGTGCATGCCCCCAAACATCTCTATAGAGACGAGCTATAAAGACCAATGTCAAATTTTGGTATCCCTCCCAAAAATGTCTGTTCATGAAGAATGAGGATGGAGAATGCACGCTGCTCTATCAATAGGCGTTTTTCTTTTTTAGCTCAGAGCGTTCAAGTTGTGTTTCTTTTTTAAGTCGGGGCTAGCTCGGAGTACGCTCCATGAGCTCAGAATAAAAAGACCGAACAAATGGAGCAAATAGCTGAGCGCGACCAACTTCAATTCACGATTTGACGAAAAAGAAAAAAAAGCGAGTTCAGACAAGGGATGCTCTGCCGCTTCAAGTAAATAGATTTTTAATAAAAATAATTCTTAAACATTAATTTTATTTGTTTTCCTTTTTTATAGTTATAAAGTGGACCAGTGCTATGACGCTATTCTTTATCAGCCTAATTACGGCGCGTAAAAATCGCCTGGACACAGGTATAAAAAAAATGTGTTCGAAGAAATAGCTAGGGAGATAAATAGCGCCTTTTGGACTGAATCTCACCCAGTAACAATGTGACACAAAATATAAAAGCCTTAAAGAACATACAAAACTCACAAGGAAAACTAAAAGAAGAATAGTATGTTCCGCAAAACCTGGAAGTTCTTCGACGAGATGGATGACATGCTGTAACGGGCCCCCGAAGTGATTCCGCCTGCTGTTATGTCTTCTGGGGACATTGAAGTCGGAGTTAATGATCCTGACCACGCTTGCGATCTTCTGAAAATGATACCGAGGTTGAGATGAGTTTTGTAAACAGTAGGAAGAGACGTAGGCAGCGGGATTCATCAGTAGAGAGGAGACATCAGGAACGTATCTATGGATGCAACAAATCGTTTCCTAAATATTTTTGAAAGAATGGTGATAAATGTAAATGTGAATGATAGCAAAAAAAGAAATTATACTTTATAGTTAGGTATGGTGAACTTTATTGATGAATACTAAATAGTTGAGGGGACTTCAGGTCAAATGAAACATATTTATATTTTGTCACGACATTTGTCCATATGAATATGGACATCTTCAGGTGAAACAATAGCTTTCTGTTGATATGGACAAAACGTCGTGACAAAATATAAATTTGTTTCATTTGACCTGAAATAAACAAAGAATAAACTAATACGAGTAAGTACATGAATTTATGAAGCTTATTCCTTAAGTTTGTTCGATGTTGGCACTGGGGAACACTGGGTCACCCCGAACTCGCACTCAGGCGTTTTATGTGACATCTTTTTAACCCAGCTTATTTGCACTGTGTGACAGCGTTACCGCTGGGCGACTTTAGTCGCACTTTGCGACCTTTTTTGGGTCCGTGCGACTAAACGACGACCTTTTGATCAGGGCGACCTTTTTCTCCGTGCGACTTTTTTAAATTTAAAATATCAAAAAGACACAAGCATAGGTTTCTCGAATTCGCCCATTTGAATTGGAACAAACAGAACAGAAACAATATTTCAATCGACTTTCAATCAACTATTCTTTTTCCATTTCCTTTGAAACGAAAACGAAGCGGTTTGGGACGTCTGTGAAGTTAGCAGGGCAACTTTCACCCACGCAATTGGGACCTTGACAGGAATTTGCAGTTTTTTTTGCATTTTTTTTGCATTTCTATTCCCAATTTTGCAGTTCGCCAAATAACGGTGTAATTTAGTGACCTGCTAACTTCACAGTGAAGTTAGCAGGTCACATGGCATATCTCAGGAACCAAGCGTGCTACGAACTTGTAGTAAGGCTCCAAATTTGCAGTTTTTTTGCATTTCAATGATAGGCTAAAAAAAAAATTTCATACTGACCTGCTAACTTCACAGTGAACTAACTAACTCCCAACTGCTAACTCCGAAGTGAACTTGGGAAATTTTTAATTTGAGGACTTCAAATTTTGAACATAGCCTATCGTTGAAATGCAAAAAAAACTGCAAATTGGGAGCCTTATTGCAAGTTCCTAGCATGCTTGGTTCCTGAGATACACCATGTGATCTGCTAACTTCACTGTGAAGTTAGTTAGTATGAAATTTTTTTCAAAAAAAGGACTTCAAAATTCTGACCTAGCCTATCATTGAAATGCAAAAAAACTGCTAATTTGGAGCCATACTACAAGTTCCTAGCACGCTTGGTTCCTGAGATACGCCATGTGACCTGCTAACTTCACTATGAAGTTAGCAGGTCACTTAATTACACCGTTATTTGGCGAACTGCAAAATCGGGAATAGAAATGCAAAAAAAATGCAAAAAAAACTGCAAATTCCTGTCAAGGTCCCAATTGCGTGGGTGAAAGTTGCCCTGCTAACTTCACAGACGTCGGTTTGGGGCTTGGCTTGCGCTTGATTGAAACTGAAATTGAAATTGAAACGAAGTGAGGGAACTCGAAATTGGAAGACTAGAACGCCAATTGAGTGATGGGCTAAATACTGAACTAATAGCTTGCAACATCTGTTACTAATATTATTACTATTCTTCAATAACAGCTATAGCTACCTGTTACTGAAATAAAAGTTGCGTAAAAAACCGTCGTCGTTAAAATATAGGAATTAAGATACCCGTTTATAGCACAAATATTATGTATGAGTAAAGGAAAAAAGGTGACATTTTTACTTTTTCACTTTTTTTTCAAAAATTGAGAAAATCTTATTTAAGATATGCCTGCCCAGATTTTTTGATTTTTGTTTTCTTTATGTGCATCGGTTAAGCAGACAGAAGTATTTGTTGTATTTATTAGTTTTGCAGTAGTTTTTGGGATGGAGCTTTTATTTAAAAAATATTTTTAAAATGTCACCTTTTGATATAAACCAAAATATCGCAAGAAAAAATATCACTTTTTAAACACAATTTGATATAAAGCCAAGTAAATAGTTTATATTTTTTGTATGAAATCCTTTGCTCAGAAAATGCCTTTTCAAGTTGAATTTTCGTTTATAATGTAATTATTCTTTACTTGATCTCCTTGGCAATCGATAAATTCAGGGTTTTGAACCCGATTAAAAAACAGAAGAAAAAAGTTCCAAAAGTGAAAATTCCATATTTTGTTCCTAAACTCCTCATATATCATTTGAAATATTTTAAAGTAAAATTAGTGATAATTTTAATGCGAAGAAAAGCTGTTGACTTAATTATTATGTCTATGTTTTTGGTTATAAAAAATGACAAGTCCTAACCATAACACTTATTGAGGAATCAAAATAAACAAAAAAAAAGACTGATTTTTCTTAACTATTATTCTGCTTAATAATGATTTCAATGTTATCGTGTTAATTCGAAATCTCCTTGCAGCAGCAAAAATGCGTAACCATTTTAGTACTGATTTTGCTAAAGTGTGATCCTGCTCAATAGTCATTTCAATTTTGACATTTAGATTCGATGTGTCATTCCAGCAGCAAGAAGGCGTAATAGTTTTGTTTTTGATTTTAAATTTACTTGATAAAATTGAAATAACTACCTATGTACATATTAAGCAGAATCATCAGAGCCAAATTTGTAAACGCATATACAAATTTACTTGTATCGTGAATTTAATAAAAACTGCGTTATTTTAAAGTTTTAGTTCTAATTTTAATAGCAGTTATTCCCGATTTTCTGTAACAGGCTAATTAATAACTGTTACTAAATATCTGTTACTAGCATATTCATTACTAACCCATCCCTATAAAGGTTGAATACATCGGAAAACTAACTATATACAAAATTAATCAACATTAACTTTTGTTATTACTTTCGTAATCATCATTACTATTCTGAACGCCTATAGGTCTAGCTATACAATTTTAAAATGAAGACTGCATTTTTTTTAATTTTTTAAGTATTAAGGGTTTTGTTTTAATAAAAAAATGTTCCAAAAATAATCTTAATTGTTTTTGTTATTCAAATATAAAAATATGGTTGTGCGACTTTTTATTTTCGAAATGCGACCTTTTGGGTGAAAGTGCGACTTTTCTTCAATTATTATGTTTTGCGACCTTTTTTTCTTGAGTGCGACTTTTTTTGCGACCTTTCAAAAATTCTCAGCGGTAGCCCTGCTGTGTGAAATGTTTTGTGGACAATTTTGTTACTATTTATTAATTCATATATTAACAAACAAATTTCCAACACAAATCGACAGAAATCCAGTGCTTGCATGAAGGTTTTGAAGCTGCACAAAATATTACCTAAGCAAATTAACATTTTCATCAATGTGTAATCAAAGCCCGAGCAGACAACAGTTTTTTGACATTCGAATGACTTCCCCCAGTGTGCCCTGGGGCAGAAGAAACATCGAACAAACCTATTGTTAAACGAAATACTAGGCAATAATATGTTTCTTTTCTGAATATTATATAAAATTAAAATAAATGTTATGTATACCACCTATATTGTTTTCTACATTATCTGCTTCATATTTTACAAATCTACTTCGATTTGTTGGGCAGTTTGTTTCACTTAATGGGCTCAGCATTCTCATCCCTGGTGTTTTTCAGTGGAAAAACTGTCCGGGTGATTTTGCCGTGTGCGTAGATGGGGAAATAAGGAAAGAAGATACACAGTGACGGTGCGTCAATAAGACGTTTTTAGACAGTGTCAACCCTTCCGTAAAGAGAAAAATAAAAAGAGACCTACTCGTTACAATCAAGAAAACTGTGCTTACATTCATTTCATTATATCCCTAAATCCCATAACCTATCTCAAATTGTCAACAGCTATAATTTTGCCAAACATAAATCGTAACATTCATCCCTTACTATTCACACACCTCACATTTTCCACATCTACTTTTATATCATTAAATAATTTGACCTCTACCAACAACCACAAAGCACAAAATTTAAATACTCAAACACAATAGACTACACACACTTTAGCTTCGCTAATCGCTATGCCTCTGCACTATGCATCTGCTACGCAGCGTTACCACTTCCGAAAAAAAAGCCGAAGTAGTTTTGAAGAAAAATGTGAAGTAGATTGAGAAAAATCGAAGTAGATTTCAAAATGTACTTTCTTGTACAAACATTTATTAGGCCAAGAGCCGGGTACTTTTTTCTTGCAATTTATTCCTTTTCGCAACAACAACATAACTTAGGAAAACAAATTAAAGAATGGAATATTACCTTTCAAAAAAATTACTATTATATTCGAAGGATGCACGAGATATATGATAAAACGCGTTTTCCAAGATGGCGGCTGACGCTCGCGCCTCCCAGTCCCGCCAACTTGGATTTTATATTCAGGGGGCACCCCTGAACATATTCCATCAAGAAAAATCAGTACAATAATGAATTGCATTCAGAACCTCCTTTTTTTGTTCTGGCTCTTGGAGTACATATTTTGATTAAATTTAATTAAATTAAACTAAAAAATAAAAAACTTAAAACAAAAATGGCTATTCTCTCAGACTTCATATCAACATAATTATATGTTTATTTCAATATAGCTGAAATTATAAAAACAAATGGTTTTTTTTTTCGACGGTAATTTTTATTTGTTTCACTTCAAAAACCTGACAACACCTGGTTCAAGTGTAAATTTTTTTTACGAATCTATTGTTTACTCCTAACAGTAAACGCCATTTAGTCCAGTCAATTTGTGCTCAAATCGGTGCTTACCAAGCATGATACGTCAGGAAAATTTTAGTCGGAAATCTACATAAAAGTAAGGAAAAAAATCAAAACTACGCCACAATTTTGCATGGTAAAAAACACAATATGGCTGAATAAACAGCAAATTCAATGAAATAAAGGAAAAGGGAAGTAGAGTTGTCTTTTTTTTTTGTAAAATTGAAGTAGGTTAAGACAAGAGAATTTTAAAAATGAAATAGATTCCCATATTTCAGAGATGGTGCGAAGTAGGAAGTAGATTTTTTTTAAAATAAGAAAAAAAAGAAGTAGATCTACTTCAATTGAAGTAAAGTGGTATCACTGCTGCTCAGGGCTGTCGTTTCACTTTTTCAGAAAGCAGTACTTCAAGGAAAAAAATAGCAGTACACGGCAGTACGGCAGTAAAATATATATTTACAAATATAATTGTTAATGCATTTAATTTTGTTTAAATGCACATATTGTTCATTAAAATTATCACATACGTGCCCATTACCTATTTAACTCTAGCGCACTGCAATGGTGGTATTAAAAAGTTTTCATTACATACAAAACTCTTGTTATGTTTGTGCATGTTTTTCTCAAAATCTGTTTGCTTAAATTTTCGTCATTTTGTTGTAAAATGAAATTCCATAAGGTTATTAAACAAATTTAAACCACTCCTTTTTCCAGATGGTGGCCTTAATTGGCCTGGACACCACAATAACTTGGTTTATAATGAGAAAACGTTGCCAAACGCATAGTACAAAAAATATTGCTGATCGATTAATGCTATGTTAATAAATTTTTTGACTAAATTTACTACTCCATAAAAATGCTGCATGATTGACTTTTAATCTATTGGTTGTATGAAGAAAAAGAATGGTATTATTTTTTGTATAGAATTGAATAAGCTACAATTTTACTTCAATATTTCATTCCAAAAAGTTCATAGTTTTCGTGAGATTAGCAAAAAACTGAATTTTACACTCTTTTACTTCACCAAAAATTCTTTCTTCAGCCAAAATTTAGGGTGGTTTTGGAAATTGCCAAGGAAATTCAGCTTTGTAGAAGTTTTGTGGAAGTACATAAAAGTCTTAATTTCCTGGGCCAGAGATCCATTAATATAATTTAACTTTGCTTGACAGATGGGTGAAAACCAGTGACGTCTTTAGGCATGGGCCCGGTGGGCCAGGGCCCAGGGCCCCGCGATTTAGGGGGCCCCCTGGACAGCCCCAGTATACCAACCGATGGTTATTTTTGAAAGTAGGTATGCGAAGTTCAGATTGGATTTATATGGCTCTAATAAAATAAGTAATAGAGCATTATGTTTTCATCCTTATCCGGAAAGACCAATTAATAATCTTCAAATTATTTAATTTTTTTCACAAAAAAAGATCATTTTAAGTTATTTTGATATTTTTGGTACCAAAATGAAATTCAAGAAAAGTTGAATTTTTAAATAAAATAAATAATAAACACAATTGAATAAAAACTATACCTTACGCTTTTTCAGGTTTTGGGACAAAAATTGCAATAAAGTCTTAAGAGTATTAATTGGGCTTTCAAAAAGAGGAAGAAAAAAATTATACTCAATAACTTGTTTTTTTTTTCAATAAATTAATATCAAAGCGAATAGAACTCGAAAATTAAAAAAAATGACGTTGGTACAAAAATTCCGCAAAATCGTTATCCGCACAAGAACAAATTTAAGATCAGGTTAAAAATTCTCGTTTTAGTAAATCTGTTGTAGTTTGGTAAAGGAAGAGCTAGTTAAGAATAAAAATATCCAAAACAAGGCGAAAATGAGAAAATTATAATTTTAATTTGTACATATACACCCGGAATCAGTCTTCCTTCGCCAATATTGTTGTTTAAACTTCGTTTTCGGAACATTTTTTCACGGCACTGGCACAACTGAGAGTAGCATGTGCATGTATATTGTGCAGTGTGAATATCTTTTTTCTTTGGGACTATCCCGTTTTAAGTTACAAAAAAGATATTCCCTGAACGTATTTTTCAAAAATAAATGAAAAGAAAATTTTCTTTGAACACAAAATCTCGTGACAACTGTCTGTATACGTTTCTAAATAGCACCAGGGTATTAATTTATTTTTATCAATTTTATTTGCAAAAACAGGAACGTAATTTTTCCATTAGTCGTTATTCAGAAATATTTCGACAGTTGACGAACAAAAGCACCTTCGCATATTTCTGCTTTGAAATCCGCTTAAGGATGAAAAAACCATTTCTTTCATCGAAAAAAGAAGTTTTAAGTGTCACGTGAAAAATGCAGATAACATTCATTTAATCGAATTCTAATTATAAAATATTCAAAATTTGCCTTAAACTGGCAAACTGATGTTTGTGAATAGATTTTCTAACCTTTTGATACTCCCGAAATAGTTAAATGATAATAGTTAATACATAGTTAAATTTAATAAAAAATTGTGGTAAGACTTGTAGTATGAAATAGTTTTCAATAAAAAATTTCAACAGGCCCCCATATCCTTAAGGGCCCAAGGCCCCCAATCGTCTAAAGACGCCCCTGGTGAAAACTACATTTTGACGTGTGTGGAATATTTCATTTCAAATGACATCAAAATGTCCATAAACTTCCTTTTTTCGGATCATAAAAGAAAATCTGAAAAATTCCAGAAATACGAATTTTTTACTTGCGATATACAGACAATGCCTAAACGACAAACTATGCACTCGTAAAAAAATGTAACGCGAGATTTTGTTCAATAAATCTACGACTTTTTTAATTTATTTATTTTAAAGCTTTTTAGATAGGATTATGATTTGCAAATGTTCTGTGAACAAATTTTCAAAAAAGCAGTACTTTGGTCGTATTAGCAGTACGGCAGTACGGAGTTCCAAAAAGCAGTACAAATACTTCAATTGCAGTACTTCGACAGCCCTGCTGCTGCTACGTGCTTCGGGAAACTCCGACTGAAAACGAAGACAGAAGCTGCGTTTTATTATCTTTGGGTCTGGTTCGAGGTTATCTTTTAACATGCATTACAAAAACAACATGGGATCTAGGTTTCTATCGAGTTTAATTTCAATAACCCAGATAGAGGTTTTCACTCTGACCGGCAGAGGGCTATTTACCATTGTGAATGGATGTCAGCGATTTGTCAGCAGTACTAGGAATAGAGAGGAAAAGAGACAAGTGCTTACATGAAAAACAGATAAACATAAGAAAAAAGAGACTGTTAGGCTTGTTTCACACATATACGGTTTCATTCGGTTCGGTCTGTATTCGGTTCACTTTCGGTCGGACCTGATAAGTATGAACCGATGAAAACGGCAGGAATAAAAACCTAATAGAAACCGAATAGCACCGAACGTCCCCTCGACACGAATCGGTTTCATTCGGTTTCAAGGGCACACAAACTTATCGTAGCGTTCACATATATTCGGTTCTATAAGGTTTTTTTTGTTCGTTTTTATTTGGAATTGACAACTAGTGCTGAAGTATGTTGATATTTTTGGAATTAAAAATTGATATTTGAATACAAACCTTAAAGGAACCGTATATGTGTGAAAATACAAAACTGAAACCGAAAACGAACCGAATAGAGACCGAACCGAATGAAACAGAATATGTGTGAAACAAGCCTTATATAGCACTGCTTTTGCACTAACCCACATCGTTTTATTTTCACGAGGTGAACCATATGGGTTATGAGCGATAATAAAACGCGGCTAGAGTCTTTCGTTCTACCATTGAATAATTGTAGTTATTCAATGGTTCTACCATTGTATATAAATTCTTAGATTGGATATACAATGGTTCTACTTAAATTATATGAAAATAAAATCAGCGGGTTATGTTGCTCAGGTATAATTTCTATGGGGAGCAAGTAGACAGATTCGAATCTGTCTAATTGCTTATTTCGCTTTGAACTTTGAAGTAAATTCAAAACTTTTTCGTTGACTGTTAAGTGAGGAGAACAACTTCTTCCTTTTTTATTTTTGGAGTTGATTAAAGTGGAGGACTATTTTTTGTTTTTATTTTTCTTTTTTATTATTTTTTATTGATCGTTCGTTCACCATCCAGTGGCCAGTAGGTCAACCCTAAAAAATGCAATAGCATTGTATATCCAATCTATAGTATTCTCATGAAACACGGTTTTGTAGGTAGACATTTGGTCGATAGGTTCGCTGTGATCGCCTTATCGAGATCCCTTAACAAAAATTAGTATTACATTTGGACGCATAGATGGCCACGAGCTTTTTTTCTTCATGAGAATACATGGCAATAGGTAGGAAGAAAGGCTGGGGCCAAATTACCGCATCAGTGAACGAGTGAGTGAGTGCAATCAGTGATCGAATGAACCACTTCAATTTTTGATTGCTCGAAACGTGAGCGGTAATGCCAAACTCACATAATTCAGTCACGTATTACTCGTCAACTGATGCGGTAATTCGCCCCCTGGACTCTTTCGCAGAAGTACACTACTGACGAAAAACAAAATTAAGGGAATAATAATTTTATCCGTGTGTGTTTTGAAGAGCTGTATCTCTGTGATTAGTTTGTTGTTTATTGTAGCAGAATATTTAAAAATTATTTTCTTAAGCTATATTGCATAATTTACAGAGTTTTCGTATAAATCTACCTTACTACTTACAATTTGATAGTTTTTTAATAAACAAAAGAACAAGAATTAAAGTATTTTGAAGGAAAAGCTACATAAAAACCTTCATTAAAATAAAAAAGGTCTATTAGAGAATTTCGAGAAGAAGGGTGGGCGGTGCAGTTCAACCAAACTCTAAGTTTCACATAGAATGTAAGTGAATAAATAATAAGAAACAGAAATAATAGGATATGACTAACAAGTAAATAAATATGTATTGTGAACAAACAAGATAATAAATACAAAATTGATTAACAAATAATTTGAAAAGATACAAACCAAAAATAAAATCAATAATAAATTAATACAAAAACGCATACAATCACCAAACTAATAAATAAATTAATGAACAAAAACAAAAATAATAAATAAATAATTAATATTGAACAAAAATAAGAATAAATAAATAAATCACAAATAAATTGTAAATAAATTAATAAATAAATAATAGTAAACAAAAATAAAATTAAATAAATAAATCACAGATAAATTAGTAAATAAATGAATAATCTCTGTGATTAGTTGTCGTATTGAATCGAAACAAGGAGCATTTTGAAACTGTAGGCGTGTTTTATTATCATCGGAATCAGGATCTGGATTAAGTTTTACACGCAATACAAAAACAAAATAATGGGAAATTTTCTAAAATTGTTTTTGTAACACGTGTTAAAAGAAGATCCAGATCCAGATCCCGATGATAAAAAAAACACGCCTTGGGTTTCTTCTTGTTTTTAAATTGTTTTAAAAATACATACACATTTATTTTAAGGTACCATTACTGCCTTATTGCGAAATTGTAAGAAATGGTACGAGAATCAAATGTTCTATTATTTTCTTTGTTTTATGGGCTTCTTAGATTTTTTTTAATAAATCGCATTTTTTATTCAGCTTTAATTAAGGTCTACAAGTTTTGTTTCTTACAGATACACCAATCCTATATAGCTTTTAATCAAACATATGCATACTTTTGTCTTTGATCACCATTATCTCAACAAAAAATAATACGGATGAGGATGACACATTAAATTAAATGACACATTTAATTAAAAAGTTTTGAAGACTTAATAGGTTTTCAACAAGATGTTTTTAAAACTTCATGTGGACTACTTATGATGGCCCTTCAACGTTTGATTCAAAAAAATACAAGCATTTGATAAATATCACTATCTGTGTACAATTTCTTGTAATTTGTAAACCACTTGCCGATGAAGACATTAAAGAGTAAGAAAAACATGTGAATGTAATGTATGTACTGTACATACACTCCTCGTCAACTGAATACGCACAAACATTTTTTAATATACTTTATCCATTTTTTCCAAACAGTGATGGTTATTATGCCATCTGTTGATGCTAACTATTCCCTTAAGATGTTAAGCAGATAATTCCGAAAGAATTATCCAAAAACAACCGTGAGTTTTTCTTCAACCACTTGCAAAGCGTTTTATATGCAAAGTAGGAGTTTTTTTTTTAGTCAACTGAATAGGTACAACGCCATTTTCTTCGTTGTTTATAAGTTTTTTGGAGTGCTTGACAGTTTAAATTAACGATTTAGTGTTTTCAGTAAAATTTAATTCTTGATTTCAAATTTTAAGAAAAATGGGTAGATCTACGTGTCTTAACAGTGTTGAAAAAGCTAAAATCGATTTACTTAGAGACCAAGGCCTAACTGGACGTGCAATAGCTGATAAAGTTGGCCGAAGTTTTAATGTAGTTTATTCTTACTTGAAAAATAAAGATGCATACGGCTAAAACATGAAGGGAGGTAAGAAAACAGCAACAACAGCAGCTGAGAGACGAAGAATTTTAAGATATGCATCAAATTCTTCTGAAAAAAGATTTTTAAAGCGCCATCATAGTCGTGAAGGAGGTGTCATGATATGGGGAGCAGTCAGTTATTATGGAACAGTTGAGCTCGAGGTTGTAACATCAAGAATGACAGCAGCTGGGTATAAAGTAATTTTGGAAAGAAATTTTCCTAAATTTTCTAACATCTTTGGACCCATAAACTGGACCTACCAACATGATAATGCGCCTATTCACTCAGCGCGCATAATAAAAACATGGATAGAGGAGCAAGAAGTGCAGTTGCTTCAATGGCCGCCGTACTCACCTGATCTAAACATCATAGAAAATGTCTGGGGATGGTTAGTACGCAAAGTTTATAAGGGTGGTCGTCAGTTCGAAGACAAAGAAACCTTAATTTCTGCAATCAAATTAGCGTGGAGCGAAATTTCGTTAAATTACATTAAAAAGCTATACGATTCCATGCCGGATCGAATTTACGAAGTAATTAAGAATAAAGGTGGAAGTACCCACTACTAAACTTAAACAAAAACTTGTTTCATTCCATTCCAATACCAATTTTAATTTTTGTACCTATTCAGTTGACTCAAAAAAAAACTTCTACTTTGCATAAGTTACACTTTGGAAGTGGTTGAAGGAAAAACTCACGGTTGTTTTTGGATAAAACTTTGAAATTCTGTTATTTATATGTTACGAAAATTTTTACCATCAACAGATGGCATAATAACCATCACTGTTTGGAAAAAATGTATGAAATATATTCAAAAATGTTTGTGCGTATTCAGTTGACGAGGAGTGTATGAATGTAAATACAAAGAAAAGACTTATGCCAAAGTTGCTATCCGTCCATAAGACTTATTTAAGAGTAAAATTATACCAATGAAATGTATAGATATATGTATTTAATTTATGTATTTTTGTTGTAATAAAATATATTAGTTCAGTACTACATATTTGGTCTTTTTCAGTACCTACAATTTTTTTTTCAATTTTCAGTACAATCGACAAAAGTCAATTTTCATCACTTATCTGCCTTCAAACATAACATCAATACATTCGATGCAAAAATTGAAGGAAACCATTTATATAACGTCGTAACAGGAAGGGCTGCTTCAACGGAGACCAGAAACTTCCTTTTGAAATTGAATGACATTGGTGAATTAAAAAAAAAGGAGTTCATAATTGAGTGTAATGAAAATCATGACAGATTCCAAAAACCCATCAAAAGAGTTATTATTCAAAATTTCGCGTCGGAGTGTTTGAAAAAAACACTTCAGAGCAAAGACGGGAACAGAAAAAGTCCTTTTGAAAATGGAGCGTGACTTATTTGGACGATTATTAGCTATTGCACTTAACAAAAAAAATTGATATGGAGTACTGCCTGTCATTTCCCTTATCACCAGCACCACCATCATTGTATCATTCAACAGGGCCACAGGGGAAATGTTTAAAACAGACAAGTCAGCACTGGCAAAAAAGATACGTTCTCTCCATGAAGCAGCGAATCCATTTTACGTAAATGTTGACCTAATAGACGGCTTTTATTTGCTTCACCATCGAGGACCAAACATACCTCAAAGATTTGATAAAATTGCTGAGCTTATTTTGAAAAAAATTTGTTGCACAACTGCCTTTGAAATTCATTTAATTTTTTTACCGCTATTTTACTCCATCAGTGAAAGATGTTGAGCGAAATAATCGAGATGAGTTTTCCGTAAATTACACTATAAATGGACCATCTCAAATAAGATTAAATGACTTTTTAAAGCAGTTGCGAAACAAAAAATTTAAAAAATCCTTTGTTCTATTTTTATCAAAGCATTGGGTAGGTAGTAACATGTGCTCATTTTTAGGCAATAGGAGGTTTTCTTAACTGTCGAAGAGCAGTGTTTCTCGTATGTCTGTGTTAGTAATAACATAGTTAAGACCCTCGAAGAAACTTATTTATGTTACCATGAGGAGGCAGATACGAGGATAATTTATCATCTGAGCAAATTAACTAAAAACTCGAAAGTCATGATAAAGTCATCTGATACCGATATTTTAGTTATTTTGCTCGGAAACATCCACAAACTTCAGCACCTAGAAATAAATCTGTCAACAATAGGTTCCGACATAAAACAAAATTATTGCTTAAATTGCACCGAGGCTTCAAAGATCCTTGGTGATACCCTTTGCCGATCTTTGCGAGGCTTTCATGCTTTTACGGGTTCTGATTATACCGCAAGTTTCTTTAGAAAAGGTAAAACGAAACCATTTGAACAGTCAATGAAAAACGTCGAAATGCAGGAAACGATCCAAAAGAATTAGAAAATGTTAACAAAATGGAACTTCTTCAAGAATTTACATTCAATTTGTATGCGATTAAGTCCAAAAGTGTTAATCTTACTCGTTTTCTTTTATTTCAAAAACATTTTTCCAATAAAACCAACGAAGAGCGTTTCATTAAGAAAATAAAAAATTTAGATTCCAATTCCAGCATGTTACCACCGTGCTGGAGTTTTTTAAAACAAAAAATTTTGAGAACAATTTATGTCACCGCTATGTGGCAAAACGCTACTGAGCCTGAATGCATAAAATTCAACCCCAACGAGTGCGGTTGGTTAGTTAAAGATGATAAAATAGAACCCCTTTGGCTTGAAGGAGATCCAACCCCAATTTCTGTAGAAGAAATCATTGTCGATGAAGATAATGAAGAAGAAGAGGAAGATGAGTTTTCTTCCGATGAAGAAAATTGAACCAAGTGACTTTTGGCAAGAAAGTGGACATTCGCACTCCCCACTGTTAAATTATCAAATACTTTTAGTTTGTATTATTCTGTTATTGCAGTTGTTGTCTTTATTACCTTAATTCTTATTGTTTTTATTTTTAATGTAAACTGTCTACTTTATTTAATAAAATATCGATTAAAGGATGTGATATTTATAGGTTGAATCTCCAGTGCATTGCTTCATTGTATAAAAAAAACTTTTTTTTAATGATTAATTATATTGAATTTTAAATTAACTTTAGAATATAATCTTTTGAATAACCCTGAGGCCACACGAGCCAGTACTGGCTAGCCAGTTGGCTACACAGACTAACTGTCAAATTCCTATTCGTGTATATGCTGTGACGTAGGCGACATGCCAACTGGCTTCTCTACTGGCCAGCGTTCGGATCTTACTCCAAATGGAGTAAATCTACTCCAATTTTAAGGAAAGAAATTTAACTACTACGATTTACCACATTTTCAAGACTGAAGATGGAACCACTTCATTCTATCTTCTGTGTGGTGTGGAGTGGCATTTTAAATACTCTATGCTCACTTAACAAGCCTGTCATGATGCAAACTGTTATTAGGCGTAGTACTTACTGCATTTTTATCTTCGCTTAAAAAAGTAGCATGTTAAATGCAACAACAATTTAGTATAATTCCGTATACCCCTTGTCTTTTAGTACAATTTTACTTTTGTTTACAACAAAAGAAGCATGTCATAAACAACAATAATACGAAACTATACCGGATTGTTGTTGTATTTAATATGCTACTTCTTTTTATGTTGAGATAAAAATGCACTTAAAACACACGCACTGACCCCATGCAACATCACTAGCATAAAACAACAAAAGCCAAAGTTTCTTTGTCATTATTAATGTGTCGCGTTGGTTTTTGAGAGCCTTAACTAATTTTTATCACAAAATAATAACTATCATAAAAATTTTTGTTTTGTTTTTTTTTTGTGTGCAGCGATACAAAATACAACAGATACACAATGGTAAACAACAACAAAAAACTGCCGTCGGTGAACGTTTCGCGTCGGTTTGGGAGAGCCTTTAATCAATTCATTCGCCATTTTGTTGGCTTTCTTGTCGAACGGAAAAAGACCCTACAAAAGACCCTGTTTAGATTTGTTGGTTTCACTACGTAGTGAAAAGTCATGTCGTGTATACACTTTGTAGTTTTCACACAAATGTATTTCTGCATGCTCATGGAATATTTGCAAATTGGAACATTTGATTTTGGACACCGTATGAGTATTTCTACTCTCGATCTCGTCGAACCATATATCTAGGTAGAGAATTAGGTACCTTTCTGTTGGACGCACAAGCGAAAATGAACAAAATGGAATGAAATGGACCATTTTGGCTATGAAACGTGACTGCTCACTCAATTTTTATATTTTCTTCTTGACTATCCCCTCCCTTTTTACCTCACCGATTTCACCCACGAACTGTCGTCATGCTGTAGTGAAACCAACAAATCTAAACAGGGTCAAACACAACAGACGAGACAAGTGTGGTTCCGGCTTTATTCATCTCCAAACATTTTAGATCGCTTATCAAATTTGAGTTCTTATAGGGATGGGCATGGACTCCCGATTTTTATTTTATTAATATTTTGTGAACAAAATGTTAGTGAACTTAAGTTTTAGTCCTATTTTTCCAAATATGCTACGAAATAGTACTGCCGAACCCTGTTACTGGCTGCTCTACTGGCTTCCCAACTGGCTACAAAAAAGGCAAGCCAGTTGACGAGCCAGTTGCTCAGGTTTGTATGTGTTAGTAAAAAAATGTGAGTGTATTGCGACTGGCTAGCCAGTACTGGCTCGTGTGGCCTCAGGGTAAGTCAACCAAGTATTATTTTATATTTAAACAAAATAAATGAAATGAAATAAACTGTTTTTGGTATATTTTTGGTTAAAAAGAGGGTTGCCAGGGTCATGCACATAGTTGAGTGCAGGCAAGTTATATGTTTTGAATAGAGTGGAGTGTAAGCTTTAATTCTATGGTCTCGGTTTTACTTGAGTTTATAGAAACTTTATTTTTTTTTTATTAAAAATCGTTATAAAAATTTTCAAGTTTGCCATAACAAATTTTTTTTTATGTTGTTTGGGAGACTTTACTACCGATAAGGTTATTTTATCAATTTTCTGCAGATCCTAATCTTTAATTTGGTATACAATAAATTACCGAACTCAAAGAACATAAATAGTTATGAGAAATACCGTGTTTCTTACACTTTTTTCCTTTAAATAGGGTTGCCACGTAGGTACATGCACCTATTTTAAAAGTGGCAACCCTATTTTCTTTTTTTCAGCACCATCTGATCTTTTATTTGAGACCAGCTTTAACCTCTAACTCGATGAGCTAAGTTATGGTTGAAAAAAAGTGATTTTGAAATGGGGTTGCCAACATCATCCACCCATTTTAGACTAGGCAACCCTTTATTTTTCTTTCTATCTCGTCAAGCTCTACAGTTTAGGCATAGTTTAAACTAGAGCCTTCGATTTTAGGCGGACGATTAATTACACGGGTACCCGTGACACGGGTACCCGTGTTTTAAAGAATTGATACCCGTGTACTATTTAAATACACGTGTAAATAAAAATACACGTGTATTTAAAAGAACGTTGCTTCTTTCTGATGATTAACCAGACGTCGTGCATTATATTTAAAAAGGACGCTTCGCAGCATAACTGGCTGAACAGAATAGAATGCTGCAACTGAGGCTGCAGCTGCAACTGGAATAGCTATCAAAAAGTGTCGTACGTGATTTTTTTTACGCGCCCACAATGCAGCTGTACCGCTTTCTGACATTTTAGTATCGAAAATAAAAATGAAAACAAAAATAAAAATTAATAATGATGAAAAAAAAAGCTAAAATTGCTTTACGTCTTTATGAGTGATTGAAAAGAGTCTAAAAATCACTTTAACCCACATGTAAACACTTCGTTTTGCTTGCAATTTTGAAACGTCAAAAAAGCTGCAAGCAAAAGTTAAAAGTTGGCGGTTGGCCAACTTGTCCAGCTGCGTCTGCAGCTCCGTCTGCAGCTGCGTAGTGTTCTGTTCGCATCATTGAATTTGTGTGTATTCAAAATTTTGACAGCTATTCCAGTTGCAGCTCCGTCTCCATTCTGTTCAGCCAGTAAATAAAAATCATTCTTTGCCTATGCTCCGTACCAGGTCTAGCATATTTGACACCTTTTTCGATTTTTTTTCGTCTCTCACTACTCTTACGTACCTACCTACTCTCATTTGA
Source organism: Dasysyrphus tricinctus (assembly GCA_963921185.1). Taxonomy (NCBI): domain Eukaryota; kingdom Metazoa; phylum Arthropoda; class Insecta; order Diptera; family Syrphidae; genus Dasysyrphus; species Dasysyrphus tricinctus. The sequence continues at coordinate 199,949,977 of OY992531.1, forward strand.
AAAAAAAACAAGTGCTTAGTGGCTATTTTTTTTTTAACTGACTGTATTCTTAATTAATAAAGATTATAATGAAATAGTAGACAAAATTATTCTCCAGAATGGCAATGGAATTGGAATGAATAAAGAAGGAAAACTAGATCAAAAAGAATGGAAGCCAGTTGTTGGTAAGATACATAGGTATAGTTGAAAATAATTGAATAACCATGGTACCTTACCATTTACATAATTTTATGCATGTGTACATATATTTTTGCTTCCTGGGGGTCAATTCTCGATCTGTGAAACTGTGAAGTGATAAATATGATAACGCTTTCACGCCAAATGCGATTCTTGAAGTGTGAAAAAATGAAAACAAATGCCAAAATGTTTTCATATGATAATTCGTTTATCGCAATCATTTCATTCTGTGAAAACCTGTGAAAAGAAAAATGATAAACAGAAGCAAATTGTGCTCATTTGATACATCCAAGTCGCCATCTTGGTCTTTCTATGACGTCACATCTCTTTCTATGAGCAAGTGGTAGCATTTTTCATGTTAGTACTTTTTAGTACTCATTTTGACAGCTGTTTTTCATAACGAGTTCGGGAATCGCCTTGCGCGTGTTTGTGAAGTGATAAAATGATAAAACTCTGTGAAAACTGAAATGATAACTTTGTTTTCATTTCACAGTTTCACAGATCGAGAGTTGACCCCCTGGTGTTATTTATTGTAGAGCCAGGTACGCATTATCACTCCTGCATGACAGTTTTGCTCCAAATGATAATCTATATTTTATTTACAACATTATTCCGAAACTGTCATGTGTGAATGATTATGTGTAACCCGTTTGAGGTGCAAAATGGATGAAAATTCAAATTATATGCGTATAACAAAAAAATATGGTGGCGGTGGGTGACCTTTCTATTTGTCATATGCATTTATTATGTAAGTATGTAAGTACTAAACAGCAGGTTTCGGCTTTGTTAAGAAAATTCGAACTCGAGAACCATGTTTGATCAATAAATCAGATGGCATTTCGGTTTTAGTACAAAGTTGCCTCACTATTCCAGAACTTTGATTTCATGCCGTTTGACCGTTTTTATTTTTAGCATTTTTATCGTTTTAAATAATAAAAACACGAACATGATCCGAATCCTTCATAAACGAGAATAGGCAGGTACATACATAAATAAATAAAAACAAAGTTTTCTTCGAAGTGAAAGATTATACATACCTATATATTTTTTATATATTTTCCTATTGTTACTTGCATACATTAAAAGCTCTTAAGTTCCAAGCAACTTGGACATATAAGAACAAGTACATATGTGCGGATCCAGTTGGGCATTTAATTTTTTGTTCGATTCCTAATGCCCGTTATCCTTTCAATCAGTTGATGCTAATGAAGTGATGACTGATTGGTAATAGTTCAGTATTGATTTAATAGTCATCGTGAAAGGTGGAAAATAATTTCTTGTTTACATTTTAAAAGTTCTAATCTATCATGAAGTCGAAAAGCTGGGTATGGCAATATGCCCATCGAGATGGAAATAGTGCGCTGTGTGATCTCTGCAGTGCAGAGAGAAATAATTCTATTTCTTGTCTTGGAGGCTCAACAGGAGCATTGGACGGCATTTGCAAGTGATCCATGGAATTCAGCCAAATATAAATGCCGAAAGTCCTGTTTCAACTGATATCAGGTAAGTAAATTGATAATATATAGGGCCAAATGTAGGGCCAAAAATAGGTAAAGTTTTGAAAATATAAAAAAAAATTTTTAAAATGTTTTTGTTTTGAGATTTGTTTGCAAATAATTTTTCTTACTGTACCATTATTGCGTTATTATAAAAAATGACACAAGACAAACATTTTCGGCATTTTTTATGGATCATTTTTGCGTAGCAAAAAAAAAATTCTCGTTAACTTTTTGCACATTTTTTCATTGGCTCGATAGTTTTTTAACTTTAAATTAAATTATAGGTAGGTACATTCTTCCAAAAAAATTCACAAAATTTGATTTTTTGCAAAAGCAACCAGCTCTGTCTATTAGATACCTATTATATAACCTATATATGTTATGTTAAATAGAAAGAAAGTTACTCAATATACGATTAGTTCAAAGAATACCAAACGAAGAAATAAGAAGACAGACTTGTATAATAGACGCAGTAAAGAAAACTAAGCAGTTAAAATGGAGTTGGGCAGGTCACATCTCTAGAATTCAAGACCAAAGATGGACAAAAGCAGCAATTAAATGGATACCAGATGGGAAAAGACCTAATGGCCGACCGAAAAAAAGATGGGAAGACGATTTGAACCAATTTAATCCACAGTGGTACAACGATGCCAAAAACAGGGATCTATGGACGTCTTTGGGGGAGGCTTACGCCGATTAAAACTGCTGTTTATTACAGAATAAGAATACAAACAATATGGTTTATTAACTTATGTAAATTTAATTTTATCTTTATAACTTAAAATGTAAATACTAAATGGCAATAATAAAAGCTTTTAATAATAATAATAATAATAATATATGTTATGTATATGCAGGTATATAAGGGTGTCCGTTATTTCCCAAAATCGTTTTTAAATAGCAGACACCCCCTAAATGAAATGTTTATGCCCTACAACAAAATATTTGACCAACAAAATTTTTTCCGAGGTCATTTACCCGTGGCTCTAAGCCCATACATTTCCCGTATTTGTATGGGATTTTCGCTCTTTTCACGTTTTATTTTTTTTTTCTCGAATTACTGCAGCTATTCTAAATTTTTTTGTTGATTTTTGATCATTACTTTAAAAGACCTCATTAAAAAATTTATAAAAAATCATTAGAAAAATCAATTTTTTGGCTCGATAATTAACATGGGAATCCCATATAAAATATCATAAAATTAAACGTCTTTATATTTAATTTTAAATTTTTGTTAATAAATTTTTTGAATGAGGTCTTTTAAAAGAATGAATATAGAACAAAAATCAACAAGAGAAAGCATTATGCGATCCAGTCGTCTTTTTTTTTCTTAAGCAAGCATAGGTAAAATCTTTGAAAATGCACTTCATTAATTCTATAAATCAAATGTTTAATAGCCCCCGGTTTTGGTCGGTTTTATAAAAAATCAAATTCAAATTTTCAAACTCATTGCGGTTCGTGTTAATACAATCACTTGTCCCATTTTAAACAGGAAGAAACATTTTACAAAATAAAAGACTTGCAACGAAAAATGAAAAATATAATTAAAAAACAGAACCAAAAAAATATAATTTCCAAACTCAAATTTTGAAAAAAAATATTTGTTTCTGTTCAAACATAAAACTGTTTACTTTTCAAAACTATACGTTATCATTCACCATTTTTTGTTTTCAATATTAATTGCTCTTATCAGTTTAAAGACAAGCACTGAAAACCAGATGGTCCTAGGACTAGGACTCACAATAATTTTTGGTGTTTGACTTAAAATTGATAAAAGCATTGAGTATTGAAAACAAAAATGGTGAATAATAACGTAGTTTTGAAAAGTAAACGCTTTATGTTTGAACAAAAACAAATATTTTTCTTATCAAAATTTGAGTTTGAAACTTTTTTTTTTACACAATTTTTATTATTTGAAAGTTAAAAATCAAGTAAAAAAAGATAAAATTAGTATTTTAAGACTTGTAAACTAGTGTTATATGTCTCACGTAAAGCTAGTCAAAAAAATATTTCACTTCGTTAAGTAGACTGTCCTCTAATCTTCAATTTCAGCATGACGGCTGATAGAGATACGCAAACAACGGAACCTGATGACGAACGGAGTCCTTCATCTGGACCCTCCTCATCCAAGAAACGCAGGGTACACAAGATAAAAACTGAATTTGCTCCCGATTCCAGACCGTGTATGCCAGAAAGGGCAGAATCTATTCACCAAGCACTGGCAAAAATGATAGCATTGAACCAGATGCTGGTTAGTTTCTGTTCAAGTCAGGGCTTTCTCCAATTCATGGCTGTTGTCGAGCCAAATTATAGAGCTTTGAAAGAAGAGGCAATCAAAAAACGACTCCAGTCCCTAAAGCAAACCATGACCAAGGTTATTAAGGAGAAGTTCGGCAGCGCTTATGGAATGTCATGTACGTCTGACTGTTGGACATCGGCTGCCCAGGCATTGTACATGACAATGACCGCACATTAGATTGACGATAATTGGGAACCTCAGTCTATTACACTGGAGACGAGTGAAATAGATACCCGACACAGTGCGATGAATCTCGCGAATAAAATGGGAGATGTCTTTCAAGACTGGGGAATGAATGATAAGGTCATGGCAGTAGTCACTGACAACGCAATGAATGTGGTTAAGGCTGTCGAATCAATGCCACAGGTTCGAGAGAAATATAATTTGACCTGTGCTGCTCATACTCTACAGTAGTTAGCTGTAAAAACATCAATCTCCTCTGATGAGATACAAAGATTAATTAAGAAGGCCAGCAAGGTTCTTGTACACTTTAAGCACTCAAACGTTGCGAAGTACGCTCTGCAGGAAAAGCAGAAGAATTCGGGCTTAGCTGTTCAATCCCTTCTGCAATTATGCAACACTCGGTGGAACTCAATTTTTGCAATGCTTCAGCGACTGACTAAAAACCGTACTCCAGAAATGCACGTGTTAACAGATCGCTCGATCATAGTTAAAACTATTATTATAAAAAAAGAATGGATGTCCATTGAAGAACTTGAAAAAGTTTTACAACCGATTCAATCCTTGATAAAAGTTTTAAGCAATGAAAAAACATCTACATCTATGGTTCGGCCACTTATGAACAAAATTTTGGAGCAACATATGTCATCATCTGAAATGGACGGAAATATGATAAAATCATTTAAAATCAATTTTTCGAATGATTTGAGGAAAAGGTTTGATCTCGAATATAACGGTTCATCTGAAGTTTCTGCAAGACAGTTAGCAAGTTTACTTGACCCACGCTATAAAGATCTTCAGCACGAGGATTATGACGCAAGAGTTCACATAAGAGACAAACTTAAACAGCTGCTACAAGAAAGCGCACTATCAGAGGACACCATACAAATAAGAACAATAGAAAACGAAACAATAGAAGCGAGCTTGCGAACGGATTTAGAATTTTTATATAATACGCCTGGAACTAGTCGGAACACTATCGAACAGCAGCTTATAAATTTTTTGGGGGAATCTGAAATAAGGCTTGATATGAATCCATACGATTGGTGGAAATTTAGACAAGCTAAATATCCAGCCATTGCAATGTTGGCCAGAATATATTTATCTATACCAGCTACATCTGTAAGATCGGAACGCTCCTTTTCTACAGCCGGAAATATTGTCACGTTTAAAAGGGCTTCATTACTACCGGAAAATGTAGACATGTTGGTATTCCTGTATCAAAATCGAAGGTTTTTGCAAAACTAAACGTTCCAGGTACTATAGACTGGTCCTTTAAATAAATATTTTTTCTCCCCCCTTAAAAGTTTCAAAAATGTCCCAACAAAATTCCATAGTTTTTAAGTTTTTTTTTTTTCTTCTGATAGTTTTGCTATTTTAAAAGGAAGTTTTTTATGTATGCTTTCAGATGAAAATTTACAATTTTTAGAAATTTTCGTTTCAAGTGTAATTTTTTTTCAGAAATGTTATTAAATGGAAAACTAATTATTAGAAAACAAAAACAATTGCTACATTTCTTGACTACCACGCTGTTCATCCTTCAAATAAAGCAAGGGGTGGATCATCGTTATATATAAAAGAGTGCATTGAACACTCAATAGGCCTGAAAATACAGGTAGAATCGATGCAATTGAGTAGTGTTCAGGTTAGAACTAAAAACATTTTTCTCAATATCTCTTCGATATATTGCCCTCCACGTTGCAAAATCGATAAGAGTGAATTTACGACATTGATAAAGTCGCTAAGCCCAAACTTAATTGTTGGTGGCGACTTTAATGCAAAGCACACCTTTTGGGCTTCAAGAGCATATCTCAAAAGGGTCGAATGCTATATGAGGCAGGAATGGAAAATAATTGCGATTTCCATTCGACCGGAAATCCAATTTACTGGCCAACTGATCCGTCAAAAATACCTGACTTAATCGATTTGTTTATGGTAAAAGGAATACCCTCTAACAGTATAGAAATCTCAGAAGGTCATGATCTCTTCTCAGATCATTCTGCAGTCATACTCACTATGAGCGAAAGCCTTTTCAAAATTGAAAAAACCACCCAGGTTAACAAACGGTAAAACCAACTGGGAAGGATTTAAGAAAGATATCGAGAACAACGTTGAATTGAGGGTATCATTACAAACGCCTCTTGAGTTTGAAGACGCAGTAGATACCTTTGTTGATATAATACAAAAGGCAGCGTGGAATAACACACCTTATCAAAGGGTAACGCTGCGCTATAAAGATATAAAATATCCGCAGGAAATAAAAGATAAACGAAAAGCACGTAAGAAATGGCAGCGAACCCGTGCTCCTCAACACAAAGCTCATTTAAATCGCTTGTGTAATATGCTAAAAACAGCGATATCAGATTTCAAAAACCGTGAAGTTGAAAATTACCTTGAAAGCTTGTCAGCTGGGAAAGAATCCAACTACTCACTTTGGAAAGCTATAAAAACAACGAAAAAACCAAAGCTTCCAGTACCCCCGATTAAGAAAAGCCAAAACGAATGGGCTAAAAGTGACAAAGAGAAAGCGGCGGTATTCGCCGATTACCTGGAAGAAACATTTAAACCTTCCGATGGGCAAGCACTCAATAAAAATATTAATATGAGTTTTAGCTCAAGTGAAAATTACAGAACCAGAAATGCTACGCTTGCTGAATTGAACAGAGAAATAAAGAAGCTAAAGTCTAATAAAAATCCGGAATATGACTTAATAACAGCGGAAATATTAAAAATGCTTCCTAATAAAGGATTAATTAACCTCCTTTATATAATAAATGCCGCTCTAAGGCTAGAATATGTTCCAAGCCAATGGAAAGTTGCGGAAGTCATAATGGTTTTGAAACCTGGCAAACCATCTCACGAAAAGAATTCTTACAGACCGATTTCGTTTCTTCCAATAATATCGAAAGTTTTTGAAAGAATACTACTCCTGCGCCTGCAGCCTATAATAGAGGAGAAACGATTAATACCTGAACATCAGTTCGGATTTAGAAGCAAGCATTCAACAATTGATCAAGTGCATAGAATAACTGACGTAATTGAGAGAACTCTTCAAGAAAAGAAAATTTGTTCGACGGTCTTTTTGGATGTGTCGCAAGCGTTTGACAAGGTGTGGCACGAAGGCCTCAAATTCAAATTACGACAAGTTCTGCCTGAAGGACTTTATAAAATTCTTAACGAATATCTAGAAAACAGACTTTTTCGTGTAAGACACGGAAATGAATATTCTAACTTCAAAGAAATAGTGGCTGGGGTACCACAAGGTAGTGTTTTAGGTCCTGTTCTGTACCTTCTATTTACACGTGATATACCTCAAACAGAAGACATTATCGTAGCAACGTTTGCTGATGATACTGCAATACTAGCAGTAGGCAAAACAATTAACGAAGCTACGATTAAATTACAAAATGCTCTTAATAATGTTAATGAGTGGACAAAAACATGGCGAATAGCCCTCAATGAACAAAAGTCAGTCCACGTGGACTTTACGTATAAAAAAATAAATAGATTGCCCGTCTTTCTTAATACCGGTCGTGTACCATTTGCGAATGAAGCAAAATATCTGGGAATGACTCTAGACGCGAAATTAAAATGGAAGCCGCACGTAAAAAAGAAATGCGAAGAATTAAAAAGTAAATTAAGAGATATGAACTGGCTACTCGGTAAATATTCCAAGCTTAGTATTGATAATAAGTTGATTTTATACAGGCAGGTACTTAGACCTGTCTGGACTTACGGTATACAACTCTGGGGTTGTACCTGCGATACAAATTTAAATAAATTACAAACGTTTGAAAATAAATTGCTTAGGTCATTTGTAAATGCACCATGGTATATAAGAAACGAAGATCTTCACAGGGATCTCGGGATTCCTACGGTTCGAGACGAAATTAAGAGTTTCGCGCGAAAACATAGAATTGGGCTATAAGATCACGCTAATCCAACTATTATTGACATTCTTGACGAGTCGAATTTAGTACGCCGTCTGCAAAGAACAAAACCTTCCGACTTGGTGCGGTGAACGGAAAACCGCTTTAAAAACGCGGAATAAGCAGGAACTTTCACCGGGAAGTTACCTGCAACACGTTACTGAACTTCGTTAAAAATAAATTGCTAGATAAGTTTCAACTTAGTTGCAATCGTGAAGTGGAGGTGGTTTTAGTGTATAGTAAGAATTTCACACTTCTATGAGCACGCGTTTTCCGGTCCTCATAGAGCTTGATGCAGGTTTTGCACCTACCCACGGAAAAAAAATTAGAAAACAACAACAATTGCTACATTTCTAATGCTAGGTTTATTTTTCTGTTTTCGAAGCCACAAACCTATTCTTTGTGTATTTTAAAATTTAATTGTTTCAATAAATAGTTTTTGAAAAATAAGTTTTCAAAAATTTTGAAACACAAAGTTGGAAACAAAATTTTGTACCTAATCATTTTTTTAAATACATTTGTCAAAAAAATTGAAACAAGTCTTGTTCCTTTAATTTTTTTGGCAAGTGTATTTAAAAAAAATGATTAGGAACAAAATTTTGTTTCAAAATTTTTGAAAACTTATTTTTCAAAAACTATTTATTGAAACAGTTAAATTTTAAAATACAAAAAGAATAGGTTTGTGGCTTCGAAAACAGAAAAATATACCTAGCATTAGAAATGTAGCAATTGTTGTTGTTTTCTAATAATTAGTTTTCCATATAAAAACATTTCTGAAAAAAATTACGCTTGAAACGAAATATTCTAAAAATTGTAAATTTTCATCTGAAAGCATACTTAAAAAACTTCCTTTTTAAATAGCAAAACTATCAGAAGGTAAAAAAACTTAAAAACTATGGAATTTTACTAGGGGTGAAGAAGATATATTTTTTTTAACAATTAGCCTAAGGCACATAGACCAATGAAACCAACCTTATTTATGTACATAATAAATTTATGAAGAATTAATATTTATTTTTTTACTAATAAAGATGATTTAAACGAATTTCTATGCATTATTTTTTTTTTCTTTGAAAATAAGTCCTTAGATTCCTTAAAGTAGGTCAGTACCTTTCGAAAGGAAACAAATAGCACTTCGTACCTAACATACCTATACTTTTTACTTAAAACCTTATATTTAAGCTTAAAAGCTCATACAAAAATTATCAAAAAAAAATGTTCTTAAAACGAAGTTTTATTAAAAAAAAGAAATTCCCCAGAAGAGTAATTGTCTAACCAAAAAAAGGAAATTTGTATCGCTAAAAAATTATAGAAAAAAATATTTCTCTAGAGCAAAATCTAGTTTAAACATTTTAGTTTAAATTTTGGCACCCCCTTAGCTTTGGTCCTGGATGACTCCTGTCTAGATCAACTTTGAAGTTAAATTATATTATATTAAATATAAAATTTCATCCAAATCATAGAAGTCGTAATAATACATTATGTTTACTGCAAATTGCTCTTTTAAATTCTAAAATAGATTAAAATGGGAGTGACAGTAGGCAGATTGTATCAAAACTAATTTCAAAATTCTATCGGAAAATTTCATCTAAATCGGTGTGGCTTCCAAGAAAAAAAGTATTTCAGTTAAACAAAGCAAAGGTTCCGTGGCAGGGGGGATGTATCTAAAGCCAATTTTTAAGATTTTTTATCTTTCATTAAAACAAACTCTTAAAATTTCTTCAGAATCGATATAGCCGTTCAGAAAAACCAAATAAATTTAAATATAATACAGAAACATTATAATCTGTATACAAGAAATAATATCTTAGGTAATTATTTCTTTTTTATATTAATCTTAGACCTATCCTCCTCGAAATATATTAGTGTATGTAAGTAATTACCAAATTAAATTAAAAAAACTTTTTTTATTTGAACTTTAAGAAGTAAAACAAAGCTAAAATATACAAATAATACAGAAATATCTGTGTTATACGAATGTACTAGTAGAAATTCCTGTCATAAAACAATTTTTTAACTATTCAAACAATAATTAGACCGATTTTCAAGTTCCTTTGCATCCGATTCACCGATTTGTGCCGATTCCCATAATAATTACCCGTGTATTCCTAAATTCACGGGTAATTAAAAATACACGTGTAAATATACAGACACGGGTTCATGTACGGATAATTAATTACACGGGTAACACGTGTATTTATATACACGGGCATTAGGGGGCTCTAGTTTAAACCTCTAACTCGATGAGCTAAGTCATGGTTGAAAAAACGTACCGGAAGTGGCCTATTTTAGACGTCATCCACCCGAATTTTGCTAGTACGTTGAGTTTCTCTCAGATAGATCTATCGATTTAGTGGTATTAGAATCTCTAACGTTATGAGCTAAGTGATCTTACTGTCGCCGCTTGGACTAATTGTTAAGCATTCGATTTTAATTTTTTTACTGGACGAAAGAAAAAAATGAGACCTTTAAAAGTATATGCGTTCTATTTCACAAAAATGACGAAGAACCAGTACAAAACTTGTGTTATTTTTACTCTTTTTTGAATTCCAGAAATTCGATCTCGTAGCAGCGGCTCTGTTGATAAAAATCATTTGGGAATTGGGAAAACGAAAGCTATCCCAAGGACTGGTAGGATGGTGTGATTGTTAAGCCGCCAAAGAAAGGTGACTCAAAGAATTGCAACAATTGGCGTGGTATCACTGTTTTGTCCATTTTCCCAAAACTAATGGCAACCATCATTCTCGAGCGAATAAAGGATAGAATCGAGTCTACACTCAAGAGGCATCACGCCTGATCGAGCATTCGATGGAATTTCAATCACCATTATTAAAGAGTCCTACAACAACGCAAGGTGTTTTGTGTTACACAATGGGCAGCTATCCGACTCCTTCGTAGTGCAACAGGATGTGAGACAAGGGGATGATCTATCGCCAATTCTCTTCCTGAGCGACAGGACATTCAATGGAAACCGTTCGAAAGACTCAGTCATTTAGACTATGTCGATGATATGTTTACTGGCAAATAATATCAGAAGGCTGAACGGGATGTGCCAAACACTGCAAGTGAAGGGAGAGTTGAGTGGTCTAAGAATAAACAGCAATAAGACAAAAATAATGCTCACAGGCTACAAGAGACGCCAGTGAAGGAAGTCGAACAGTTTGACTACCTTGGCAGTTATGTTTCTGCAAACGGTGCGGTGGGACGGATCAGGACGTTAAAAGTAGAATAAATAAAGCTCGTGCTGCTTTCAGTACTCTGTCCCCAGTTTGGAAATCCAGTCAAATCTCCTTACGCACTAAGTTGAGATTCTTCGAATCCCATGTCAAATCCGTGCTGTTATATGCTTGTGAAACCTGGGAAGTCACGTCTACTATCGCAGAGAAAGACGTGGCCATACTTAAAATACCTTGCAGCAGATCGTGAAGGATGGAGACGTTTTGTTGACGCCCTATACCCCAGCCGGGGTTACAGATAACACGATGATGATGATGATATGAAAAGCATTTTTTGTGCCCCAAATTTTTTTTTTATTCAACTCGTCCAAAAATTGATTGACTTTTGTGGATGTTAAGATTTTGTAAATTGATCCACCGTTTTATGGCAATATTTCAAAGAAATGATGTTTTTGGAGGCTTGTGATATGCAATGCTTAATTCAACACCATCGACGTCTTGGTACAATGGATCTGTTAATTTTGTACCAATTTTCATTGTTTATTTTGTGTGTATAAGAATTCATTTATTTCAGAACTCTGTTACAAATGACGATGATATTTTGAACGACTTTCTTTTGCCACCATCAATATAAGCATCGGAGGTTGGAGACAGCAAGAGACGTAAACGCAAATGTGAGATGGCACCGCCTTCACCACCGTTTTCAGCGACTAATGCACGCTTAGAAATCTTAAACGAATTGAATTGGAAGGTTCGCAAGAGAACACAGAACTTTTCTTAAAGAAATAATTTGAAATGTATTCTATGTGATTTAAAAGTACAAATAAAATTAATTTGTTAAATTTTACAAAAGTTCAGACTAAATATTTAATTCACATAATAATTAAATGTGCGCATATTGCCACTGAACTTCACCTTCTTCGGTGAAGTAGTGGGTAAATTCCTTTTGAATATCTTTTGATTCATTTAAAAGGGTTCGCGATTGAGATGCCTCAAGCGGATACATAGTTGAGGTCTAAAAGTTTGCTCGCCACTAACCAGGGCTTACGATGTTACCATCGGCGCGCGTCGTATGCGGAACTCGGAGCGTACTTGGACTTTTTCGTTGTGATTAAAAAATTATGAAGAGCGCAACAGGCCAGCGTTAATTTTCAAATTTCAATTTTGTTTTTTTGGCATTCAAATGAATGGGATTATGAAGTACACGGAAACGAGCTCACATAATTCCAAAGACGTTTTCTATTATGCGACGTGCACGACTCAGTCTGAAATTAAAAACTCGCTGTACCATAGTCAGCCCACGTTGGGCATACGGTTTCACAACATTTGGTCGCATAGCAAATGCATCGTCTGCAAATAGAAGATAGGGGACGGGAGACTCTCGCTCAGGTAGAGCAAAAGTGCAACGGTTGAAAATACCGCCATCCGAGTGTCTACCGTTGAGTCCGACATCTGCATACAATAGTTTATATTCTGCAATCTGGAATTCCCATAAGAAAAATGCTAAGCGTTCCTTTTTGGAACAAAAAGTTAGAGCCGAAATAGTGAGAAACAGAAATAATTGTAATTGTAGAAGACACTGCCGGCAGTTGGTGGAGCGACCATCACGATGTGCTTGCCGTCCACTGAGCCGCAGTTCGGAAATAGCCATCGCTGGTTGAACTGTAATGCTACGGCTTTCCACTTGCTTTCAGTTTTGGCACCTATTCACAATAATTTGAAGAACACATAAGAAATTATACTATAAGAACACGACGTGGCTATGGGTATTCACTTTAAAATAATCCGCAACCAGAACTTTATAGATGGCATCCAGTACTTCCGGAGTTATTGTCGAAATTGTATTCGCTGGAATGTGGAAAAGAAGTTGTAGTGACCAAAATTATCACCAGTAGCTAAGAAGCGTAGCATCAGTAGCAGCCGATCTAACGCTGGAATACTCTTTCGCATATTGGTACTATACTTCTCGATGAGTGGCTTAACCAAATGAAGAAGGTAATCAAATTGATCTGCCGGCCGACATACGAATAAACCCCAAATGTAGCTCTGGCTCTTCAGCACGCAGTTCAAGCAATAATTTTGCGCAAAATCCTTGCGTCTCTCGAAGTCGTAGCCAATCCTTTGACCAGACAGGATGTGTCCTTGGTGTTTTCTTAATTGCCTTACGATTTTCTTCTCCGTCGTCATTTTCTAGCATATCTTATGCTAGGATAGTAGTAGCGGCCCATGTGCAAATGAGTAAAAATGTAATATCTACAAATGTTGCAACAAATCGTGTGAACACCTCGCAAATAGGCTACAAAATTTGCGATCTTATTTGCGCACATATCATTTGCGAGCACTTTGGGACAAAAATCGTCTGAACAAGTGTATTTGCACATTTGCGAGCACTGTCAAGCGTAAACAGTTTGTGGCATATTTGCGAGTTTTTTCGTGACGTCAGTTCTCGCAAAGATTCTGCTCGTAGCTCTAGAAATGTTTGTTTGACCTCTTCTGTTAATTCAGTTCATCACCCATTCCCTTTTTTAATGACCAAAAGTATTCACACAGCACATTGACAGAGCTCTTCCCTTGAAAACGTTTTTCAGTTACTCCTCATTCCTAATAAAATCTCCTTGTTCATCGCTCAGTTGACCAAGTTTTTCGAGAAAGAAGTTCAAATAAGAGTATAGGTAGTGCGTAAGAAGTCAAAAATTCATCCACAACCTCTTTGTTAATGGGTCTCTTGTTGCTCCCAAGTAGTGTTAATAAAACATCGATTGTTGGAGTATCGGTGGTAAAAAAAAAAACTATCGATTAATCAATATCCAATCGATGGTTTCTTACTAATAGTAATAATAAATAAAAGCAATATAAAAAAATAAAATCTTAAAACCAATTTTCAAATTAAATAGAAATCAAATTTTTCAATCATTCTTATATATGAAAAAATGTTAAACATGTGAATATACATTCTAGGTGTATTTTTTAACGTGAAAATCCTGTAAAATTCCACTATTTGGGGGGCTCAGAAACCAGAAGAGAAAAGAACAAGTTCTTGCCAAACAGGCATAGCCATAATATTAGGTCTGATCCCTTACTTTGAATTTCTGTGATTTTTAGTCCAAACTTTTTTCAATTTTTTTTTTATATGAACTTTGACAGAATTTTGGACTAAAATGCACAGAAAATCACAGAAATTCAAAGTAAAGGAACAGACCTACTGATGCGGAACTTTCCCTATTGGGCTTTTGCAAAAACTATCTTTGTCTTTTCTCTTTCATATTTTGACATTTCACAGAAAAAAAAGAAGACGAAAAATTCACAGTGGCATCTCAACAGGCCAAAAAAAAAAAAAAAAAGAATTGAAGTATTGTTTGCGTTTTTTGATAAAAATAAAAGATTTTATTAGTAATAAATAGTTTAATAAGCATAATAAAACTATAACTCGGAAAGTTTTTGTTAGAAAACAGTCGTGATCTACAAAAATACATGATTTACAATTCACTACTTTGTTTACCTTTTATCACAGTTCACTAACAGCTGTGAATTTTTTTTTTTTTATTCTTCTTTCTTCGTCAAGTTCATGACTATTTTCTTTTGGGTTTCTTCTTTGCTCGTTTGATTCTGACTTCCGCTGAACATTCCAAATAAAAGTAATAAACTGAAATGTCAAAAACAGAACCGTGTTTAACAACCAACTGAACTTAAGCTGAGCTAAGATTTTTGTCATTTAAGGACAATTTTGAGTTGACAACTCATTTCTAGGCAATTATTTCATTTCCAACCACAAAAACTTATCAACTGGACAGACTATTGATGTTTTCTCCGAGCTATTGATAGTCCCAATAGTTCAAAACAATCGATTAATCGATTAAACTATCGATGTTTTAATAACACTACTCCCAAGGAACCTCTCACATAATGAAACAAAACTATTATAGGCTCGTCTTTCTATTGCAACTAAGATGCTCGCGAACACCTTGTCCTGCATATGGTTACGAATTCGTGGCCCATAAACGATTCCTGAGAGAATGGTATACAGAATACCTCCAAAATGTTGATAAATGAGAATATAATGGCATCTGCTTGGAGTTTAGCATCATTCAATTTTGAAAATGCTACTTCTTTTAGGTAACTGAAGGGATTGTCATCGACTTTCAATTTCTTTAAAAACTGCTTCGCGTAAACAAGTCTTAAATAAAGCCGTGGTAAAATCTTCTGGCATTACCTACCATTAGGTACCAGTGGAGGGCTCAGAATATTTGTTTTACCAATAATAGGATTTACGCGATGGTCATTCGCTCTTCGCATATCTATTTAGCACACGGCTGTCCTATTCGCAGAGGTAGCATGGATACTTGGTGTAGCCACCTCACATGCCAAATAAAATCTTCAATTTATGTTTCGTGTAGTTGAGTTTGCGGAACATCGTTTCCAAATTTTCATATGTTTCTCTCATATCTGATGCATTAATGCTGATGGAATAGATGGAAGCTTATTCTCGTTATGAAACAATACAGCTTTCAAGATTATTCCACCTATAAATTTTGTTATTTCCAACTGAATGATGAGTATACCTATTCCTGCTTAACAATATCCAACATAAATACTTGCTTATACATAATCCTTTGCGGTTCTTCTTCATACAGCAACAACAATCTCTTCATCGTTGTCTCAAAAATCAACATCAATGATCCTTAATACTTATTTTTCAATATGACCCAACAGTAAGTTAAGTTTTAAGCAAAATTAAAAGAAAACAAAAATCATCGTGATATATTATTCTAGGATTATTAGTTCCACTCAAATATTTCATAAGAATTAATCCTTTATCTTTTTGTAAAATCCAAAAGTGTTCCAAGTACACTGGCCATTAAAATTAAGTACTTTCTGGCAAACTGATTCAAACTGCAATATATGGAAGAGAGAGGTAACCTACATAAACTGAAGTTTGAAAGATTTTCTTTTAAACTTTAGACCAAAGATAAACACACATTTACCTTCATATGTCCCTATACGCATACACAGAAGCTCACACATGAGTATTCTATACACATAGATACTTGGTTTACAAGAACTTCGTTATAATTAATCCGCTTATGAAATTTTCGAACAATCAACATGGGTAGAGCAGTTTTGGGTTTGAAAATTTTCCCAATAAATCTGTTTTCATTTTGGTGGATGAAAGTTTTGCGTTTTGCCACCATCTTCCACTTCTACCACCACAACAACCAACAGCTCTCTTAAGATGGCCCACCATCTCTAATAATCTGTTCACCGAAAATCAGTGACAAAGGTCTGCACCGTCATATATAGTCGATGAAGACACGACCGACGACGATGCTGATGACGAAGTCTTCCTGACCGAGAGACGCAGGGATTGGTAAGCCCTTGGGTGCCAGAGGCTACAAGTTTCCATAGTTCTTGATAAGTTAATTAAGGATTAAAATTTTCGTGGAGTCGGGGCCATCTTCTATATACATATAGGTATACCGAGCTATTGCACCTTATCCTCCCCAATCTTGGCAGCCGTCAGAGTGCCCTAGGGATGGGAATACCTATCCTACACCTAACTTAGAGTTGCAGTTTATCGTGTGATGTCGAAAAGACGTGCCCGGAAAATTTTGAATATTTTGTCAAACTATTAGTCCTTGCTGTGTGCGGTGATGTGCGTGTGTTTTTGTTGCTCTGCCGTGCTCCTCCTCTCTGATGTGTCCCGATCACCCCAAAAGCAAAGCAGGAGTTTACCTTTGTCAAGCAAGACTGAACAACTTAACGATTTTACGTATTAAAAGCCGTCCCCAGAGGTAAAGATAAACAAAAACTTTTCCCTCAGCCTCTATTTTGGCCGTATAGCTTGTTTGTTGGGGATGATGATGTTGGTGGCGACAATACCGGGCTTTGATGATGGCAAGGAAGAGTGGCAGTGGGGTGGTAGTTTTGAGATTAAGTTTTTGTTTGCTTGTCAAAGTTTTGTCGGACTTGAGAATGAGATTATATTGGAGACGACATTTGAAAATGTTTAATTGTGGCAACTTTTTGTATGGAAAAGGTAGAGTTGTCTCTGGAGACAGCAATACCATTGTGGCTTGATATCTTTAGCTGTTTTTGTACTCTATACGTATGACAGTTATGCGGGAAGAAATCATTATGCTCAAACGGTACCCTATGGTGAAAGCGGGCTTAAGGTATCTTTTTCTGTTGAACAAATGTTGCTGCTCTCTGAAAATTATGCAGATTATTCAATTTGGGCAAAAGAAACGTCGCTCGTCGTATAGTCTTTGGAGATGCCACCGTCAACATCGTCATCGTCATCGTTTGGTTGGTTTATAGGTTGAAGTTTTGTTAGGATGCAATTAGGTTGTGGTAAAATATAGAAGAACTTATGGAATGGATGGCAGTCAGTTCTGAGATCTGGCTCTGAAGGAAAACTTTGGCTTAGATAGAGAGGAAGAGAAAGAGCCGACGAGTATAATTGAGTAAAGAAGTGCATAGTTTTTAGCTTGAGCAGGTTGGTAAGTATTGATATTGTTATTTTTTTGCTAGGTGGGTATATAAACTTATTTTTCTTGTTTTTTGACCAGCTGGGAAAATTAGTTTTTATAGAGGTTTTTATGTTATCCCGAGAAAACCACAGTTTAGTTTTTTTTTTATTTTCTTACCTTTTTGTTAGGAAGATTCACTTAGGAAATTTATGCAGCGGAAAACTTGTTTATGGATGGAATACTCTTAAAATAAAATAATAATAATGCAGAGATGAGAGTGAATTTTTAAGTGAATTTGTGGCTTTTTTGGTTAGTTTAATAATTTAACTAAAATCTCTGAATAAACAATCTGTGGATTATGAAAGACAAAAAGCAGAAGAGATAATAAGGATTTTTGCATAAATGTGAGATGATAATGTTGTTGTTGAGAAACAAATTAAGAAGTTGATACTAATTGCTTGATGCGATTTGAAAATAGGTTTGGAAGTATAAAACTAAATTAAAAACGAAGTTAAGTTTAAATGCGAAAATGTTTTGTTTTTGTAAAAAACAATACAACTGGGGTTGTTTTTGACACACTTGAGAGACTCTTAACAGTGAGCTCATGATTTGTCTTTGGCAAAGCATCAAAATAGAAATCATGCTACAATCAATACTTGAAAGAAAAAAGAAAGTCTTGTGGTTATAAATTAAAGGACCAAATAACTAAATCAATAGATAATTTATGCATTAAATTTATTAAAATTAATTTATACAGATAAAATGAATAATGCTTTTCACAAGGCACTGATGTTGCAATGGCACTTAGTTTTTTGTTGGCATCAATTGCGAGGTGTGGGACCACCACTTTAGAGGATCGTCCGTTCTAAAAGGCCTATCAAGATCTAAGTACATTTGCACATCCGCAACTGTCTTTCTTCTTGAGGTACCCTCAGCTGTGTATTGAGCAGCTTCCTTATCAAATTCAGCCCAGACATCATCATCGTTCTAGCAATCCGAAACGGTTCCACTCGCTAGCGCTTGTCGTGACACTGCTACTTGAGGGTTAGAACTCTGATGCTGTTGGGTTAAAATCTTTTCTGCCTCTAGGTTGATTACTAATTGCTCCACATGGTCTGCGTTATTTTTATATTTAAAAAGGATAAACTTTAAAACGTGGGTGCACTGAGGGAAAAACCTATGCACTCAGCACAAAGATATTTATGTAAAAGTTATGTACCAAAGTTTGTATGGAACTGCCATAAAAGTTGTATTTACTGAGTGGATTCAACGTGCACTGGTTACATTTGAAATTATGTGTCAAAAGAAATCACGAAAATATATGTATTCAGTGTAAGGAAATTTTATTACATGCATTGAATATAGATCATATTGACTCAATATATAATATTGTATTGACTAAACACTATCTAAAATTCTATTACAAGCATCGTGTGCTTATTCAATATTTATGTGGCAAACATTTAAAAAACTGCCAGCAATTAAAAAAAAAACATAAATCACAGCAAGTTATCCAATGGCTTCGAGCAACGTGTATTCAGTCTATATTTAAGTATAGAAATATCTGAAACTCACCATCTATCCAAATAAAAAATGGTTACTCATATTACAGCGAATAATGCAATGAGTATAAGCAACGTGTATCCATTCAATATGAAGAAGTAATATTTAAAACCTGTCAGTTATCAAAATAAAACAATAATGGATTTCACAGTCGATCATGCGATGAGTAGAAGCAACGTGTATTGATTCAGTATTTATGTAATAACATTTAACCAGTATACCAAGTTATGCGTTGAGTATAAAGGTACGTTTGTTCAGTCTATATTTTATTTAAAATTACCTCAAACTCCCAGTAAAAACTATAACCACTACATACACATATGCGATGAGTATACCCAGCGGGAAATATCGTCCTCAATGAAATTTATTGCTGAAATAATCAATGAATTCACTTGCCAAATCATAATAGAAACGACATGCAATGATTTAGTAGGTGAAGAGTAATGCAAAGTTTCCTCAGTTCGTAGCTTTGATTCCACTTTCTGCTTTGTGTTTATGAAACGACCCTTTATTTCGGTGAATTTAAAAGGGAAAAGTATATGATGAAAAAGTTGTGGAAAAGTAATGTACAAGATCATCAGTTCATTGTTTGAATCCACTTATCTGCTTTGTAAAGTGTTCATAGCGAGAACAAAAAAAAAAAAACAAATGTGAGTGAAACTCATGGTGAATTGTAATCGATGATTCCAACGATGAATAGTAATGCACCAAGTAGTTAATAATTTTTTGGCAACTATAAATTCTCATTTTGTTGGATACAGTTCACAGTGACTTTCTGTAAAAAAGTTCATGTAAGACGAACTGAAGTCAATAGAAATTGCGTTTGTCGAAACGCCAAACATTTTTGATTTGAAATGGAAACAACTTTTTGGTTTGTTTTCATTTTAAAATAAAGGGTGCATTACCGATGGGATTTAGTAAACAATACAAATGGGAGGATTTAATTGATGAAAAAGAAACTACCACTAACCTGGTGATTTCATAACTGAATTTTCATTAGATTTTTCATCGAAATTATTGAACTGATGAATAAGCTAAATACCCGTATGTAGTGAATTCATAGATTATGCAATCACCATGTTTTTCATCACCTGGGTCGGTGAATAAACAACTTCCATTGAAGTAGTGAATTCGTTTGTGAATTTTCATCGAGAAAGTGGCATGTGCTTCCCGCCAATGACACGCCCATGTTAAATTCATCAAAGGAATAAGCTGAAAAGTGGCAGGTACAGCTTCGATTCCTCAAGGAAAAAGCAGGTTTTTCCTCAATGATTTTTTTAATTTTTCCCGCTGGGTAGGCAGCGTGTATTTATTCAAAATTCACATACAATTCGTCAAACGCAATTTGTATTAACTATGCCTGGCCCCAGGCAAAAAAACTTCCAGCTTAATGATTAGGAATTCTAATCTTGTTGGATATAGTTTACAGTCGATTTTCGTTGAAAAACTCATGTAAGTTGAACTGAACTTTATACAAATTGCGTATGACAAAGCCCTCACTATGTCACAGATGAGTTCAAGTGAGTAAGTCGAACGAAACGCCAATTTGTAGGACTTAAGGCCATAAAAAGCTATTTTGAATCAATCGTTTGTATGTAATGAGTACATTTTTAATGCACTCATTACATAAATGCAAGTATATATATATACTTGCATTTATTTAATGAGTGCATTAAATATAGTAGTATAGTATAGTAGTATAGTATAGTAGTATCCCAGCGGGAAAAATTAAAAAAATCATTGAGGAAAAACCTGCTTTTTCCTTGAGGAATCGAAGCTGTACCTGCCACTTTTCAGCTTATTCCTTGATGAATTTAACATGGGCGTGTCATTGGCGGGAAGCACATGCCACTTTCTCGATGAAAATTCACAAACGAATTCATTACTTCAATGGAAGTTGTTTATTCACCGACCCAGGTGATGAAAAACATGGTGATTGCATAATCTATGAATTCACTACATACGGGTATTTAGCTTATTCATCAGTTCAATAATTTCGATGAAAAATCTAATGAAAATTCAGTTATGAAATCACCAGGTTAGTGGTAGTTTCTTTTTCATCAATTAAATCCTCCCATTTGTATTGTTTACTAAATCCCATCGGTAATGCACCCTTTATTTTAAAATGAAAACAAACCAAAAAGTTGTTTCCATTTCAAATCAAAAATGTTTGGCGTTTCGACAAACGCAATTTCTATTGACTTCAGTTCGTCTTACATGAACTTTTTTACAGAAAGTCACTGTGAACTGTATCCAACAAAATGAGAATTTATAGTTGCCAAAAAATTATTAACTACTTGGTGCATTACTATTCATCGTTGGAATCATCGATTACAATTCACCATGAGTTTCACTCACATTTGTTTTTTTTTTTTTGTTCTCGCTATGAACACTTTACAAAGCAGATAAGTGGATTCAAACAATGAACTGATGATCTTGTACATTACTTTTCCACAACTTTTTCATCATATACTTTTCCCTTTTAAATTCACCGAAATAAAGGGTCGTTTCATAAACACAAAGCAGAAAGTGGAATCAAAGCTACGAACTGAGGAAACTTTGCATTACTCTTCACCTACTAAATCATTGCATGTCGTTTCTATTATGATTTGGCAAGTGAATTCATTGATTATTTCAGCAATAAATTTCATTGAGGACGATATTTCCCGCTGGGATAGTATATATATATACTTGCATTTATGTAATGAGTGCATTAAAAATGTACTCACTAAACAAATACTTTCTCATCACTGACAACTTTTACATAATTATGTAATGAATAAATAATTCTTTACTCATCACAGGATTCCTAGTTTTATTTATGTACTGAACACAAAAAACATTAGTTTTTATGTTATCAGTGCAAACAATTTATGCTCACTAAATTATTGTTTACTCATCACAGATAAATGTAACGCATTTTTGTAATGAGCACATATAATATTTGTATTTATGTAATGAGTGCATTAAAAATGTACTCATTACCTAATTATTTGCTCATCACAGATAACTTTTACGTAATTATGCCATGAGTAAATAATTCTATACTCATCACAGGATTATTAGCCTTATTTATGTAGTGAATACAACAAATATTTGTATTAATGTAATCATTGCAAACAATCTGTACTCAGAAAATAATTGTGTACTTATCACAGATAATTGTAAAGTATTTATGTAATAAGTATACATAAAATGTTCCTACTACACAATTATTTACTCATATATGTAAAGATTACATAGAGTATCTATATTTATGTAATGAGTCCATAGATACTGTACTCACTACATACTCATCCGGTAATATTATTGTGATGTGTGTAAGGAATATTTATTTATATTTAATGAATGTGTAAAATCTTCACTCACTACATACAAATTTTCTCAACACAGATAACCGCCACACATTAATGTAGTGAATCCATGGCATATTTATATAAATGTAATGAGTGTATGGAAAAATGCATGCCTTTATACTCATCGCAGATAACCCTCATGGATTTATGTGTTGACTCAAATTGAACATTATTATTTATGCAATGATTCTATAGACGCTTTACTGAGTACATAATTACGAAAATTATCACGAGATATCCGACAGTGTTTTGTGCAATGGGTCAATAGATTCTTCATTGACTATACATCATGCAAATAAATATATGTACACAGTATAGATTTCATAATGGAATCAGTACACAGTGTTATGTGTGCAGAAAAATATGGGATGAGTCAATACATTTATGGGCTATGTGCATACATTTTTCCCTCAGTGTGGAGGTACCCAACCCAACCTTCTTGCTAGTGATGTATGTATCTAACTTTTCTACTACATTTTTTCACAGCCAGTGAATTTTTTTTTTTATTTTTCGAAAAGCCACATTTTCGAATCCATTATGAGCTATGGACGAGCGATGCTGTTAAATATTTTTCTCCAGATATTTGCTTCGTCACTTTTTTCAGGGGCCTTAATACCTGGTAAAGCTGTCGAACAACGGTTCACTCCTTAACCAAAAGGTAAAATGTCGTTGCCATTTCGATTACAGCCATTGTTGATTTGACTGCTTCTTTCAAAACAATAAACCTTTCGATCATATAGAAATACGAATTCCAACGTACCTTGGCTAAGTTGGTACGCCTGTAGCTTAGAACTTCACTGAAAATATCCAACGATGTCCTTCAGTATAATTCTCGTACCCTCAACGCCCTTCAGCCCATCACATACCACAAAGTTTATTGTGTGGACAAAGTAGCTAAAATGTTTCCAATGCAATATATTAACCCGCCATTGGTGACGCAAATTTGACTTACATCAATGGTGACGCCGCACAGTGGGGCAACTTGTATGGGAGAGTGGAAAAAATTCCCTAAAAACTTAACCACCAAACCGATTTTGATGAAATTTTCAGGCATGATAGCTATTAAGACGAAAAACCAATACAATAAATTTCCACCCACTGCCACGCCTACTTAAAAAAAAAAGTAATATTTCGTTAAAATTGTTACAAATTTGGATGAACAACTATTTTTTTGGAAATTGGACTAGTAAAGTTCTTACAACACCCATTTTGTGGCCGTTTTTCGACTTTTTTGTATGGAACCAGTCTTAATTCGATAAAATTTGAACTACATACATTATTCATTTCCATTAAATTCTGAGACATAACAAAGAAACAGTATAAGGAATTATTACAGAAAATTTCCAGTCACTGACACACCCACACAAAAATGTATATAAGCAACCTTGGGGAGTTCTCGCTCTTTGAATCCTTTTGTGCATTGCTTTCTGAAGAGAAAGTTAGGAAATTAATGAAAATAGAGTAAGTGTCTTGCTGAGATCGCAGCATTCTTCATAGTAATTAACTGGGCTTCCACTATGTCTAGTACACGATACCTCAGCGTCAACATTATTATTACTTACCAGTTTCACTTGGAATGTACCCTTCAACCCATTACGGAACTTATGACGAAGAATATCACGGTACCTATCGCGAATTGAATTTCAATAAAAATATGTTTGGTAATCACTTAAAATATATTGAAGATTTTTTTCGCTTAAATGTCTCTTCTTTTCTAAAATTAAATCCACTAAAACTGAAAAAGCTATCGAAATAACACCTGATAGCGTTACTATGTGGAGTAACTAAAAAACGCTGAATGAAACTGACAGTTAAGTTGACCTTTGAAATAGTTATTATCAAGTTATTGAGGGTTATTAAGGGTTAACGGTATTTATTATTTTGTTTATTTACATACATGTGTATATCGTAATTTTAACTACCAATCATTGTAAAATTTAATTTTGACAGTGAGTTTTAATGAAGAAATATTGCTGATTATCATATTACACATTATTATATTGTTGAATAAAAACTACGATGTGACATCGTAACTTTTCAAATTGTTCTTATATAAAACCGTTCTTATTATTATTTTGACGTTAAATCGTTAAAAATGGATTCTAAATATGTAGTAAAATATAAAACAAAATATTTCATATTTACCAATATTTTAGGGCCCCTAGCTTAAGATATCAATATCGTAATTTTTACTTTAATTTTTTTGTTTTAGTGTATGACTTTCCCGCACTTCAAATTGCCCTGAATATCGAATCCGGACGGTTCCGGATGTGTCCTTTGCTGGAAATTGATCCGTACACTCTACACTATCCGCCAAAAGTAACGGGACCTTGGCGGCAAATGGCGCTAGTACTTAAAACTTTATGAGACTAAAAATAATAGCTAATTTTGGGTGTTTTTCTCTTCAAATATTTTTTATATAATTTTTCCCGCTCAATAAAAGTATTAGTATTACTTATTGGTATATCTTAATCCCATAAATAGAAGAATCATTAAAAAAATTTAAGAATTTAGTGTAAACGGATCGTTCGAAAACCACCCCTGATTTTATCTATTTCTCCTCATTTTCAACTTTGGATGATTAACTCCGGGCTTACATATATTTTATCTGCAAACGGTTATCATTTCTGGATTTAACAACTATTTTACTATAAGAAAAAGAAACGAATAATGAAACATAAAAATTGATACTTTTGAAAATTTAATTTTTTCCACGTTTTCCCCACTGTGCGCCGGTCTCACGGACCGGGTTTTTCAATTAAAGATTTTTCAAAACGTGTTACTAATAGTTCGTGTTTTTTCTTATATATGTGTTCCTTGTAAATAAAACAAAGATATTTAATAAACATAAGCTTTTTTATTTCAATTTAAAAATTCACAAAATTGTTTCCTTAGAGCTTTTTTAAATGTATGTTATAAATAAAAAATCACATATTTATTAATGAAAATCACGTTTTTGGTCTCTCGACATTAGGATAGGAAAAAAATTGGGATCCATCAAAAAAAAAAATAAAAAAAAAAATACATCCAGAAAAACTAAATTTCTTCAACCAAACAGCTGCTGCAATACGGGACCACGTGTTCAAGACACAAATAATTTCGGCATTTTTGGCAAAAGTATTTCGTTTTCCTATTTTTTTTTCCATCCGCACTCATAGCACCGGCCATTTCTTGAAGGACCCGATGTCCCAGGTCCACCATCTTCATGTAAAATCTCAGACAGTCCAAGTCTCATTGTTCGTGGCAAGTTCAGGTGCGTTTGCCGATCCCTTATGTGGGGTTCAATTAGTTTCATAGCCAAATTCTCAATAAATTTACGACGTAGTAGTTTTGTGGCTTGAAGCTTGATTGTTGGCTGCATGTATCACTTGGCTGTTTATGGTACTGATATTTAGCATAGCATAAAAGACTACCATAGGCCAGCGCCTTGTTGCTTAAGCACAATAATTATAATTCGCACACGGCATCGACGCCACCCTTGGTGTCGTTGTAACTCAAAATTATATCAGGCTTTTGAGTGTCATCATCGACCTTAGAATCATTGTGCATTGTACTAATAATAATAAGAAGAACATTTTTTCCTTTCTTTGGAACATGTGACACCAAAACCATGTTTTCACGAAAACCAAACATATTGGACTTAATATTTCGACCGCGCAATATGTTGAAGTCTGTAGGAATTTCCTTCTTGTTCTTCTTGATTTTTCCGAAGACCGAAGGTTGTTTTTGCAGCAATGCTTCAGCTAAGGGTATACTGGTATACCAATTATCGGCTGTGACGTTGCGACCTGTGTTGAAGATTGGTTCGCATAATCTTTGAACAACGGCTAAGCCAGAATTGTCGAAATTGTATAGTCCTGCTTGTGGTTGTTACCCGGGATAAATTTCCATATTAAATGTGTAAAACATTTTCGCGTCACAAAGGGCTTGAATTTTAATGCCGTATGGATTTGGTTTATTTTGAATGTATTGCCTAAATGAACACTTTCCACGAAATCCTTCCAACTTCTCATCTGTAGTCACAAAAGCAGATAACGTATAAGCCTTACAATTTTACACAAATTTCTCGAATACGGCAGATTTTGTCAAATTTCTTTCTATTTGCTCTCGTAGTACAATCATCGAACCCCAAAACTCGGAGTAAGAATCTAATTCTCTGGGCAGACATTGAGAGCCGAAATATTTCAATTGAACCTCCATCGCTTCGAAACAACTCTTCAACGTTGAGATGATTAGATTTCTTAGCACCAGCTAAAAGGAGCAATCCTATCAGGCAATATATTTCCTTGAAATCAATATCTTTGGCATATGTTTCTCTGCATAAATTTATCATTCACTGTAGCAATATATTGGTTTTTATATTTGACAATTATATGGATAAAAGAATCCTCAAAAAAGTGTCTCCAAATTTCATTGGCTATAATTCACTTGGGTCCTGGTAACTGTGAAACTATGTTGAAACTTCTAGCATGAAAAGATTAGCGGTACCTTACTCCATTTCGTACTTTTGTCTTTTCCAAGATTAAATGAAGAGTTGGAAGCTCTCGGTCACTTAAATCCTCTTCGCTGTCTGAATTTTGTATTTCCTCGGGTTCGTATTCATTCTCAGATTCACTATCTGAAGAACTTGGATGTCTGTCCTCATCGATCGTGGATTCTTGTAGAAGGGCTTCAAGTAGACGCTGTTCGCTTTCGTGAGACATACTGAAACAAGTTTTATAATATGAAACGCATACACACACACACACATAGAAATGCACAAATAAAAATATTTTATGTATAAATCACAATAAAACAAAAAAATAAAATAATAAACTATGGGAAATACGCGAATAATAAAAAAATAATCCTTGATTATCAAAGGGCACGGTAGTGCCCAGCCAAGTTCGCGGCACTACACCCTTTTTACAGGAACAAACTCAGGTGATTTTCAACCCCCCTCTCACTTCAGTACCAATAACGTCAGAAACTTAAAATTCGGAGTATTTGCTGAACTGATCAAACACAGGTGGCTCACCAAATTTCAACTCTTTAGCATAAGTAGTTCTCAAGATATAGGACTTCAAAAATCGCAAAAACCGTAACTGACTGACTCACTGACTGACTGACTCACTGACAGATCATCAAAATTATGGAGCACTTCCCGACATCGTAGAAACTTGAAATTTCGCACAACGGTAGGCCTTGTGGTACATACAAAGGAAAAAATCGAAAATCTGCAATTTTCTATTCAGGGGGCGTGGCATCCACCCACTTTCTTAAATAATCTATAAATTATATGGAGCCTTTCCGATTGTTGTAGAACAATGAAAATTGGTAAGTTGGTAGGGTTTGAAGTACTTAGAAAGAAAAAAATTGAAAAATTGGAATTTTCCATACAGGGGGCGTGGCATCCACCCACATTCTTAAAAATTCTTATAAATTATATGGAGCACTTCCGATTGTTGTAGAACGATGATAATTAGTAGGTCGGTAGAGCTTGAAGAACTTAGAAAGAAAAAAATTGAAAAATGGGAACTCTCCATTAAGGGGGCGTGGCATCCACCCACAATCTTAAAAATTCTTATAAATTAAATGGAGCACTTCCGATTGTTTTAGAACTATGAAAATTGGTAGGTCGGTAGGGCTTGAAGTACTTAGGAAGAAAAAAATAGAACAATTGGAAGTTTCAATTCAGGGGGCGTGGCATCCCACATTCTCAAAAATTCTTATAAACTATATGAAGCACTTTTTGAAGTACTTAGAAAGAAAAATATCGAAAATTTGGAATTATCCATTCAGGGGGCGTGCCATCCACCCACTTTATCAGAATTTCTACTATTCACATGGAGCACTTTCGGTTGTCGTAGAATTATGAAACTTTGTAGAGCGGTAGGGCTTGATTTTCACGTGACAAAATAAATCTTTGCAAAAAGGAGTGAAATCACAGCAAAAACATAAATGTTAAAAAAAGAGCCAAGTTCTTATATGTACAAGAAACCTGTGCGTAAAAAGTCAGACAAAAAAAGTAATGAGATCTAAAATATATGCCAAGTTTTAAGCTCATGAAGTTTAATATCGAATATCTTAAGTAGAGTTTTATCAAACAATTCCAAATCATGACAGAAATTTGGTATATAATGATTACTGATTAAAATTTGGTGGATTTACTTGGCAAGTTTTCTCTTAAATACTTAATTAATCACAAATTTAAAATGTATGAAAACTTGACAGTGAACCCACCAAATTTTAATCAGTAATCATTATATACCAAATTTCTGTCATGATTTGGAATTGTTTAATAAAACTCTACTTAAGATATTCGATATTAAACTTCATGAGCTTAAAACTTGGCATATATTTTAGATCTCATTACTTTTTTTGTCTGACTTTTTACGCACAGGTTTCTTGTACATATAAGAACTTGGCTCTTTTCTTAACATTTATGTTTTTGTTGTGATATATGTGTTTATAAAAACAAAATTTGAAAAAAAATTGTCAACCCGTTTTTGAGATATCGAATTTTCAAAAAAAAAATTTGAAACTTTTTTTAAAATTCCAAAAACTTTTTTTTTGAAAATTTTGATATGCAATATTATTTAATCTTATTTGAAATTTGTATATTAAAAAAATTCATTTAAATCCGTTAAGCTGATAACGAGAAAACTCAAAATAAAAAAATACGTTCTATGACAGGTACTACTAATAGTTACTATGTGTAAAATTTAATAATTTTTGGTGGTAGATCGTACTAATTTTAGTATATGAAAAAAGTTTAATCAAAATCGTAGGAGTCGTTTTCAAGCAAAAAAATATTTTCCTTTGCGGTTTTTTCACTTTTGTATGGAAGGTACCGTTATTTTTTCATAAATGTAAAATGTTTTCTAAAAATATTTTAGAAAGTACTAAAAAAGTCTTAAATATCGAGTTTCAAAAAAATCTATGATGCCGTTTTCGAAATATTTGATTTTCCAAAAAAAATTTTGAAATATTTTTTAAAAATCCAAAAAATATTTTTTCAAAAATTGTGGTACACAAAACTATTAACATTTCTTGGAAGCTTTTGTATAAAAAAAAATAATTGAAATCGGTCATACCATTTTGAAGAAAATCAAAAATTAAAAAAATGGTTCCTTGGGAGGTACCATTAATAACCATTTTTGAAAAATGGTTTTCCACCCAAAGAAAGCCTTTACTAAAATAAATTTATTGAATTTTTTTTAAGAAAAGTTGTCGAACCGTTTTTGAGAAAAATACGATTATGTAAATTTGCCAAAAAAAAATGTATGGCAGGTACCGTTATTTTTGGTTCGAAAAAAAAATGAAAAAAACGTGTCGGCAGAGTCACCAAAAACCATTATGTACCCAAGTTTGAAGAAAATCGATCGAGCCGTGTGGGCTGTAGACGAACAGACAGACAGACAGACAGACAGAATTGTGCCACCCACTTTTTTGGTGTTCTCTATCATCGTAATATCATGTTTGATTGTTATCTCAAAATTTTTTTTTTGCACGAATCCAAAACTTGCCTTATAGTACCTATAATCGCAAGTAAAAATTTGAATGCAACTTCGGAGATAATCGTGTTAGCCGAAATTGGTTTTCACTCCTCCCTAGAGAAGCTCCTCGGATCACATTCACATATCACGGAATCTGAGAGCATTTGAGTGTATAGTTCGCTCTACCAGACCGTTTAAAAAAATCAAAATTCTAAGTGAAAAACGTTTTTGTTTTTTAACAGTCTGGCAGGGCGAATTAAACACTCAAATGATCTCTCTTGGAACGGCCGATGATGTCGATGTCGTCCGCATAACCAAGCAGTTGAGAAGACCTGTTAAAGATAGTGCCTTCCATGTTAACACCACTCTTGCGCACTATCTGCTCCAGGACTAGGTTGAAGAAATCACATGATAGCGCATCTCCTTGTCTGAACCCTGTACACGTCTGGAATAACTCGGATGAGCTGTTACCCATTTGCACGTTGCACCGCGTATTTTGTAACGTCATGCGGCATAGCTGGATCAGTTTTTTCGGGATCCCGAGTTCCGACATCGCCAATAGAAGCTCTTGGCGACTTATGCTATCATATGCGGCTTTGAAGTCGATGAATAGGTGGTGGGTCTCGACTTGAAATTCGTTGGTCTTTTCCAGGATTTGCCTCAATGTGAAGATTTGGTCTATCGTTGATCTGTCTGGCCTGAAGCCACACTGGAACGTGCCGATCATAGTGTTGCAGAAAGGTTTTAGACGCTCACATAGTACGTTGGATAGGATCTTGTAGGCAACATTAAGCAGGGATATGCCTCTGTAGTTCTTGCAGGACATAGGATCACCTTTTTTGTAGATTGGGCATATGGAGCTATTTGACCAGTCGTCGGGCATACTTTCCTCCTCCCAAACTTGGTTGATGAGCTGGTGCATGCACCCTACCAGAACATCTCCTCCATACTTGAAGAGTTCCACTGGTAGGATCCGAGCCGGCGGATTTGTTGTTCTTAAGCTTGTGGATGGCTTTCTTAACCTCTTCAGTACTGGGTGCTGGGACTGGATCTTCATTGACTGGTCTAATGCTTCTTTGTTCCTCTATTGCCTCCTCTACATAATGCCCATTAAGCAGCTGCTGGAAATGCTGCTTAAACACGTCTACAATTCCCTGTGCTTCGGTGACTAGGTTCCCTTCGCTGTTTCGAAGAGCTTGCGTGCCAGTCCTATAACCAGATGCCAGTTGCTTGGCTGTTTTGTAGAACCGGCGGGTGTTGGTGGCGGTGCTGGACTCTTCGAGATACTTGAGCTGAGAGGCTGCGGATGCTCTTTTCTTTCTACGCAGGGTTTTTTTCTCTTTCCTTCTCTTTTCACGGTATTCCTCTCTTGCTGCTCTTGTTTTCCGTTGCAGCATTTGCATTCGTGCATTTTCCGTCTCCTGCTTCAATACCGCGCATTCATCATCATACCACGGGTTCTTTTTTCTGGGTGGTTGATAGCCTATGGTGGTCTCGGCTGTCTCCTTAATAATGTCGCGATACTGGTTCCACTGGTTGTTGACGCTTGTGGCTGGGTGTACGGCAGAGAGTTTCCCGGTCAATTGCTCACTGTAGTCTCTGGCTTTCTCAGATGTGCTAAGGCATGCGATGTTGAACTTCTTTCTTTGGGCGGTCTTCGTTTTCTTTTCGTTGGACAGTCGGGCTCTGAACTTTGTCACAACAAGAAAGTGGTCAGAGTCCACGTTTGCACCTCGGAAAGTTCGCACGTCCAAGATGTTTGATGCGTACCTTGTGCCAATTAGCACGTGGTCGATTTGGTTGGCCGTTCGACCATCTGGAGATCGCCAGGTTGCTGTGTGTATCCTTCGCCTGGGGAACCTAGTGCTACTTATCACCGTATTACGAGCTGCAGCAAAGTCGATTAGTCGGAAGCCGTTGTCTGTTGTCGTTTCGTGTCCTCCGTCCAGGAGGTCGTAAAACTCCTCCTTGTTAGACTCCTCAGCTTCATCGGTAGGGGCGTGTGCACATATTAGGCTGATGTTTTGGAAGGTAGCTTTGATGCGGATCACAGCCAGGCGATCGCTTATCGGCTTAAAATCGATGACTTTCGATCTGAGTCGATTTCCCACGACGAATCCGCATCCTAGCATGTGCAGTCTTTGGTGACAGCTGTAATAAATGTCGCAATCTTTTCTTTTCGTTATACCTGATCCTATCCATCGTATCTCCTGGATCGTGGTAATGTCTGCCATGTACCGCGAGAGGACAGATTCAAGTTTTTGAGTAGCACCTGGTGTGTAGAGTGTCCTTACATTCCAGGTGCATGCATACTCGTAGATCATAGTCCATTTTCGTTCCGGGTCTGGTTGCCATTTGAGGGGGGTCGTTATCCGAGGCTTCACGCGTCTCTCTCATAACAATTGGTTTTTTTTACTGTGGTCGGGTCGTTAGCCCAACGCACTAACCTCCAATCTGTAGGGCCATGGGTTTAATGTTGCAATTCTTTCTGTTTATTGTGATAGTTTTCACAATTTTTAAATTTAACAAAATTAAAAAAGAACAAACGATTCAACTTTTATATATATGCGTTTAATATTCAAATTTTACTTGCTGCAAACTACTTGTGGTATCATCTATATCTCAACGACTAGTAATCTTTTTGATTTCATTATATAATTCAAGAGTGTAATTATGTTTCGTTAAGTATAATTTGAGAGTAATTCAGCATAGTTTTAAGTGTTAACTTTTAAGTTTTATTTAGTACTATTTTATTTATTTATTATTTTAAAAGTAGGTTTTTTAAAAGCAAATAATTTCAATAAATTTTAGTTAAATATTAATTACAAAATCTATGGCATTAACATTCTGCCCGCCTTGAAGTATCTTAGGGATACCTTCAATTATCTGTTGGTATTGGTGCTATCCGATGAATCGCTCTGCGAATAAGTCCTTTTTTGGTTCTTATATCAACGACTCGAACCTTACCATCTGAGGATTCAATCAAATTTGTAATCCGTCCCAAAAGCCAGTTTTGTGGAGATGCATTGTCATCCCCAACAAGAACAATTGTATTGAGTTTTACGTTCTCTGACGAAGTCTGCCATTTGACTCTTCTTTGTAGCTCGACAAGATACTCCTTCGACCATCGATTCCAAAAATGCTGCTTTATCAGCGATAGTCGTCGCCACCTCTTCAATGCAGACATCTGGTAATCAGTGACCACTGGTTCGACTACAGCATTCATTGGCCCACCAATCAAAAAATGACCAGGTGTAAGGACTTCCTCATCGCTCGGGTCACTGGACATCGTATACATGGGACGAGAATTCAGTATGGCTTCTATATCTGCCACAACGGTAGACAGCTCTTCGAAAGTAAGAAAGGCTTCGCCGATGGTACGAACAAGATGATTTTTGGCTGACTTTACGGCTGCTTCCCATAGGCCACCGAAATGTGGAGTTCTGGGCGGTATATGATGAAATTGGATTCGCTCTGTAGTACACCAATCGCTTATCTTCTTGTCCATCTGCTGTTCCAGAAAGCTCCGCCTGAAGTCATCTAACTGGTTACGGGCTCCAACAAAATTCGTCCCATTATCGCAGTACAAGTCTTGGCACAAACCACGCCTTGCCACGAACCTCTTGAGTGCTGCAATAAAACCTTCACTGGACAGGTCCGAAACAACTTCTAAATGGACAGCCTTCACAACAAAGCAGACAAAAACTGCTACGTATGACTTGGTGGTTCGCTGCCCTCGCAGCTTATAAGTCGTCTGGAAAGGTCCACAAAAATCGACACCTGTTTTCAAAAACGGTCTTGCAGGTTGCACTCTGTCGGTAGGTAAATTGCCCATGATTTGTCCCAACATCTTTGGTTTGTATTTGAAACAGTCCCAACAGCTATCAACGACCTTCTTTGCAAGTCTGCGGGCATCTAGCACCCAGAACCTCTGTCGCACGATTCCAACTAAGGCTTGTGGACCTGCATGATAATTTTTATTATGTAAAGAAGTAAATATGTTTTTTACAAAGGGATTAGATTTAGGAAGAAGGATAGGACATTTGACAGAATAAGGTATGTCCGCATTCAGCAGACGCCCACCCACTCGGAGGAGTTTGAATGAGTCACCATCAAGGAAAGGATTAAGATTTTTGATGGGACTCGATGGGCTAATCTTATCTCCTTTATTTAATTTATGAATTTCCTCCTGAAAATTCTTTTGCTGAATATTCCAAAGAATCCTTAGCAGAGCGTCATTTATCTCATCTGCTTTTAAAGATGTGTTAAAGCGCAGTTCGTCTTCCTCAAAGAATTCAGCTCCTTTCATCTTCTTTCGAACAACAATAATCCAACGAAGTACACGAGCAAATATTCTACAAACTTTATCGGTGCTTTTGAACCGCAAGTAGTGTTCTTCAAAATTTGCATCTATTATTTTTGACAAAAGAACCACATTACATTTCCGCATTCCAGGAGTATCTTTTTCTATAACAGATAAATCTTTTTGTACAGGCCACATCTCTTCTGGCAATTTAAGAAATTTCGGGCCTGAAAACCATATACTCGCACTCTCCATCAATTCACTTCCAAACGCACCTCTCGATACAATATCTGCAGGGTTTTGTTTCGTACTAACATATTTCCAAGTACCCTGCGGCAAACTTGTTTGTATCTTTGATACTCTGTTGGCTATAAAAACTTCCCAATTAGAAGGATGAGCTGAAAGCCAACACAAAACAATCTCTGAGTCCGTCCAGAGGTAAATATCTTCAACTACGTGTGAGAAATTTGGAAGTATCTTAGAAACCACAGAAGCTAGCATTTCCGCTGCGCATAGTTCCAACCTCGGCAAGCTTTGAGTTTTGATTGGAGCTACTCTCGATTTAGCTGTTATCAAATTACAAGTGGTGATACCCTTTTCGTCAACTGTTCGTAAATAGATGCAACAACCATAAGCACGCAAAGATGCATCTGAAAATCCATGTAGTTGGATGGATTTTGCTCTTAAAGTTAATACATATCTTGGAATCTTGATCAAATCTAACTCCTTTAGACGATTTCGAAAAACTTCCCATTCAGTGAATACTCTTGATTGTACTGATTCGTCCCAATCAGTCTTTTTTACCCAAAGGCTTTGCAACAAAATTTTACCCTTAACAACGACTGGGTTAATTAGCCCTAATGGATCAAATAAAGAAGATAGCTCAGAGAGAATAATACGCTTCGTAATTTTTGGTTTTGAGTTAAATTCTGGAACAACATACTGCAACTCATCTGATGAGGGATTCCATTTGATTCCTAGAGTTTTTATGATATCCGCATCATTTATTCTAAGTGGTTTCTCTCGGTCCATTTCCGGAACAACTTCCAACAAAGTTTTTTCATTTGTCCACCACTTTCGAAGTTCAAAGCCTGCGCTATGCAAAAGGGTCCTAACTTCTTCATAAATGCCAAATATCTCCTCTGGCGAATCTCCTCCACTTATCAAATCGTCCATATAAAAATCCTCGCTCAGCACTTTGGAACCTAATGGAAATTTTAAGGCCCCTTCTTCGGACAAAGTTTTGAGACAGCGAGTGGCCAAATAAGGAGCGGAAGTGGTTCCATAGGTCACCGTATTTAACTTGAATATCTTTAATGAATCGGTACGATGAGTCCTCCAGAGAATGCATTGATATTTACGATCCTTTTCAGCCATAAGTATCTGACGATACATTTTCGAAATATCGGCTGTCAATGCAAACTTGTAACAGCGAAAACGTAAAATTATTGAAAAGAGATCATCTTGCATTATGGGCCCTTTCATTAAAATTTCATTTAGTGATTTGCCGGATGAAGTTTGAGCACTACAATCGAAAACGACCCTAAGTTTCGTAGTTGAAGAATCCGGTCTTAGTACATACTGATGAGGCGAAAAGTATTTCATATCCTTAGCTTCATCGAAACTTACTTCAGACATATGTCCAAGATCTTCGTACTCCTTCAAAAAATCAACATATTGGCCTTTAACAGTGATGTTCTTCTCAAGTCTTCTTTCTAATGACATAAATCTGTGTTTTGCAATTTCAAAAGATTCTCCTAACGCTGATGGATCTTCTTTGAACGGAAAACTCACAACAAATCTACCTTCATCGTTTTTTGTGACTGTATTTATGAAGTGTTCTTCACATCTTTTCTCTTCAGGCTTTAAAAATTCAGAAGTTATGGGGTAATTTTCAACTTCCCAAAACTTTTCAACAAATTCGTGGAGATAGTCATCTTTTGACTGCTCTTCACTTCCTAACAAGCATACTGTGCTTGTTGAGTCATCTGACAAATCATGTGAGCCTGAAACAACCCATCCAAAAAGGGTCTTTTGAAGCGTAAGCTTCTCTTCTAACTTGATTTGTCCAATAGCTAGCAGCTCAAAGAAATGGTCTGCGCCTATCAACATATCTATTTTCGCAGCTTCATTGAAATTAGGATCCGCTAGTACAATATTTTTAGGTATCTTCCAACTATCTACTTTGAAAGATTGACTAGGCTGAAGATGAGTAATATTTCGGATTATAAGTAGATCTAATTCGGTCTCAAACTCTGAAATCCTTGATTTACAACTAGTTTTTGTGGTGTGTCGAACATTTGTAACCTCATTGCCTATTCCGCTTATTTGAATCTCTGACTTTGATTTGTGTAGTCTTAATCTTTGTGACATACTTTCAGTTATGAAATTCAATTGAGAAGCCGAATCTAACAAAGCGCGTACTGGTTGATATTTACCAAAGTTATCTTTAATCAAAACTACAGCTGTGGCAAGTATAGTTTGGTTAGATGATCTACCCACCAATGTAGCTGAGTTCGATGTTCCTTGACCTCCAGTTTCACCACCATTGTTGACAGTAAATCTATGAAGCAACTTATGATGGGGTAACGAACAAATTGTGCATTTAGGCTTTGTACAATGCCGAACAGAGTGCTCCTTTCCCAAACAATTTATACAAAGGATTCGTTTTTTCACTTCCAGGAACCTCCTTCCCACTGGTAAGCTTAAAAAATCTGGACAAGAATCAACTAAGTGTTCCAAAGACTGGCAGTATTCACACTTTATACGCTCCGCAGCTAAAGTTGTACCCTTAAACTTTCTAAACTGTTTCTTTCCACTATTTTGCAAACTTGGCTGTTCAGATTTGGTATTACTCTTAGTAGAACTATTCGGTTTTTGCACCCTAGATTCCTTAGCTTCTAAACTTTTACAACGACGATCCAAAACCTTACTAAATTCTTCCCACGTTGGGAGCTTATTGTAGTCTATTGCATCCTGCCATTTAGTTTGAGTTTCCTCATCAACTCGATCCATCGCTAATGAAATCAATATACAATTAGCGATATCTTTATGATTTCCTATCGAAAGCATTGCAGTTAAATGTGTATTAAAACTATCTTCCAAGTGTCGCAAAGAAGAAGCAGATACCTTAGACATTTTTGGAAACTCCAGCAAAGTATTTATATGCTCTTGAAATATTAGAGTTTTATTATCAAAACGGCTTTTCAATCTATCAAGGGCTTTTTGATAATTTGTTCCAACGATGTTAAAGTCTCTAACAGCATCCAACGCAGATCCAGATAAACTTCTAAGCAAATAATTAAACTTTTGCAAACTATCAAGGCTTTCATCTTTATGAACCAGATTTGTAAATAATCCTATGAAATTATGATAATCTGTAAATTTACCGGAAAATGTAGGCAATTTTATAGGCTCTAATTTCGATCGAGGACGAGGTTGTTCTGGAAAATAAGTTGCATTTAAATGTTCAGCAGCAGTTGTATTGCCCCTCAAATCAGACAAAAGTGTCATTATCTTTGTTTTTGCGCAAACATAAATCTCTTCCACCTCTTCACGAAAAACCTCATTCGCTGTTTCTTCATCAGGATTATTAAATCTTTCTATTGACGTTTGAACATTTAAAATCTGCTTGAAATACGATTCAAGTATTCCTAATCGACATTCTAGCTCTGGTTCTGACAATGTACTTCCCTTCTGCATGATAATGTTTTTTGTTCTGCTTAAATTCCCTTTCGCTGATGATCGCAACCCTTTCAAGTCAGATAAAGTTTTTCCTAAACTATTATCACTTTGCGATGATTCATCTTTGCTTTGTTTCTCATTCTCAGGCATTATTACTATTTGAGTTGAACCTTAGTAAATTGAAGAAAACCCAACGATCAATAAATCTGTACACCTTTGCAGCAAATCAGAAACAACAACAATTTATTCTGACTTCCGAAACAAATCCTGTGTCTAATCGCAAATTTATTTATGTTAGCAACAAATTCCTCCTCAACTTCACCAGCAATTACAGCAGCAACGGCAACGCCAGCAGCAGCAGCAACAACAACAGCAAAAGCAACCTCAACAAATCGAATTACAACCAAATTCATCCAACAACAAGCTACCCAACTTAGATACAGTCACCTATCAACAAAATTCGAATCCTTATCAACGAAATCTTTAAACTTCCAAGTTTATTCAAAGTGATTGAGTATAACAACTACAAAATTATTTATGCACTCAATAATGCGGCAAGGTAATAATCAGCAACAACTATTCTGTTTGTTTACCTTTTCTATTTGTATCAACATATGTTGACTGCTAACAACATCCAGCAACAATGTTTCAATACTATGTTAACTATTCACCACAGTAGTTTTTCTATCAGCAAGTTCTAATTAAATTGTTTCACAACAAATTCAATCATCGGCAACGAATAAATTGACAACAAATTATGATTATCAACACGCAATTGATCATCAACATACAATTTAAAATAAAAGCTTACGTGGTTAATAAATCGATCTCCGATACAATCCACACTGCAACACTCGATTAAAGCTTTCCTGTTTGAGTTGAGTCCAACTGATGAAGATGATTGATGACTGATCTATAATTCTGAGTGGGAGCTTTATTTTGATGCGTTGTCGACCTTTTAAAATTTAGATGTCACTGCAACGATGAAAACGATGACAAAAAGCTTTAAGTACATATAGATTTATATGTATGACTCAGCGATTTCTTCCTCGTATGGGATGCCCTGCAATTGAGTTATGAATTTAAGCACTTTAACCAATTTACCAGCACTTTTTTTTATGAGAGATTTGTAGGGCAAATTCTCTTTCTTTCCAATGTTTGTCCGATTCGATTTATTGTAATATTTTATTACTTTAGATTTGTGTTTTAAACATTAATTCGTTAATGATTTAACGTCTAATTTTATACTGGGAATACAGAATATTCCCGGGTTTCGGCACCAATGTTTATTGTGATAGTTTTCACAATTTTTAAATTTAACAAAATTAAAAAAGAACAAACGATTCAACTTTTATATATATGCGTTTAATATTCAAATTTTACTTGCTGCAAACTACTTGTGGTATCATCTATATCTCAACGACTAGTAATCTTTTTGATTTCATTATATAATTCAAGAGTGTAATTATGTTTCGTTAAGTATAATTTGAGAGTAATTCAGCATAGTTTTAAGTGTTAACTTTTAAGTTTTATTTAGTACTATTTTATTTATTTATTATTTTAAAAGTAGGTTTTTTAAAAGCAAATAATTTCAATAAATTTTAGTTAAATATTAATTATAAAATCTATGGCATTAACACTTTCCTTGATCAACATTCGCACTTACAAGTTTAGCAAGTCCTGGCATAAAGCCAAGACCAGTATCTGGCGGCTACCAACTTGGAGGTATTGTAAGCACTTGATGTGTAGGAAAAGATACAGCTCGAGGCCCCCAGTTCCTACAACATCCAACCACCAACCACAAAACACATTACTTATAAACAAATATGGTCTTAAGAATGTTTAACTTTAAGATCGGAAAGCCTGTTTTTCATATTCACCGTTTCATCCATTAATAACGAGTTAATCAAATACGATTTTCAACACAAAATCAAGGCATCCACCTGCTCTTAAACCGGCTTTTTTTATAGATATATATATTTTGTATATACAGCTTCGAGTACTTACAAATGTATGTATAAACTTCAGAAGAAATATACAATTTTGTAGGTTCATATACTTATACCTTCCTAACTAGAAATATTATCTATTAAGCTACATAACTATACCAAATCAAAACATCCCTACATTCTGCACCCAATAAGCTCAAACATATATATCGTCTGGAACAATTAATGTCGATCAGGATTCCGGGGAACTAATCTTCAGAAATGCCTCGCTAACCCTAACAAATTCACTAGGGCACACAATTCTATGCCACGGAAATAGCATCACCATCACCATAACCACCACTTTATCTGCCGCATCATCCTCTTCAACAACTGAGATCTAACACCGAAAACACACACGCTGACGCTTCACTAAATAAAGCTTTAAATTGTTTCATTCATTCAGTGTGTGTCTGACAATCGAGTGAGAGCTTAAATATGTGTACGTAAGCAGATTAGCAAAGTTTGTAATATTATGTAGGTAATCGATTAGGTTCGAACAACTAACTCGTAATAAGATTATTGCGGACGGGCTGGATCCATTTGATGAGGAGACACCTCTATATTATGTACATGAACACACTAAGCTCTGCTATATACATAGCTGCTACAAAAACATAACGAATCCAAACTGATGATGTGCCACAGAATTTAGAAGCAACAACATCAACAAATGATGTTTGGTTCGCCACCGTATGGGGCAACAGAAACATCAGCGATAACATGAAACTGCTTCCATTCGAGGGTGAAATTGAATCGATCTGTGTCAGAACAACGAAAAGATGGTATTTTTATCCTAAGCTTCTGACGCAAAACGAAGGCAATTGTTATTTTCGAAATAGCTATACTTAGTCTCTGTAGACCTAGTACTATAGTGGGCTATTGAATATACCAGAAAATGAGGGGAAGAAAGAAAAATTAGGTTCAAGGGTTTTTATTATTGAATAGTATGTTTATTTTTGTTCAAAATTAAATTTTCATATCGAAATGGATGGTTTAAAAAACTTTATAAAAAAATTTAAGCATTCAAACAATGTTTACTGGAAATGATCATCCTCAAAATTAGTACCGTAAAAACTATAAAGATTATGACTTCGACTTGTACAAACTTCTTCATTTTCTTCCCCATTGTCATGAGTGCTAATAGTTTCGTAAACTCTTAGCGGTGCTGCCTTGTGAACACACCACAGTGGTTTTAGTTTTTAGTCGGCTTGCTAAGTAAGGGCTCTGTGATAACAAATTGTATGTCATCTTCTTTGTGAGTCGATCTTTCCATAATCTTTATCTTTCTCCTTCTACTTTGACTTGAATTTTCTAGGGTGAAAACGTGGTCTCCAAGCCCGACTAACAAATGAAAAAAAAACGAAGACTGCCCAAAGGAAGAAATTCAACATTGAATGCCTTAGCACATCTGAGAAAGCCAGAGACTAAAGTAAGCAATTGACCGCAAAACTCTCTGCCATACCCCCAGCGACAAGTGTCCACAACCAGTAGAACCAGTATTTCGACATCATTAAGGAGGCAGCTGAGACC
The DNA here is from genome assembly GCA_963921185.1 of Dasysyrphus tricinctus. Lineage (NCBI taxonomy): Eukaryota > Metazoa > Arthropoda > Insecta > Diptera > Syrphidae > Dasysyrphus > Dasysyrphus tricinctus. The sequence continues at coordinate 199,991,609 of OY992531.1, forward strand.
ACCATAGGCTATCACTCACCCAGAAAAAAAGCGGGTGTCGGAAAATGCACGAATGTAAATGCTGTAACGGAAAACAAGAGCAGTAGGGGGGGGGGGGGGACCGTGAAAGGAGAAGGAAGGAGAAAAAACTCTACACAGAAAGAAAAGAGCATCCGCAGCCTCTCAGCTCAGGTATCTCGAAGAGTCTAGCACCGTAACCAACACCAACAAGATGCAACTGGCATCTAGTTATAGGACCGCCAGGTAAGCTTTTCGAAACATCGAAGGGAAACTAGTCAGCACAGGGAGTTGAAGACGTGTTTAAGCAGTATTTTCAGCAACTGCTTATTGGGCATTATGTAGATGAAGCGACAGGAGAACAAAGAAGCAGGAGACCAGTCAATGAAGATCCAGTCCCTGCTTAACCTTCCGAAAAGGCAAGCAGGGTTACCCATCACCCCACTACCACAGAAAAGCCCTTATATCTATTGTTTCTGTATACTTGTATCTTCCTATAGATCGTTCTATTCTCTAATTATATTCTAGACAGTAAGTTGCTTGTATTAACTTATTGAGACAACTTGTTATTTTGGTTTTATTAAATTATTAATTTTGTTATGGGGTTACCAGTCACCCCCTTTGCCATTAATGTACACTTTATTTGTGCATGATGCTTACTTTGAAGCTTGGCTTTTAGACCAAAATGGCTTTGCTGTCGGATAATAAAAATAAAAATTAGTTCCAAACAAGTTTTGAAGCAATTATTTATAGCTTGTTGGCACTACAACTGGCAACTGGCTTCAGTTGATTTCAAATTTTCTATGAGAATTTGGGGACACTTTACGGGATATTCCAAATATGAACCAAGAGTATCCTAGAGATAAACCCTCGTCAGAATTTAAGAGGCAGTCAAGATGAACACTGTGACAAAAAAAAAAACGAGGCAAAAAAGTTTAAAGTTGGTGCCTAAAATGTCAATCGCCCGCATGCCCTAAAAACCGCAAAGATTTTTACCTTAGCAGCATATAATGTAAAAAATTATGTAGTACCTAATATTAATTATATTAAAACAAATAAAAAAAAAATAATTTTTCTCAGTTTTGTATAAATATAAACATGTGATCTCATACTAAATAAGAATTATTTATCATCTTTTTTTTTTTTGTTGAAATATTGTTTTATTTACAATAAAAAGTGGTGGGGTGATGAACAACCCCACTTGCTATTCACGTAGGTAAAAAAAAGCCTTGCCTTCGGAAGGTTAATGTTGCCTGCAAGGTCCTATCCAGCGTACTATGTGAGCGTCTAAAATGTTTCCGCAAGACTATGACTATCGGCACGTACCAGCCAGTGTGGCTAATCCAGACGTGTACAGGGTTCAGACAAGGACATGCGCTATCATGTGATTTCTCCAACCTAGTCCTGGAGCAGATGAAAGAGTAGTGTTAACCTGGAAGGCACTATCCTCACCAGGTCTTCTGAACTTCTTGGATATGCGGACGACATCGACATGATCGACCGCTCCAAGCGGGCTGTACTTCAAGCATTCACAGGCACAGCTTTTGATGAACAGGCGAAACGCATTAGTCTTAAAGTGAATGAGGACAAAACAAAGTATATGCTATCAACTAACAAATCCTCATCTGCCCATCGCCTAGGACAAAACATCACTGTTGGTAGCAGTAATTTCGAGGTACTCAAGGAGTTCACCTACCTCGGAACAAACACCAATTCCATGAAGGGCACAGCAGCATATAAGGAAGCGTCTAAACCACCCTATTGAAGCACCGTGTAAACGCATGTGAAATAACTCACACCTTGTTGCTGTGAATTTGTCAAGTGTCAATCTTATTTATTATCACAAAATTGCGAGACATGTTTCCAATTTCAATTCCATTTTGTTTATTGTTCAAAGTTAATGAAAGTAACTTTAAGGTGAAAGTGTAAAGTAATTTTTTCATGTAAAATAAATTATCATCACTATACGATCAACCACCAACCCAACAGCATTGTTTCATTTTAACCTTTATTGGAGATAACAGACAGCTTAGTGGAAATCCGACGAACAATTACCCTAGCGAGCCGCTGCTTCTCAGGTTTGGCCAAACAAATGGGTTCAAAGCTCTTTTCTCGAAAGACAAAGTGCATGCTATTCAAAAGGCCAATTTTACCAATTCTACTCTACGGTGCCGAGTGCTGGACGATAAGTAAAAAAGGGAAAAGGACAAAATTCTTTGGCGGGTATTTGGTCCTATATGCGATGAGGGCAATTGGAGGAGAAGATTCAATAATGAATTGTACGAGCTGTACCAAGAGCCCTAACCCGTTGACTTCACTGGCTCGGCCACATCGAGCGAATGGACAACAACGGTCCAGCCCAGAAAATCCTTGAACCCCAGCCCCCAGGCTCGAGACGTCCGCAGGAAGACCGAACCTCTGCTATAAGGATTAGGCGGTTACAGACGCAAGAGCGCTTGGTATCGACGACTGCCTGGAGAGAGCTTGTGAGGGACCACAACCGATGGCAGACCACAATATCTCAGGCAGAGACCATCTATAGATCAGGAGCCGGACACGTTAGTAAGAAATTTTGTATTGACTTTCAGTTAAGACCACCTTTTATTGTATTTTGATTAATATCGTAAGGTCAAACAAAGTAAGTAGGTACCTATGATTGTGAAACTTTTAGTTTAAATCTAAGATGTCGAAAACTTACCTACCTTATACTCAATCTCAATCTTTTAGATGGCGTACTATCCTCACCCCAATAAATTTGCCAATATCAAAATTTAAACTTATTATCACCCGAGGAATATCATTTCACATCATAAACTTTTCAAAATAATTTTTCCTCATTCAAAAACTTTTCACGCTCAATTAAATTAATTAAAACCATCAACAACACCACATTCAGTTTGGCAAGGCAACACCGGCAATAGGGACTACTTGCCTTCAAAGTTTCAGGACTGCAATTTCACCAAAGATTATATCGACCGGTATATGACATGGTAATGGTTAATGGTGGTAGCGACATCAAAAGTGACACAAATTTTAAGTTTTTTTCAATAAACTTAAAAGGAAATTCGTTCATTTGGCAACAGCAATAACTGTTGCAATTTTAACTATATACATATACATACCTGCAGTACAGGTTCACCTTGGGAGTTGTATATAATAGTTCCTTATACCAGTGCCACTTAGAATCCACGACTAACTTTTCACACCGTTCAAGTACATGGCTCGTTGGCAACGGTCGGTGGTGGTGGTGAAAACAACTTCAAACTTGACCCCTGTCTCAATCAACTTAAAAATTGGTGCATTGAATGGCAAGTTTGGGATTTTACTGGTGAAACTTTTGTAATCATCTTAGTGTAGAAAAGAAGGGATGACAAAAACTTTGACAATTGTCAGACTTGGTGTTACTTTGTGATTGGGCAGCGAACTTAAATGTGGAAATCAGTTTCAATAGTATCTAACTATGTATATTCAAATAGGGACGTTACAACAATTTTATTTTTTTAATTAGTTTCATAATTTTTAATGCACACTATATTTGATAGGTTCAGGGGTAGCAGGGGGTCAATTTCCGATCTGTGAAATTGTGAAATGATATAAAAGTATCATTTCAGATTGCACAGGGATTTTTCATTTTATCATTTCATGAACTCGTCTTTTGAGATTCTCGAACTCAAACGATAAGTGGCTGTCAAAAATTGTACTAAACAGTACTAAATGATAAATCCTGTCAGTTGTCTGTCATTGTTGATGTTTTTTTTTTGTGAAAAGAAAATTATTAAATTTCTATTTGTTAAAGAGCTCTGTCCGAATAATAATTCGAATAATTATTAATAATAGACGCCGAACTGAACGAAGGTATAAACTTTTATTGAATTGTTACTTTGTTTTGTAAGAGAATTGTAAAACTATGTATATTGATTTTCGTTTCCTAGAAATAATCTGAGGATATTGCGGCGTTCTCTTCGAGATGGGCAGAATCCATTCGAAGTTACAATGGAGGAGCACTTAATGAGCTTTATAGATTTCCTTAACATCTATGCATATATTTGATAGAGGAATTGAAACTATTTCTTAACGAAGCAATGCTCTTCCATGTCATGTGAAGGTTTTGAGTTCTTTCAGCTTTTTCACCACGGGTAGTTTTCAACGCAGTGATGCCAGACTTTAGAGGCAGGTTATCCCATGGTAATACCCAACAAATCCCTTTTATCCCTTGCCAAAATTTAAAAAACCCACATTTATCCCACGAAATAAAAATTAAAAAACCATTTATTTCATTAAATTCATTCTTTTTATTACGAACAAATACAAATTAAATTGATTATTCAACTAGATACACAAATAAATAGAAACTAATATTACGATAGGTTTGCATATAGTACAAAAAAAGAAATGTTTGTATGTACATCTTATACATTCTTAAAAGGTTAAGAAAAGGAACATAAAATTGCATTTGGCATTTAAATGAAAAAAATATTCAACATACAATTTTTTGAAAATTACTGCAAAAAACTTTATCTCGGTCTCAAGTCTCATTATTCTCGATATTTCACACAAAAATGACACAGCAAAGAGATTTAAGACTGAAGGCTTTTTGCATGCCTTCCAATGTTTTCAAAATATATATTTTTTTATTTTTTAAATATTTCACATACTCGTGAATTCATCTAATTTATTACATATATACATTTTTCGAATTGTGTAGGGAGAAATGCTCTTGCTTCACAACTAAATTGAAGCAAGTAATACCTTTTGATTGAAAAGAGGACCTCAACAAACAAATTGAATTTATCATTTCTTTTCCCAACCGATTCCTTTTTTTCGATTTAACATCGGTTATAATCGAAAATATTCTTTCAGCCTGCGCATTCGAGTGGGGAAAAATCACTGCTATTTTAACTAACTTACCTAAACTAGGAAACAATAATTATGTCATCAAAATTTCTCATCTGACAAATCTCGAATCACATTTCATCAAGATGCAATTTTTGGAGCGACGTCTTTTTATCTTCGCTGAGAAGTATAGCAACGTTCTTAAATTCTTCGCTTGCTTCGTTTGACGTTTTGCGGTCAACTTTCTTTAAAATTTCTGAAATAGAAAATTTTCTACTTCTTGCAACACTAAATGCTATCGTTTTCGAAATTTCATCTCACCAGTATGGTGAGTTGAGATTTTCACCACCGATTTGTCAGTTTATGAAACAGTTTAGGGTAATAAAAAAAGAAAGTGAACGCATTCAGATAATTTAGAATGATTTTTTTTCTAAACATGAACAAATTTTGTTTGATCGTAGGTTGACAAATTTTTGTATTCTTAATGAAACTAAAAAATTTAGAACAAAAAGTGGACAAATAGTAAAATTCCTTTTTTTGGCACTATGAAGTTTGAAAAATCCCTTTAACCCTTTTAGATTATTTTATGTGAGAAAGTCCCACAAAAAGGGATAAATCCCTCGATCTGGCACCACTGTTTCAACGTGCTGTTGGCCAGGATTAGTTGTCATCTTTGTCTCAGACATCAGTGAGTCGCTGTGCTACAGACATTTTAAGGGCGTTGAATAGAATATCAATAAGATATGTGAATTTTCCTTGTATAAAGGCAAAATTCTACGAAAAGTATGGCTTTTCCGGTGTAATTGGATTAGGTAGTTGATGGGACGCACATACAAGTGTCAGAGTGAAATAGAACACGTGAAACCGTGGCTTATGGCTCCAATTCTTTCAACTAACTTGGAGTCGGAGCTCGGAGGCAGAGAACCGGTACAACGCAATTCACAAGCAAACAAGGGCTCTCGTGGAACGATACATAGCTATCCTTAAGAGCAGATTCCGCTGCCTGGCTAAGGAAAGAGTACCTTTTTTTACTGTCCAGCTAAGGCAGGAGTCATAATCAATGCTTGTGTTGTGCTTCACAATTCATTGATTAGAGCCAGAGTTCCATTTTTAGAGGATGTCGACTTGGAAAATGATTTCGAAATTGATTTTAGTGACGTAGATGATCGACAGTCCACTTCAAATCAAATTCTTCAAGAAGGTAGGTGCACTCAAAGCAGAATTGTTGCCCATAAGCATTTTCAAATTCCTAGAAACAAGCATAAGCAAATAATGCAAAATTGTAATAAATAAATAATACAAAAAGACATTTTGTTTATTATTTTTTATTTAGTCAATTCTTTAAGAATTTCGTCCAACGTATTTTTTATTTCTTTTTGGATTTTATTATTTTCTTCAATTATTTGAATTTTTCTTGGTAAATTTTTAATGCTTTGTCGGTTGAGGTAGAATTTCAATTTCTGAAAGTTCCTTTAGTGGCAGGGGACCATTGACGCCGCTTTTATTTTTTTAATGGCGCTGTCCTTTAGGGTTCCCAACTTTTATTGAAACCAAAGGAGGACATTTTTTCTAAAGAAAAAAAAAACAAAAACAGGCATAATAATTTTAACAGTAAAAAATACAAAAAATAAATAATAAATAAAAACATGGCATTTCAAACCTTAAAAAATAAATAATTAATAAAAACATGGCATTTCATACATTAAAAAATTAATTAATTGATTCCAATTTATTAATCAAAATTTTGTTCTAAGAAATATAACACGATTTCTAACTTTTAGCCTATAGTCGACAGTTCCGAAGCGAAAAAAAAATTAAAATTTTCAAACCGATTTTCCACCTATTCTGCACACCAAATTGAATAATATTCAAGGTGAAAAACGTTAAAATTGGCCTAAGCCACCCATTGAGTCATTAATAAACTATAGGCCTAAAAAAGGAAAATAATTATTTTTTGATGCAAAAACCATTTGCATGCTAATAATGACTTGAGGTGAATATATATTTTTTTTTTAGAAGTGTTAACCGACCATCGAAAAAAAAATATATATTCAACAAAGTTCCTTTCGAATTCAAAACAATTGCCGGTCCATTGTTTTGCATGACATTCCATGACAGTAATGGTTTTTTTTTGCATGAAACGTTAGACCAATCATGCAAACAATTAATTTTGCATTTCACCTTAATTTTTTTGGTATGAGAGAATATTTGCATAGGTTCTTTTTTGCGCACGGGAACTGTAAACTAGGCATTAATTGCCAAAAACTGAGACAAACATTTTTTGGATTCACTTGTTCAATTGGCTTTTACACTCCCCTATCATATTAATGACGTAGGAAAACTATCTGAGCGCTCTGAACTGGCTAACCACTTAAACTTAAAAGACTTATCTTTTCCATTTTTGGGAACTGGTAGTAAAACGAAGAAATAGTTACCTAATGACTGCTTAATTGATATCAGCGATTATTTAGTTAAAATAAAAGTTTGGAACGACTTTTATCCAGGTTTGTTTTAAAAATTACGATTGGAATACCCGACTTTTGATTCAACCTGTCAATAATGGAACAGTATTAGAAGTTTTGAATTGAGCGCCGAAAGGAATACTGCGTAGTTTTAGAAAATATACATAACTTTTCAGGTACCAAGAAGTATAGGAAGTAATTATTTGTTAGTATAAATTTTAGGTAAAAACGTAGATAATGGGCCTTCTATTTCTTCTTCATTCTTAACTCATTTTTGGAAAAAAAACTGGAATAGCAGAGTACTCCTCATTTATTATTATGTATTATGATAAATTTTCACCATTGTTTTACGTTAAAACTAAAACGTTGGAATTTAATGACTTCAGAAATTGGTGCGTTCAGTAATTATTGAAAACATGCTTGCAGCTATAAATATTCCTTATTTTTTAAAAGGAGGACATTTGTTAGTGAAGGGAGGACGGGAGGACAAATTATCAAAAAGGAGGACTGTCCTCCCAAAAGGAGGACGGTTGGGAACCCTACTGTCCTTACTCCGTACACAATTTCTATCAAAAAGGAAATTATAAAATTAACTATGATCACTTATGAAACGAATGTTGTTGATGGACAATTTTTTTTTGTCGGTGGGAAATCGTTTGGCGGTGGATGGAGGAGGAAGGAAAATAGATGGAAATACTTGAATGTTTCTTGAATCTGTGTGAAACCATACGTATATGTAGATATATACAAACATACCTTGTACTATCTATGTAGGAAGAAAGCTGAGTAGCATGTTGGCATATTTATATCAAAGGAAAGGGAAATGAATAAATAAACAAGAAAAAATAATGTTTGTTGGAAGAAAATTTAAAACGATGATTAAAATTACACATTTTTCGATGAGGATTTTGTACTTCATTTATTCTTGTTTTGTTTTAGATGGAAAGGAAATATGAATATGGGAATTTGTCTGTTCATCTGTGCAAAACGGAAATGTATGTGGGGGTTATTTAGTTTGATATAACTCACGTGAGTTGTTTCCAGTACTTCCTCCATTTTACCCCATCCTTAATTGTTCCACCTAAGCCATTAAGCTGCATACTTAGGTTGGTGCATTCTCTATCCCGGGAATGGGCGCCGTCAGCTGTTGTGAATCGATTGTTATACTATTTACTCGTAGTAACAAAAATAACAAAAGGTATTATATTTCTATGTAAATATTATGGTAACTTACATACCTACTTGTCATGGGCCAAACCTGGTCTTTCTTTAAGAAACTGAATTAAATATAATTTTTGGCACTCAGAAGTCCATGCACCGGGTTTATTTATATTCGCCATCTTTCTCCTTTCACGGCTTTTCATACAGTGAGTTGACTGCGATAAAAAATGTATCATATGAAAACATTTTGACATTTGTTTTCATTTTTTCACACATCGAGAATCGAATTTGGCGTGAAGGTGTTATCATATTTATCACTTCACAGTTTCACAGATCGAGAATTGACCCCCAGGTATCATAAAAGTCAATTACTGAAACTAGGTTAGCAATAAGGCCGAATTAACAATGTACACTATATTTTCTACATTACGAGTATTAAAACCCTCTACTGCACAGGAAGCCATATAAGGCTTTTGATTTTTAAACGCCGACTACTTGGATTGCGCAGCTGCTATTGGAAAAGTACCGCTTTGAGCACTTAGGATAGTTTATTTTTATATTTTTAAGTGTATTTGGGTTTCTTTTTCTTTGCATAATCGCGTAAAACCGCAATCAATTAACAATGTGCGTGGCGTTATTGTTGAAAAAACATAATTAAAAGCTTATTTTCGGCTTGTGTATAAATTATAGGCAGTTTTTTTTTTTTAGAGATTCAATATTGGTAAGTTTAATTTCATTGTTAAATGCTCAATTATGTCTGTGAAATTCAAGACACGGCGTGTTTTTGACAACATCCATACATGGCTCCTTATCCAATCACAACAATATTTAGGGTGCCATATATGGCTGCTTGTGCTTTCATAAAAAAAATATGGATATTCGAGCTTTTCGTTTTTTTGCAGTGAGAAAACAATGATCTCGTCGAATTCTTTCTACGGGAAAGGATTTTGTGCTGTTCCTGGTGATGGATTTCAGAGTGAGGATGAAACACTTGAATCCGAGGATAAGCAGAATATGGATATGAACTGTAGAGAACACATGGAGGTGCCTGAAACCTATGAAAGCGAGTACCTACGATTCTGATGATGAAAAACCATTGTCAACTTTGAGATCGAAAGATAAGAAAAGGAAGCAAAAAGTAACATGGAGGAACAAGGAACATACATGGAAAGCGATTATCTCTTTTTAGGGACAAAAGAGCTTTCAGAGGAAATGTTCTTTTCAGAGACCCCCACTGACTTTTTTCTTTTCCGGGAGTACTGTTTGATAGGATTGTTGAGGAGTCCAACAAATAAGCATTGCAAAACAACATAAATAAGCCAGTCAACATAACGCGAAGTGATTTATCGGTATTTCTCTATTCACGTCGCTCATAAAATTGTCTTCTACCAGACGGTATTGGAACTCCCAAGTAGGACAGCCTTTTGTTTATGATACTGTAGTAGCCTGGGGTCCATCCAGCTGCGTCCGCCCAATCAGATGGTTGTCCTACAACAGATACCGAAACGTCCGTTCGGCTCGACAGGCACTCTTAGACTCGCCTAGACACATCCGTTCAGTCCAACGGATATCCTAAGACTGACTGAGAAACGTCAGTTCTGTTCGACAGATATTCTAAGACTGAAAGATTGTATACTCTGTAAAGTCTTAATATTAAATTAACAAATCTTTACTGACAGCGACAGGTCACCACAGATACCATCCCATGTAGGCGGTCTACATAGTAGATAATACAGAAAAAGAGTTGAACATTATACTTTAAAACCTTCAGAAAAGATGAAAAACAAACCCATCTGAGCTTACACAAATATGAAATACATAATTTCAGTACTTTATACAACCTCCCTTATTTTGAATTACGTCAAAAATGCGGTTTTTTAATGAATTATACAAAGATTTTAATATGTTAAGGGAAATACTTGCCCAGACCACTTTTGTCCTGCTGAAAAATAATCGGTACTGGTCATATAGGTTACACAAACTTGAACAAAAATTTTTTTTCTTTAAAAAAACAAACAAAAACTCCATAAACTTAAAGCTAAAATAAAATATAATATACACCTATTTAACACAATAATTATAAGACATACAAACGCAAAAATAAATGCATACAACAAAAAAATTACCTGCTCAAATTTGTTACGTGTATACCCGCGCCGGTCTCACAGACCGAATGATTCCTCAAACCACTAAACGTGCTCACCACACAAAAACTTAAACCACAACAAAATAAGGGATGAAACAAATCACGAAGCTACCATAAAGCACACTGAGCTAAATTGCACCGTTACAAAAATATTTGCGAAAAAGTAAGTCCCCTTTCACACGAAGAAACAAGTTGCTGGAGATTTTTTTGACGTTTTCTTTTAATCTCCTTAAAAATCTCTTGTACCTTTCACATGAGGAAACAAATCTCCAGGCAATTTTTGAAATTTCCTTTGAAAGTATATTGGTTGAACACACCTAAACCTAGATGTGAAAGGAAATGTCAAAAAATCTCCTCAAATCCTCGACCGGGGAGATTCTGTTCGCCCCTCTTTCCTCCTGCCCTTCTCACCATGGAACTAAAAGTTGCTGGCAACTCAGTTTCATCGTGTGAAAGGGCACTAATTTTACGGTCTCACAGACCAATGCGCGGGTATAGGAAGGTTAAATGGTGTTTCTTTTTTTTAGGCGTTTCAGGTGTCCGGCACTTTTAATTACACTGCTTATGGTCATCTGGCTCGCTTCTAGACAAGCTTCATTTCTTCCATTACTAACAGAATGGGTTGAATTGGATGCTAGCCTTATAATTTTTCGTTTTTTCTCGGTTTGAAAGTACAGTAGAAGTACGGCCTTAGTAATTTTTTTCGTAAGATAATGGATTTTTTAAATAACTCTTAGTTACTTTTGGACTTCGATCAAGTTTTTTAGCTAGTGCAATTAGAAATATTTTGTTCATGGTTATTCTCTATTTTAGATCTTAAACACAAGAAATAAATCAATTATCACTCCCGATAGCTTTCCAATGATCGCTCTGCTCAACTTTTGCTTACAATGAGTAAGAAAGTTAGTTGAGGGTATTCTAATTCTTAGTCCCCTTTCACACGAAGAAACAAATTGCTGGAAATTTTTTTGACGTTTTCATTTAATCTCCTTAAAAATCTCTTGTACCTTTCACACGAGGAAACAAATCTCCTGGCAATTTTTGAAATTTCCTTTGAAAGTCTATTGGCTGAACACACCTAAACCTAGATGTGAAAGGAAATGTCAAAAAATCTCCTCAAATCCTCGACCGGGGAGATTCTGTTCGCCCCTCTTTCCTCCAGCCCTTCTCACCAAGGAACTGAAAGTTGCTGGCAACTCAGTTTCCTCGTGTGAAAAAAAAATCCATATTAAAATGAATGCATTCAAAACTAGCTAAGTCCTGCTCTTAAAGCCTAGTACGCTGCTGATGCGAAACGAAAAATCCCATACAAAAATGACACAACGAAATCCTAAACTAAAAATTTGTAGCAGATTATTTGGAGAGGTCTACACTCTTTTTTCGCATACAATTAATTACCAGACCATTTATTGTGTCCGAAAAAATGATATTTGTGTTTTTTTTGTGTTTATTTTTGTTATTTCTTTCATTACAGCATGGATGCTTGTGATTTTTCTCTATTTGCATTTGTTTTAAGTTTTTGAATTTGTGCAACTGTCAATGAATATTTTTCCGCTTCGTTTTCGTAAGCATTTCGTTGTCTTGTTGGAAACCAACTAAAAATTTCGTTTCGCATCAGCAGCGTACTAGGTACTAGTACTCTCAAAACAGTTAGTTTGAAAAAAAAAAAACAATATGTGAGGCTACCCAATTGTTACTGTGTATCTACCTTAAAATATTATATGAAAATATAAAAGCACAAAATTACATACATAATAAATATTACTTCTGATTAAATAATTTTTTGGCTGCCTTCGCAGCTGCCAAACTTTTCATATATTTTAAATTGAATAAAAAATTTTCAAACTAGTTTCTGTGCACCAACGGACTTCAAAGGGTACCATCATGCGCTTACCTCCAATATCTATAATTCTTTTCCAGGCAAGAATGATTTTTGAAAAATTTTAAAATTCTTATGTACGTCGTTTTCGTTTATTTTGTTTATTATATCCTTTGCCAATAGGTTTACCGTATGTCTGCTGCATGTTATATGCATTAAATTGAAATTTTGATTCATAACGCGACCCATTATTTTTAGCTAATTTGCTTCATTGTCTGTTACCAGTCCAAATATTTCTACATTGAGCTTTTCCTTGTAATTTGTAAATTTCTATTGAATTTTCGCATACTTTTGCTAACTCTTCTCCTGTTTCGCTGATGTTCGTGAAATCAAAAGAGTCAACAAAATATTTGAGCCAGACACCGTTCGCATATCACATGATTGCCATCCATTCCAGCCATCAATTTACAAAACACTTTCAGTTTCGTTTCCTTGCGAAAATTGGACTTCTTCATAAACTTCGTCTAGAGTCGCCATGATTTTTCTGGAGGGTGGTTTAAACGATGGTCTTAAAAGCTTTACCAACGATTTAAAATGGTCAGAATCGGTTACTGCGAATGGTATATTGCTTATGCAATGTCTATTTTCTTCCTGTTCTTTTCATCAATAATTGTATTAATGAAACTTTTCATAACAGATGGTGTTGTTGAAGTCTTGTTCATTTTCCTGGAATTAAAAGCTGTGCTAAGTTTCTTTGATTGAAGTCTTTTGGAGTGGTGATATGGAAGTGCTTTTATTTAGGGAAGATGAAGAGGCAAAGATGAGATAAACAGAGAAAGTACTGGACCTGGAAAAATCCAACGAAGATTCCGAAGTTGATTTGGAAAAATGATGTTTGCGATAACAGTGGCACAGGCATTGAAAGTGTATCTATACCCATTTCGGTTTCATCAATGTTTTAATTGAAATAATAAGCGATTACAACCAATAAATTACTTAAAATTTTAACACTTACTTCGATATCCAGAATTTGAACTCGGAATTTTGCTATGTAAACGGAATGGGATCGATTATATTTATAGATACATATGTTTTTGTTACTATTATCATCTTCATCATTGATCTCTTTGCTCTTTCAAGCGGAGTTATCAAAAAAACTGACTGTGTCAGAAGGAGCTTGCGTTTTTCTAACAAAAATTATTAATTGTAAGTCACATGATAACTGAACGTAGATATTTTAATACAATTACATATATTGTGGTCCTGAAGCCTTGAAACTGTTGTATTCTTAAGAATGGAAGTACACGTGTCGCAGAGAGGTCCACATCTGTCGTTCTCCATTTTAACTGGAGTAAATTCACCTTCAACCCAGTAATTTGACCAGCAATTATTATAACAATTATTATAACGGTGCCGTGACATAAGGCCATGTGACATAAGGCAATATTTTGAAATATGGCCTAATGACACTTTCGTGAAGTGTCATATGGCCATATTTTAACATATGGCCTTTTGACGCTTTGCCAAAGTGTCATGAGGCCATTATGGCCTAGTGTTTGATGTGTTCCATTCAAAAAAGCTGGCAAAGTACTTGCAAGTACTTCGCCACCTCCAAAGGAAAGAGTGTAAAACACTCTAAACACAGTTTAAAGTAGTTACATGGTTGCAGGAGAATGGTACGAGTATTTACGCAGCAGATAACACACAACAGAGTCGTTTCGTCTGCATTTAAAGTTTCTTTTTCTGAAGAATTTTCACTTTCTGCTTGCTCATCTCCGACATCCCTGCATTGGTTCAATTTGGCTGTCTCCTCAGTAAGAAGATTGTTATTTTGGTTGGTCATTTGACTGAGAAAATCATTTATAGAAATGATTTTCTTGTCCAGCTTCTTAAATGCCATATCAATGTGGTCGTCTTTATCCTTGAACTTTTTCTTAGGGGGCTGGAAAATATCAAAGGTTCCATCCATGAACATCATAAATTCACTGGATTTTATTCGATCCTCTTCCAGGAAAACAGCGAGAAATTTAAACTAATTACCATGCTTTGACAGTTTTTCACTTAGGCGGCTATTATAGCCTTCAAGCTTCAAGAACACTTGTAGTTCTCATATGATAATGAAAAACTGAAAAAGCTGATGTAGAATGGAGTTTCATAAAAAAAAAATATTTTAACATTATGATATGGAATTAAGTATCAACAAAAGAAACTTTATCCATCCATTGTCTTTTGAAATTAATCAAAAATTCCTTAAAAATGCATTCCCCGTGTTTTCGGAGCTGCTTTTAAGTTGCTTCTGCATAAAATAAAATAAATAAATTGGGTGGCGCAACAGATCATGGAGAACCAGGGCCTAGTGACTTACAACTCACAACCATTCCTGTGTGCGTGTTTGTTGGCAGGAATGGAGGGGACCTACAGTTTTTTGCCGAGTCCGAACGGCTAAATGAGAAGCACTTTTTCATGACAAATATACTCTTGGAGGATTTGTAAGTTCCTCGCAAGACGCAGTACCTCGAATAAAACATTTCTGTTTTTAGGTGGCACGGCTGGGAATCGAACCCACACCTTCGGCATGACAGTCCTACGCACTAACCATCAAGCCACGAGGTACTACTTCTTGCTTCTGCATACAGAATCTTTAATCAGAATGTCATAAGCTGATTCGATATCTCGAGGTCGCATTAATAATCTATTCGCTTCTTTGTTCTTGTGCAAAGAAGTCACAAACTGTGGACTCTTAAACGCTTTCCTTTGAAGAGCCTGGCAATATAGTGAAACCAGCAAGTGCTTCAGCTCCTTGAAATATACTTCTAAAGCTGTTCGGCAATCCTCTTTCAAAATCTGTTATGAATGAATTTGCTTCAAACTTGAACAGATTTGATTCAATGTATTTAAACAAGTGGGGTTGAAGTACAAGAGAACGTTGTAGAGATCATCAAAATCTTCAGACCAATTCGAGCAGTTTATATGAACTGGAATAATGTGTAACTTTTCATTATCATTATTAAAGCAGCATTCAACTAAAGTTGTTCCGTTGACCTCGATAAATTTACATTGTTTTTCAATAAAAAAATGCCTTTTTATACCGTAAATGGAACCTCCGCTAACCCTTCCTCTGGTATGAGACCGTGTAGCTGGAATCCAGTGAAGAACGTGGTTTGGGAATCTATTAGTGTAATAATTTATATGTTGCTCTCCAATAAACGTTTCAAACAAAAAAAAAATATATCATAATCTCTAATATAATCAAAAAAGTCGCTAAATAATCACTTGTTCTTAATCCCCGATACATTATAACCAACGATTTAAAAAAAAGAAATACTGACTTAAATTTACTACTTGGCTGACGGCACTATTATTAAAAATTTTATTGATTTTAACGAACACAACTCTGCCCATCTCTAACACCATTTGTGATTGTACTAGATCTGCTAGTGCTTTGTACATCGAGATCGCCCTGAATGTTTCCATTTCCTGCTGACAGTGAGCTGTCACCTAACAGCTGGGTTAAATATGTCATTCCTTCCAACGATTGCACTTCAATGTTTTTCCTTCGTTGAAATATTTTCGCCTATTATTTACTTTTCACCCGCAATTTTTGATTTAAGGCGCCAGTTATAGCGATCAGAAACAGAACAAACAAACAGCCGCCAAGATTTTTCTGATTGAAATATCAGAAAAACTTTTTCGGATGGAGTTCTTTCAGTGGAACAGTAAAAAAATTGGAACACAAATCAGTGGAATGATTTGTTCCTTTTTCTGTCAAAAAGTAATCAGCTGATACGAAAAATGAAATTTCATCCGAAAAACAAATAAATCCAATTAAAACATAAAATACTATAGTTTTGGCAATTTTTTTTTCGTGAAAAAAAATTCTACGCTGAATTACGCGTCGATTGATATATCATTTGGCTATCAAATCGAAGTGAATAGTAATAAAACTTCAATAATTTTTTTTTCGGATGGTTTTTTCTGATCGCTATAACTGGCGCCTAACAGACGGTTTATGTTTATGTATATGTGATCGTAGTGTAATTATGTTTCGTCACCATTCACGAGCTGCACCGGATAGTCCCTGTGTATCGATACCAGTGTTGCCCCCCCCTACTGGTTGAAAATGTAGCGTGAGGGCCAGTTGTAAAAATATTTCACTCGTGGTTCAGCAATTTTAGCTCACTGACTTCGGAGAATGGACTGCGTTTCAGCGTTTAAATTTGCTACTTTAACATTAAATTAAATTTCCATTAAATTTGGTACTTTAACATACTTGAAGCTTGAACCATCGCATCGTTGAACCTCAGTAATTCCGCCGAAATCAGCCAATAAAAATATTTGAACCACGGATCAAAATTTGAACCACATTTGTACAACGGGTCCTAACTGAATTATTTAAACCTTTCGAATTTTAGAAATTTTATAAAAATAACTTATAAAATAATTCAAAATTTTCAATTTAATAACATGTTACTATAAAGCTATACTAGTGGTGCGAACGTGACACTAATTAACTATTTGTTAACTTTGATGCATTTCTCTAAACTATAAACACGTGAGTTGAGACCATTTTTTTTGTTAACAAATTAAAGATAAACTCGCCTTAATCAATGACAGTTCCTGAGAAAAATGTGACTGGTGTCATACGAGCTAGTGTTACTAAAAATTAAAATCAGGCTTTGACGATTTTAACTTTAATGAAAGTGTTTTAATATAAAGTTGAACTGACATCGTTTATAATTTTAAAAAATGCCATTTTCACTTAGTGTTACCCTTAAATTGTTTTATGGAAGGTGAATTGACTGTTTTTTGTAGTTCTTAAATCAAATCATAATTTAATTTAGGTCCAATTTTTAATAATATTTACGTAGATATTTTATTCCAAACGATATCAATTTTCTTGTTTCTGAAACTCTTAAAGTGTAGTGTTAGTGATTATTCTAGAACTGTACGTAGTGATTTTTTGGGAAAACAAAATGTAGTAAAAACACTACAATTGTAGTAGGGGTAACGCTGATCGATACACCAGTAGATCGGAGCTTTCCTGCAGATTGCAAGATTTTTATAGTTGAACCTTTTAGCTCCATTTCCACGACTATGTTAACGATTTTTTCGTCGTTTGAAGGCAGAAGACGAGCGGTAGAAACAAGTACTAGTGCCTCATTAGAAGATTCAAGTAGCTTCAAATACAATTCCTTGGCTTTCCGAACAGGGTCAACATCTGGGTGTGCAGGGAGGTGCACAAATAATTTTTTTTTCGTGCAGGATTTTGGATAGTTGTTCAATATCGATACCTTCCCGTAAGAATGTATTGATCGACATTTCAAAAATTTTAAAGGCATAGAAAAAAACCTCTGGTCCAGTTATTTATTTATGTATTTAAAAAAATAAAAAGATTTGTAGCGGGATTTTCAACTCAAAATGCCTCTAAAAATCTGTTTATTACAACAAAATACTCAAATATGTCGATATGTTTTTCTAGCGTCTGATTTTTTTCTTCAAGGGCTTGATTGTGTTGTTTAAGTGTTATTATTTGCAAGTTTATTTGTTCCAAATCAGTTTTGCTTACAACATCTTTCATTTTTTCGTCTAAAAGATCAGACATGCAGCTTGTCATAAGCGACATCAGTTGTTCCGCCGACATTATTACCAACGCTCAAAGCTCATTTTGATTGTTATTGCTTCGTTTTTATTTTTAATTTTTGCCGTGTATTTATATATGTGTTGTACCGTGTTTCTTTTTACCGCTTTAGTTGTTAAATTATACACGTTATTTTTTCAATAAATTACGACTTTTTTTCGAGCACTTTTACAACTTGACTTTCTCTTTTGATCGATCTGTATTGTAATGTAATATAAAAAGGTTTGCTTTCATAGCCTGACATTCCAAATTTATCCATAACAGTCTTAGTTTTGAAAATATCACAGACTTCTTTGGCGTTGACCGGGGATTTTGGAATTTTTAGTATACAATAATGTAGTTGCTTAGACATTTTTGAGTTATATTTTATTCGATACAGGTGTTTTGTATCAGGAATGTACACAAGATTACTCAAATTCGAAAATAAGATCGTTGCACTTGACACCCAACTTAAGAATGAATAGCTTACAAATATTCTACAAGCATGATATAATCAATAAGCAGATTTAATCATCTTTCTAACGGTAAAAACCGTTATTTGTTATTGACTATTTAACAGGTACAGCATATTTTGTACTTCAAAGCATATGGCCTTATGACATTTTAAGAAAGTGTCTATATGAGAGGCATATGGGCTCATGACGATAAAAGACCATAAGAAAATATGGTCTAAGGTCACGAAAAATATGGTCTTATGACATTTTGACAAAGCGTCAGAAGGCCATATGTTAAAATATGCCTTATGACGCATGGCCTTATGTCTTTTATTACACTAGTTTACAAAATTACAAAATTTTGGGTCATGGTAGGGTCCTTAAAAAAATATATTTTCTAGACTAATTTTGGGCCACTGAACACGAAAATCAAAATTATTTTTTCCAAAGAAGCGTTTTCGAGATATGCGCAAAAATCAGTTTCTCAGCTATTTTTTCAGGTATTGCCATAAATCTCGCTTACGGCCTAGCTTATTGACATAAAATGTGTATTTTCTGAATGATCTGATCTGTCTCCTTCCGACGATGTCTTGTATAAGACGGACTGAAATTTTATAAGTTAAAGGCACTCAAAGTTTGAAAAATTTCTAGTTTTTGGTTGTTCCATATGGATAGAAAAAAAATATTTAAAATATAATCGGAGGATAAATGTAGAATTTATTAAATAATTAGTGAATGAAGAAATTTCAATTTTTGCAATAAAAGTCATAATAATGTTTATGAGGGTGTCTGTTATGTATTTCCCAAAATCATTTTTTTTAAATCAGAAAGAAACCCCCAAAATCAAAATTCTATTCCCTATAATAAAGTTTTTGACCAAAAAAGTGTTGTCTAAGGTGATCAATCGGTGCCTCTAAGGCCATTCTCTTTTCCATACAAAAAAGAACTGTACACACCAAACTCCAAATTCAATAATGACGTGATGTATATCGTTTGAAAGGTATTTTTATAAAATACAAAACTTTACTATAAGAGTTCATTTTAAATCTCTGTGAAAAAAAATTCGGACCAGATCAAGAAAACACACATTTTATATAAATTAGCTATAAGCCGTTAGCGAGATTTATAGCAATATCTGAAAAGATAGCTGAGAAAATGATTTTTTCGCATATCTCGAAAACGCTTCTTTGGAAAAAAAAATTGCTTTGATTTTCGTGTTGAGTGACCTTAAATTAGCCTAAAAAATATATTTTTTCTAAGGACCCTACCATGACCTTAAATTGGGTTGGGGTCGAAATTCTGGCTGGTTCAAAATTCTTTTTGCAAAATTCTGAAAGCAGAACTGTAACTTTTGATTTTGTTTAACTCCTGAGTCCTGACTGTCCTTTTTTCCATCAAAATTGTTTGTAATGATAATAGTATACATACCAACTGGGTTTTTAATATACCCCAAGGAATTCCATTTCAGCAGAATATTTCCCTGCCAGGCCCAAATCTTCATCCCTTACCAGAACCTTTTTTGGTGAGATTTCTGAAGTGCTTATCGTTATCATGAAGATATCTCCTCTTTTGTTTATACCAAATAACAGTCCTTGTGGTTTCTTTACTTAAAATAGTTTATTTATCCTCGGGAAGCAGTTTTTGTTTGAAGAGTATTGCAAATTGCCACACCCCCAACTCCTAAAAAAATCTTTCTAAGAAACAGTGCACAGACCTAAAGGCTGGAGCTCACACGTTCCTGTTACTTTGTTCTTAACCTAGTCCTAGATGAAGAGCTTCACATAAATTTACTGCAAAAATATCTCTCAATACTTATATCATCATCAGTAGAGCAGATGTTCACATCATACGAGGTTTAAAGGGAATCAAAAGATCTTATATCAAAACAAAAACATAAATGTTAAAAAAAGAGTCAAGTTCTTATATGAACAAGAAACCTGTGCGTAAAAAGTCTGCCACAAAAAGTAATGAGATCTAAAATATATGCCAAATTTTAAGTTTAATATGAAATATCTTGAGTACTCACTGAGAAAAATATTGAACATATGTATTCCTACTTAATTCAAACTCAAACACATATGATTTGGCATGGAAGCGATTTCTATTTAATTTAAATAGAATCGTATTAATTCATCGTTGAAACGATTTGAACATTATTTTGTTCAAATTTACTATGCTTTCTATTTAACATAAGCATATTTCTGTTTGTTTTAATTAACTTCATTTGATGTTGTTTCAAACAGAATCATATTTATTTTTTTGAATATTTTTCGTGTTTGGGTCAAATATGTTTTCTGTTTAAAACAAATGATTTCAATGTTAGGTTTTCCAAATAGATGCTATATCCTTTTTATATATTACGAAATTATTCTATTTGTAATGATGGGAGCGTTTCCTATATAGCTATAATTAATACATACATACATATCGTGCTATCGGTTCAAAGTTAAAACTCACCTACTAACAAATTAAACTTTTGAAATAAATGGGATTGATAGATGGAAACATACTTTGTGATGCTAAAAGGTCAGTTTTCGCAAAATTTAAAATTAAGTTTCTGGGCATAGCTTTCAATGTCTTTATAAAAACTGGGCAAAATTACACTGTTTGGATTAAAAAAATGCATTTCATTCTTTTTTTTTTAACATTTGTTCCGCACTTAGTGAGTTTTACCTTTGGACCGACGCACGCGACGATACTACGATGGCACTAATTTTTGAACTGTTTGAATAATTTTCACGAACGGTGGTCGCGAAGGATTCTTTTGCAATTTTTTTAGACGCCAAGTGTCTATACAAATCATAAGACAGTTGCAGTTATGTTTGTATTCCTTTGAGTTCAATTTAAATTGATTCGAGTTTAAATTAATCATATTTGTTCAATCCCTGTCTCATTTTAATATTGTGACTGCATTTATATTTGAAACAAACTCGTGCATGTTAATTTCATGTTTAACATTTTTAAGTGAGTAAAATAATTTAACAGGTCTTTCGAAAATCAAACTCAACTTGGCTTGAATTCATGTTAAAAGTTACGTGTAGCTCCCAATGTAATAAATAAACATGATTTACTTTGATTTAAACAGATTTTACCCAAAATAATAGTATTTTTGAATTTGAATAGATATGAGGTAGATTTAAATTGAATTCTATTTGCACTAATTTAAACATATTGTTAAACATGCTTCTGTTTAAATAACTCATAGTTCAGTTTTCTCAGCGTAGAGTTATTACTCTACGCTGAGAAAACTGAACGAAACAACTCCAAATCATGACAGAAATTTGGTATTTAATGATTACTGATTAAAATATGGTGGGTTCACTGGTCAAGTTTTCATACATTTTAAATAATAAAGTAATTAAGAGAAAACTTGCCACGTAAATCCACCAAATTTTTATCAGTAATCATTAAATACCAAATTTTTGTCATGATTTGGAATTGTTTCGATATTACTCTACTTAAGATATTTGATATTAAACTTCATGAACTTACAACTTGGTATATATTTTAGATCTCATTACTTTTTTTGGCTGACTTCCTACGCACAGGTTTCTTGTACATATAAGAACTTGGCTCTTTTTTTAACATTTATGTTTTTGTTGTGATTTCACTCCTTTTTGCAAAGATTTTATTTTGCCAGGTGAAAATCAAGCCCTACCGCTCTAAAAAGTTTCATAATTCTACGACAACCGAAAGTGCTCCGTATAAATAATAGCAGTTCTGATAAAGTGGGTGGATGGAACGCCCCCTGAATGGAAAATTCCAAATTTTAATGATCTGTCAGTGAGTCAGTCAGTCAGTTACGGTTTTTGCGATTTTTAAAGTCCTATATCTCCGGAATCGCTAATGCTAAGGAGTTGAAATTTGGTGAGCCTCCTGTATTTGATCAGTTCGGCAAATACTGCGAATTTGAAGTTTCTGACTTAATTGGTACTGAAGTTAAAGGGGGGTTGAAAATCGCCTGAGTTTGTTCCTGTAAAAGGGTGTAGTGCCGCGAACTTGGCTGGGCACTACCGTGCCCTTTGATTGGATCAGTTAACAGAACACTACACTTCAATTATAAACGATCAAATAACTTTAGGGAAATGAGGAAGTCTTTCGCTTAGGTGGGCACTAACATAAGCGAAAGTCTTCTTCACCCTAAATATGTGCCACACCAGGAAGTCTTACCACTTTTTTAGTATGCATAAATGGTGTCTTTGTTTGTCCTTTGAACTCATTTTCCATCCAGAACTCTCAATAAAAAATATGTATTATAAAAAGTGCTATCCCTAAGTAGATACTGTCCTCAAATGAGAAGAAAAAAAAAAACTAATTACAAAGAGCCTTATTAATATTAAATTCTTAATCTTACTTTAATCTCATTCAACACCATTGTACTACTATAATATACATCAGTGCTGCAGCTTTTCGAAAAATACTTTAAATATTAATTTGGCAAACTCTATCCGGATTAAGTTTCAACATTATTATTTCGCTCTTGATGATGGCTTAATTTTTGCAGCTGTAGCTAAAAAACACAGTCCAAAATTTGCAAATTCTAAGCCTGTGATTCTCCTGCCACCCAAATCTCATGCTGAGTCTCTTCGTCCATCAGCTACTTCGAAGCAGCTTAAGTCCAAGCCTCTGCTTATCCCCTTAAAGGACATGATTTCATGCAGTTTGTCCTCTCTATCATATTGGTTGAGAATTTTTGTTTGTTATATTTCGTCCTTTCTAAAAAAAAAAAAACAAGAACAACAAAGTGGTTTTCATGAAGCGAATTCTTGTGTTTTCAATTTTGTCTTCCTTTTGTCAGTCATTTCCTTTTACATCGCCTCTAAATATGACAGTGACAGGATTCACTCAACCATAATGGACTTAAAGGATAACATCCTCGCTACCTTGCTCCCCATGTGGTGGCTGGTGTGGTGATGGTGGTGGAAGTAGCGGCATCAACGACATGGTGTTGTGGCAGGACGAGTATACTATACACGCTAAAAAGGAAGAGGAAAGTGAATTCAATCAAATAAAAAGGATGTTTTTAAGATTAAAAATTCATATGTGGTCTGCTCTTAATCATACACTCTTCTGCAATCCCCGCCATCAGCTGCACCATATCGTGTTCTTCTTTCGTTGTTAACCATGAGTCCTTTCATGTCTATATTATGTTGCTACTCGCCCAACTCCCCTGGACACATTCCATATGTAATATCCTTCAGGTCCACCCACTTGCTTGCAACCTATTGGATCAGCTCCGTCATAACTGCATGCTGATGCTGAGTGTGGACATGAGTGTATTATAATCTTACCGGAACACAACATATAACATCACATGGTTTGCTCATGCGGGAATCCTTTAGTCCTTGAGTCCTTGATGAACTCCATATGGTTGTTGGTTTGGTACCTATTCAAATGAAATTTCAATCCTTTCTATGGTATCGGGAGTTTATGAAGGGGTGTGTTCTCCTCCTTCTTTTTTGTGGTCGAAATCTGACTTTTTTGGGATTTCATGGTCTTGGTGCTGCATGTAGATAGATGCAAATGCAAGGAACCATATGCTGGACCATATTAAGGATTTTATTTTTTTTTTATTTTATTTTATTTTGCTCAGAAGACTGAAGTACATACATTTTTTGTGGATTTATACAGATATTAGAGAGCTTTTAAGTACGTTAATTAGAAATGAAAGCAGAACATTTGAGTTGCTTGTTTGAATAACTACTAACTATAGATATTTCGTTCGTTCACACAAGCATTGAATAGAGTTTCAGAGTAGAACTTATGGTATTTTGATTGCAAAATTACTTAATGTGGTTTGAATTGGAGCAATTGAATTTGAGGTTGGTTTTACAATTGAAATTCTGAAGTTGTTTTCTGAAAGGAAGAGTACATTATGTTAATTTCTTTAATTCAAACTCAAAAATCAGATTGGAAGTCCCTCTGACTTCAAAAAATAGAATCACTAGAGGGGTTTTTGACTTTGTAGAATGGTGCGGTCGTTCCAGTAAGATGGGGTTAAGCATTATGAAATAAAAGGTCTTCATCGTGAATGCATATTTGAACACACTGAGTTTGGAGTTTGTTATTGCGATGCAGGGCCATTTAATTCCTATGTGGTTGGGATTTATAGGAGCTGGGGGCCTCGAGCTTTATCTTTTCCTGCACATCAAGTGCTTACATTACCTCCACATTGTTAACCACAGGATACTGTTCTTGGCTTTATGTCATGGCTTGACTTGCTAAGCTTGTAAGTGCGAATGTTGATCAAGGGAAGAATTGCAATACCAAACCCATGGCCCGACAGACCACAGCAATAAAGAAATCTATTGTTATGAAAGAGACGCGAGAAGCCACGACCCCCTCAAATGGCAACCAGATCCGGAACGAAAATGGACTACGATCTACAGAGACTTTAATGCTAAAGTCGGGAGGGAAAATATTTTTTGCGCACTAGTTGGAAAGCACAGCCACGAAACGACAACAGATAACGGCTTCCAGCTAATCGACATTGATGCAGCTCGTAATACAGTGACAAGTTGCACTAGGTTCCCCAGGTGAAGGAAGAATACACACAACAACCTGGCGATCTCCAGATGGTCGAACCACCAACCAATTCAAAACATCTTGGACGTGCAAACTTACCGAGGTGCAAACGTGGATTCTGACCACTTTCTCGCTGTGACAAAGTTCAGAGAACGACTGTCCCACGAAAACAAAGCGAAAGGCTGTCTAAAGGAAGAAATTCAGCATTGCATGCCTTAGTACATCTGAAAAAGCCAGAGACTACAGTCAGCAATTGACTGGGAAGCTCTCTGCCATACCCCCAGCCACAAGCGTCAACAACCAGTGGAACCAGTATCGCAATACCAGTCAATGAAGATCCAGTCCCAGCGCCTAGTACTGAAGAGGTTAAGAAAGCCTTCCATAAGCTTAAGAACAACAAATTCGCCGGCTCGGCTCGGATGGCCTGGTAGGGAACATGCACAAGCTCAACAACCAAGTGCGGGAGGAGGAAAGTATGCCAGACGACTGGTCAAATAACTCCATATACCCAATCTACAAAAAAGGCGATCCAAAAACTACAGAGGCATATCCCTGCTTAATGTTGCCTACAAGATCCTATCCAACGTACTATGTGACGTACACTATGATCAGCACGTACCAGCAGCGTGGCTTCAGGCCAGGCAGCTCCTCAACGATAGACCAAATCTTCACATTGAGGCAAATCCTGGAAAAGACCAACGAGTTTCAAATCGAGACCCACCATCTATTACTCGACTTCAAAGCCACATTATGATAGCAAAGGTCACCAAGAGCTTCGATCCAGCTATGCCGCATGACGTTACAAAATACGCGGTGCAACGTGCAAATGGGTAAGAGCTCATCCGGGCTATTTCAGATGTGCCGGGTTAAGATAAAGGAGATGCACTATCCAGGGTTGCCAGGTCAAGTAGCACTCGTGTAGCCCAATTTCTGAATTCTTGTAGCCCAAATCGCTGCCTTGAATGTAGCCAAAAAACTAGCCCAATCTCATCTATAAGAAATCTAGAATTACTTATGCATTCCACGTTTTTCTTTTTTTTAAATAATTTCCAAGGTCATATCCTTAAAATCTGGACGAATTTAAATATATCGTTAATCTTATGTAACGAATTTTCTTAAAAGTAATAGAAGTTATATGAAATTGGGCTACTTTTTTCTAATTCCTGTCGCAAATTTAGGAAAAAGATAGCCCAATTTATGATAAATAGCCCAATCTGACAGCTCTGGCACTATCATGTGATTTCATCATCCTAGTTCCGGCGCAGATAGTGTGCAACACTGTTACCGTTAACCTAGAAGTCACTATCTTCAACAGGTCTTCTCTCTCAGAAACATTTGCAGTTTAAAGCATGCTCATGGGCCAAACAAAGTGCCCTTTCACACGAGGAAACTGAGTTGCCAGCAACTTTTAGTTCCTGGGTGAGAAGGGCAGGAGGAAAGAGGGGCGAACAGAATCTCCCCGGTCGAGGATTTGAGGAGATTTTTTGACATTTCCTTTCACATCTAGATTTAGGTGTGTTCAACCAATAGAGTTTCAAAGGAAATTTCAAAAATTGCCTGGAGATTTGTTTCTTCGTGTGAAAGGTACAAGAGATTTTTAAGGAGATTAAAAGAAAACGTCAAAAAAATCTCCAGCAACTTGTTTCTTCGTGTGAAAGGGGACAAACATATTGTAATGACTTTCACATTTGAACTATAACAACTCACAATAGCATACAAGCGGGCACAATAGAGCTTAAGGTCCCAGTGCACACATACCCTTAACTAATTATAATGACTCTCGAATGAACTATAACGACTCTCGAATGAGCTTTCTTGACCTTTAAAGCTTTGATTCTTAATGTCAAAATAAATAGCTTTAGGAAGGGAAATTAGGGGAAATTTTCCCCACGGAAACCTCTAGAAACAGACACCACAACCTTTGTATATAAAAACCATAGTACTATCATGGGCAATTTTTTTTAGGAGATAGGAGGACGCACAGCCGTCGAAGGCGCCACATTCAACCGCAAATGTTGTTGTCATGTTGTTGTGTAGACATGAAAAGAAGGGAAATGTCAAGAATCGAAGACAAGTAGTAAGAGCAAGAGGATTGTATTATTTCCATTCTGGTAAGAAATAAAGGGAGTAAGTGGGATAAGGAAATCAGCTGTCAAAAAGTAGAAAAATGTGAAGAAAATGAAAAAATGTTTCTCGTCTCCTCTTTGAATTCTACTATTTGGTGTTTTGTTTAGGAAATATATTTTGTATGCAGCCAAAGGAAGCAAGGAAAAATAGAACAAGAGGGTAAAAGAGATACCTGAGTGAGCTGCTTGCGTCGTCGCCTCTTCGGTGTCGTAGGTCATAGCAACGAGGATAAAAACTTTTGTATACAGATTTTGTTATAGAATAGACTGTAGACGATGCGAAAAGAAGCATACATAAATAATGTAGGTATGAATGTAGTTATATTTTCTCATATTATTGAGGGTGGGTTTTGTTGTTGTCATTTGAGTAGCAATTTTGACAATAGGTATGTATGTATTTGAATATATCTTTTGGTAGGTATTTAAATTGAAATTTTCTCATATTATGATTTCGATGGTTTTGGTGGGTATTATAATTTTAAATTGTTATCTATTTTTGCGAGGGTGGTTAGTTCGTAGGTATATCTTATAGTATTATTAATAAATTTTTGTTATTAATTATTTTGAGGATAGGTCGTTTGGTAGGTTATTTAAATTAAATTTTCTTTTGCAAAATTCGGTTTTGGTGATCTTAAATCTTTTGGTAGTAGGTACCTACCTAAGGTATTTTTGTTGAAGATTTTAATGCAAAATTCGGGGGTGGGTTTTCGTATAGGTACACAAATAGGAAGATATATGTATTTCTTTTCCTTGGTTGGTAGGTAGGTATTTAAATTAAAGTTTTGATTTGAAAAATTCTAAGTGCGTATTTCTTTGAGTACCCATTTGACCTACATATATTTGAACTTAAATAATTTATTTTATTTAGAAAAGTAAAGAAAGAATTTAGTGAAATCTTTGTAATTTTTTTTTTTTTTTACATATGTACATATATAGGTAGGTAGCACAGCAATAGTTTTGGAAATGATTGCTGCACTTCTTGGACAAACATTATTTTAGAGAAGGGCTCATTTCACTGTGTTTATGTGGAGGGAACATTTTGTAAAACATTGGAAAAAAATTGAAAGGTAGGTAGGTATAGGTACCTAATAGATACTAATAGAGGGTGATTATTTGGTATCGAAAAAAAAATTTCTTTTTAATAAAAAGGAAATTTCTACTTACTATTGGAAGTGATTGGTGCGATTTGTCGAATCGAAAATTTTGACATATTTTTACGTTTCGAGCTCCTTCAAATCAGAATCAATAATTTTTAGAAAGATGTCTATGTTTATACATAGGTACCTATCGATTTCGGATACATAAGAATTTCAAAAAAATTGAACTAGTAACTTTTGTAATATGTAGGTATCCTAGTAATTTAAAAAAAAAAACTTGTTAAATTTCATTACTCTTGAATAGGTAGGTTTATCTCGAGAACAAAAATGATGCTATCGACTTCGGGCTAATTTTATTTAACGCATATTGGCGTATTGTAGAATTTGTATAAATATAAAAACATCAACTTGCTGTTTTTTATACCTAGGTACCTATATAAAAAAATCTGAAAATTGTTGAAAAAAGTTTTTTAGCGCGAATATCTTGAGAACTATGAAATAGTTTATAGTAAATAATTATTAAAATTTATAAAAATACTCAATAAAGAGTTTTTAATGTGAAAAAAAACTTCAAGCTTAATCAAAAATTGTTGAACATTTTTTCGTCTTAAATTGGTACTTAGGTACCTACCTATCTTGAGCAAAAACAATGATATGGATGTTGGGATAATTTTATTCTACACGCTAGTTCAGTCTGAGCACTTGCATATTGAAAAGTATGATAATGGCAGTGCGTTTAGAACCAGACGTTTTTGTGTACCTCGCAGTATTATATCTTTGAGGTAAAAATGGGCTTCGCAAATGAAGGACCTATCAAATCATGAACGTCGGAAACACATCCGTGTTTTTGCCAAATTGGTCTTCTTCTGTCTTGAGGAAATCTAAAAAAAGAAATACTACTCGGCCGATGCTGCACCGCGCCGCATTTTGCGTAACAACACCTACCCATGTTTGTTTAAGTTTTTATTATAAATCTATTAAATACAAAAATAAAATAGGTACAAAATAATTTTGTTTCACACTTGTTTCTTTTTTGCACTTTCAAAATAATTTTTTTTTTTTTATTTTTTCACCCAAACACAATTTTTTCTCAGAATAGGTACCACTAAGATTAATACAACACTTTAATATTTTTTATAGACAATGATTTTATTTCAAAAAAGAATAATTTTACTAACACTTAAAGATTTTTCACAGTTTAAGATTTTATTAAAAAAAAAACTTAATGATTTTTCACAGAACTTAACTACTTATCACAGCAATATATTTCTTTTTTCAATTATTTTATTTTACGCACAATAATTTTTTTCACAAAACACTTAACTTTGTTACACAGCAACACTTAAAAAAATATTCACGAGACGGAAATGGTTAAGTACGTATAAAAAGGTATTTAATTTATAAAGGTAACAAGGTAACACACGAAGGAAATAATATAATTTAATTGCATAAATAAATATTGTTGTTTTATTTATTTGTATTATATGTACGCATAAAAATACAAGAAAGCAAATTATTATAAGCAAATAGGTAATTAAAATAAGTTAAAAAACCAAGCAATAGAAAAGCACTTTGTACACTTATGTAGGCATAAAAATACAAAAAAGTAAATTACTAAAGCAAATAAATAAAAAAAGTTAAAAAAGCAAGCAATAGAAAAGCACTAAAAAAACTTTCAACCCCTACAACTAAAAACTTACATACACCAGTGGTGAAAAAAAGTTATGAATTTAGCAAGGTATGTGGCTTAAAAAAAGGTAATTAAAGTTAGGTGGGTATTAAGGGCAAGAAATTTCACAAATTAAGTATTTCACAAATTTCACAATTGAACAAACAGCACAATTTTCCTTTTTTTTAATTTTCAAAATTAATTTTCAAGCTTATATTTTAATGGTACATAAATGTACCTATTTTGATGCTCAGATATGTTACTTAACACAATCACTATCACTATTGAGTAATATCGCAATTAATTAGGGTAGTTATTCAGATTCACGCACTCGGAAAAGCAGCTAAAAGCCAAGATCGCGACAAATCAAATGATTTAATGATTGTAAAGCGTTAAAATTTTCAGCCGTTAAAGAAAAGCGCGCAAAGTTTTCATGTACAAAATCCTGCACAAAAAAACACCTACATTTGTACAAAGTAACCCACATATATTAGAATATAGAACCCCCCTTCCTCTTCCACCGCAAAACCCAAATATCCAACACACTTTCCTATGTTTACGTACCCCTTCCCCATGAAACACAAAAAAATCCTACAAGCCAAAGAGAATATCCAAAATTGTTTTCTTTTGTGTGTCTTGACTTTATCTTCATATTAAAAAAATGTAAACAAAACCAATAACAACCCAAAGCAAAATTGAATATTTTCTTCATTATGTTCTTTATCAAGTCCTTCATTATAGGTGTGTTCCTTGCCGACTTTCAAACAGTTTGAAACCGCCAGATTTAGTCCGAAGTCGTTCCACACTTGAAAAATTGTATTGGTCCGCACCAAATCTGGCGGTCTGAAACTGTTTGAAACTGTTTGGGACTAAACCATGGAACAGGGTTTATATCAATATACTATTGAAATAATGCCTTTTACCTGAATCAGTCACACTCTCATAAATTTTCAATACGTCTTTCCCGTTCTAATCATAATCTGACGTTTCTGATTCTCAGCCATTCGCTGATGTAATCTCCAAAAATGCTCCCAACGAATTCGTTCTCTCCACAACGGGTTCTGCGTATTTGTCGTAGATGTCGCTCCCTTCGTAGGCGACGATAATAGTACTATGGTTTTTATATACAAAGCCACAACATCTACCAATTTCCAGAGTTTGTCAAACCAGTATAAAAGGCACATATTTGACCGGCAGCGATACAGTTTGTTTTTAATCGTGAATCCTCGCGTTCCGATGTTTATTCGCTATGTTATCTAGTTATCCCAAAAATGTTGAGATAACTTGAGTTGTTGTTGCGTCAGCGGTCATCAGCTGTTTTTTTAACTCGGTATTACAACAACACAAAGTTATCCGGATAACTGAGAATTAACATCGGAACGTGCCCAATGAATAAAGTTGATTATAATAAAAGTGAAAAGTAAAGTTGGTGAATTAATTTCAGTGGTGAATAATAAATTATTTTCTTCTTAGTAAGAAAAATAAAGTTTGTTATTTTGTGAAATAAATAAGTGGGCTTTTTTAAAATAAAGTAAATAAGTTTTAATAACGGACCTGAGAAAATATTACAATATTCAACAATAAAAACCTTTGCACGTTATTGTTCCTTTTTAAAAGGTAGGTATATTCAATATACCCTGATGCTCAAATAAAAAATGTCAAGCCTAAAATTTCAGTGATGAAGCTATTATTCAAGATATGTTGGATAAAAACAGCAAGATCGCATACAACAATTCTTGAATCAAGCGAGTGGCTGGAGAAAAATTTTGAAATAAAAAGAGTCCTTCAACGGATTCGGCTACCATACAAGCAATTCAATGAGCTATGTTATCGAAGCAAAAAAAGAAATAAAGCTGAACTAAGAAAAGCTATCGCTGAAGAAGTGTTACTTAAGGTGCGTTTACTGGCTGAAAAGAATGGAGACGGAGCTGCAACTGGAGCTGCAACTGGAATAGCTGTCAAAATGTTGAATACCCACAAATTCAATGATGCGAACAGAACACGACGCAACTGCAGACGGAGCTGCAGACGCAACTGGACAAGTTAGTCAACTTTTAACTTTTGCTTGCAGCTTTTTTGACGTTTCGAAATTGTGAGCAAAACAGAGTGTTTACATGTGGGTTAAAGTAATTTTTAAACTCTTTTCAATGTCTCATAAGGACGTAAAGCAATTTTAGCTTCTTTTTCATCATTATTAATTTTTATTTTTGTTTTCATTTTTATTTTCGATACCAAAATGTCAGAAAGCTGTACAGCTGCATTGTGGGCGCGTAAAAAAAATCACGTACGACACTTTTTGACAGCTATTCCAGTTGCAGCTGCAGCTCCAGTTGCAGCACTCTATTCTGTTGAGCCAGTTAATTGGTATTTATAGCTAGTGCAGTTTGCAGCTTTACTTACTTTTATATTTAACCCAAGTCCAGCACCACCTTAGTTTAAACTTAATGAAACTTTATCTCAACTTTTATATACTCGGCGTATTTGTCGTCACTTTTGTGCTCACCAATGGAAATTTTACTGCGTTAGCTATAACTTTTTCCACTTAAACACGCTTATAGTAGGTGCATGCAACATGCTACATGCTACAGCCAGTAGTCTGCATAGAATCTAAGCACATAAGTATATAGAAAAGCATATATGGCGACATTAAAACCCAAAGAAAAACGGCTTTCATAGCTGCCCTCATCACTGATCATGTTTGTGGAAGCTAATCTTTCCAGGAAGTAGAACGAAGTAGCTGGCAGATCGAATAGAAAGTTCAATCCTTGCTAGAGTGCGCTTTACGAAAAGCCCATGAGGATTGCTACCTACAAGAAAAATCGTATGGAGTATCTAAAACCTGTGCCGAAGTTAATCTTCCAGACTTAGCTTACCATCACACTCCGACATCACCACGCCACCGTCAAGCAATAGTTAAGGACACAATGTTTTAAAGAATCTACTATGATAGAACCAATAGCTAAAGAAATTTAGTGCAAAATCAAATACATTCGTTGCGACTCAACGATTGGCAGTTAGTGTGAAGCATAAAGGCCCAACCATAATAGGCATAAGCAATCATAAGCTAGTGTCAAAAAGCCAACGAAAATTTGCTTATGCTTGCAAAATTACCTCCTTGAGCCATAATTGACTTATGCGCACATAAGCAAAAATTAAAAAAAAAACCTCCTCCTTCTTCCCTCATTCATATTCCAACATTGTGCTCTTTTCCGCATTTCTAATAAATACATGTACAAATGTGATAACAATTCAATAAAAAGATTACACATACATGTTTAAATTCGTAGAACGATTCAAACAGCTGTCTATTTTGTTGCCTTTTGTGTTTATTGTTTCCGTTGTTAACAGCATTTCTCAAATTTGCTTAAGTTGAGAGCCATTTCAATGGCTCTCTCTCAATTTCGCGAAAGTTAACGAAACTTGACGAAACTGAGCAGACGGCTATTATGGGTGAAATCATATAAGTCTGTGTAATGGCTCGGTGGCTTAAGCTGAATTAAGCTCGGTTAAGTCTATTATAGTTGGGCCTTAACTCATGACATGCTTATATCCACCATAGTAGATACAAAGATTTGCAAAGCTGCTACAAAAAGTACGTCTACTAAATAGTTTTTTATTTGCGGTGCACCATAAAAAACATTCAATAATTTAAGAATCCAGAGAGAAGTTGGTACTCAAGCTCTTGCTATTGGACTTTCCGCATAACATGCCAGAATACGATAGATAGATAGATGATAGATAGATAATTTGATTTATTTTTTTTCAATCATATTTTGTTTACAATTTAACAATTCATAAATCATATAAGCATGACTTTAAAATTCGTCTGCCAGAGTTGCTCAATTTTGATACAATGAAAAAGAAAAAAATAAAAAAAAGATAATTACATATTATATAAATCAACATACTGTACATAGATTTACTTGGTAACTTTAAATTTTAGGCTTAATTGATTTTCAAAACAGCTCATTTATTATTTGAAATCTGTATCTTTCAGCTTTTGAAGTGTATCTATATAGTCTCTCCCAATCCCTCCCATTTAAGTATTCTATCATTTCAACTTCGCTCAAAACATTTTTTCCGAAATAAGCCCTT
This sequence comes from Dasysyrphus tricinctus, assembly GCA_963921185.1. NCBI lineage: Eukaryota > Metazoa > Arthropoda > Insecta > Diptera > Syrphidae > Dasysyrphus > Dasysyrphus tricinctus. The sequence goes on from OY992531.1 coordinate 200,025,611, forward strand.
CTGATTTCCTTCAGCACTGGGCACACGCCCAAGAAGTGGAATACATCTTCTCTCGTCCTTTGGTTGCACATTGAACACTCAACTCTTAGATCTTCTCTATGCGGCTGATAGTTGAGGTTTTGGAGCTCTCCTCTCATCCTGAAAATTGAAGATATTTTTTTCACACTAAAGTTGCTCTGGAAGTAGTTCCCATCTTCGAGGATGTGCTGCAGATTTACATATATTGATCGATGCATTGACGTACTCGCTTTCCATTGACACTCCTGCATCCAATTCTCATCCAAGCACTCCACCATTTCATACAATTGTTCCTTCCATGTACCGACGTTTTCCAAGGAAAGATTCAGTTGGACTCCACATACCATCGCTAAGTTGTACCATTCTTCAAACCACAATGATTTTCGTTGTAAGGCATACAGAGCAGTTTTTTTGGGCAGTCTTTCATTTGGAAGAAGCATAACTTTTAAGACATAATCAACATGCAATTTAAACGTTTTTGTAAAGAGCTCAGGGAGCCCAGTTTCTACGTGCAGCATATAGTTCGGTGATGTTGATGGTAGACCGAAGGTTCTCTTCAGAAAGAATCTTTGAATTTGTTCCACAATATCAAACTTTTCATAACCCCATACTTGCGCACCATAAAACATGATTGACTCCATAGTGGCTTGGAATATTCTATACTTTGCGTTATGTGATACACTTATTTCCAAGACAGCTTCTCCAGGTAGCGTTCAAGGCGTTTTTAGCCGCTGCAAGTTTCTCGCTTAGATGTTTTGCCATATTCAGGTTGCTTGCTATTGTGAATCCCAGGTATTTGTAGTGTTTCACAATTTCAATATTATTTCCATTGTAGGTCCAGTGTTCCGTCCTGGAATAACGTCCTCCACCCTTTCTAAAAATCATAGCTTTAGTTTTTTCCAAATTAACCGACAATCCCCAGAGTTGACAATATGTGTGTAGCCGGTTGATCATCATTTGTAGAGCTTCAGGAGAATTAGCAAAGATCACCAAATCATCCGCAAAAAACAACCCCTTTATTTTTGTTCCTGCAAAATCGACTCCCCCAGTTAGAGTATCAATAAGGTCATCAATATACATGATGAAGCTAATCGGACTGATGTTGCATCCTTGTTTCATGTCCATATTAGTTGAAAACCAGTCCGAAAGTCGTTCCCCGTTCCAAATGGCTGTTTTTGTGTCATCATACAAAGCTTCTAAGGCTCGTCCAAATTTATATGACACCCCTTTACTATAAAGTTTATAGAACAGCGCTGAACGACTTACTTTGTCAAATGCAGCCTGAAAGTCAATAAAGAGTGCATACAACTTTTGCTTTTTATCAATGAAAGTTTGTGCCATATTTCTTAGGACAAAAATGTGATCAATTGTGCTCCGACCGGGTCTAAATCCTGCTTGCCATTCATTTATTTTGCCATTCTGGTTTATCCATAGTAATAATCTTCTTTGAAGAATCATTGTATAGATTTTAAGTGATGCATTTAAAAAAGAGATTCCTCTATAGTTTCCCGGCTCATCAAAACTGCCTTTCTTATGAATGGGGAACAACACCGACTCTTTGAAACTTTCTGGTATATTTCCAGATTCGAAGACTTTGTTATACTGCCGTGTAAGTTCATAAATAAATTCTTCTGAAGCATACTTAAAAAATTCAGTTGGCACTCTATCTGATCTCTATAATCTTTCGTTTGCGATAAAACAAATTTTACTTCTTCCATTGTGATTGTTGCATCTAAAGTTTCATTCCGATTGAAAGGTCGAGCATAATATGGAGTCACGACTTGCATATCAGCACTAAGCAAGCCTTCAAAATATGACTTCAACACATCTATACCTAGGTTGGCACTAGTTTGGTATTTATTGCCCCCATTGATTTCTCTTACATTTTTCCAGAAGTCTTTAGCATTCTTGCACAACGCCAGGTTTTGAGCTAGCTTTTCCAGGTATACTTTTTTTTAAATTTTACAAAGAGACTTAAAATTTGAGTTGGCTTCCAGGTATAAGTTTTTAAAATAAATTGATCCCGTTTTTCTATAGGTTCTAAGCAGACCAAAGGATGTATTCCTTGCAGAAGAGCAATCTTTATCAAACCATGCACTTTTACTAGCCTTCTTTTCTTCTGTTCTACGATTTACAGTTGTGTATGCTTTTTTAACAATTGCTTCCAAAGAATGCATTCCTAAGTCTCCATTTTCTTTCTCCCGTTCGACAAGTAAACATTCATTAAGAGAGTAGTTATACCTTGTTCTGATCGATTGATTCCAACGAAGTTTGGGCAGAAGTTGAAGTTCTCTAGCATCCTCCTCAATAACACCATTTATACTTATAGAGATTACAATTGGAAGATGATCAGAGAAAGGAACGACTTCTACAACCATGTCTTCCACAAAAGAACGCCAGTCTGAGCCATGTAGACAAAAATCCACTACAGAGCTACCTCTGGGACCAATGTAGGTTATCTCACCTTCTGTATCTGACTTGCTGCAACCATTCACAATCTGCAAACCGAAAGCGTCGCACATATCGAGTATTTTTTTTCCATTAGTATTTAGTACTTTGTCTTTCGACTTTCTTGAACCGAATATTTTTGAGTTTTCCTGTCCAGCTTCGACGCCCATTCTTGCATTTAGATCTCCTATCAGCATTATATTTTCTGTTCTATTTGTACTAATTAAATAATCATATACTTTCAGAAAATCAGTGTTCCAATTATTTGGATTCATATAAATCGGTACAATAAACATCTTTTTTCTTTGAATCGTTATTTCGAGGACCATACTTTCATTTTCTTCATTGGTTATAAACTTGTAATTGACGCACTTTTGAAGTGTTTTTTTTAGCTCCAAAGCACAAACCACCAATACCTCTCCCTGCTGCGTGATTTTTGCTTGCATAAACCCATTTTAATTCATATTTATTTAACCTCTTTTCTATAATATCAGCCATTACTTTATCTACTATATGTGTTTCATACAAAAAAATTAGATCATAATTATTGATAAATTCAAAAAATTCATTAAATAAAAGCTTATTTTTAAAACCGCAAATGTTATAAGATAATATTTTAATTTTTTTAGTATAATTTAAATCTAACGAATTTTCTATAGTGTCATGGCAGACGAATATTACCTATTGATTTCGAGTTCCGGTTGATGTACTTGCTAAGTGAGTCGCGAAATTCCCCGATGGTGAAGATTGAGGCGCTGCTGTCTCTACGCTGTCACTTTCAACTGTCATTCCTACCTCGTTGCTGCTGTCATCGGTGTTGTTTACAATTATTTGGTCTGCTTCAAAATGAATTCCCAATTTTTTGCCAAGAATTAAATATCCATCACATCCACCGCTTCTCAAACCTGTCAGGAAGCTCCAAGTAAACATTATGCCTTCCACCAGCAGCTTATCATCCCTCAATGAAATCTTCAAGGCCGGAGACTTTTGTTTGATTGCATGACCCACTTGGCCAAGCTTAGCCCTCTTTTTTCTGCAATTGTATGGCAGATCCTTTCGGATTGAAATGCCTGTGCTTTTCACCTTGTTTGAGGCTCTAAGAAGAGACAAGGCCTCCTCCCCTGATCGTAGCTTTACCAACACATTTTGGAATTCGGCATGATTCGGCGTCAGCTGACGGATTTGGCTTTCCGTATCTTTTGTAGATGATCAATTTGCTCTTCTAGGATTTCGCACTTTTTTTCTAAGGTGTTAACGAATACGGGTTTTCGAAAACTTATTACATCTTTCATATAAACTTCCCGTGAAAAAATGGCAGTTGAGATCTGAAGGTGACAAAGCATCAGTTGTTAAAGCCTAGTACGCTGCTGATGCGAAACGAAATTTTTAGTTGGTCTCCAACAAGACAACGAAATGCTTACGAAAACGAAGCGGAAAAATATTCATTGACAGTTGCACAAATTCAAAAAATTAAAACAAATGCAAATGCAAAAAAATCACAAGCAGCCGTGCTGTAATGAAAGAAACAACAAAAATAAACACGAAAAAACACAAATATCATTTTTTTGCACACAATAAATGGTCTGGGTAATTAATTGTGTGCGAAAAAAGAGTGTAGACTTCTCCAAATAATCTGCTACAATTTTCAATTTCGCTCATCGAACAGCGTACTGCAGAACGAAAAGTAGAACTAAATTTTTAGTTTATGATTTCGTTGCGTCATTTTTGTATGGGATTTTTCGTTTCGCATCAGCAGCGTACTAGGCTTAAGGAAAGAAAAAGTGAAACACAGCGCATATTTTGAATTAAAATTGGTCTGTTAGTGGATGTTCTAAAAGCTGGCTTCGGAAATACCAGTGATTACCATCATGTACCAGTAGAAGATTTTCAACAGATCCACATAAGGCCAGTGAGATAACTGCAGTAGAATTTAACCTTATTTATTTGGAGATCATTTTAGAAGTAGGTTATCTTAAGTGGCCATAAAGTAGATTTGCAGAAGTTACCCAATTATGGATTTGAGTTCGCAAAGCTTTATAAAAACTTGTATCCCTGGCAGCTAATGACCCCTACATTGCACAAGCTTCTGATTTACGATGCAACGGTAGTAAAGAATGCAATTTTACCGATTGCATTGTTGTCTGAAGAGGCTGCTGAGACAAGAAAAAAGGATCTTCGAATGTATCGCTATAATAATTTCACCGTGAAGTTTTCGAGGGAACAATGTAACTATAACGTTCTGAACAGATTCAAAAAATCAAAATCTAGCTTTAGTGATTAAACAGTGCCCCGGACGAAAACAAAATATATGAATGCAACTTCGAGAGTAATCGTGTTGTTTTCACCCCTCCATAGATGAAGCTCCGCATATTAGAGGACATGGAACCCGAAATAATTTGGGTGTATAGTGTATGTATAGTTCGCCCTACCAATCCGTTTAAAAATCAGTTTTTGACTTTGAACTTTGAGACTTTTTAACCAATAAATACTTGACAAATTATTTTGGGCTCCTTAATCGATGATATACCTCTAGCTAGGCTAGCACGATCAAGCAGAGCATTTTTCCCATTTAAACTTCTATGAAATATAGCCTCATATTCACTCAAAAGTACCTACATACACTCTGATTTATTTTGAGTATAAATGCAACATCGACACCTTCCCATTCCCATTTTAAGAGTTTTAACTTTTTTTCCTTTCAGAATAAAAAAACATTCTGAAATAATACAAATTATTGAATCTTCATGATGTTATGTCTCTTTTGAATTCCTCCATAAAACAGAATTTTTCTCAATGGCTATGTTTCTACTTGTACAAGCAAAGGAAGTGGAATAAAACATCTCAGCTCTTTTAAAGAAATTAAATTAAAAACACGTGAGGAAAATTTTTTTGCAGATCACTTTGTTAATAGCGAAGTCAAAAGTCAGAGGATAAAAATAATTTTTAAAATACAAAATGTTTTGCCTATTCTATGTCCCTATTGCTATTCATATTGTCACACCTGTGATGATTTTTGTTTTTGTTGTTATGTGAATACATTTCTTGATCAAAAATTAAAAAAAAAAAATAATAAATTCTTCACAGCCTTGAAAATGAATCAGAAATTGAAAGATTCTCTTTCGTTTCGTGGGATGGTTGCTTAAAATAGAACAGAAAATGACATATACAAATTCTACAGCTGTTGTCGTTTGTTTAAATAAAAAAAAACTAAATTCGATAGATTTGGGAATAAATAAATAAAAACAACAATAAATTGAATCACTACATAAATTAAAAACAGAAAAAAAATGTCATTTTCAAGTTAAAATTTGTATTAACAACTTGTTAAATAACTTATTTGACATAATTAGGTATAGCTAGGTAATTAATAAAACAAATTTTGCAGCGAAGAGGTTGTCTTTAGAACATTCCTACATATTTTAAGTTTGGTTTTTGTGTTATGTATTTCTAAAAAATATTATTTTATTTTTTTGGGTTTCATGAAATAATGTCAAATTCAATACAGTCAAAAGCAAAAACTTTCACTCAATAACAATTCTCTTAACTTGATTTTGATTTAATTTCACTTTAAATAATAAAAATACATATCACATCCAGTACAAATAAGTATTACCACTTTTTCAATAGTTTTTGATTGCACATAAATTTGATCTTAGTGGGATGTAGCGCTGAAAACTGCAATCTATTTAGGTAAACATAACAATAAATAATTGATTGGGTGGCGCAACAGCTCGTGGAGAACCAGGGCTTAGTGACTTACAACTCTCAACCATTCCCGTGTGCGTGTTGTTGGCAGAAATGAATGGGACCTACAGTTTTTTGCCGATTCCGATCGGCTAGATGAGAAGCACTTATTCATGACAAGTATACTCTTGGAGGATTTGTCAGTTTCTCGCAATAGGCATTACCTCGCAAGAGGCAGTACCTCGCATAAAACATTTCTGCTTTTAGGTAAAAATATAAAGATTTAAAAAAAATACTGGAGACTCTAATAACAAGCAGTTTTATAGCTGCAGCATGTAGAAAGTTCTTTATAGGTGAAGACTGTAACGAAACGAAGCGTTGCGTGAAAAATCATAGGTTTGTTCCTTGCCGACTTTCAAACAGTTTGAAACCGCCAGATTTAGTGCGAAGTCGTTCCACACTTGAAAATTTGTACTGTTTCGGACCAAAGAGAGCTGTCATGAGAGAGGAAAAAATAGGTTTGTTCCTTGGATTCTTTGCACTGTTTCGGACTAAATGTCAAAATTTGACATGTTTCTCTCAGAGAGAAGAAAAACTGTCAAAATGTGTGGAACGGCTTGGGCACTAATTTGCACTAATTCGGACCAAACGTCAAACGACATACTCGGCTAGAGTTGCCGTACATTAATCATAAATCTCAATCAACATTTTCAAGAATAACAACTCAAAAAATTTAAGTTAATAAAAATATCAAGTTTATTAAAATAAAAACAAAAAATATTCTTAAATTACCTTAGTTTGAAGGAAAAATTTGTGATTTTTAAATGGATTTTTTAATATGATTCATTAAAGCCCCTGGCGTGGATATTAATGAAACAAACGAATTTCTGCATTAAAAAAATAAGAGCACCACAAACCAAAATGGAGTCTTGTTTCATATTTTTTACAATTGAACTATGCCTGCCCATTCTAGGGCTGTGTCAATCAGGATCGATTCAATTTTTTTAATCCGATCATCGAAAAGTATTGATGATTGAAATCACAAATTTTCATTTCAATCGATCTCAATCTCAATCATTTCGATGATTCTCGATATTCCATCCCAATTTCAATCATTTCGATCATTCTCGATTGTCCATCCCAATCTCAATCAAGTCTTTAAGTCACCTTTTTATGGAGCACTTAAAATTCGTCAAAAGTATCAGATATCTAGAGTTTTTCTTAATCCATCGATATCTTAGCCATCGTCAATGGAATTTGAAATTAGAAAATGAACTGTTTTATGAGAGAAAATGTGTATTTTGATCCAAATGTAACCCAATTGCCCTGAAATCACCTTTTTCCGGAGCAGTAAAATTTATTAAAAAATTTGAGGTTTTTAAGAGGTTTTTTAATCCATTGACATCGTAGCCATCCGTCATTGGAACTTGACAGTTGATGTCTTGACAGATAGGGGCCGAACTGTATTTTCACATAAAAAGTCTATTTCGGTCCAAATTTCAACCAATTGGCATAAAATCACCTTTTTCCGGAGCAGTAAAAAATTGTGAAAAATCCATATTTTTGAGCTTTTCCATCAAAATTGTATTGTTTCGGATTCGATCAAAATCGGAAGAGTTTTGAATTGAATTCGTCAAAATCGGTGAGATTTAATTCCATTGAAATCGAAATAAAAATTGAACCGATAATAAATTCAGTGAAATGAAAATGATCGAAAGATCGATTGATTGAAATGATCGATTCTTGAACGATTCGATCATTTGAAATGAACGGTTTACACAGTTCTAGCCCATTCATTTTTCATAATTATGCTGCATCCAGTTGCTTCTCTATCTCTCTTTTGAGCAAAAATTCACTGGTTTTTTGCTTTTGATTTTGTCACGACGAGTGACGTCACAAAACCCCAAGATGGTGATTTGAGTGTATAAAATGAGCATACTTACTTTAGCCCTGTTTTTTAGTGCATTTTCTTTACCAGATTTGGTCCGAGAAATTTCTGGTGGCTGTTTTGTACTAGCTGTCAAATATGCCAAGTTGACGTATTTTAGACGTTTGTTGCATTCAAATTTGAAAAAACCTTTATTAAGGGTTGCCTAAGTGCAACTTTTATTTCTATTTTTATTTTAATACGTGTGTATATTTTTAAATTTTATTTTTCAAATAATCAAATGATATTCATAAAATTATGTCAATTAGCAAAACAGTTTACCAAGAAGAAAATATTTGTAGTACCTATTGGCAATTTAGTATTTCTTGTATATTTCAGAGTTATTGTTTGAAAAGCGAAAAGATTTTTTTTTTTTTTAATAATAATAATTTAACTATATGCCTGTAAGACCTAAGGTCTTTTAAATGCAACCTGAATTGCACGGCACTAGTTAGAAAGAGTAGGAGGATAGGAAAGATTTGGCACAGTGGATTGACATCAAGGTGTTTATTATCTCATTAAATCTCACGGGTGGCGTCCAGTTAAGCTGGGAGAATATAGAAAAGAATGCTGCCTAGAATGGGGCTCGAACCCACACCTCTGGGCTAGCAGTCAAACACTACATCCACTGCACCATTGCCACCCGCAATTTAAGTATTATGATTTAACACCGTGTATGTATTTAATTTTCTTAAAATGCCCCTCAGAGTACATTTGGTTAGGTTTTTGAACACGTTAAACAGAAACAAAAACCCTGTTTTATAGTGCATTTTTATTTTCGCTTACAAAAAAGTAACATGTTAAATACAACAACAATACGGAATTATACCAAATTCTTGTTTTATTTAACATGCTACTTTTTTTAAGCGAAGATAAAAATGCACTAAAAAACAGAGCTAAAGTAAGTATGCTCATATTATACACCCAATAAAACACCATCCTGGAGTTTTTTGACGTCACAATCTTTTTTTACCAACTTTAATTACTAGCCCTGTTTTCTAGTGCATTGTAGTCTTCGGTAAACAAATAGCATGTTAAATAAATACAACAATAATTTGGTATAACTCCGTATTTTTTGTTTTATTTAAAATGCTATTTTTTGGCGAGCGAAGATAAAAATGCACTAAAAACAGGGCTATTATTTTGAGTTTATAATTAATTAATCAAACGATTGGTTTTAAAGGAGCAATCAAATTACTTTAGGTAGGCATACTTCAATTATTGTAAAAGATATATGAAACAAGACTCCATTTTGGTTTGTGGTGCTTTTATTTTTTTAATGCAGAAATTCGTTTGGTTGATTAAAACCCACGCCTTGGGGTTTTGATAAATCATATTACAACTCTATTTAAAAAATCAAAAATCTTTCATTCAAACTAAGGTAATTTAAAAATATTTTTTGTTTTTATTTTAATAAACTTGATATACCTTTTTATATTAACTTTTATTTTCTGGAGTTGTTATTCTTGAAAATAATGATTGAGATTTATGATTAATGTACGGCAACTCTATCCGAGTGTGTCATTTGACGTTTAGTCCGAATTAGTGCAAAAGCCGTTCCACACATTTTGACAGTTTTTCTTCTCTCTGAGAGAAGAATGTCAAAATTTGAAATTTAGTCCGAAACAGTGCGAAGAATCCAAAGAACAAACCTCATGTCTGCTTTACTATGACGTGTCGCCTGAAACCTATTGTCTATGGTCTTATCAGCCCCTATTAGTGTGATTTTTAGCCAGTGGTGCGTTCATTTTCTATACTTTAGCTATCTTTGGTTAATGTGTCAAAAAAAGTTGAAATGTCATAGTTAAAAAAATTACTTCGGGTAACTTTTCGTTAAGGAACGACCAAAGTTAAGGGAATAGTAAAAATAAAAAAAAAAAACAAAACAAAAAATTAATACCCAAGGCAAATTTGTGATTGCTCTAAATTTATTAGAAAGATTAAAAAATTCAATTGATGAGGTAAGAAGAAAAGTTGTGGCTGTAAATTGTATGCATACAATTGTTTGTTTTGTTGCTAGAATGAAAGGAAAGCAGAAGAATTGAATTTGAATGGAGGTTGGGATCTTGGTGATGAAACTTCATCATCGGATTCTGAAGATGAATTCCTTTTGGCTGCTTCTTCTTCCAAACCTGACCGAAGGGAAGTGGTTAAAATTATAAACTATGTGGAGCCTGTTGTGACAGCCCACGACGAAAAACATTTTCAAGAAAATTTCTGCTTAACAAGAGTGGCTTATAACCTCATTCTCGCTTCTCGGCGAGGTTTCAGAAATTTGGAAGAAAAAAATCTTGGGAGGAAACAAATTCCCCAAAAAAAAAAACAGCTTCTTGCAGTTCTTTGGCTCTTGGCCGCTCTTGACTTGTCGTGTACCACAATTCCTCGTTTGATATAATTTGTGGCCAACAAATTTTTAGGATATGGCGTAGAGAGCAATTCACAAAATCTTGCAATTTCCTCGAAATGGTAGTCATGACTTTTCAGGTTTCGCAAACATGACAGCACGAATTTGACATTGGATTCGAAGAATCTCAACTTAGTGTGTAAGGAGATTTCACTGTTTTTCTAAATTGGGTACCAAAGGCAGCACGGGCCTTATTAATTCTATTTTTAACTTCCAGATCCATATCTACTCTACTGCCGCGCCGTTTGCATTAACAATACCGCCAAGGTAGCTTTAAACTGTTCGACTTCTTCCACTGGAGCCTCCTGTAGAGTAATGTGCTGCCGTGCGGAGCGGCCTGTGAGCATTATTTTTGTCTTTTTGCTCTTTATTCTTTGACCCCTCGACTCTCCCTTCACTTGCAGTGTTTGGCACATCCCGTTGTTAAATATAAACACTAAAAATTAATAAATTTGTTTTTTCAGATTTAGTTTTAAATCTTTACCCGAGTTTTACTTCCTTTCTTCGGGAATACGTTGGACTCGACGAAAAAGCATCAGAGCACGAAACAATCTTTGAGAGAAAATTTGATGTTCTTCTAAATCTCGAGAAGTATTTCATTAATGTAAATAGACCAAGACCACGCACTTATCATCTATAAAAGCTTTAAAATAGGAGCCCCATTTAAGAGTTACAACAAGAAACAATTGTTCATTGCACAAATTCTAATGGTTTTGGTTTACCTACCTATATGAAGCCTTCTGATTTTTCTGAAGAACTTCAATAATGACCTTCTAGAACAATTGAGCTAACTAGAACTTCATTCGACAGGAACAAAAAAAAAAGAATCTGAAAACTTTGTATCATGTTCAGAAGTGGAAATAATTCCCTGTCCGAGCAATTATTTTTCAAGTCACAAAATGCTTAACTGTCTAACTTTCCCAAAACAGACAGATGTGTAGGTAGCGGAAACCATACTTCAATAATATCCTGTCCTGTCTGTTCGATTGCATTTCCCTGAGATAAAACAGAAAAAAAACATGAAATAAAACTAAAGATTTCTATACGAGCAATTGAATATATGAGAGTTCACCTATAACAAAGTTTATCCGCTCATTGACTTTCCTTCCCCATCCCCATTCCCATTTCCACACACACGACTCTTGCACTTACCTTCTGACAGCTGCGGGCGGGCCAGGTGGGAAAACCAGGATGAACAATTTCCCAGCATTTTAGGAAAATACCAAAGTTTCATCTTTCACTCGGTCTAAGATGGACAGCACGCGCAAAGGGATGAAGAGGATTGAGAACCTTAAACCAGAAAAACTAATTACAAAAATGGAGTGATCCTGTTAAGTTATTTTTTCCTTTTCTCTCTGTTTGTTTTTTTTTTTTATTATTATTATTTTTTGGGGGAAGGAAACAATGTACGTGCTATACCCGGAACTTATCTATACGTGTGGCCCTGGAATCTGAAATCCAACATATAAAAAGCTTATCTAACATGATGGACCAAAATGAAAGAGAGGAAAACGGAAAGAAAGAGTTCAAACTTAGATTAGGGATGCATTTTGTTTTGTTTATTGTGTTTGTATTTGTATTTTCCGGAAAATGGAGAAAAGTTAATTTTCTCTGGTTCTACATATAATCAAATAATGGAAAAGTTTTTCACAAATGATTGGTACATTTAATCTGAGAATAGGTCGGAAGTAAGAGAAAGACAGGGAGGAAGGTATAGAGAGTGAGCCAGAGAGACAGACGAACCCTTACAAGGATTTGTGCTGAAATTCCTTGTTTTTCTGTAGTAGAGATATCAATTTCTCAATTTGTAATTAAATTAGCCTCGAACTCATTTTGAAGTTGAGTGGTTTTTCAAAAGAAAAAAAAAATAAATCAGGGAAGAACTAAAAATAACATTGGTTAGCATTACTTTTTAATGATTGGATTTTAGTGTTCGGGAAAATTACTTAAATTGATTGAAATTTTAAATGAAGTAAGTTTTTCAGTAATATATATACACACTATACTACCTACACATACGCACATAGTAAATAAAAATTCAAGAGAAATATTAAATTATCTAAAAAAGGATTGTAAAAGTTTATTAATTTAGTTTCCACCTGGGTTTTAAATTTCAAATAAATAAATCTTCGTTATATTTCCAATCAAAAACAATATAAATGTGTCGTTCATTGTAAAAGTTAGTATCTCAACAAAAAATTTGATAAATACATTTATGAAGCTGTGAATTAAGAAGCAAATAAATAAATAAATTGGGTGGCGCAACAGCTCATGGAGAACCAGGGCCTAGTGACTTACAACTCACAACCATACCTGTGTGCGTGTTGTTGGCAGGAATGGAGGGGACCTACAGTTTTTTGCCGAGTCCGAACGGCTAAATGAGAAGCACTTTTTCATGACAAGTAATACTCTTGGAGGATTTGTCAATTCCTCGCAAGAGGCAGTACCTCGGATAAAACATTTCTGCTTTTAGGTTGCACGGCTGGGAATCGAACCCACACCTTCGGCATGACAGTCCTACGCACTCACAGTACACATATTGAAGGTAATATCATTAGCGTTTTCATTTTTGTTCAGTTCTGCGCATCCATCAAAATCAGTGAAAAATGGCGACTCTACGTGACCCCGACTAGTTAAACATCAAAATTTGTTGTGTGTTATGTGTTCATTTGTAACTTATTTATTCACAAACACAATTGTTTCAAGCTTTTTAGTGTTTATTAACATTTTTTTAGTGTTATTTAAATTATCCTTTTGTGTTTGTTTTCTTCGTTGTTGTTGTAATACAGTGGAAGAGGTCACGTAAGGCTGCCATCTTGAATTTCTTTGACAGTTCTCATTTCGGACCACATGCGCAAGATAATACCTTCGATATGTGTACTGTGCTACGCACTAACCATCACGCCACGAGGTACTAAGAAGCAAGCAGACATTTAAAAAACATTTCATTAAAAACCAGATTTTTAATATTGCCCTGATGAATTTTAGTTTCCATACAAAATAGTTATTACATAGGTACCTATTATTACAGCTGTTCAAGTTCGAAAAGAAAACATTTCAAGCAAAAGTATGGAGATAATATACTAATAGATATCTACAATAATTGTATTGTATTGTATTTTTATTCATTCATTTAAGCTTAAAATTAATTAATAAGAAAGGTGAATAATAGTGTTCATTCTTTAACTAGAAGTTAGTGGTGAATGACACATCAATTGAAAATCCATTGGTATCTGATGTGGGGTGACAATCAGTGTAAATTAAAATACAAGAAAAAACGAAAATTGAAATATAAGAAAATGAAAAAGCTTGCTTGCAACTGTATAGAAAAATATTATAAGATACTTAACAATTCATTAATAATATACATCTTATAGCTATTTTATTTTACTTTCATTTTATTGGAGCTTATAAAAAAATACTAAATTAGTAATTCAATACAATTAAAACTTAAAGTGAATAACCAGTCTTTAACCTTTTTACAAAAACATGAAATGGCAATTTATTGAAAATATTTGGAGCTCTATATGTATAAAAATGAGAAAAATGTGTTCTATAAGCAAAAGGTACATTAACTAAGCTCACATTGTTCACACGAAGGTTGTACATTTGATAATTCCTACTGGGAATATTTCCGCTTTGTTTGAAAAACTCTCAAAACTTTAAAAACATATAAATGCCTCATTGGTAGAATTAGTAATTTCTTTAATAAAGGCCAACTTTCAAACAACCGATTTTTATTTAAAATAATTCGTATTAAATGCTTCTGTGCAATCAATAGAGGTCGAAAAGTATTAACATGGGAACCACCCCAGCTTGTTATGCCGTATTGCAGCTTTGAGTTTGCAAGCCCATAATATATAATTTTTAAAACTTTTTGGGAGCAAAAAGACTTAATTAAATACATTTTTCGGGTGACCAATAACATGTATGTTTTGATCATATGAATATCGTCCCCTGACAGCAAGAACTAGGTAACTCAATTTTATAAATTTTGAAGATGGAAACGTTCATAGATGCCTTACTTCAAGAGAGCAAGAGAGAGTTTAATTTTATTTTTTCTTACACTTCAAAAATATTCTATTTTTGTCTAGAATAGAAAAAAATTGGACGAAAAATCTTGAAAACTGTACTTAAAATACCGTTTTTGCCGAGATATTTTAAAAATTGAAAATTGAGTTACCTAGTTCTTGAAATCAGGGGACGATATGATTCTTCCAATTTAGATTGCTATCAATTACTACTCCTAGGTACTTAAACTGTTGAACTGTTTCAATTTTAAAGCAATTATCTGTGCAATGTAAATTGGTTATAAAATTACTTTTACCACACTTATGAAGAGGTTTTTTTTTTTTTTTGTTTTTTTTTTTGACCGTGGGTAGGCGCAAAACCTGCATCAGGCTCTATGAGGACCGGAAAACGCGTGCTCATAGAAGTGTGAGATTCTCACTACACTAAAACCACCTCCACTTCCCGATTGCAACTAAGTTGAAACTTATCTAGCAATTTATTTTTAACGAAGTTAAGTAACGTGTTGCAGGTAACTTTCCGGTGAAAGTTTCTGCTTATTCCGCGATTTTAAAGCGGTTTTGTGTTCACCGCACCAAGTTGGAAGGTTTTGTGCTTTGCAGACGGCGTACTAAATTCGACTCGTCAAGAATGTCAATAATCGTTGGATTAGCGTGATCTAATAGCCGATTTCTATGTTTTCGCGCGAAACTCTTAATTTCATCTCGAACCGTAGGAATCCCGAGATCCCTGTGAAGATCTTCGTTTCTTATATACCATGGTGCATTTACAAATGACCTAAGCAATTTATTTTCAAACGTTTGTAATTTATTTAAATTTGTATCGCAGGTACAACCCCAGAGTTGTATACCGTAAGTCCAGACAGGTTTAAGTACCTGCCTGTATAAAATCAACTTATTATCAATACTAAGCTTGGAATATTTACCGAGTAGCCAGTTCATATCTCTTAATTTACTTTTTAATTCTTCGCATTTCTTTTTTACGTGCGGCTTCCATTTTAATTTCGCGTCTAGAGTCATTCCCAGATATTTTGCTTCATTCGAAAATGGTACACGACCGGTATTAAGAAAGACGGGCAATCTATTTATTTTTTTATACGTAAAGTCCACGTGGACTGACTTTTGTTCATTGAGCGCTATTCGCCATGTTTTTGTCCACTCATTAACATTATTAAGAGCATTTTGTAATTTAATCGTAGCTTCTTCAATCGTTTTGCCTACTGCTAGTATTGCAGTATCATCAGCAAACGTTGCAACGAAAGTGTCTTCTGTTTGAGGTATATCACTTGTAAATAGAAGGTACAGAACTTGACCTAAAACACTACCTTGTGGTACCCCAGCCACTATTTCTTTGAAATTAGAATATTCATTTCCGTGTCTTACACGAAAATGTCTGTTTTCTAGATATTCGTTAAGAATTTTATAAAGTCCTTCAGGCAGAACTTGTCGTAATTTGAATTTGAGGCCTTCGTGCCACACCTTGTCAAACGCTTGCGACACATCCAAAAAGACCGTCGAAGAGATTTTCTTTTCTTCAAGAGCTCTCTCAATTACGTCAGTTATTCTATGCACTTGATCAATTGTTGAATGCTTGCTTCTAAATCCGAACTGATGTTCAGGTATTAATCGTTTCTCTTCTATTATAGGCTGCAGGCGCAGGAGTAGTATTCTTTCAAAAACTTTCGATATTATTGGAAGAAGCGAAATCGGTCTGTAAGAATTCTTTTCGTGAGATGGTTTGCCAGGTTTCAAAACCATTATGACTTCCGCAACTTTCCATTGGCTTGGAACATATTCTAGCCTTAGAGCGGCATTTATTATATAAAGGAGGTTAATTAATCCTTTATTAGGAAGCATTTTTAATATTTCCGCTGTTATTAAGTCATATTCCGGATTTTTATTAGACTTTAGCTTCTTTATTTCTCTGTTCAATTCAGCAAGCGTAGCATTTCTGGTTCTGTAATTTTCACTTGAGCTAAAACTCATATTAATATTTTTATTGAGTGCTTGCCCATCGGAAGGTTTAAATGTTTCTTCCAGGTAATCGGCGAATACCGCCGCTTTCTCTTTGTCACTTTTAGCCCATTTGTTTTGGCTTTTCTTAATCGGGGGTACTGGAAGCTTTGGTTTTTTCGTTGTTTTTATAGCTTTCCAAAGTGAGTAGTTGGATTCTTTCCCAGCTGACAAGCTTTCAAGGTAATTTTCAACTTCACGGTTTTTGAAATCTGATATCGCTGTTTTTAGCATATTACACAAGCGATTTAAATGAGCTTTGTGTTGAGGAGCACGGGTTCGCTGCCATTTCTTACGTGCTTTTCGTTTATCTTTTATTAAGTCTTTTATTTCCTGCGGATATTTTATATCTTTATAGCGCGGCGTAACCCTTTGATAAGGTGTGTTATTCCACGCTGCCTTTTGTATTATATCAACAAAGGTATCTACTGCGTCTTCAAGCTCAAGAGGCTTTTGTAATGATACCCTCAATTCAACGTTGTCCTCGATATCTTTCATAAATCCTTCCCAGTTGGTTTTACCGTTTGTTAACCTGGGTGGTTTTTCAATTTTGACAAGGCTTTCGCTCATAGTGAGTATGACTGCAGAATGATCAGAGAACAGATCATGGCCTTCTAAAATTTCAATACGGTTAGAGGGTATTCCTTTTACCATAAACAAATCGATTAAGTCGGGTATTTTTGACGGATCAGTTGGCCAGTAAGTTGGCTTTCCACTCGAATGGAAATCGCAATTATTTTCCATTCCTGCCTCATAGAGCATTCGACCCTTTTGAGATATGCATCTTGAAGCCCAAAAGGTGTGCTTCGCATTAAAGTCGCCACCAACAATTAAGTTTGGGCTTAGCGACTTTATCAATGTCGTAACTTATGAAGAGGTAAAAAAAATTGTTTACAATCGTGAGCGTGAAACCGTAAATTAAAATCAGTAAGACTATTTCCAGTTACATTAAAAAACATCAATTTAGTTTTTTAGCTGATAATCAATTTACGATAAGTAAACCACAACCTTAATACTTCCAGATCTTCTTCAATGTTCACAATATGTACTTTCAAAGCTAGTCCCAGATGAATATGTAAAAACAATGTCGTCAGCGAAAGCAGTTGAAGTACCATTTAATTTCAGTTTGAAAATGGAATTAATATAAATCAAGAAAAACAAAGGGCCAAGAACAGATCCTTGTGGAACACCGTTCTTTAACAGTCTTGATTCACTTAAGATTCCGTTATTATTAACTTTTGTTTTCTATTTTTAAATAAGAATTCAGCAGATTGAAAAAACTACCGCGAAAGCCTGCATTATAAAGTTTAGTTAGCAAAAGATCGTGGTTCACCAGATCGAAAGCTTTAGTTATATCAATAAACAGACCCATTGTTGATTTATTGCTATTTAAACTTCCATAAAGCTGACTACATACCCTTAAGATAGCATCTTCTGTTGACAAACCTGCTCTTAAACCAAACTGATTATTACAAAAGAAACTAAACTTATCCAAGAAGGAAACAATTCGAACCTTAAGTAACTTCTCAAAAATTTTTGAAAAGGTTGAAAGGAGCGATATAGGCCTATAATTCGAAATAATTTTCCTATTTCCTTTTTTGAAAAGTGGTATAACTTCTGCACATTTAAGATGGTCAGGGAAACAACCAATTTCAACACTTTTGTTAAAAACGAAGGTCAGTATGTCAACAACATACCAAGCAACATTTTTCAACAAATTACTTGATACACCATCACTAGTGCACGAATTTTTATTTTTTAGAGACATAATAACTTTGAAAACTTCTCTTGATGTTATTTTATCAAAAACAAAACTATTTGGTTGTGTATTATCCAAAAACAAATTTGAAGAAATGGAACAATCGCAATTTAAACAAGGTTCAATAGCAGGTTTTAATTTTTCTGAAATTTCAGTAAAATACTCATTAAATTCATTAGAAATGATCAACGAATCGAACTCTGTAGCTCCCTCAATTTCAACAGAGTCAACTTTAACAGTATTTCTATTTTTACCTAGAATGCTATCAACCACTCTCCACTCTTCACGAATATTACCTTCAGCTCTAGAAAACCTCTCAACATAGTAGTTATTACGAGTATCATCAATTTCTTTATTTACCGTTTTGCACAAATAATATAATAAATAAACTTGTGATTCGTAAAGAGTAAAGTTATATACCGACGTAATATTAAGTGTTCTAGTAAACTGTTCCGTAAAGCCTGGACCCTTATCTATTAGAATTCGTACAAAAAATTTGCAAAACAGTGCAACTTCGTGTCGTTTTTTGTGTTTAAAAGAGTTAATTTAAAAAATGAGACAGATATTATTCCACTGTAGCCCAGGAAAAATGTACTTTCGCTGCGGAAAAATTCCAAGTGAAGAATTTTGAATGCAATTATCTTTATTTGTGCCTAAGGAATACGCATGCGAAAGTCTACAAACGAAACTGGCTTGCGTTAAAAGTTATTCAAGGTTAAATGTCGAAAATACCGGTTTTCCACGTATAACTTTGAAACGGTACATGGTATTAAAAAGTAATGCATACAAAACTTGTAGATAATATAATTATCTACAAGAAATGTTAAAACACTTTTTTTTCTCTGACTGATGGTTAAGAAGATATCGGCGTTTCAAAAAACGTAAATTGACGAAAATATCCCTTTTTTGCGTATAACTCAGAAATGGTGAGTGTTATTGAAAACATTTATACACAAAATTTGTATACTATTTTACCCTCTATTAAAAAAAAAAAATTAAATTTTTTCTAAGAGTAATAATTTTAAAGACATAATTATTTGAAAAATTTCGTCAAAAACCTGAAATTCCAGACTTTTGCTTTTAAATCTTAAATAACGAAATTTTCATAAAATAATTTATGTTCAGCTTATAGACTATAATGTAATCTACAAAAAATATTAACACACTTTTTTCCACACGAGTGACCAGTAACAAGATATTGCTACTTCAAAAAGGTTAAGTACTGAAAATAAGGATTTTTCGCTTACCACTCTTAAACGGTATTTGTTAGAAATTTAATTTTTACATAGTTTGTAGGTTATTTACCCTTCTACAAGAAAATAAAAACAAAATTTTTTTGTTTGCGGTTATTTAAAAGATATAATATTTTATATAAAATGCACAAAAGTCAAAAATAACGGTATTTTGCGGTTTCTCTTAAATGGTGAAGTTTTTGAAAAATAATTTATACTTTTTGTATAAACAATAATATTCTCTATAAGAACTCTTGTGCAGACTTTTTCGATATAAGGCCCCAATAAAAAGATATTGAGACTTCAAAAAGTATCAATTTTCGAAAATGCTGGTTTTTCCGGCCCAAAATGATTCGCCCAGCGACATAAAATAATAATAGGGTTTCTTAGAGAGACATAGTACAAACATTTTTTCATACTGAGGGGGGGGGGTCTATCTCCCCCCAATTAACCGGGAGGAGCAATTTTCTGAAAATAGTACTAAAATAAAAAAAAAAAAAATTAAAGCAAATGGCAACACTTAAAATAAAGTACTATATTTTTTTTGAGATTTTCAAGTTTGTTCTTTAATTATTTTTTCAAAATAAGTTATTCCTGCCAATAGTTTTCGAAAAAAATACCTTCAAACCCAACATTAAAAAAAAACTGAAAAAAATTATAAAGGTACTGTTCTTTTTTCAAAATATGAAATCGGGAATTATGTTAGTTTCTATTATACACTTTTCCTGTAATTTTTAAATGAACACTGAAAACCAGATGGTTTTATGCCATCTAGTTTTCGAGAAAATTGTAAACTAAGAAAACAATTTTTTTATTATATGTTTTTTTAGTAGTATATCTAGGAAAAATGCATTACCACTTCGGGAAAATTCCAAGTTAAAATTTGTAAGCGCAATTATCTTTAAATTACCATAAAGAATACTCGTGCAAAAGTCTACACACGAAACTGGCTTGCGCTAAAAGTTATTCAAGGTCAAACGCCAGCAGAATCAGAAGCAGAATGCTTTTAGAGCATAACCTTTTTTTTGGAAAAAAAGGTTATGCTCTAAAAGGGCGTTTGACCTTGAATAACTTTTAGCGCAAGCCAGATTCGTGTGTAGAGTTTTGCACGAGTATTCTTTATGGCAGTTTAAAGATAATTGCGTTTAAAAAATTTAACCTTGAATTTTCCTCAAGTGGAAATTAATTTTTTCCTTGATACTATCCAAAAATAAAGGTTATGCTCTAAAAGAAGATTTCCCTGGTGTTTGACCTTGAATAACTTTTAGCGCAAGCCAGATTCGTGTGTAGACTTTTGCACGAGTATTCTTTATGGTAATTTAAAGATAATTGCGGCGCTTAAAAATTTTAACTTGGAATTTTCCCGAAGTGGTAATGCATTTTTCCTAGATATACTACTAAAAAAACATATAATAAAAAAATAGTTTTCTTAGTTTACAATTTTCTCGAAAACTAGATGGCATAAAACCATCTGGTTTTCAGTGTTCATTTAAAAATTACAGGAAAAGTGTATAATAGAAACTAACATAATTCCCGATTTCATATTTTGAAAAAAGAACAGTACCTTTATAATTTTTTTCAGTTTTTTTTTAATGTTGGGTTTGAAGGTATTTTTTTCGAAAACTATTGGCAGGAATAACTTATTTTGAAAAAATAATTAAAGAACAAACTTGAAAATCTCAAAAAAAATATAGTACTTTATTTTAAGTGTTGCCATTTGCTTTAATTTTTTTTTTTTTTATTTTAGTACTATTTTCAGAAAATTGCTCCTCCCGGTTAATTGGGGGGAGATAGACCCCCCCCCCTCAGTATGAAAAAATGTTTGTACTATGTCTCTCTAAGAAACCCTATTATTATTTTATGTCGCTGGGCGAATCATTTTGGGCCGGAAAAACCAGCATTTTCGAAAATTGATACTTTTTGAAGTCTCAATATCTTTTTATTGGGGCCTTATATCGAAAAAGTCTGCACAAGAGTTCTTATAGAGAATATTATTGTTTATACAAAAAGTATAAATTATTTTTCAAAAACTTCACCATTTAAGAGAAACCGCAAAATACCGTTATTTTTGACTTTTGTGCATTTTATATAAAATATTATATCTTTTAAATAACCGCAAACAAAAAAATTTTGTTTTTATTTTCTTGTAGAAGGGTAAATAACCTACAAACTATGTAAAAATTAAATTTCTAACAAATACCGTTTAAGAGTGGTAAGCGAAAAATCCTTATTTTCAGTACTTAACCTTTTTGAAGTAGCAATATCTTGTTACTGGTCACTCGTGTGGAAAAAAGTGTGTTAATATTTTTTGTAGATTACATTATAGTCTATAAGCTGAACATAAATTATTTTATGAAAATTTCGTTATTTAAGATTTAAAAGCAAAAGTCTGGAATTTCAGGTTTTTGACGAAATTTTTCAAATAATTATGTCTTTAAAATTATTACTCTTAGACAAAATTTAATTTTTTTTTAATAGAGGGTAACATAGTATACAAATTTTGTGTATAAATGTTTTCAATAACACTCACCATTTCTGAGTTATACGCAAAAAAGGGATATTTTCGTCAATTTACGTTTTTTGAAACGCCGATATCTTCTTAACCATCAGTCAGAGAAAAAAAAGTGTTTTAACATTTCTTGTAGATAATTATATTATCTACAAGTTTTGTATGCATTACTTTTTAATACCATGTACCGTTTCAAAGTTATACGTGGAAAACCGGTATTTTCGACATTTAACCTTGAATAACTTTTAACGCAAGCCAGTTTCGTTTGTAGACTTTCGCATGCGTATTCCTTAGGCACAAATAAAGATAATTGCATTCAAAAATCTTCACTTGGAATTTTTCCGCAGAATGGCAATTTATTTGTACATTTTTCCTGGGCTAACTGGTGTTATGGCAGGTACCCTATATTATTTTTGAAGCTAAATCAGCCTCTATGAAATTTTTTGTTCAAAATTTGATAAATAATCACCCCAGTGACTAAGGCTGTAAGTTGAAGTACATCCAAACGGGCAGACAGACAGACATACTTAAACAACTTTTTTTTTTGTGACCTCTATCATCGTAATATCAAGTTTGTTTAAAATCACCAGATCGATTTATTTCACCAATCCAAAACTTTACCTTTTTAGAATGCCTCCGGCGGCGGCGTCACCCGCTGTACCTGGTCACTTTTGTGGCTGGTTGATTTTCTTCTCTTCTAGTAATTGAGTTTAACGATTCTACTTGGTTTTTCTTTCCTTTACTTTTATTTTAGGTTTATTTTAGATTCTTCACACTAATTTTAAGTTCTTTAATTTAATGCCCAGTTGCACCAAAATTCACTAAAAGCGGTTTTTGCTAAAATGGAGTTAAAATTTATCGGACTGATAAATTTATTTGGGTTGCACCAATCTCTTTCATGCATTTTTTAGCTAAAATGCAGTTCATGAACCACCCCTGGATTTGTATCGTGTTTATTAAACTGAACGAAAAAAATTAACCAGTGCAAGTGAGATAGCAATAAGGAAAATGTGAATACACAATAAACAGAAACAAGGTATTCTCATTATAGATACAGCCAATGCGCCATCTTGGTGTTTTTTTATTATTATTTATTATTTTCTTTCTTTTTTCCAGAGAAATTATGAAACTATTGAAATAGATACCAACTAACACTAATATTTTTTCGACACACTCTTGGAAATTATGAACAAATATTTTAAAGAGACGTCATCGAATTTAGAAAATGGATTTCTCTGTGAACCTGAACAACTCTTCGACTTCTCGCCATTTGATGAACACACGATGCCCATAGTCTATAATTTTTCTGGAATAATTTAGTTATTTAAGTAGTGAATTATAAATAGGAAACAAAATGCCTTCACCTGTTGTTTTCGTTATTTTAATTTGGAATTAACAATATTCCATCAAATAAAATTGAATTATTTTGTTTGTAGGTAGTTAGATATGTTCGTTTAAACTTGCTTTTAAAATTTATCTGGAGGAAAATGGAACTTTAGTTTATTGGTTCGTTTATTGGCCTGTTAGATTTAGAAGTGGTTGGTGCAACCGATAAATGTCATTTTAAAATTAAACGAAGCAATAAATATTTAAAAGAGGTCGGTGCAACTGGCCATAAGTTCGATAAATTTAAGTTAATTTTAAGCAAAAAATTAGTTGAGATCTACTGTAGGAAAAGAAAGGTGGACGACTTTGACGAATGCAAAAATAAGAATGAGAATACAGAATAGGAACTTTTGGGTTTTGGGAGAATTAAAAGAATAAAATGACCTAAGCTTTTCCTCCACGGCGGAAAGGGATGAGATGGTATGGTTCAACCGCAGAGACAACGTCAAATCTGTTTAGAGGCGGGGCAATGTGAAGAATGCCTACGCAGAAAAGTGCATGAACAGTACGTATATTATATCGCAGGTATGTAGGTATTATGATATGGAAATCGTTAACAGGTTGGCAGAAGCGACAATAATAGCGTAGTTTGTGATTGGCATGACGGCAGTTAGTTCTAATGCGAACTCGAAGCAAATTTAATATTACGTTGATGGAGGAATGAAAGCAAGTATGTTTCGTTATTCCTCCCGCCACACATAGAGGTATTTCATCGATTAAGGCGGACAAAATGAAAAAAATCCCAACTTGTCGTATCGTAAAATACTAAACTGAGTACTAAAATTAGACAGCTTGCTTCACCTTGTGTAAGGATATTTAGCTTGATGCTCTTCGCTGGTGATCTACTGTACCGATCTAAAGTTAACGGTTCTAAGCCAAACAATGTTACTCCATTCGTTGTTATTTTTTATCGCGTGTTAAAGTAAGTTATTTTTTTTTAGTGTTGTGATTAAAAATAAAATTGGTATGGAATATTAAAATAGATATAAGTAACAGCAAGATAAATGTTTTATTTCGAATTTATTTTATTAATATCAAGAACGATCAACAACAACAACTATCATATTAAAAATAAATAAACTTGTGATTCGTAAAGAGTAAAGTTATATACCGACGTAATATTAAGTGTTCTAGTAAACTGTTCCGTAAAGCCTGGACCCTTATCTATTAGAATTCGTAAAAAAAATTTGCAACAAAGTGCAACTTCGTGTCGTTTTTTGTGTTTAAAAGAGTTAATTTAAAAAATGAGATTTTCTTGTTTTTTAAAATACTTATCTATTATTAATTGGTTTCAGGCTCACCTAGTTGTTGGTAAAATTATATTAGTGACCAGAAAATAGTTGTACAACAAAAATAAACACCAAATATCTACTTTGTAAGTAGTAAAGTTGCGGTTGTTATTTTTGATTTTTTCAGAAACTACAAAACATTTTCATATATAAAATATTGGTGTTTTATTAAAAATTGCGAAGGATTTTGATTTCAAAATAAATTGTAGTTATAATATCGCAAAACTTTTCAAAAAATTAGTTAAAAAAAAATATTTTTTTCAATTTTTTAAGTTTAAAACTAGTTTTCAATAAAACTTAATTCGAAAAGAATATAAGAGAGTAAATTCTTGGCACTTTTAAAAGTTATATCGTGATATTGGTATTGTAGTTGTTTTTAAAATTTGTTTTCTATTTTTAATCAACTTTTCAGAAAAATGCCGCCCACCTAACCGGGGGAAAAAAGACCCCCCATCTTCATGATTTTTTTTCGTCTGGGACAACCCACACACTCAAGCTTTTTGCACACTTTATGCAAAACACACTGTATATCTAAGGGCAACCACCTAGTAGCTAATATTGTTGAAAAATGTTTTTTATTTATTTGTAGTCCAGTAACTATATACATTAGAACTTGCGTCAGGTCCGGTAGTTCTGATTTTTTGCTGAGTTGTTTATGATGTTGGCCTAGTATTAAATCTGATTTTTCGACCTCGAGCGCCGAACGCAACATTGGTAAAAATCCAAAAAAAACGCCAATTTTTCGCGGTTTTTTCACTTATTGGCTATTTTAACCATTACGCCTTAACTTCCGAATAAAACATTGCTCTACGATTTTAACCTTACTAAATTTGCTTCAATTTGAGTCTAAAGCCGGTTCTGTAGACATAACCGTTTCCAAGGGACGGCATTTCAAAATATAGCAATAAAAAATTTAAAACAACAAGTAGTATATAAAACAGTGTTATAACAAAAACATGGTCTCTGACATATGCTGCATCAAAGCAATAGAGCGTGTAGATTGAGCCAAAAGAAAAAAACAATAATACCGGATGGGGGGTATATATCCCCCCGTTTAGGCGGGAGGGGCAATTTTAAGAAAAGTTGACTTCAAATAGAAAAATAACCATAAAAATACAATGGTAATATCTGGACGAAAATCCATTCCTCATCTCAAAGCCAGAAATTCATTCTTTAATTTTATTTTTAAATAAAGTTTTTTTAGCTGATAGTTTTTGAAAAATTTACTCTCAAACTCAAAATTTTGAGAAAAAGACGATTTTTTTTTGTTAATCTATTTTTTTAAATTTATTTTATGGTATTAAGTACTATTTTTGATTTTGATTTTCAATGCCTTTATTAATTCTTAGTTAAAAACTGAAAACCAAATGCTAAAATGACTTCTAGTTTTTGAGAAAACTGAAATTAACATGATCAACTTCAATGTTTTCAGTCTAGTATCCTTTTTCTTCGGGGTGGGAGGGCTCTGCTTCAGATCCGGTAGTTCTGATTTTTAGATGAGTTGTTTATGATGTTGGCCTTACCAATAATCCAAGTTTTCGACCTCGAGCGCCGAACGCAACTTTGTGAAATACGCAAAAAAACCGAGAAATTTTCGCGGTTTTTTCAGTTATTGGCTATTTTAACCTTTAAGGCCTGGTTTTCGATTATAATTTTGCTCTACCATTTCAAAATAATTAAATGGGCTTCAATTTGAGCTAAAAATCAATTCAAGTTGTGAATTTTTTCATCAACTTTTGAATTTAGAATGCTGCAAATCGAATTGAAGGGGGCTTATTCACCCCTTGTGTGAAATCGTTTGCCCCTTTTCAATGATTTTTTTATACTGTGTAGCGTGTCATGTTGGCTTTATTTTAAGATCTTAACCATGAACATCGGATGAGTAGAAACGGAGTTATGATTTTTTAAAGTCAACCATATAAAACTCGAACAAAAACATTCGCTTCAGATAACTCACTGGTGGGTACTGAACTGAGTACTGTTTTAGTTCGACTTTTGCAAACAGATATATAAATTTACGTCTAGTTGAAGGAATAGGTGTGCCGTTTTTGAATTTAGTAGCTTTTGCTAACCACATATTTTTTTTTATTTTTTTAAATCAACACTCAATATGTTGCAATTTTTATAAAGAAAGCAAAATAACAAATGTGAAGGATGTACAATTGCACTTATCTAACTCCGTTGTAACATGCATTTTGCGCATATTAATTAACTTACCTAGAATTTAATTGAATTTAATTTTAAAAAATTGTCAATTTCTAAATTAAATTTGCACATCAATGGTTTGGATATACAAACCCGTTATTTTTGAAGTGAGATCTTCCTTAGTGGCGCCGGCGACCGTTGAGCAGTTTTTGTTGGTATGGGTACAAATCATAGATTCCCGTCATCGACATGATAGTTACAATTTATTTGAAGGGGTGTGGCTCTATAGCAAGCTGAAATTTTGAAAAATGATTTGAATACGAATACAAAAAATAAGAATCCTTGAATACCATTCAACGGCAATATTCAAGCGCCTTCAGCCTTAATTTTCCTTTCTCTTTTTCGCATTTAATTTTACTTTCTTTTTTCAGCCTTAATTTTATGTACTTTCTTTTTTCATTGTACTTTCTTTTTAATCAATATTCCCTTAATCGTTTTTCTATGTATATTCCTTCTTTTTTTCAGCACGACCCCTAATCCTTTTATCGGTACACGACGGCGACGGGCGAACAAATTGTGTCTTCCCCTTTATGCTTCAACAGGTGAACCTATATACTCCCCCACATGGATCTTGTACTTGTTCCATGCGCGTTGGCGCTTTGCCACTTGACGGCTCGTAAAGCTGCTGGTGATGCTCGTTAATTGTTGCCTATTATAAGCAGCTATGTATTTGTGCCTTTTCTCCTTATATCTATTTAAACAAAACAAAATTGAGTTAATCCCTACTCTACCTCTTTCAGGCCTCTATTTCCTTACCTATAACTGGTATCTGAAATCGGATTAGTCCTTTTTTTCAAGAGCTCGATATACTTTTTCGGAGTTCCGAGCAAGGACTTCCTTTTTGAGTCCATCGTGACGATGAGCACGCAAGTCGATGGGGGCGAACAAAATACGTTCGACCAAAGGAGAACACTTTTTTGGACCAATACACTGATGTGTTAAATGATACGTGTGTGATTAACACCCGGTTTTCTCCTACTACTCTGCGATTTGGTTTTGCGACCCCAGTCGTCAACACAAGAAGAAAAATCCATGGAAGAATCTATTATAAGGGGGGCTGGACCCACGCCTTCCTAATAAAAGGAATTAATTTAAGTTAGTTACTTTCTAAGTTCCTGATACTCATTTCTTACCTAAGAACTTTGAAGGATCTATGTGGATACTCAACAACTTTTCAATTCCTTCTCCGCATCAAGGAATTACACATGGGTGCTTGTCGGTTGGCCAATGGGGAATAAAAAACCACAAACGTGACCGAATGAGGGTGGACCTCCTCCAAATTTGCTTTTGGGTCTTCGATTTGCTTTTGGGTCCTCGACCGGCCAAGTCAAATAAATGGATCCTTGAGAGGAGCCGCTTGAGGGTTGTCCCTCACCTTCCTAATTCTATAAATTAATTTCGTTATAGCTACATATGTACTCTTTTTCTTTTTTTTTCTAGGTATAAGATAAGACCCATGTAGGTTGCTCACCAGAAAATGTTGGCTTTGAGTATCCTTCATTGCTTATTCGAATTCCTTGTTGCTCCTTCACCAAAAGGACTCTACCGAGTCTTCTTGTTCCCGTTTTTATTCTTTACCTTAGGCCAAGGTTACACATGTAAGTTTTACTTTCGTAAGTTACTTACGGAAGCAACTTTTTATAAAATTACAAGTGTAAACAGCTCTGTAAGTGACTTAAAGTCAATTTATCAACTTACATAAGCTTTAAGTTAAAAGAAAAACTTACAAGTAGAAATACATTTTTTTCCAACTTACGGAATTCTCACAGCTTACTCACTCATACGGCAGTGATAGATATGTTTTCAAACTTACGAAAGTATTTTTTACTGTAAATTCATCTGTAACGTGGTAAGTAAAACTTACATGTGTATTCTAAGCCTTATGTAAATGTGCCAATAGAGCGCACCGCGGTGGACGAGAAGAAGACGAAAAGACTTAATTAAATGGCGAACTGTACCACGAGGGTGCCGAATCGAATTGAATTTCATTTTATGAAGGTGAATGACGGAATGAAGCGGAAGTTATTGATCGGTCCGGGACGGCTCGAAATACCAAAGTGTCAAATTCATCCCGTACCACCCACCGAAACTTTATGCCTGAACACAATGGTTGATCTACACTACCTACATGGTAGATCTATACGAGTAAATGGCTTATGTTAATCGAGATTTTTTCTTGTAATGAGAATTGAGTTTTCAAATTAAAAGTTAAATTGAGTTTTGATGAAAAATAATTGTACTTGATGTTAAGACATTTTATCAAATAAAATAAAAAAAAATGTTTTCGGAGTAAACGATGTTTGAATTCTTTTGGAACCAAAGAGAATGACGGCGCATTTTAAGCTCCGATTATACATCGGACTCGGAGTTTATTTTGTCCTGGCAGTATTGATGACTTTCGTCGTTCAAGCCTGATTCACATATGCGACGAGGAAACGAGACGTGAGCGTGACGAGATCCCGTCGGTGCTGTCAAACGAATTTCAAACAATGAAAGTATATGAGATTATGAGTACATACACAATGAAGCGTTTCTCGTCGTCACGTCACGCCAAGAATTCGAAAAATTGAAAAAAAGACGCGACGAGACGACGATTTTATTTTTTGACAAGTTATTTACATAATGGAAGTATTTTTTTTAAAGAAAAAATACGATAACTTGAAATTAAAAGATCAAGTAATTCCTAATCTGTTGTCTTTAAAGCTTTTTTGGATAATTTTTATTATTTTTTATTTTTAACAAAAGAGTTTTCGTTGTAAAGAATATCGCCGCATTGTGAATTGGGAAACGATTTTATAACTAGAAAAAGATGACAGCGAATCACGTCACGCATTGTGAATCAGTACCTACGTTCTGTAACTCTCGCATCGATAAAATCAGTCGAGAAACGTTGAAAAATGGAATAAAACTCATGCATTTTGTTTCAGTTTTCATCGTTTCTCGACCAGTATTTTCGATGCGAGAGTTACAGAACGTAGGCACAGGCTTCATTTCTTTTAGGGGGGTATGGTTCGTTTCGTCTTTTTCATTTCGTTTTTTTGTTGTTTTGTTTAGGTCGTTTCGCATTTTGTTGTTTCGATTTTCATTATTTCATTTATTTCGTTTTTTATTGTTCAGAAAATTTTGATTTCGTTTTCCAGTTAGTTCGTTCGAACTTTATTTCGTCTTTGATTGTTTCTTTTTTCGTCTATTTTTTTTTTCGTTATTATTTAACTCTTAGTTTATTTCGTCTTTAGTTGTTTCGTTTTCGATTAATTCGATTTTCATTGCAAAGTTTTTTGTTCATTTCGACTTTCAATTATTTCGCCATCGTTTGTTTGGCTTTTTGATTTTTGTGCATGTAAAGAACCTAAAGGCGTTTAAATTCGCGCAAATTTGATGAAAAATTTCACAAGTTTGAAAAACTTAAAATGCACATTTGTTGCCCTACACCTCCATTATATTTCTATAATGGTATGCCATGAGGTCGACAGGAGAGATACTAGATTTTTGTTTAAAGAATTTTTTTTGATTTTAATTAAAAAGTCAATCGACTTGGCTTAATTAATTGATTAATTAGGTACGCAAAAAGATCTACATGAATCTTTAAGATTATAAGGACTTAAAATGCTGTCATTGAAACACCCGTTATATTAATGAGCGATTAACTTTTACATAGGAGCTTTGAAGTAAATATTAATTTGATTTAAGGTTTGTTACCCCTTAATGGTAGAAATATTGAAAAAAAACTTCTAATAAAGTATTTTTAATGGCTTCCGGAAATTGCGCCAAAAACTCTTTTGGAAAAAAGGCCAAAAAATGTTTTCATAAAAATTAAGGAAAAAGCGCCCAAAATCAAATAGGAAAATGCGCCAAAAAACGTGGAAATCTCGCCAAACTTTTGGAAACGAACAGGCATTTGATTTGGAAAAAATATTTTGAACCCCAATAATAAAATCGCCAAAATATTTTGCGTGTAATATCTAAACTTATATATTTTGCAATGCTATAAGCTTATGGTAAATTTTTAAGACATTCTAACGTTAGAAACAAAATTATTGATGTTTGAACATTTCCTCCTCAGAGCCTGGCAATAATGGAACCAACATCCCAAATGAATGGCATTTGGAATTAGAATAACTTTTTTTATTGCATTTTCGAGGTTCAAATTGGAAAATACTTTCATTAATATATGAAAATAGTTTCTCGTAACATTTTTACGATTTCGTTGACATGACCACAAAGAGATGCGGATAAATCTGTAAATATGCAGGTAAATATAATATGTGTATGTGGTTACTTGCGTAAAGCAGCCAATTGGTACAATTTTAAATGTTGCATGGGAATATTTTTCTTTATTAGATGCATTAAGCTTTACGATGCAAAAATGCAAAATCAATAATCATTTTATTCAATACAAGTTTCGAAAAATGGAAGGGATTGATCGTGCTTAGTAACACCATAATTTATCCAAATAGACTCTATTTGAAAAGCCTCCACGACTTCCAATGGTGATTTCAGTGAGGATAAAAACAATTTGTAAGTTATATATCTCAAGCCCTTTTCAATTTTTGGTAATAATACTCCCTTTGTTTCTTCTTGATATCTAGCTAAAAATATATCAAAAGTGATGAATTTAGATACATTCACCTTATTCTTATGCCTTTCACAAACAGATCGATAGGCGGATCGGATTCCACTCATAGCATTTGTGTCGTCCTTGATTCTAGCGAGCATCTTGAACTCGTTGTAAAATCTTTCTTGACTAGAATGATTTTTTGATCAATGAAGTTTTTTGCTTTTACAAACAGCGACACAGCCCGTCGATTTTTAATTTCATTTTAGCAACACAACTTTTAATGTAACTAATGTAAATCTTCTTTTATTTGTTTGTATAATTGTTTTGGTTCCGTTAAGTTACGTTTGCTATTATTTGTCTACCACTTATGATTTCATAATTAAAACTTTACATTTTGTCGCATGACTTTATAAAAATACTCTTCTCTGCAACAGTGATACTTCGATTAAGGAAACAACAAACTAACAATCACTACTAATCACTTTACAATATCCAACTAAATATTTATGAGCTAAGCTCTGAGCAGAAGCTGAGCGATCAGAGCAGAGCTCCGAGCAGAATATGATCAGATTCCTCAGATTTAATTATGAAACACACTTGAGCACTGAACTGTCATTTCATAGGTGTATTTGGTAACGTGAAATTTCTTGCAGTTTTTTACAATTTGCTGTCAAAACACACAAGAAAAAAAATAGGTTTGGTAAAAATTTCAAGTTACCGAACAAACCAATTAGCAATTTTCTGACAAGCTGTCATTCTTATTTATTCATCTTTCGAAATTGTTTCTTGTTTCACTTGTTTGGTTTTAATTTAATAAAAATAAAATGCAAAGAGCTATTATGTTGCACGAAGCGTATAATTTATTTTTTGAAGATGAAGAAGAAAATATCAAAGCTAATCGTTCTCGTGCATGCATAGTAAAAAATTAAAATTATGCTGAAGAAGTGGTGCCGAGGTTTTCTGACAGAACATTTAAAACACATTTTCGGGTGAACCCAGATGTTTTTTATATGTTATGCCGAGAAATATTCATAATTGAGGAACTGCAATTCGGTCCCGGTAGGGAACCCATAACAATTGAAAAAAAAAACTAATGATAACTCTGCGGTATTTGGGGAATCCAGAATGCATGAGGTATGGTATTTTACTCGTTGTATATTTTATCATGCGTAGTTTTGAATTTGTGAATATATATCTATTGCAGACAGATTCGGCGTTTGTATTGCAAGTGTGCTCCAAATATGTTCGGACAACTGTGACAGTTAATCAAACTTAATAGAGCAAACAAATTTATAAAATCAATCAATCCACGATGCTCTTCTGTTGAGGAGATCTGGGATTATTAATAAATATAACTAATTTGGTTTGAAATAAAAATAAATGTATTTCATAACAAAAAAAAAAACGAAATATTTTTATATAAATCTTTTATTTTCATAACGAAAAAAGCATTCATTCAATCTTAAAATCTAAAATACATAAATGGTTAGAAAAAAATTCATTCAATGTGTCTTAAAATCTATACTACATAACAAGTTAGAAAAAAAAACAAAAATTCATTCAATATCTTAAAATCTAAAATACATAAATGGTTAGGAATAAATAAATAAATAAATAAGTTCACTTTATTAAAAAAAAAACAAATCGAAAACGGTTTAAAATGGACTTCATTCATTGAACATAATTATGTAAATATTTACATTTATTAAATGAAGTTGTAACGATATCTCGCCTGAATTTCGGTTGGATACGAAATTGTTTTTAATTTTTAATTCCGGTTTTAGATTTCTGGGTATCTTGTTTAAACTGTTCATATTATTTGTGTAATTGGTTTTGAATAAGTAGGTTCTTCATGCTTGCATAATAAACTCAAATATATGTAGTTTTGTATGGCCTATTGAAATTCACAAAATTTCTATTTAAAATTCTTTAAAGCAAATATGAAGTAAGTTTTCACAGTTAATAAGAATGGAAGTATAGGCAAAAAACAAAAAGAAGCTTATCATGTAGGTATGAAGTTATTTCGTATTTCCAATATTTCCAATATTTCTGAACAGAAGTTCATGATTATAATTGTTGTTTAAGTCTACTTCCTTTCTTAATAGCTGTGTAATTATTTTTAAGAATTAAATAAACATTTTCTGAATTTCGATAAGTCATACAAAACTATATCTTTGAATTCATATGTAGTACTTATTCCAAACTAGTACCTAACACAAATAATAAATACAATTTAAACAAGAAAACTATAAATTGAAAACCAGAATTAGAAATTAAAAATGATTTCGTATCTACACTAAACTAAAAACGAATAATGTATCTACCTAAAACTTACATTTTTTCTACCATCTTTTCAAACAATTCTAGAAATTTATTCGACCCTTCCATGCGTTCTTGATGTCTTCTTTCCACCGAACTTTCTGTCCTGCGTTTCTTGGTCGTTGTTGTTGGCTCGATGCTCACGTCCCGCACGTGTCAGATTCCTCACGTCGTCGTCGTCCACAGTTTCAGTCAAATTGACTGCGGATACGGAGTCGGTCTCAAAGTTTATAAATACCTCCGTGTCCTCGATCGACATTACTGCTGGAGGAATCACCTCTGGTCCATTAGTTCATAATAGACCCAAATTTTACGGGACGATCCTGTTTTGTTTTTTCCTCTTTACGGGCTTTATAATAAGTCAACTTCAGTGACTTGAATTTGGTGTCGAGTTGCTCGTGAGTTAGATTTACTCTAAATGCGGCATTTATGACCCTCGCAATTTCTGTATAGGAGTTTTTTTTTATATCGGACTCCAGCCTTAGTTTGTTCGCTATTTTGTGGGAACTATAATTTCACTTTAATGTGCCGTTTTTGAATCCAGATTCTTTAAATGCAAAAGAAACTTTGCATACACCCAGCCTCGCACGTACCCCAAATCGTATAATGTGCCCAAGCAGGGGGTTGCAGGATGGCAGCATGCCCCCCCATACATACCTCACTGTTTATTCGCCGTTATGCTTTGCCTTACATAAATACAGTGCTAGCAGCAAGCATTACGGCGAATTAGCAGTGAGGTATGTGTATGGGGGGCATGCTGCCCCCCTGCTTGGGCACATTATAAGATTTGGGGTAGGTGTGAGGCTGGGTGTATGCAAGTTTCTTTTACATTTACAGAATAGGGATTTAAGGAAACACAATTTTACGTTTTTGTAATTTTTATCATATCATAAGTGGGAAATAACTTTACACAATTTTCGGATGGTGCAGGGAATTAACTTCACGGGAACTATCTTCACAAGGGAATTTACTTCACCACTAGTGGGAATTAATTTCACCTTTTTTTTGTGGAGTGGGAAATAATTTCATCCCAAAATTGTGTGAAGTTATTTCCCACCTATGATATGATAAAAATTACAAAAATGTTTCCTTAAATCCCGATTCTTTAAATGCAAAAGAAACTTGCATGCACCCAGCCTCGCACTTACCCCAAATCCTATAATGTGCCCAAGCAGGGGGGTTGCATACCTCACTGTTTATTCGCCGTATTGCTTGCTGCTAGCACTGTATTTATGTAAGGCAAAGCATTACGGCGAATAAACAGTGAGGTATGTATGGGGGGGCATGCTGCCCCCCTGCAACCCCCCTCCTTGGGCACATTATAGGATTTGGGGAAGGTGCGAGGCTGGGTGTATGCAAAGTTTCTTTTACATTTAAAGAATCTGGATTTAAGGAAACGCACATTAAAGTGAAATCCATTCCCACAGAAAAGTGAAATTATTGCTCACTTTCAGTGGGAAATAATTTCACTTCAAAAAAGTGAAATTAATTCCTACTAGTGGTGAAGTTAATTCCCATGTGAAGGCAGTTCCCGTGAAGTTAATTCCCTGCACCATTTTGGGGCATATTATACAGATTTAAATCGGCGAGTGCATCATCTTGATGTATTTCGATTAAGTAAAGGCCATCTGTCATGTGTTCTCCGCAGTATGACTTTGCTAGTTTTATATGATATGATCCTAGTGCAATTATTGCAACAGCATTTTCTATAAGGCGAGGAAATTGTTCTAAATGAGGATCATTCGCGTTTAATCTATTGAAGATCACCCTTTGCCTGTTTATATTCCTCTCATTTACGTAATCATACAAATCGCCGGCTTAGAGTGAAAAGCAGCTAACTCCTATTTTGCATTTTTTACAAACAATTATTTAAATAAAAATGTTCGCATTATTTGAATGAAACCAAAATTACGTTAATTATTTTTCAGCACTCGTTTTTGCTAAATTCGCTGAAATTGAAAATATTTGATGGATTTTTGTATTTTTAAGCAATTTTTGAAGTGGTCTGTAATCACAAAAAAAAATGTGGAGTGAGCCGCTTTGTTTTTAATCGTGAATGAATAAAGTTGGTTGTAATAAAAGTGAAAAGTAAAGTTTGTGAATTAATTCAGTGGTGAATAATAAATCGTTTTGTTTGTAGTAAGAAAAGTAAAGTGTTTTATTTTGCGAAATAAATAAGTGGACGTTTTGAATAGAGTAAATAAGTTTTATTAACGAACCTGAGAAAATATTACATTGGTGTCAGAAGTGGGATAAAACTTATTTTATTTGTGCACTCAGTAAATTTATTGTGTGGAAAGTGAAAAAAAAAAGACAATGGGTAAATCTTTGAATGATTTAAATTTAGTGGAACTAAAGGCAGAACTGAATAAACGAGATCTTCCTACTGCTGGAACAAAGAATGATCTTATAATTCGTCTGCAAGAAGATTTAAGAAGATGTGGAAAAAACCCGGACACGTTTATATTCGACATTGAAATGGAAGAACAGCAAGAGCAAGTAAGTACATCGGGCATGACCAATATGCTGTCTCAGCTGCTTGCAAAATTTGATAGTCAGGAAAAGAATCTTCTCGAACGTTTCGAACAACAAAGCCAAGAACAACGGAGTGAACAAAAGAATCTTCTCGAACGTTTCGAACAACAAAGTCAAAAGCAGAAGAATCTTCTAGAACAACAAAGCCAAGAACAAAAGTGTCTGCTGGAAAAACAGACAAACATGCTCGAATGTAAGTTAGATGCCTTTGACAGTAGAATTGTTGCCCTTGACGAGCGTGTCGATAAGCAATTTTCTTCTATCGATAAACAATTGTTAACTCTCGATCAACAATTGTCTAATGTCGATAAGCAATTGTCGACAGTAGAAGCAAAGTTCGAAGATAAAATCGAATCCATTACAAAGGAATTAGATAAAGTAAAGAAAATGAAGGTTCGAGAAAGTTCTGGCGACTGTCCGAAGAAAAAAGAGATGCATCCACCAACCTTCGATGGGCAAACTTCTTGGTCAATCTACAAGAAGCAGTTTGAGGCAGCCGCAGCAACAAATGGCTGGGATGAGGAAGACAAATGCATAGCTCTAACGCTTGCCCTCAGAGGACCAGCTGCTGAGCTGTTACAAAGCATACCAGCAGATAAAAATGGCAACTTCAGTGCTCTCGTTCAGGCCATTGACAAACGTTTTGGAGATGGCCATATGCAAGAAGTCTTCCGCGTCCAGCTCAATTCCAGAGTCCAGAAAAGGGGAGAAACTCTGCAACAACTCCAAGCAGACATCGAACGGTTGGCGCACCTGGCATATCCAGCTGCAGGAGATGAAATCATCAACCAATTCGCAACAGAAGCCTTTGTTCATGCTGTATCTGACATCAACCTTCAGCGAGCAATTCGAACTGCTGGCAAACGCACGCTTCCTGAAGCACTAGCATTCGCCCTCACTATGGAAGCAGCAGAGCAGGCATCTCAAGGAGTCCATCGGGTAAGAGAAATAGAAATTGAGGAGTGCTCTTGCCAGAGAACAGCATTCCAAAGGAACCAACGCGATGGACCTGCTCGATGCTGGAATTGCAATAAAACCGGACATCTCCAACGCCAGTGCAGATTGCCACCTAGAAGATCTGCTTGTCAACATTGTGGAAGCAGAAATTTTAACAAACAATGTCAAAACTCCTACTCACCCCGTTTCTCAACCGGGAAACGAGTAAGAACCAACTTCGAGGGGCAGAAGCTGGTTTCTGGTATCGATGGCCCCAGAACCACCATCCAGGTCTCACAGACGAAACGAAACAACAAAAGTCTGACTGTGGCGGCAACACTTAACGGCAGGAAGCAAGTGGCTACGATCGACACCGGTGCTACTGCCTCCATTGTTCGAAAGGACTTGGTGAAGATGACATGGGCTGCATAACACCAACACTTACCGTCTGAAAACAGCAACAGGAGAGGCAGCCAGAGTGTACGGGGAGGTTCGTCTTACAATCCGTTTGGCAGAACTGGAGTTTTCACATCTATTTCTGGTAGCAGATATATGTGACGAGTGCATCGTTGGAATCGACTTTATGAAAGAGCACGGAGTAATTCTCGATATCGGAAAGCAAGTTCTCAAATACCGAAATGTGGAGATTCCTATGGTTTATGGCAATGAAAATTCATCAACTCTGAGGACTGTCATAAAGGAAGATATTTGCCTGCCACCTTCTTCAGAAGTGTTCGTTTGGACAAAAATAAAGGGAGATTTGGGTAGCCATCGATACCTAATGGTGGAACCAGACTCTGAACAGTCTTCTCAAAACATCATCCTAGGGAAGACCCTTGTGGCGCCAAAGAACAACATGGTGCCCGTACGGATACTCAACATCAAACCGTACGAAGTCAAGCTTAGAAAAGGAGAAGTTGTTGGAAAATGTGAATCCGTATCCGCAATAACTAAAATTACAGAAGTTGATACACAAGAATATGTGGACCCCAGGAAAGTGAACACTATGAAGTCAAACATTCTCAAGTCTTCAAAATTAAGTGAATATCAGCTAAGTGTTGCTGGAAGCCTCCTTCATGAGTATGCTGATATACTCTCTTCACCCAATGGGCAGTATGGTCGAACACAACTGTGCAGCATCGAATCGACACAGGAGACGCAAGACCTATTCGACAACCAGCAAGACGTCTCCCATTAGCCAAACAAGCCGAAGTTGAAGAGATGATATCGACCATGAAGAAAGATGGACTAATCGAAAACTCTAAAAGTCCATGGGCATCCCCAGTTGGACGGAAGTACTCGATTTTGTGTGGACTATCGGAGGCTGAACGATGTGACAAAGAAAGACAGCTACCCTCTGCCAAGAATCAGCGATACTCTGGATGCGATGGAAGGAGCTGAATGGTTTTCAACATTGGACTTGAAGAGTGGCTACTGGCAGGTAGAAATCCATCCAGAAGATCGAGAAAAGACGGCTTTCTCCACAGGAAATGGTCTGTGGCAATTTAAAGTTATGCCTTTCGGACTATGCAACGCTCCGGCAACATTTGAGCGTTTGATGGAGTGCGTTTTACAAGGACTTACTTGGAAATCTTGCCTAGTCTATTTGGACGATGTCAAACTTGAAATTGAATCCAGACAAGTGCGAGTTTTTCAAGTCTGAGGTAAAATACTTGGGACATATCATCTCTTCCCAAGGAGTGAAGACTGATCCTGAAAAAGTTGACACCGTAAAGAATTGGCCGACACCACAGGATAAACATCAACTCCGGAGCTTTCTTGGTCTAGCCACGTACTATCGACGATTTGTGAAGGATTTTGCTGGGATCGCGAAAAGTTTGCACCAGCTAACAGAGAAAAGCAAACCGTTCAAATGGTCAAGCGAGTGCGAGAAAAGCTTCCAGGAACTTAAGCAGCGCCTATGCAATACACCAGTTTTGGCCTATCCGACACCAGGGAAACCTTTCATCATCGACGCTGACGCAAGTAACGTAGGAATTGGTGCCGTACTATCACAAGTCCACGAAGGAGAAGAGAAGGTCGTTGCCTATTACAGCAAGGTGCTCTCAAAGCCAGAAAGAAATTACTGTGTGACCAGAAGAGAACTTCTAGCTTTAGTATCGGCAACAAAACACTTCCATAAGTACATCTATGGACAGAAGTTCCTTCTTCGAACAGATCATGGCGCACTTAATTGGCTGTTGAACTTCAAAAATCCAGAAGGTCAAGTGGCAAGATGGATTGAGAGATTGCAGACATACGACTACCAGATCCAACATCGAAGAGGAAGGTTGCACTCAAATGCAGATGCTTTATCTCGGAGACCATGCAAACCGGACTGCAAGCACTGCACACGTCAGGAAGAGAAGGAGGTTGCTTCCATCCAGCGATTAAGAGCCGATCCCATTTACGGTTGAAGTAATGAAGAACTGAGGACTGCCCAACAAGAAGACTCGATGTACAAGAAGGAGTACTAAGACGTAAATGGGAATCCACAGACGGCAAATCATATGTGATGCAGCTAGTCATACCTCGTTCCAAAGTTAATGACGTTCTGCAAGAGCTGCATGATGGAGCTTCCGGAGGACATTTGGGTGTCAATAAGACACTGGAAAAGGTAAGGCAGCGATTCTACTGGCTACACGCAAGAGAAGACGTCGAAAAATGGTGCCGAAAATGTGATACTTGTGCTGCAAGCAAGGGACCAGGCAGAAAAGTCCAGAGTAGAATGCAGCAGTATAATGTGGGCACGCCCTTTGAGAGGATTGCAATAGACGTTGCAGGCCCTTTTCCAGAAACCGAAAACGGAAACCGATACATCCTGGTAGTAATGGACTACTTCAGCAAGTGGCCTGAGGCATTTGCCATCCCAAACCAGGAAACCAAAACAGTCGCGGATCAGATTGTTTTCAACTGGGTAAGCAGGTTTGGTTTACGGGTTGGGGTCAGAATCCCGAAAACCAAAATCCCGAAAACCCAAAATCCCGAAAATCCAAAATCCCGAAAACCCAAAATCCCGAAAATCCACAATCCCGAAAACCCAGAATCCCGAAAACCCAAAATCCCGAAAACCCAGAATCCCGAAAACCCAGAATCCCGAAAACCCAAAATCCTGAAAACCCAAAATCTCGAAAACCCAGAATCCCGAAATTGAAATCCCGAAAAATTATATAAAATGAAAAATTTTTCGGGATTTCAATTTCAGGAAAAGTATTTCTAGATTTTTGATGTACATAATTTCTGTTCTATCTTACCTGTATGGGAAAGGCAAAAACTGTGTTAAAATTTTCATCTTGAATATAATTAGCTTTGAAGAACTAAGTAAAACATAATTAGATAAAGAAGAAAACGAAAATAAATCCTAACTTTAAAGATATTTCCTAAATATGTTCATAGATTTTCCACATACCAATAAATTTTTGGATGTACACTGCGTGAATATTCTTTTATATGTTTTATTTTAAATGAATATGGCATGCACTTACTTCGAAATAAAGTACTTCTTTACTTTGTTTGTTTAATAAAACCATTTGAATGATATGATCAATTAAAACCAATCTTTTATAAAAAAAACTTAGTGTACGAAAGTTTTAGGAATGTGCCTAAGTCAGAAAACGAGCAAAGCACGATAAAAGTTAAAAAGCATTTTTTTTTATTCAGATTATTAAATACAAAACAACATGCTGAAGCTCGAAAGGGGGTTTAAAAACGATTTAAATATCGGAATTCAGTTAAAATTCAGATTTGTGAGACATAACTGTTTTTAATTTGTTAAAACTATTTGATTAAGATTCAATAAGGCCAGATCCACACTATTTTGCCGATACCGATACGCTGTCGCTACAATAAAATATTTGTACATAAGAAAAACTGAAATGAGCGAAAGCGTATCAGTTATGGATGATGTGAATGTGTAGGTACTCATTGTGTCCTGTTTTAAAATACTTTATCATGTATCGCTATCGATATCAGAACTTTAATGTGAATTTGGCCTAAAACTTTGTCAAAAAGGTTACAGCCATTACTGTGACTAATGGCTGTAACCTTTTTTTTTTCAAGTATAGTTTCGGGATTTTGGCCTTTCTGGATTTTGGGTTTTCGGGATTTTAGGTTTTCGGGATTATGGGTTTTCGGGATTCTGGGTTTTCGGGATTCTGGGTTTTCGGTATTCTGGGTTTCCGGGATTCTGGGTTTTCGGGATTTTGGGTTTTCGGGATTCTGGGTTTTCGGGATTTTGGATTTTCGGGATTTTGGGTTTTCTGGATTCAGAATTTCGGGATTGTGTCCGTCTCCCTTGGTTTACCTATGGAACTCCATTCAGATCAAGGGAGGAACTTCGAGTCCAAAATTTTTCAGGAAGTTTGTACACTCCTTGGCATTAAAAAGACGAGGACAACACCACTTCGCCCACAATCTGATGGGATGGTTGAACGATTTAACCGGACCCTTAAAGAACACCTTTCCAAAGTTGTAAGCGACAACCAACGAGACTGGGATCGGCATATTCCGTTATTCTTGATGGCCTATCGAAGTGCGGTACATAGCTCAACAGGACATACACCATCAGAAATCCTGCTCGGGAGCACAATACGACTACCAAGTGAAATCAAATTTGGATGTTCTACAAGTGAGCCACAAGGAATAGACGACTACGTGGACAACCTCAAAGAAAAGCTAGTTGACATTCACGAAAGGACGAGGGCAAATATAAAGCTATCGAGTGATCGGATGAAAACAAGATATGACGCAAAAGCCACAACTACAGGATTCCAAGTGGGAGACCTTGTGTGGTTTTATAATCCCCACCGTCGGAAGGGACTCTCACCGAAGCTTCAACAAAATTGGGAAGGCCCTTATACTGTTGTAACACGAATAAACGATGTCGTCTACCGCATTCAGAGAGGATTAAGAGGCAAGCTAAAAGTAGTTCACAGCGACCGTTTACATCATTATAATGGTGATGGAAGTGATGGATTTGCTCGGGACGATCAATCCTAAGAGGGGGGCAGTGTAATAACTTTCCATATTTGAACTATAACGACTCCGAAATGCAAACAAACGGACACAATAAAGCTTACGGTCGCAGTGCAAACATACCCTTATTAGCTATAATTATAGCAACTCTCAAACGAAGGATGCGCCATCTGCCGGATTATAGCAGATTTACCAGCTGTCAAATAAAAGCTTTTGGAAGGGAAAATTATTGGGAAATTTCCCCTACGGAAAGCTCTGGAAGCAGAGACCAGAACGTTCTCCTTATTTCGAGAGTTTGGAAAACAAGTATAAAAGGCACAGGTTTGAACGGCAGCGACACAGTTTGTTTTTAATCGTGAATGAATAAAGTTGGTTGTAATAAAAGTGAAAAGTAAAGTTTGTGAATTAATTCAGTGGTGAATAATAAATCGTTTTGTTTGTAGTAAGAAAAGTAAAGTGTTTTATTTTGCGAAATAAATAAGTGGACGTTTTGAATAGAGTAAATAAGTTTTATTAACGAACCTGAGAAAATATTACAATATATTACGACACAATGAGTTGAAGCGATTTGGAACAGGAATGTAACATGTAAGAACTTTGACTAAATCGGAATTGATTAGAATTTTTTTAATTTTTTTTTTCGAATTTAAGCACTGTCCAAAACTATTTTCGCTCGCACATTTGCCTGATGGCGTTCCTCTCCAGCGAGTTTTCCCGTGTAAATTTGTCCATTGAGTGGATACGAGGTTGACGCATCACAAGCCCAAAATATTTTAATCCATATTTCTCTGGCTTTGACGGCATTTATTGTGTAAAACGCGTACGCCCACGATAACCATATAATTGTTTATCTACCGTAATACAATCATGGGGCTTATAATTTTTGTCTAAGTTAGAAAGCAACATGAGCCAAATATCTCGAATTGCAGCCGCTTTGTCAGTTGATAATCGTGTCGGGCGAGTAATATCATTGTCGAATCTTATAAAACGTAAGAACATTCTGAATCTCTCAAGCGACATTGATGCGCGAACAAGCGGAAAATGGTCAGACTTCCACAACTGTGACAAATTCTCCCTATTCGATTTGTAAACTCCACGACAAATCAGAATTCCAAGAAAAGCGTCGAATTTTTTTTCTGTAAGTCGCTCGAATATTTTTTGATTTGGTACTGTATTTGAATTTGCACATTTCGCTGCCTGGGTTTTATTATATACTTCTGTTACCTTTCTATTTCTTTCTCGTAAACCAATATCACAAATCTCATTTGATATAATACCTTTGAAAATGTCCTTCGCAGTAAAAAGCTTGTTGAAGTTAGCTGCTCCACCCCTTTGACGTACAATATTTCGACGAAAAGCTTGTGTTTCCGGAAAGGGATCTGCCTGCCAACGCATTCCATCTTTTCCTATGAAGTCAGCTGTAGATTCTTGCATACTCACATTTGAATCAGATGAGTTCGCTTCAAAATCAATATGAGCTTCTTGCTCAACGTCTGAAGCTTCGCCCTCTTCAGCAGCGGTTAAGATATAATTTTCTTCTGTATCCGATCCCACAAATCCGTCTTCATCACTTCAATTTTCGCGGAGCATTTCCCGAATTTCTTCGGAATTATCAGTAAATTCACTTGTAAAAACTTACCTTTTTTGCAATTTATACACTTCCTAAGAATTTTTCCCGTTTTTTGAGTTTGCAATTCTGATAAAAACCTTTGCATGAATGATTTATTACTCACAACCAAACTGAACACGTAACGATTGTCAAAACTAACTCGAATATATTATGGCTGATTTACAATGACGCGTTCGAGTTTGCGATGCGTACGTTACATTTAACAAGCGCTACGGCCGCGTCAAGATAAATCGAGCAAAAAAATTCATACTTTTTTCAACACAAGATGGCCACGCAAAAGTTGAATAATCTCTACTTTCGCGTTGCAGCCGCTTACGTTACGTTGGTTTGTGTACCTACTAATGGATGCAAAATCGTAACATAATGCTCAACGCGTCATTGTAAACACTAAACAGATATTCCTATGCCTGAACTTTTGCGCTGACAGGCAAATCTTTCAACGCAACGCCCAACGCGGCATTGTAAAACAGCCATTATAGTTGTTTTTCAAGGCATACTATGCTATTTTTATTTTCAAAATGTTCAAGTAATTGTTGGTACAATTTTCTTTTGAGAAATGAAAATCTTTATTTAAGGGTTTGTAGTTTTGACAAACTGACCGT
This sequence comes from Dasysyrphus tricinctus, assembly GCA_963921185.1. Lineage (NCBI taxonomy): Eukaryota > Metazoa > Arthropoda > Insecta > Diptera > Syrphidae > Dasysyrphus > Dasysyrphus tricinctus. Next base: position 200,070,067 of record OY992531.1, read on the forward strand.
ATATATTTATTGTAAAAAAATCAGCAAAAACATCAGAAATGAAATAAAATATAAATTTAGTTTAATATGAATGGGTTTTCATGTAATTAACAAAAAAAAATGTTAGTTTTCATCCCAACTAACAAAAATGCTTCGTATTTCAGACATTATAGTGCTATTTGTTTCTATAGCACTCCTATTACTCCTCTGACGGGAAGTAAATACCTTATTGGAGCATTACTGATTCCTTAAATATTTTCTGGTGCAAATTATATCAGCTTGATAAGAGCGATATACCCATGTTTCTTTAATGACGACAGAGCTTTCGCTTCTATAGTCATCCTGTAAAATTATTATACAATCTCTATGTTAGTTTCTGTTACTTGCTAAGTACAGCCACAAACCATTTCTGCTATACTAGTAAAAACACAAACCACTTCTGGTATACCAAGGAGTATAGACACAAACCAGCAGTGTGGAGAAAGTGCAAAAGTGTTTTTCATTATAAATATATTCTTCTATGGCCGAACGGTTAGCGTGGTGGACTAAAACTGACATGAATTCTAGTTTTGAGATAGTTCTTAGGCCGAAAGGCATAAGCGTTAGGTTATTAGGTTAACTTAGAGCGCCCGAATGGGACCAGTAAGTTAGTTGTAAGATATTGATAAGAAGGCTAGTTTTTATGAATTTTTGTCTAGCTTTAAGATAGTTTGAAGAAATTGGAAAAATAAAAATTTAATTAAAAAAAAAAAACAAAAAAAAGCGTGGTGGACTTTTAGTGCGAGAGGACCATGGTTCGAATCTCACAGAAACCTTGTTATTGTTATAACTTAAATAATATATAATAAATTCTAAGATTGCATTTCAGATAAAAACTTTCAAATAAAATATCAGCAAATAAATAAAATAAACTAAAAATATAAATAAATAAATATAAATCATAAATTATAAATTCGTAAATATTTTGTTAAATATTTATTGATGGAACTAATGTACGAGTTCAAATTATAATGGATAAATTGAAAGATTTATTCTTATTCTCATACAAATTTTATTTTATTTGCTAACGTTTTCGAGAACAAGAATAAATCTTTCAATTTATTTATAGCCCGGGAGCTGGCGACACTAAAAATTGTAAGATCTGCGGTTTCATGATATTATGTTTTTTGTGTAATTTAGGTGCCCGACAAACAGGAAACCGACTGCTGCAGGCGCACCCGTGGTGGGTTGATTTACTGTGAATTTTTGAAGTTGCAAAAAAACCGAAAATTTGTCTAAGCTGCGGATTCTGGAAACCTAGCAAAAACGTTAGTTGGCATCCCCCTGATGACAAAAAACCACTGCTTACACCTGTACAGTGGTGGGGAGTACTGCTGCCGCGGGCCCAAAGTTGCAAAAAAAAACGGAAATTTGTCTAAGATGCGGATTCATGAAACCAGTTGCATATGTTAGTTTAACATTTAAGACGAAGGAAAAACTTGTGCTTACACCTGGGGGGTGGTGGAAAGTACCGCTTACAATTAAGGGAAGTTGGGCCCCCCCCGTAGTGCATTGTAAACAACATTTTTTTTTTGGCTTAAATTCTCGCGAATAAAAAAAAATTGCAATTGAATTTCTTAGATAATAAGACAAATATTAAGTGAAAAATGGCACGCGCTTTTAAAAATCATCTTTTACCCTAAAAAAGGGGCAAAAGGGGGAAAAGTACTCTTTTAAAAGTTTTTTTTTTATATCTCAAAAACTACATGCATTTTGATAAATCCTATAAAGCAACTATAGATTTCATACAATAATTAGTCAAATAACAAAATTATAGAATGAAAGGGGGGGTCCCGGGGGTAAAAGTACCCTTTTGAAACATCTCAAAAAAGAAATGTATTTTGAAGGCTTTTTTCTTCAGAGGTTTGTTTTTGTCACAAAAACATACAAAATAATTATACATATATTAACCCTTAACTATAGTCGTAAAAATTATGTACGCTTCTATAGTCGTGGGTCCAGTGGACCCAATTATTTTTAAATTTTAAGAAAAATTAATGTATAAATTATTTAATTATTTTTTTTTGCCAAACATTAAGAATGATCAATTACGAATGTAGTTTTTAAAAAAAATCACTAGTAAGAGCTTTCTTAAATTTCGAATTTCCAATTTTAACAATTGGTTGCAATTCGCCTGACCAAAAAACATGTCATCAAAAAAAAATTATGTAAAATAGAAAAAAAAAAGATTAAAATTTGTACAATCATTTTTCCTAAACATTACAACATCCTCTTTAGAATTCCTGAAACAAAATCTTAAAATCTTTTTGTAAAAAAATTCTGACATTGGTCAAATTTAGTGAAGTCAATGGCATACAAAACACACTGGCGCAGAGCAAATCATGCTAAAAGGTAGCTTGCCTTTATAATTTGAATTTTGGCCAATTTCGTCATCGTCGCTGGACTTTTTTGCACTTAACTATTGCTACATCTATCGTCTCGATTCCCTGAATTAATAATTTAATTTTACATTACATAAATTTGAAATACGACCAAAACACTAAGAGGAATAAAGGACAAAATAAATTACGTATCTATAGTTGTGGGTCCAGGGGACCCACGCGTATGCTGAAACTGACCTTGGCAGCAGCGATTGAAACGCGTCCTTCACACTGCACACACTTTGGCTTAATATAGGAAGGTACTTAGAATTAGGGGTAGCTGCGGCAACCACTGCGTTTTTTACACGCGTTTAAAGGTTGAGTATGGGTCCATTGGACCCACGACTATAGTTAAGGGTTAAATAAGGGAGGGGCACGGAGGGGTGAAATACTTTTTCAATTTTTTTCATATCATACCGAAATGCATTTTTAGTAATCCGCTAATTAGGTTTAATCTTCACAATTCAAAATCAAACAAATTAAAACAAATCGAAGAGAAAATTCAAAAGATGGACAAGAATAGTCACATACAATATACCCACCTACCTAACATTTTTTCCTAGTATACGTTCCTATCCGTTTTAATCCTATTTCCTGTTTACTTTGGGTTTTTTCTCAGAAGTAACCCTGCATTAAAACATCCATAAAACATTATTAATATATTCGTAGGCCATTTCTCGAAATCCTCGCATTCATATGGTATTTACCAAATCTCAAAATTCTGCGTCGCAGCTGCGACTTTTAGGTCACTTTAATCAGAACAACATACTTTTCTACTCAGAAGACCAATAATATCACAACGCATTTTTGTATATGTTTTTCTTCTTTTTTATTGTCATTTTCTTTGAAAGTTATATTATTATATTATGCTCTACAGGAAAACATCGTCTGAATATGCAAATGTTTCCATTAAACAGGATAGATCTTCTTCATCAGAATCCTCGCTTATGGTGAGTTGGGTGTTTGTTGATTCCTCATCTTCTTCAGCATCAGTTTCCTCACTATCATTTTGGATACTAGTGTCTTTAAAAATGAGAAATTTTTGTTTAAGAAATATAAAATGAAGGAGAAGAAATCTTTGTAATTACCTGCGTCACTGATTTTCGGAAGATCCTCAAATACAACTTCACTGACTGAAGATGGTAATTGATCACCTTCAAACCATCGAAAGTCCAGTTTGTTGTCGATTTCTTGCCATCCGTCATTGACCTCTACCAACTTGAAACATTTATCGTAATTAACAAACACTGTTCTATTCTTGAAAAAGGTAGCCATACAGGGATTATTCCAGTCGTCCATCAAAAATTTTACCAAACTTTCCTTAAAGTTGATGTTTCTGAGCTCTGCTACAAAATCTGCTGGACGCACTTGATCAGCACCCTTAATTTAATAAAGTCCACTTCTGCTCATCCCACGCAGCTTGTGTTCGTTATCCTTGATTGACGTTGAAAAATATGCATCAAACGTTATTATAACTGTTTTTGCCTTGCATCTCGTAAACATTTGCAAAATCTTTTTAGAAATATTTCCAAAAGCTGACGGGACCTCTCTCATAAGATGAAGCATAAAAAATCCATCAAAAATTTGCACGTCTAATTGCATTGGTGGTTCTTTGTTTTCTTTCGTTTCTAAAATTCTCAAAAGAGCTGACTTATCCGTTTTGCAAATAGCTCCATCGATATGACACAGTGACAGTGGAACGGGTGTTAACGGGTAGGTCAATACTTTTGCAATATCCAGTGCGTTTTCCAGAGAAATCCCCAGCAATTTCCCAAATATGTCACGTTGCATACGAACTTCTACAATTTTTCCAGAGATATTCATTTTTTTCTTTTGCAAATCCGCAAAACTGAAGATTTTGTTTCTCTTTATCGCCTTTTCAAATCGGTTTTCATTATCCGCACATTCTGTTATAAATGCCTCTCTTTGCTTGTTGCCATGCTCTTTGACGTTTAGTAGGTATTTTGAGACATTTTCGCTTGTTGCCTGTCCTGTTGAAATATTGTACAGATTTTCCTTGTCCAGTGAATTTGAAAAAGGATCGATGTTTTGTTCCATGTTTGCGATCAATGTTTCCAATTGACTGGTTGACCTCTGGATATAACTTTTCTGCAGATCAGCTGTGATGTCTTGTTTATGTCTCAGTCCTGATGTTTCCATTGTCTGATAATTTTTGCTCTTATGCTGTGACTTTTACACCAACGTTGTCGGGCCGATATTGAGTTTGTCATATGGACAACACCAGTTAACTTATTGGCATAGTCAGCATTTATAGTCTGTTCCAGCGTCAAGTCGATCGGTTGTCGGGAGAAAGGCTTGTCTGTCCTTTTAATTCCAAAGGATCCTTTTTCAAACTGCTCTCTTAGTCCAGGGTGAGTATCATCTACTTTTTGAAGATTATCGCTGTACTTAACCAGATATCTTGAGTAATTCTGCTGATTAAAAGCAAAGAACAGATTGGTGATTTTAGGAAGGACGAATTTAAACATTTCGAAGTCTGCAGTTCGTATACTTCTATTGAGCTCAAGATAATAATGAACAAGATTGGTATAAATGAGGAAATACTTTGGGGTTTTTCCATGGTATCCAGCAAGTGTTTCTCTCTCATATTCTTCATACTTCGTTATTAAGTCCATTAAATTATCGTTGAGAATAATCGGATTGGTATGCCGTTCGCTTTTGAGTTGTTCGAGATACATTCTGGAGTCATTTGTTATTTCGAAATTAGTTGAATTAAGGAAGCTATTGAAGTGCAAGATTTGTATTGCTAAGCCCACAAGTGGATGAAGTCTTTTGCATCGATTAAAGTGCTTGCCGCTAATGTACCCATTAACAGAACCATTAGCTAAGAGTCCGGAGTCGACCATGATGTTTGCCAATCCACAGTTGTCAATGAATTTGCCAATAGCTTTAAAATAGGCCATCATTATGTGAAAAGGACCAACATGGATGAAAAGGTTGTTGAAACGAGGTGCTTCAGTGCTTTGTAACTGGAGTGCTGTTTTTGCAATGCCCAAATCATAAGTAACTTGCATATACCTTTCGCCACATTCATCGATAACCTTTTGGCATTGTACCATTGTCTCCAGAATAACATTGGTACAAGTTAGAGAGTTATTTATGGTAGTCAGATAGGAAATTCTTTGTTTGACTGAAGTATCCTGGTATAGTAAACTATTAAAACCGACCCACATTGGCGTATTTTCGATTTGAAGAGCATGTGAGAGCATCCATAATGTGTCGATTTGATTGGAAAATTTAACATTTTCTGACATCGGAAGTTTAGCTGAAGAATCAATAGGCAGCAAAGTTTCTATGATTTTCGGTTTTTTGGTGTATGATTCTAACTCATGGTTAATAACGTCAAACCTTCGTCGCCTTTTTTTTTGCTGCTGCCTTGAGAGGTCCCAGGATTTTCTTCGATCTCATCATTTTCTTCGGAATCTAGCCCAAAGCTGTCATCAATGTTCTGGAAAATGATTCCAACGGTGTCGTGAAGAGTATCTTTTCCATTAGCTGTGTCGACAAATCGGTCGAAGTTATTGAACGCTAACCCTGTGCATAAGTTTGGTGATCTAATGATGTCCTCTGGGCAAATATCTGATTGGTTGGTGACTGAAAAAGTTGCTTCCGTTTCTAGTTCTTGTAGTATTGAATAGCTACAACAATGTCCATATCTGTTAATAATGTTGACAATTTTTTTGCTATTCGTCAAACCCTTCAATGCTAGTCCCAAAACTATGTGTTTTGAAGGCATTATTTTTCCATTGCAAACGGCTTGGATAACATCCTCCGAAAACGAATCAGCAAGTCTCTGGCAGTTTGGACTTTTCTTCCGACGATATGCGCCTCCGCTCAGCAATGTGGTGTAAAAGTCTGTTAATACGTCAGGAGCTGTGCACTCGCCTTTTATCAAATCAGAAACAGTAATTTTTTCTGGTAAGTCTACGAATATATTAATGATGTTTTATGGACGTTTTAATGCAAGGTTACTTCTGAGAAAAAACCCAAAGTAAACAGGAAATAGGATTAAAACGGATAGGAACGTATACTAGGAAAAAATGTTAGGTAGGTGGGTATATTGTATGTGACTATTCTTGTCCATCTTTTGAATTTTCTCTTCGATTTGTTTTAATTTGTTTGATTTTGAATTGTGAAGATTAAACCTAATTAGCGGATTACTAAAAATGCATTTCGGTATGATATGAAAAAAATTGAAAAAGTATTTCACCCCTCCGTGCCCCTCCCTTATTTAATATATGTATAATTATTTTTGTATGTTTTTGTGACAAAAACAAACCTCTGAAGAAAAAAGCCTTCAAAATACATTTCTTTTTTGAGATGTTTCAAAAGGGTACTTTTACCCCCGGGACCCCCCCTTTCATTCTATAATTTTGTTATTTGACTAATTATTGTATGAAATCTATAGTTGCTTTATAGGATTTATCAAAATGCATGTAGTTTTTGAGATATAAAAAAAAAACTTTTAAAAGAGTACTTTTCCCCCTTTTGCCCCTTTTTTAGGGTAAGAGATGATTTTTAAAAGCGCGTGCCATTTTTCACTTAATATTTGTCTTATTATCTAAGAAATTCAATTGCATTTTTTTTTTATTCGCGAGAATTTAAGCCAAAACAAAAATGTTGTTTACAATGCACTACGGGGGGGGCCCAACTTCCCTTAATTGTAAACGGTACTTTCCACCACCCCCCAGGTGTAAGCACAAGTTTTTCCTTCGTCTTAAATGTTAAACTAACATATGCAACTGGTTTCATGAATCCGCATCTTAGACAAATTTTCGGTTTTTTTTGCAACTTCAAAAATTTACAGTAAATCAACCCACCACTGTTGAGGTGTAAGCAGTCGATTTTCGACATCGGCTACGTTAGGACTACAAGAAAATAAATATTTCATGAATCCGCAGCTTAGACATTGAAAAGTGTCGCCAGCTCCCGAACTATTATCTATATATATAAAAATGAATGTTTGTCTGTGTTGTGTATGACCTATAGACTCAAGAACTACACGTCAGATTGAGCTCAAATTTATGGGTTATATTCAAAAAATTACTGGCAAGGTTTAAAAAGTTATTTGAGAAATTTTCAATAAGTGGCGCTGCACTTTTATCATAAAAAAGAAAAATTGATATTTTTATGCGAAAAAATAAAGCTTATTTCAAAAACAAGCTCTATATATTCTGTCAGTAGATATAATAATTATTGCTCAGACTAAAAAAGTTTAGTTTTTTTTTGTATATTGTCGTTGTCAAACATTTGCAAACATATAAATTAAGAAAATGTTATGGCTGGTTAGGACAAATTATTATACAAGAAGCTTGGGGTATTTTCAAATCTCCATCTCCAATCCTTGAACAGTTTTTGACGGTCAGCGTGTGTCTTATACCAGAAAATGAAGAGGCAAAAGAGAAAACGGGTAAAGGTGTTGAAGGTTTTATGTGAATTTATTTTGGTTATACACCGACTATCAAATAATGAAGAATAAATCTATTTGCAATTTGTATATTGGCCTTCATAGGCCAACAATCAAGAACAAGTTTTGGGAAACTGGGAACATATGGAGAAGATTGCCAACTATTGCAAATTGGAATACGACACTTGAGGATGCATCGTACATATATGAGTTAATTGTATGAAAAAACTGGACAATACATTTTAGTCTTGATTGTCCTATCTCATCTCAAAATATGAAATACATCCTGTTTTTAATCATTCACTATTTTTTTTAAGAAAAAAAAAACAAGTTTTTTTTTAATGTCTCTGTTAGGTGCAAGTCATAGTTTTCAGAGGAACTCAGCTTGAAAAATTTTCTTCTTAAATTTTTAGGCATTTAGAACGCAAAATCATTTATTATTTTGATGGAGAAATAAAGCTCAAGACTTACTTAATATTTTCAGCCAAACGAATTTTAAATAGACCCAACTTCTTCCAGATAAAAATACTTTGAATATTTAAATGATCGTTGGTAAGGTAGTTTAATCCTTGAAATAATAAAACTCATTTCATGTGAAAGGCTGGAGCAAAATGATTTTTTGCCAGAATTAATAATTAGGACAAAAGCTTTGTTTTGGCATGAAAATAACCACTGATTTTACTTTCTAAACGCAATCATTACAATATACAATGATGAGTTTCAATGATACATAGCTATAACTGGCGCATTAGACACAAACGAATATGCATTACATCTGACATAATATGTAACTACATATGCTATGACCAAAATAAATTCTTCGATTTTGTGACTTTTCTTATATTAACAACTTTTTGTTTTTTTTTTTTAAATTTTGCAAATGATCGGGGATGTTTACGCACTTTGTCAGGCATTTATACATATAAGAAACGCAATCTAATACACGGAGTCTTTCTTTGCTTATTTCAGTTATTTGAAGAAAAGAAAAACTCGGATTAAGGAGACATTCAGATATTCAGACTTTCTTAATTATTATATCCGTGCTGTACTGTATAAAGGGTTTTCCAATGATAAGTGGTCGATGTAGAAATGACATAAAACAACATGTGTGTGAGGTTGTGAAAAGATTGATGAATAACGTAATCAGTGCAACGATTTCAAATGGCGAATTCAAAGGAGAAAAATAATATGTTACTATCACACAGTCCAATGGTAACAAGAAACGCCTTTTATATTGAAGAGTTTACAATTCCTTATATGACTTGCATTTGCAATGATTATAATCAAAAGGTGTGTGGGCTGGCACTAAGAAATCCATGCTTCGCAATTGGACAGTTTTATGTATCTAGAAATGTTCAAGACGTTGAAGTCATCGGATTTACATGTCAATGCAAAAGATGAAAAAACGAAAATTTATATTTTATCCAAAAAAAAATTCCATATTCGATAGGAATAAACAATTCCAAGATCACATCGAAAACGACATTAATAACCAATCAAACAAATTTAATATTTATATAATATAAATTATATCCTTATTCGTGACCTTTTTAGTAATATAAGGAATTCATTATTTTATATAATATAGATATATATATATCTATTATTGTAGGTAGTATCATTGATAATTAATTTAATTTCTCTACGTAGCTAAAAAATTGTATGCCCGTGCGAAGTCGGGGCGGGTCAGCTAGTCCATTATAAATATAAATCAGTTGTGAAATTTTTCTTTTTATTTTTCCGCCTTCTTCTATAAGACCTCTAAATTGAGTCCAGTAAGTGTTTTTCGGGGCAACTGAATTTAGTCTATAAAGGTCCAATAGGAGCTTAAAAAAGGCGCTCTTTTAATTCTATGGACTATTATATAATGCTTATGTATATGATAGCAAGAAATGATTACGAGAAGCTTCTTTGGATGATTATAGGGGCAAAATTTTTATTTGGGATATGTATTTATATGAAGATATCCGGGTACCTTATCACTCGGTTAAAGGTGTTTTTTTCGTCACGCACATAAGGGTTAAAATTGAAAAAACCGAGCCGATTTCGTCGAGCTTACTCAGGATGAACTATGGTTCAAATACTTTTGTTGGCTAATTGCATATACTTGAGCCTTGAACCTCCGAAAATCCGCTGAATTCAGTGAGTTAAAATTACTGAACCACGGATCAAAATTTGAACCAGGTTTCTATAACTGGTCTTAAAGCTACAAAATTCATTTTTGCGTCAAAAATTAGAATTTAAAAAGTTATAATTTTGTGCACTAAAAAAATCATTATTTTGGTATTTTCTTTCGCCAACTTCAGTCTGTTCATTCATTCATTTATTTAACAATAATGGTTTGTACAATAAGAAAACATCTTTTATAGTACTTAGGTATGGCATGCTTAGATATTACAAAGTAGTTTACAATAAATAAGTTAGTTTAATTTAGTATAATATTTTTAATGTGATTTTAGTTTAATATAATTATTTAACTATTTTTGACATCGAAAGGGAAAGGGTTATGGTTGAATTGCAAGGGACGAAAGGTGAAGAAAGATAGCTTGTTTTATATTCATTGAAGTTAGCTTGTAACGAACCGCGGGTGTTATCGGCAAAGGTTCCCAAACTGAATGCTATGGCTCTCCACGTAGTGATGAAAATCGCAAGCACATAGACCAATTTGAGAACCCTTTAACCTCCCCTTCCTTTACCACCATTACAACCCTATGCTACAGGCACATGAGGCTGATCCTGGCAGCGGAAGGCGAGGGCGTCCAAGATACGGCAGCGAGGCATGCTAGCATGTGCACGTCCTAGCTCGTCGGAGGGGGGGTTCTTGCTACCGTAGCGGGGACTGGAGTTACGAATAAATTTCATGCCAAAGAGTAGAAAAGAGAAGTTTGGGTTCAACAAAATAAAATAGTCGAGCCCGAAGTTGTCCAGAAGAGAGGGGTGTGACTCCAATAGGGGGGGGAGGGTCAAAGGTGTTGATGACCCTCCGGAGGAATTAGCCCACCCAATGTATCCTATGGATACCACCATGGCTACTGCTTCCTCCATGTTGTGCAGTAGCCCCTATCCTGTTATATCTACAGCTTACCCAGTCGTTAACTAGACCATTCCATTGTTTCCATTCATCAGCTCCACCTCTGACCTAATATTTAAGCTTCCATCTTAAATTATAAAAGTCTCAGCAAGTCCAAAATAAAATCCAAAAGGAACAAACTTCCCATCTATAATAGATACTTCAATCGATCATTGAACGAAAACCCAAAATCACCAGATTTAAAAAAAAAATAAAGTACAAAATATTTCTATATAAAAATATAACAATATTTATTTGTGGGCCAAGTAAAGGAGTTAAAATAACTGTTGATCAATTGAATAATTAAATAAATTAAGTTAACGAAAAAAATAGATAATATAATTTAAAATCAAAAAAACTAATTTCTGCCTAGTTGGCAACTCTAATCCTAATTAATCAAAAATAAATTATTATCATTAATTCCATGGTTTTATCATAATTTGTTTTAGCTATAGGTTTTTTTTTGTTTATATATATTTGTGTAATATGTGTGTTGTAGATTTGTTCATGAGTAGGAATTGTTCTATATAAATGTAAATTAAGGAAATATCTTTATAATATGTAAGTTGTATATCTGTCTATTGTTCAATGTTTGTGATTTAGAGAAAAAAAATAATATAATATGTATGTGTGTTGTATATTTGTCTCCTAATTTGGAACTTTGAAGCTATGTATTAGTTTATATGTTGTACATATATACCTATGGGTATTATGTAGTTTTTTTTTCTTTTTGTAAAATTGGTTGAATTATCGAATCGTAAAATTTTATCACTTGGTTCAATTTTTAAATTTTGTTGTTGTTCTATATTTTGTTTCTAATATATTTTATATATTTATGTTTTCAATAACAATTGATATCTTCATATGCATTTCCCGCATCCAAAACAAAAATAAAAGATTTACATAATTAAAAAAGAAAATTAATGACTTACTCTGTAAACCGCACTGCCAAGGAGGTGCACCGCTTTGGAGTTTTTTTTGTTTGTATATCCTTTATGATATGTAGGTGACGTGCTGTAAAGATATATGTTATGTTGTTTTGTTTTTGTTTTGATTAAGGGCGCAGGGATAAATTAGATTTAAGGTATCACACACAATTTAATTTTAATTTAAGCTTTTTTTTTTTGTATTCTTTTTTTTGCTTTTTTTGTATTTTTGGATTTGTTCTTATTACTTATTTTATTTAATAAAACTTGGCCACTTTTTTTATACTTATGAAATATTTTGTTTACAATTTTTTTTTTTAACTTATAATTAGACACTTATACAATACACTCGACACAATAGGAAGGTAGGGTTAGGGATATATGTACACTCTGAAATTTGGAAGGGGTAAGTATGGGAGTACACATTGGACACTTTTGCACTGGGAGATCTGCCTCGCCGCGTCGCTTCGTAGGGTGATGCTTCGCTGCTTCGCTGAAGTCGTTGCAGCAATCTTCTTTTGATGTTGATTCGTAGGATCACTGGTAAGTATTTATAGTTTCCTCAGGTAAGTTTATAATGTTGTTTTTTTTTTTCTTTCTTTTTTTTTTTCAGGTAGATAGGGCTCAAGGTGGGTATTCCTTATTTTTTTTTTCTTTTTTTTTTGTATGCTTGTTGGTAAGGGTAATTATTTAAGTACGATATGAGCAGAGGGGTTTTTGTAGGGTGTATCGGGTTTTGTTTAGTTCGTCGGTTAGGTTGCCGGTATCACTTTTCTGTATTTTTTTTTTTGTTTTTCGATGGTAAGTATTTTTTTATTTGTGTAGTTTGATAGGTTTTATATATGTTAATATTTTAAAGCGGGTAAGCTATACTCTAAAGAATTAGCTAGAGTTTTATTGTTTTAATTTATTATTTTTGTCACCTTTTTAATCAAAATACTTATGATTTATATTATGTTTAACCACTTTTTATTTAGGGATGGATGTAGGTAGAATGACGATTTTTATATAGGTAATTTTTCTTTTTTTTTTATCGTATGGTTTTTTTTATATTTAGCTTATTTGTTTCCGGCACTTTTTTTTTTTCGTTTTCGTGCGCGATAAACTAAATCTTTAAAATTTCGTTTTCTGCGGTTCTTAAATTGACTTTTAGATTGCCGCGTTAACTAATTTTTTATAAAGTTTAATAAGTTGAATATTCCGACCCGATCTGCTCTATAATTATCCACCAACTGTCCTGTCTTGGCAACTTCAGCTATCCGTTCATGGTGCTAATTAATAGCTCCGCCCATTTTCCAGTAGTTTTTTTTCCCCTTTGTTTTACCGGTCCTTTCGGCAAAATCGGCTGTTGACATTATCACCTCATACAAACGGATATCGGTGATAACAGCTAATACGTTTCTTTTTCTCTGAGGCCAAATCTATCGGTACTCCATGTGGAGTCGAAGAATCCAATATAAAAAAAAAAACTCCTTGGAATCTGCCCAAGTACATTATTAATTATGGTTATTGCAATCTACATGATAACACTCCGGGTCATGCGATTAATCTTATTATTATTATTATCATTATTATTATTATTATTATTATTATTATTATTATTATTATTATTATTATTATTATTATTATTATAATTATTATTATTATTATTATTATTATTATTATTATTATTATTATTATAATTATTATCATTATTATTATTATTATTATTATTATTATTATTATTATTATTATTATTATTATTATTATTATGCCGTTTCCCACAAGCTATTAATTTTATTGAAGACGGAAGCGAGTTCCAGCGCGGATGAAAAATAAACGGGACGAGTTCAGGTAATTACTGAGATGACAGATGAGGAATAATATTGATACTTCTTGGGGAGCGATTCAATGGAGCCTGTTGAATAAAAATGACGGAGTCCTAAGATGAATTAATTTGTGTAAAAAAAGACAGTTTCCTGCATTGATATGCTGATGCTGCAAGGAACAACCCAGCAAATTCTTGGCGAAATAAGAGACATGGTCATATCTTCGAAACCTGTAGACGTAACGAACAGCATTGTGTCCTTAATTACCACAGGCAAATTTTAATTTTTCAAGCAAAACCATTGATTAGTTTATGAGATATTCAATTTTGCTTGCAAACAAATACTTTTATTCAAATGAAAAATGTACTTCAGAAAATCATAGTACGGAGTTCATTTAAGGCTCAAGCCTGACCATACACCTACATTAAATAAAAGAAATATCAAGTGTGGTTTAACTTTATTCAATTGCTTTTATTATTTACCTTTTTCCACTGTGAAACTATCGGTTAGGTCTTTGCTGATGTTGAAGTTTATGTATATATATGAGAAAAATGTTTATATAAAGAAAGCTCAACCATTTTCAAATGTTTTATTATTTTTTAACAAAGAATTTTACTTCAACAAATGTCTGTCTCAATTACCATACCTACTACCAATTCAAATTCCTCATAAGCATTCCTATAAATTACCCCAATTATAATAATCCATCTTAAATCTATAAGTTCTCCAAAAATTGCAAATTTCATCGCTATAATCTCTTTTACCAAAATTTAAACTCCACCAACACAAAATTCCAAAGCACATTAACTAAAATCGAATAAATTCTTAACATACCTAAAGCAAACATAAAATGCCAAAGCGAAAAGGTTCCGAAAATCCTCACCCCACACTGAACAGATGCAAAAATTCACGTTTTTCTAAAGTCCCTAGTAAATCCCACTCCGGCACAGCTTAGCTTACGGGAAGTAGATGAGAAAAAAAGAATTAAATAAAAAAACATTAGAAATTCGCTTTAAAAATAGAAAAATAAAATAAAAAAAAAAAGTAGAAAATGCCGGTGATATATCGTAATCCTTGACATGACCCAAAAAAGGACTGCAGAGAAAATAGTTAAGCAAAAAAAAAAAAACACACACACACATTGGAAACACCGAAGCAGGAAGAAATCGTGTAAAACCTGCTTTCACTTGGTCGAAGATATTTTGCTAGACTATTTCCACTGCCACTTGCCAGCCTTCTAAAAGTTGCAAGGCTATCCCAGCAGCCAATAGGGACAACGACGATGACGGTGACGGTGACTGTGACACGAAAGAAAAAAAGGATAACATGAACAAAAACCTGGACTCTACCATCTAAGTAAAGCCTTTAGGGAAATATTTTAGTTTTCACAGGTGTTTTGTGGCCTTTTAAAGAAAATTAAGAAATCCTTAACGACACTTTTTTATGAGATCTGTCAGGTGGAGAGGGAAGTTCTCACTGCTTAAGCCTTAAGGTAGACGGACACACACCCACAGAAAAAAAAGGACGAGAAAAGTTTGTCTTTGCAATAAAATATGGAGGACCCTCCAAAGTTTTTAGTTTTAAATTTTTTTTTGTGCTCCATTCGTATCTTTAATAATTTGTTGATGTTGTTGTTTTGCCACATGAATGGCGAAAATATGTTTTTTTTTTTGTCTGTCATTTGCAGCTTGGGTGGCAGGGAAAAAAATTTAATGAGAACAGTTGTGTGGGCAAGATATTTTCACTTAATTTTTCTATTCGATAGTGATTCTTAAACATCGATACTTGTTCGATATTATCGATAATTTAAAACGATCGGATGATGATTTAAAATGTACGATAATTTGTAAAGGACGTCGAGATTATTCTTGGCGACTTGGAGGGCATCTTTGGTTACATGGTCGGAGTAACAGTCCTGCACTCTCGGTGACGGACTCAGGTTGATTGACTTTGCGGCGGGACGAAACGTCATCATTCCCATACCTCAATATACACAAAAGGACCTGGCGGTCGCCGGATCAACAAACCGTCAACCAGATTGATCATGTTGCGATAGATGCCAGACATGCTTCTAGTATCCTGGATGTCCGATCGTTTAATACTTGGTGGCAGTATGCAGTATGAATGCAGATATCCATGACGCCACAACGACGAGCGGATGCTGCAAGAGATTGCCAGGACTTTTGCTGATCACGTCTCTCTTAATTTCTCAGCAAGCCCGCCACCATAATCATCAGAGGACCAGTGGAAACACTGCCAAAATGCCAACAAGAGTGCTGCCACTGATGTGCTGGGTTTCACAAGGCCACCACAACGAAGCCCCTGGTTCGATGAAGAATGCAGGGTGAGGAAATCCAGGGGTACAAGGCCAGAACTGAAGCCTGCCAAGATGAGAGTGGGAATATGGTAGTAGAAACACAGTCCGTGCTAAGGATCTGGTCTGCAAACAACACTTTTCTAGGCTACTAAACGGCGAAGATGGCCAAAACTCCGCTGTTAGACAGAACACTCCATTTAACCTAAACGATGCTAGTCAAAATTTCCGTACACCCGACCAAAATGAAATGCGGTTGCGATAGCCAAGCTTAAAGCATACAAAGCTGCTGGTACAGATGGCCTGCCAGCCGAGCTATGCAAAGCAGGGGAGATGACTTTGTAGGTAGAATACACTAACTTATCTAAAACATTTTGGTCGAATGAAAGTATGCCAGATGAATGGGACCTCGGTATAGTATGCCCCATCCACATGCTCTGAACTGTGCCAACTACAGAGGTATAAGTCTCATTAATGTCGCATACAAAATCTTGTTATCTGTACTTTGTGATTGCTTAAAACCGTTTGTCTACGATCTGATCGACCTCTATCAGTGTGGTCATAGGCCCAGGAAATCAACCGTCAATCTAATGTTCATACTTCGACAGATTTTGGAAAAAACACAGGAGTTCCAAATCGATAAATACCACCTCTTTATCGATTTAAAAGTCGCATTAATAGCGTAGACTGAGACGAGCTATACAGTGCCATGTCACATTCTGGCGTCCCTGCCAAACTCATCTACTTGTGCAGGATGACAATGGATAAATCTCGCTGCTCTGTCAAAGTCGGCAAGAAACACACCACCGAACTCGAGAAGCAATTGTCTGTTCAACTACTTGCTTATGCAGATGATATTGACATCATTGGGAGAACGAAGCGAGCTGTTACAGGCACGTTTGCAACTATTGAGTCCGATGCGGTCTACCTGAGCTCCACTATTACAACGAAAAATAACATCGGTGCAGAGATCAAACCAAGAATTACTCTTGCCAATCGCTGTTTCTTCGGGCATTTGAGTAGATATAGTAAAGCCCTCTCTCAAGGAACCAAGGAGACCTTAAGAACCTAATCACCCCAGTCCTGTCAAAAACGGATGAGTCTGCTTGGGTGCTTTGAATGGAAAAATCTTCAGATGTTCTTCGGTACAGTCTGTATCGATGAAGTATAGAGGAGAAGATTTAACAGAAGCTTAACGGGTTTTACAGCGACATCCACCTGGTCAAAAAGCTGAAAATATAGCGGCTGAAATGGCTGAGATTGCGGGTGGCAATGGTGCAGTGGATGTAGTGCTTGACTGCTAACTTAGAGGTGTGGGTTCAAGCCCCATTCTAGGCAGCATTCTTTTCTACATTCTCCCAGCTTAACTGGACGCCACCCGTGAGATTTAATGAGATAGTAAACACCTTGATCTCAATCCATTGTGCCAAATCTTTCCTATCCTCCTACTCTTTCTAACTAGTGCCGTGCAATTCAGATTGCATTTAAAAGACCTAAGGTCTTACAGGCATATAGTTAAAATTATTATAATTATTATTATTAGTTGTTTTTAGCATATCCAAATAAAATTGTGTGAAAAAAACGACAACAAAGCAAAACAATTTACATGTTAGATACAACAACAACTATGTCCATATAGAGTTAGCTAAGTCCAGATAATTAACTGGAGCCAACTTTTGTCCCGATAAAAAAGGTATTGCCAGACTACCATTGTCGTTGTGTTATCGATAATTTGTATAGAAATGTCAAATGTTTGTAGGTAAGATAGTTCAAAACAAAATGGCAGACCAAGGCAAATGTTGAAATGTACCGATGTCGTTTTTTTCGCCAAACTCCATATGGACATACAAAAAAACGCAGCTATTATTCTTGAAGCATATAGACATTGACGAACCAATGTTGTCAACTACTTATTTCAGAATTATTAATAAAATAATAATTCACTTAAGGTATCTCGACTTACATGGTTCTTCACGGCCACCATAGATATATGTTTCTTTGAGCAGCCCACTCTTTGTCTATACGATTCCACTGAGTATTTTTGTAAAAGGTATATAATAAGCATTTTTCTTGTCTGAAATCTCTAAAGCTTTTGAAAGTTCTTGTGAAACACACTGTAGGTAACAGCATAAATCACAAGATTAACAGCTAAAAAAAGAAAAGAAGACCAAATGAGGCAAAACTATAAAATTGCAAGTATACTTCTGGTCGTGAAGTTGGCCAAACCACAAATGGACACCACCGTCAAGTAAGTCTGACAATTTTCTCCCTTTCTCTTTGTGAATGATGATGAATTCTCGGGATTTCACTTTTAAAAAGTTGCAAAAAATAAAATAAAAACTTTAAAACCTCGCAAATGGACGGCACTAATAAAGCTTTTCTCCTCATTTTGTTTCACGTACCTATTTTTTTTTTTTTTTTGCTTTCCAGGATTTTTTTCTTCAGAATCTTATGCCATATTGTGCCTTTTTTATTTTTATC
The DNA here is from genome assembly GCA_963921185.1 of Dasysyrphus tricinctus. Classification (NCBI taxonomy): domain Eukaryota; kingdom Metazoa; phylum Arthropoda; class Insecta; order Diptera; family Syrphidae; genus Dasysyrphus; species Dasysyrphus tricinctus. The sequence continues at coordinate 200,088,493 of OY992531.1, forward strand.
ATCGTCCTCTTCTTTTTTTTTTGTATTTTTTGTTTTCGCAATTTTATTTTTTCCAATCTTTTCTTTTTCTGCTCTTCTCCATCAAGTCTAGAGCATTATTGCCAGGAAACTTCAAAAGTGTCGTTTTGAAAGTTGTAAGAATAGGCGTGTTTATGGCTTCCATTTGTGTTGGGACTTTGACTATGGTTCCAGCTAGTAGCTAGTTCTATCAAGAGTTTATGCTAGTGAATCAAATAATAATTGAAAGTATCTTAGTACCTACCAAAATAAAAACAAAAGTTGAGATTTACTAATATATTAGAGGTGGTATACTTTTATTGGATTCATCAAATTAAGTTGTTGATGTTCATGTTTTTGAGACTACTAAAATGGACTGTTGTCTTTCTGTTGACACATTTCTTCGAAACTATGTCTATACTCTATACCCTATACTCTACGCACGTTTCTTATAGACGATGGTTTCGATAAAAATCAACTTTACTTTAATCAAACAGCTTCCCGCTGCCATAGTAGTATTCGGTATTCCTCTATTTAGAATTAAAAAAGTTTACCTTTGGTGTAAATTAAGCTACCGCAGACCCCACTTCCATGACAAAATTTGAAAGGTGAATTTTACCACTTGGTTCTGAAAAATGTGTAATGGAACTGCACGTTTTATATAAATTTTTGGTCCGTTTCACGTATAGGAGACCAACAATAGTCACTTAACATACCATCATCCCAAAAACCTTTGTAACTTTTTTCTATTCTTTCTAAATCTTGCTGAAGTCGCTCTCCTTGCTCACCACAATATATTGAAAAATGAAACAGTGGATTTTTCAAAAAGTAAAAGAGATATTGGGACGATTAAAGCCGAATTTTGAAGATTAAGATTAGTACTTTCAGAAATCTGTACAGATAAAAAAATAAAAATCAATTCGCATAGTTACATACTTAACCCCAAAAATGGCGAAAAAATGGTTTTTTTGGCACTTTCTAACGATAATATCTCGAAAACCAGAGCTGATAGTGAAAACGGATAACGGATTTGAGCTCAGCACGAAAAATTGCCCTTAGATCACGTCTTACTTAGTCGTGTCGAGAAGCTTGTAAACCTGTGTTTGTACTCCGACTCTGGTGTTCTGTGTAATCCAAGGCAGCGTCTAAGACACTGCCTCTCAAACACCCAAATCTTTTCCATTTGAGATGGGGCAACGTTAAACCAAACCGGGCACCCATAGGCAATCATCGGCCGTATGAGGGCCATGTAGCAAATCACCTTCACCCTGCTGTCAAGCCGGCTGCTATAAAACAACCGTTTCGTCAGGGCAAAAGCTCCCCTTACCCTGGACAGAGCAGCATTTATATGTCTGTCGAAATACAAATACTGATCCATCCAGATGCCAAGGTACTTTACTACACTTTTACTCGCCAGTGGCTGTCCATCTGGCCCTACGATCACCAGCTTACGCCAGTTCTTTCTCGTATCCCTTGTGCCTCCATGCAACGGAGTCCTAAACAAGATAGTTTCTGATTTCTGAAAGTTGATCCATCACTCCATCACTCTACCCACTCAGCTATCTTAGATATAAATTGGAAGATGCAAAAACTTAATCAGTATTTTCCTGTCTTACACCCCGACTCCACAGGGCATACAGATGCGCAACATCGCATTCACAATCCAATCAACAATTAGTAGATCATGTCATGTCGTTTCATTTCCCTCTCACCACTACTTCTATATTTTGCAATAATACATGTCCTTTAGACTCCAGATAACAGTAAACAGACTTTTTTTTTAATATCCAGCTACCTCTAGATACAAGGAAAACCAGAAAAAAACTCACACGCACGTGAAAAGTCAAATCTCATGGTCAAGCCTTGAACAGCGTTCGTGTCATGTTAAAAAGTTGGTTTTCATCGACATGTCGTCTACAAGACATGGATTATTATGGCTCCATTGGATTTTTATTAGACAAGTTCATAGTCTTGGCATCGTTCATGGCGGGTGAAGCCAGCATGTTACATACCAGCTTCACTAGACATGAACGATGTCCAACATCCAAACCAGAATCCAATCAGCAAACTGATTTGTATGGATATGTCACTGCACGGACATGGATTTCTGAGGCTCCATTGGTTTTTTTCAAAACATGTTTATAGTCCGACCATGGCTCATGCCCAGTGGGAGTGGAGCCGCCATGTTAATAACAAATTTGTATTCCGTTCACACGAAGAAACAAGATGTACAATTTTTTTTTTCAAATCGCTTGTTTATTATTGAAATTAAGATCTGAAGAGCTGAGTGGTTGATTTTAAATTCAATCGCCCATTGCCTGAGGTTAAGTCTAAGATTTTGATTTTTTAGAATTTCATCTTCGTCTTCGCTTTCATGAAAACATAAATAATTGAACTCGTATGTGTTATCCCTCATAAAAGTTTCGCCTCTCATGCTGGTACTGGGGTTCATATGTAAATAGTGTATGAATATGTATATTTAAAAGAAAATTATAAACAATAAAACAATTAAACACACTTAAATCCTCTGGCTCTGGAGATATTTGATTTATCGATGAAAGATTTACTAAATCTGAACTTTCTTGCCGTCGTTGTCTTTCATCTGCATTCATTTGAAGATCTAAGTGACGAGCTCTCTGGAGCATTAAGGAACGTCTCTACGTCTCACCACCGCAAGGGATCAATAATAATTTCCCGACTTTTTAATTTTTTTCACGAACAATTTATTCAATAAACGTGTATTTATCAATCACTTCATTAAAATGACTTAGACAGATTTGAGTCTCTTAGCATAGACTGACATTTTCTATTATGGTTCATTAATAAAATCTGAGAAGTCTCTGCGAAGTATTGGATAAGGCTTCCAGCAAATTGTAACCGAAACCTTTTGAAGACCAAGTGACAGGAACTTCAATTCAATTACTCTTTACAATCCTTATACAGTGACAGCTTCATGTTTCTTCGTTAATGTTATTAACAGAGGTCTATCCGAAACAAAGACGCTAGTCTCGTTTAATTTGCTATAACAAGCTTTCAAACGATTTTAAAGAAGCAGTTATTGAAATCATGACTCCTATTAGAAATTTATTTTTGATGAAGGCTTTATAGAAGCTTTATACATATCCAGACTTGCATCATATCAATAGTTCTAAGCTAATAGAAACTGAAATGTTAGTTGGGATTGTTCATCAATGTGATGTCTTTCGCTTCTAATTCAATGTTAAGCTAAGGTAAAAGCAGGCTGAGATGGAAACTTTTAGGGACTTCTTAGGAGTATAGTGTCTTGACATCCTCTGTGTCCATTTCTATTAATGAAATGTATGCAGAAATTTTATATTAATCTTAACAGCTTTGAGATGGATGATTGTTTCGATGACTTTAGCGACTGCTAGTTTTTGGTTTTCTAACTTCAATGTCTAACTTCCCTGCGAACTTTGTGGCATTCAAGAAAATTCTTTGAAAATGATCGTCGACATGGGTTCTTCGATTGCTAAGTGTTGCAATCAATATTTTTACAAGGTCTGATGGCTTCGGAAGGTGGATTGTTTCTTTCTACAAAATCCCGACTGCGTTAATGATAAAATATCACACTTTGTGATAACAAACGACGACGGCGCGCGGGCGTGTTGGAGCTGATTGGGTTTCAGTAGAAATGGATGAAATTCAAGCGATTTTTCAGAATTCTGATGATTTATTTCTTAATTAATTATTATTAATGAATTTCTTTTATAGAATTGAGATCTGCGGTAACTGGGATGGTGACAACAAACCATCGATAAAAAAAAGGTTCGAAGAAGAATATGGCGAACAACCACAAAATTTGGGTGCTGGAATGGAATGGTTTGCTTTACTTTCGCAGGGCTTGGTATGAGGCCAACAAATTGGATGAATTAGAGCAGTGTTTTTCAAACTTTTTGAGTACGCGACCCCTTTTTTTGTAAAAACATACGGGCGACCACCCACATTCATCATTATACTTTGTCAGTTATTTAAAAAGCGACATGAATCGAGCTCATCAAAATCTCCTTTGTCAAACAGAGGTCAAATGGTTGTCAAAGAAAAGGTATTTTTAGATTAGGAGCCCACAAAAGATTTTGGGTATGATTAATAAAAAAAAGCAGTATATGCATCGAATACTACATTAATATCTATTCAAAAAATCGAGGTCTTGAAGTCCACAAACGGGGCCTTAAAGATAAAACAGTGAATCGAAAAAAAAAATATGAATGCAACTTCGAGGGTAATCCAGTTAGCCGAAATTGGATTTCTTCCCTCCCTAGATAAGCTCCTCGGATCCCATATCACGGAATCTGAGATCATTTGAGTTTATTGTTCGCCCTGCGAGACTATTAAAAAAAAACCGTTTTTCACTTAGAATTTAGATTTTTTTTTAAAAGGTCTGGCAGGGTGAATTAAACACTCGAATGGATTCCGTGATATGCGATTTAAATAGCCTTTAATGAAACTTTCGATGCCTATACTTCTTCTTTCGTTATCAATCACACCCAAAATCTGCTGTGGGCTCTCGGTCTAATTGACACGAGTTCTGGAATTAAAAGCTGAATAATCATATATAGTCGAATCATTTTTCTGTTCCACTTGGCTTTTAAAATTATCATTTCTCGCTGATCTTTTTGACCACTTTAACATCTTGAATACGAGCCTCCAAGGGAGACAAGCAAATATTATTACCGCAAAAGACAAAATCAGAGAACTCCTCGCAAAACTTCGTTTGTGTTTAAAATAAATGTATGATTCTTTTCCCTGGATTCAGAAAATTCTCGACGAAATTTCACCAGATTAATTCATGCCATGACAGTAAGCACTCACATTCCTCTGATGAGAGTTTGTATAATTTGGAAAAAAAAACATTAAGTGACTTTCCAGATCTCTATTCTGAAGGTGGAAATGGACAGAGGTAGATACTTAATCCTTTTTTGAATATATCAGTCCATCTGGCCGATCTTTCATCGATAAAGACGATAGAAAATCTTATAGATTTAGCTGCAGATGGTATGCTCTAAATTCAATGTAAAAACTATTGATAATTTCTGGATAAAGACAGGAGAAGAGGAAAATATATAGAGCTGGCAAAAGAGGCTTTAAGATTGTCAGTGCCATTCACCACTTCATAGCTATGTGAACTCACATCCTCTTCTTCAATAGAAAAATGCTTTTATTGTTAACGACTCAAACATGCAAGCAAGTTTTGAACATTTAATAAAAGAAAAACAGTTTCACCCGTCTTCTAAAAAAAGTTATGTTTTAATTTTTTTAGTACCTTGTGCCTAATGGCTTGCGACCGCGATCCCCCTAGTTATTCTTGGCGACCCCCTAGGGGGTCGCGACCCACAGTTTGAAAAACACTGAATTAGAGGAATAAAGCAGAATCATAAATGCTGTAGAAGCCATACTAATAAAAAACAAGTTTAACAGTAATGATATTTTCGATCACCAAACATACCATTCTGTTGGTGATTTTTTCAAAAACGTTGATGATTGTGTGCCTCAGAGCAGCCTTAAAACTTTCTTGGAAGCTCTTATAAAATCTAAAAAAAATATTATTGACTTTGCAGTTTTCCGTAACTTGCTTTCAGACTTCTGAAATGGGGCTTGAAGAAAATAAATAGGGGGGTAGATTAGATATTTAATATGGCAGGTGTTGCAAGATCAGTGACGTGCGGCACTCGAACGAACTGGATAGACAGTAACAAATTTAAGACTTAAGACTTCACACAAGACTTCACAAACGTGTATGAAAAACATTGCTACCAATAACGAACTCTTTTAAGCAAAAATAAATACCTATTTAATACAAGAATAGAAATTACAAAAAATTGCACACAGATAGGGATATTTTTCAAATGCTTCAATTTTTTTGAAACAAACGTTGAAGGGCCAACATAAGTAGTCCACATGAAATTTTAAAAATATATTGTTGAAAACATATTCAAGTCTTCAAAACGGTCCTTGAATTGTAAGTGTCAACCTCATTCTTATTATTATTTTTTGTTGAGAAGTGTTTTTCTTTTTTAATTCAGAAAAGAGCTCTGAACAGAGTCCGAGCATGTCGAGCAGGTTCTGAACATCATCTGAGCAAGTTTGTTCTGATCACCCTAAACCATTTTTGAAACACACCTGAACACTAGCTGTCAAATGCTATGTGTTCAGCTTTGAACTCAGTCTGCTCAGTCATTTTATTCTGAGCTCATAGAACGCGCTCTGAACAAACTCAGAACACACTCAGAACGAAAAAAGAAATACAAATTTTTAGCTGTGAACGCTCACTTGTAGACCTTTATTATTGTAGCTGAATAAAAAATGTATTGATTTATTGAAAAAAAATTTAAGAAACCCATATAAGACAAAGAAAATAATAGAACATTTGATTCTCGTACCATTTCTTACAGTTTCGCAATAAGGCAATAACGGTACCCGGTACCTTTAAATAATTATGTATTTGTAAAACGATTTCAAAGCAAGAAGAAACATACAGCTTCAAAATGCTTTTTATTTCGACTCAATACGACAACTAATCACAGAGATACAGTTCTTCAAATCACGGATAAAATTATTATTTCCTTAATTTTTATCGTCAGTAGTGTACTTCTGCGAAGGAGTCCAGCCTTCCTACCTATTGCATTTATTAGGGTTGACCTACTGGCCACTGGACTGGAAAAAAAAAATAGTTCCAAGGATAAATGAGAAAACTCCAAAAAATGAAGAAGTTGTTCTCCTTACTTAACAGTCAACGAAAAAGTTTCGAATTTACTTCAAAGTTCAAAGCAAACTAATTGCTTAGTTAGACAGATTCGATTCTGTCTACTTGGTCCACATAGAAATTATACCTGAGCAACATAACCCGCTGATTTTATTTTCATATAATTTAGGTAGAACGAAAGACTCTGTCTTCGTTTTCAGTCGGGCGTTCCCGATGTACGTACATAGCAGATGCAGAGTGCAGTGCAGACTGCAGAGCCATAGCGTGTGTACTGTGTATTTTGTTTGAAAATTGAGATTTTTTGCTTTGTGGTTGTTGGTAGAGGTCAAATTTTTAAATGAAATAAAAGTAGGTGTGGAAAATGTGAGTGTGTGAATAGTAAAAGATGAATGTTATGATTTATTTTTGGTAAACTATAGGTGTTGACAGTTTGAGATAGGTTACCTATGGATGTTAGGGACATAATGCAATGAAAGTAAACACAGTTTTCTTGATTGTAACGAGTAGGTTTCTTTTTTTTCTCTCTTTACGGTAGGGTAGACACTGTCTAAGACGTCTTATTGACGCACCGTCACTGTGCAAGATCCTAAGCTACTTGCACAGTAGAACTCTTACAATGTATAAGTACTAGAGCCGTATTTCATACTCAAGCAATTTAAAAAACAAATACCAATTTTTGGCCCAAATAACATTTTAACTATAAAATATGTGGAAAATTTCGTCATAATAAATATTTTAGAGAATTTCATAAGATTACTTTTGTTCTCAGAAAATGTTTTGATAAGACAAATAATTTCTAATATAAACACGAAATCTGGAAAAATAAAAATGTTGCATGTTCCTGCCGCTAGCGTTCATCGTGGATTCATGGGGACTTTTCTACACTTCATCATTAGACCATTCTTAGTAAAAGCATCAATCTTCAAAACTGTTGATATATTTTTAGGGTTGTTGAAACTCTTTATTGATTGGAATATTATGGTCCAGCAGTTGTAGAAGGGAAATATAAAATAAATATAAATCAATCGATTATGACCCTGAACTTTGCAGACGATTTGAGCACCATATTTTGGACTGGCATCAATGACTTAAAAATGGTTCAATTAAAGAAAAAAAAATTTACGACAAACGATAAAATCTCAGTACGCTATTTTGTATTTTCTTTTTTCCCGTAATAAAAAAAAATATAATAAAGAAAGAAGGAAGTGCCGAGAAAAAAAAACGTGGACAATTTTTGGGCTGTTTACAGCACCGTAAAAATTTATCGATTTTGTGACGACAAAATCTCGGTACACCATTTTTATTTTTTTTATTTACGGTAGTAAAAAAGTTATTATGACAAAAGTAAGGAAGTGTCGAAACTTTTTTTTCTGATTTATGGACTATCACCAGCTTCATCACCAGATACTTACTTACTTACTTAAGGTGGCGCTACAGTCCGGGATGGACCAGGGCCTCAACCAACAAGCTTCTTCCAGCCGGCTCCGTTTCTAGCTAGCTGTCTCCAGTTTCGCACGACAAGTTGGTTGAGGTCCTCTTCCACTTGCGTGCGCCACCTTTTACACTGTCCACTTCTACTGCGTTGTCCCACGGGATTGGATTCAAAGACTTTCCGGGCCGGAGCATTGGTGTCCATTCGCTCTAGGTGACCCAGCCTCGTTGGCTTTTCACTTTTGTGGCTAGGTCGGTGTCGCTGTACAGCCCATACAGTTCGCTGTTGTATCTTCTTCTCCATTCCCCATCTATGCAGACGGGACCAAAAATCACCCGGAGAATTTTCCTCTCAAAACAGCGTAACGCGTTCTCATCCACCGTTAGGAGTGTCCATGTCTCTGCACCATACATCAGGACTGGGATGATAAGCGTCTTATACAGGGACAGTTTAGTTGCTCGAGAGAGGGCTTTGCTTCTCAATTGCATTCTTAGATCTTAGCCTGAAGAAACAGCGATTGGCAAGAGTAATTCTTCGTTTGATCTCAGCACTGGTATCGTTCGCTGAGTTTATAGCGGATCCTAGGTAGACAAAGTCTCTGACCACCTCAAAATTATCACCAGATACATCGATTTTGAAAATTGAAATGGCAATCAATTTGCCACGATAAAATCTCAATACGCCATTTTGTATTTGCTACTGCCCTAAATCAATGTTCCACTACATTGTTTTTTAATTGGAGGGGACAAGGCACGCGCAAGGTCGTAGCCAGACAATAATTTGGGGGGTTATAATTTTCGAAAAAATATTTCGCCATTTAAGAATATAAACAGTTCTTTTGAGTAAAAAAAAGCTTGGTGGTAAAAAAAAATTGTAGGTACTCAAAGATAAAATGTCGCCGGTGCAAACGATTTTTTTTTAATAAATCAAAATACAAATTCCCAATGCATTTTTTTGGCAAACATTTTTTGCGCGAAAGTAATTTCGTCGTTATAAAGCCTAGCCTACAGTTCGAAAATCTATGCAAATATTTTCGGATGTCAACAATATATAATAATAAGGTGAAAAACAAAATTATTTTTTTGCATGATTGGTTTACAGTTTCATTAAAAAAGGAACCATTGCTGTCATAGAACCATTGTATATAAATTCTATAGTATTCTCATGAAGAAAAAAAGCTCGTGGCCATCTATGCGTCCAAATGTCATACTAATTTTTGTTAAGGGATCTCGAAAAGGCGATCACAGCGAACCTATCGACCAAATGTCTACCTACAAAATCGTGTTTCATGAGAATACTATAGATTGGATATACAATGATAGAACTACAAAAGAATTGGGCAATTGTTTCGCGTGAAATAAATGTGGTGAATAAAAATATTTAACCATAAAAATAAAAAAAAATATATTCACCCCACTGCATTATTTGCATGGAAATTTTTTTTGCATCAAAAATTTATTGTTTTCTATTTTTAGGCTTATAATTTATTAATATGGGGTTAATTAATGGCTCAATGGGTGGCTTAGGCAAACGCAAACATTTTGCGCCTAAGATATACAAAATTAAGCATAAAATAAGAATTTTTTTTATTTGATTTTTCTTTTGCATGGAAACTATGCTTAAACGACAAACATTTAATTTTTGTACAAAAATCACTCCTATGAGAAATGGATTCTTCCCATATGATAACCTCCTCAGTGTAAGTCTGAATGAACTGACATTAACTCCAACTCTAAAAGTTAATGTTCATCGGTAGGTTCTCTTAGGTACGTTTTTAGATGTTTCACTGTCCAAAAAGTTCTTCATATGCATGTTAAGACCGTTAGAGTCGCCAAAATTTTAAGAAGCTTGTGTACTTGAATCATAATTGTGTATGGCACTTTGTTTACCATATCATGCATTCAGCCTTTAAACTTAAAATTGTCACAACCCAAAATTAAAAAAAATGTTTCTTCTTTATTTTTGTTAATTTTTGCCAAGAATTGAGGGAATCAGAATACACGAATCTCATTTTAAACTGACTTAAGAAATCATCAAGTTATGTAAAGGGTGTTTTTTTAAACGTGTGGTTTTCAAGAAGAAATAAAACGCATATAATTTAATGTTATGGCCAAGAATTTAGCTTTATTATAATGATAAGGGTTTGTCATTATGTTTTAAAAATGATTTCGGCCAAGTGGCTACCGCGGTTGGCTCGAATAAATTCCTCCGAGAGGCCCAATTTTCGACTCTGCTCCACAGCAGCGAATAGCGTCTTCGGTGCACACTGTACGAGCGGCGTCTCTGAGGATGCGCACTATCCACTAGAGTAAACGTGGTGCGAATCCGATCCATGGTTGCTCGAATTACCGACTCTGCTGGGTGATTATGTCGACTGAATATTGGATGCAGCGGGCGATGCGCGAACCGAACCATTGTTTTGGTAATAAATTTGCCCGATTTTCAAACGTTGTACAGGAGTAAGCATATTTATTATGAAATGGCAAACCAAACTGAGTGCAAATCAAGTGACAGCTGTCAAAAAGACCAACTCTGAAAAAAGTATTAACAGATTGAAAACCACACGTCTAAAAAATAACACTCTTTACAATCGATTTGTCACGATAAAATCTTAAAACGCCATTTTTTTTTTGTATTTACCGTTATAAAAAAGTTATGATAAAGAAAGTAGGAAGTGCCGAGAAAAAAACGTTGAACTTTTTGGGCTGTCACCAGCACCGTAAAAATTCATCGATTTCAAAAATTGAAACGGCAATCACTTTGTAACGACAAAATCTCGGTACACCATTTTTATTTTTGTTTTGCATTTACCGTAATAGAAAAGTTATGATGACAAAAGTGTACGGGCCATGTTGAAATGTGCTACCCAAAATTATTTTATTTTTGTTCTGTACACAATCTTATCAGTGAACGCTGCCACTGATAACATTGCGAATCGGTTCGATACCGATAGCAATTTGAACATCGTTCCGTTTACGATTTTCGCATGCGCAATCGGAACCTTATGAAAGATGGTGGATTTAACCCCATTAAGTGCTCATGCGTTTCTTTTCTTCCGCAACTTCCAAACTATCCAGTTCGATAAGAAAAATATCGCTATATTGATTTTCGAGATAAAGAAAATCCTTCATCAAATTTTGTGAACCTACGCAAATATATGAAAATTGTTTGTGTTCACAACTATATTAATTAAATTTGATAAAAGAGCAAATCGCATTCGCTCATCTAGTGCTACTTCGTGGCCGGGGAATCCCCCACAAACACCAAGGAATTGAGTCCCTGGTTAATTTTCTGGAGCTTGAGACTTTTGAGAGATAAGGTAATTATATATGTGAGCTCCGAATTACTTACTGCTCACTTTAGGAAGAGTGTACCTGTAACCATAAAAGTGATTTTTTTGCCGTACTCTATAGCCTTTACTTTCATTTATTGAGTGCCGAGAAACACGCGGGTAGGTTGGCCAAGACCTAGCGTATGCCACGTGGAGATCTTCTTCTGTCCAATAAGGGTCTTGGGACTTTATTTAGTGCCACAGTGGTAATCATCACTAGTAAAACAACACCCGCTACAGTCCCATAGAACTCCTGGAAGAGGAAAAAGAGATCTCTTTCCACGCCGGGGCTCAACAGGCATACAGAAACTCTCTACTAAAAACCAAGCTTCGTGAATACAGCCTATAACCTCTCTGTCCAAGTTAAGTGAAGTGAACTTGGCAATTATAAATTATATCGCGACATTGTGGGAAAGAACTCAGGTAAACCTTCACAGTACTAGTGATTATAAGCCCAAACCTTATAGCAATGTATTCCTTTTTTTTTTATATAGACACATTTTTTTTCCCATCTATCCAATCTAAGCTTCTATTCGAAAACCAGAAAGTCCAGCTGACTGTGCCTTTACTTTGCCCTGTCAGTGAAGTCAAGAGTGTACGCATCCTCGCACGACGCGGCGTGGCGTAGCGCGGCCGCGGCGCGGTGCAGTCAGCGTAAAATAAACACGTCTACACGCAGCCAAACCGAAATTTAAACTTACCAGCAAATAAATCAAGCCTCAAAACTACCAAATCGACTTACCAGATTCGCCAACTACATACCTTCGACCATTTTCACCCAGCATCCCAAAATACGGACCAATTCCATCCTAACCATCATCCCATCCCATCATATCGACGTTCAACAGCGCTCCGCGCCCATCAAGCATCCACCAGCAACTAACAGCTGATGTCAAATATATTTTGTTATTTTTAAATTAAGTGCTCATTATGTACCGAAACCACTCAAGTTAAGTATAACTATTTTTAACTCATTCAAGATCATTCATATATATAAGCTTTTAATTATTTCTTTGTACCCAATAATCTAGCAAGAGAATCGTCGAAGAGTTTATCATAAAGAAACTCCTAAGCCCCGGATCCTTCCCACCAACAAGTAGTGCGCACGACTTCCTTGGAGGAGAGAAAATTCGGTGAGTCAGTTCATAATTCATTTTTGTTGGCTAAATAATTAAATGCTTCTTATGAATGAAGAGAGGTAATGTCATAAACACTACCGATTACCGATCATTGATTGAGAGAGATCTTTAGAAACAGTAACAAATAGTAAATTTGTTTCGTGCTCTTTAAAAGATTTGAGTGATTTCGAAAGTGCCGTATAAGTATCTTTTAACTTATATTTGCATTTCTCTTTTAAATGTTTGATGACGTCATAATTTCAAATATTAGCTAAGGTCAATGAACCCTCAAATCGATAACTCGATAAAAATTGCTATTTTCTGAATTGTGTGTCAAACTCTTGTTTTTTTTTTTAATTAATCGTCCTTATGACGACCCACGTACAAGATTTACACGCAATACATTTATATCTCTATATATATATTTTTTTTATACATTATTTTTGAATTCTTACTTCTTTAACTTCTTTAAATAAAACGGCTATTATAACGTATCCACTGGTTTTTGGTTTTAAATTTTAAATCATGCTTTTGAATTAGATTTCCTTTTTTCTTGGTGCTCAGTTGAGTGAAGCTTTGATGAAAAGTTACGATGGCGATTTATTGAGTTTGGCTTAGACTTCTTTAAGTCTTTACATTAGGGGTTACCACAAATATATTTAGAGTGGTGTGGTAACCAAGGAGTCCATTCACAAGGTGTATTGGGCAGAGGGAGGGTTACACTCTGGAACCAACACCAACTTCCGGTTCCTATATTGAAGTGTTGTGATAGCGTAAGCCAAAGTAGATTTTTGTGAGTTTGTTTTTGGTTTAAAAGAATAGGCATGTTAAAGTTGTACGGCAGTCCAGTGGCGTTTGCAACAACCCACCCCACCGACGAGTTAGCATTTGGCAATTGCAAGCATGCCTACTAGCACTCTGCCGACTGGACAACCTTCTTTCACGATTACTTATCTTTTTGGTAATCCTGTGGATCAAGAAGATAAGTAATATGGCAGCACATCGCGAATTCGTGAAGAGGGAACAGCAAGTTCCGTTACAAAAGTAAAAAGGAGTCAAAACTTTTTTTTCTTAATTTTTGGACTATCACCAGCGCCGTCAAAATACATCGATTTTGAAAATTAAAGTGGCAATCAATTTGCCACGATAAAATCTTAATACGTCATTTTGTATTTGCTACTGCTCTTAATCGATTTTCCACTATAATGTTTTTTAATTAGAGGGAACATCGCACGCGATAGAAATTCTTTTAAGTTTTCGAAAATCTTCTTTTCGAAATTGAATTTGGGTGAATAGTTGGCTAAATGCACCCATGGGATTGCCTTCCACTGGAAGTCATACCAGAGTTCGGGGAATTCAATGGCGATTACTATGCACAAAGTTGGAGTTAAGTGCGAGTAGGAATAGGAAAGACCGCTGGGTTTCAACTGCATTTGCTCACTCAACGGTTGTTTTGAAACTTTAGACTGTCAGAATTTAAAGCCTGACATCAAATTCAAATAATGCATCCACAAGAAATAGCAATAGTTTTTAAATAATTATTTTAGATAATTTTAAATTACTTTGAGTCTTTGACAATTCCAAAATTAATTTGGCAACTTGTATTTGTAAGTGTCAAATTTTTCAAATTGGCTTAAGACTCGATCAAATTAGGTCTAAAAATAAGTTTCAATAAAATTTTTTTGAAAGAATAGCATTAGAATTAATTCCATTCTCAAAAGAGAACTGAGAAACATTTTTGACTATATTTTCTAAATTTGGTACGAATCTGTATTGGTATCACTTTCATGTGTATAAGTACACATTCAAGCAAATATTTGAAGGCATTTAAGACATAAAATTGACTTAATTCCTGACTAAACAGGTTTTTTTTTTTTTGAAATTTGGAACCAAGTTCTGACCTAAATTGTAAAGCCCCTCTTTGAAATAGAAAAATTTAGGCGTAGTATCTATCACTGAATTCAGCATCCCCAAATCATTAAGTGTACAAAATTCCATTGACTTTCGTCCACAATTGAAATTCGACAAACGGACCTCTGTGCGGCGGCGGTTCCGTCATCGTGGTTATATATAGCAAATAATTTTGCAAAGAGTTGTTTATATAATTAAAAAAACGATTTTAATGCTTCTTTTTTTAATTTTTAATATTTTTTAATATAATTATTTTCATATTTTTAAAGTTCTTATTAAGTTTTAAACAACTTGAACATAAGGGCATGGACGTGCGATCGATCAAGTCGTGCATTTTTTTTTGTTTTTAATAAGATTGTGAAGCGTGTACTTGTTCGATCAAAACGATTAAGGTGTCTATGGACAGGATAACTTGAACTCTAGGACATTATTAAAAAAAAAATTATTTTGTGCTCTACTATTTGGTAAAATTCCTTAATTACCGTTTTCGTACTATGTTGCATTTAAAAATAAATTCAATGGCAACACTTTTAATGCAAGAACGTGGTAAATTGAATGACTCATCATGTCTGCCAAGATAATTTTGCTCGTGGAAGACGCCAAAAAGTTACAGTTACTTTTGTGGCTTTCGGGGATAACGTTATCGCTTGTGTGAAAAGTTAATTGTTGTTTAACAAGTTATAGTAAAATATTTAAAAAAATTTAATGTTTTCTATTTTATCATTGCAAGATTGATATTGAGAAATAATAAAAGCAAAAAAAAAATCAATAAGAACATGGGAGAACAATGGGGCAAAACTGTCCACTGTGCGGTTTTGCCCAAATATTTTTTCTTAATATAATTGTTCATTTATCTGCTTTATTTTATTTAAAGTAAATCAAAGATGGTGCGAAATTACATTCGCAAAACTACGCAACAATCATGGGATGAATCGGCAATGAAAAGTGATATTGGTGCCCTTCTTAAAATTGAGATGGGATACCAGAAGGCCTGTCTGACTTTTCATGTCCCCACCCTGAGAGACAGATATACAAAAGTGCTTAACAAATCTAAAGGCAAAAAAGTACAAAAAAGAGTCTTGGCCGTTTCAAGGCTGTTTTTATGGCCGATCAGGAAAAAGAATTGTCGTCAGAACAGATTATTTTATTGAAAAGCCGCTTATTTCCCATAACAATAAGAGATCTACGAAAGATCGCGTTTCAGCTGAATGAAAAAACAACATCAAGCACGACTTTGACAAGAAAGCTGGTATGGCCGGATACAAATGGGTGGAAAACTTCTTGGTAAAAAATCTAAACATTAGTCTTCGTAAACCAGAAGAGCAATGGGATTCAATTGCTTATCAGTGGCAAAATATTTTGAATTGTTGACGGAAATAATGGATAAATACCAGCTGCCTCCAGATCGAATTTATAACGTCGATGAAACCAGCATTTCAACAGTCCCCAAAAAAGTAAGTAAAGTACTGGCTAAGAAAGGCAAAACCCAATTTGGAACGTTAACATCTGCAGAGCGCGGTAAGACGATCATTGTTGAGATCTGTATGAGTGCATCTGGACAGTAAATACCAACCTTGTTTGTTTTTCCAAAGGTTTGAGCTCATAGACACGTCAACATAATAGAGAGGGATCCACCAACCTCAGTTGCTGCATGTCATCCCAGTGGTTGGATGCAGGCCGATCTATTTTTGATTTGGTTTGATCATGTCAGTCCAACCAAAGAAAGACGGACACTCCACCCATACTAAAAACTTGCAATTCAGCATCAAGGCTCGAAAACAAAATGTGATTGTGTTGTGCTTTCCAAGAAATTGTTCACACCGAATGTAACCACTTGATGTTGCTTTCACGGCACCTTCAAAAAGACTGGAATTTATCCCCTCATAACAGCAACATTTTTGAGGACTGGATGTTCGAACCATCTGAAACAGCAAACAGGCCATTGTCTGAGGTGCCAGCTTCTACAAATTCACCGCTGCAAAAATTCTTTCATCATCAACTAAGAGAGCCCATTCTATTGAACCACCACCAGAAACAGCAACTTCCAATCCTGGCATTTGTCAATGCCCTGGCCGCCTTAGCAGACATTCCATCAAAGTCAACTGCTTTTATCTTATCTTCACCAAAAGAACTTGTAAAAATTCCAATTGAGAAGAGGCTGGTTGCTCAGAGAAAACTAGACGAGGAAAGGCTGCAATCTTATCAAGTTCACCATACAAATCAGAGCTGGAAGCTATACTAATTCCAAAAACGTCAAAGCCAGCAAAACAAGAAACCATAAAAGTGGCCAAAAAAGCTAAGCTCCCACCAAGAAAAAATGAAACTGAGAGTGAGGATGAGGATGCAGCCAATGCTGACGAGACGATTGCAAGTGCATCTTCTGCCATAAACTATTTTCAAAATCAAAAACAGATGATGGCTGGATAAAGTGTACTTAATGTCTTGGACGGGCTCACGAAGCTTGTGCAGGAGTTGGAGTCAATGAGGATGTCGCATATGTTTGTGGCTTCTGCGTGTAACTTTTTTTTCGAGGAAAACGCGGTTTTGCCCCCAGTTTAATTTAGAGGGGCTGTCCTGCCCGTACATAGGGGCAAAACCGTTTTGTTTTGAAATTTTTTTTAAAGTTATACAACTTTTTCATAGCAATTAATTTATTTATAATTTTGCTCAAAGTACCTACATACATAAATGAATCAACAGACTTGCAAAATAAAAACTTTATTTTCAAATAAAAAAATATTGTTTAATAGTTTTAAAGGCGAGCAAACACTTAATACGCGGTTTTGCACCCACTTCCCCTATGTAAAAAAATAAGGAACCAACCTCTACACAAATTCTTGAAAAAAAAAACTTTCAGTCAACATTGAAATTTCAAACAATGAAGTTATAATTTGAACGGAAGAATGTATACATTATTGGTAGACAATTTGCCGAGACTAGTAAATATCTTGTTATCAATATCATACTCAAGGAGAAAATCATCTTCTTTTTGAAATAAAACTTTGTTTCCAATAACTGTTGCCATCTTTACCAATGAAGTAGATTCTGATGAATATTCATTTAACTCAGACCAAGTAGTGTTGGATAAATCAAAGCGTTTAACTTTAGTTGATCTACAAGGTTTACAATATCTTCCTTTAACAAGAGGACCATTGGAGATAGTATACATAAAATTACCAACAGCAGCCAAACGAAAATCTTCTATGCTATCATCAATTGGTATTTTTAGAAAAGTCCATTGTTTAGAAGAGACATTATAATATTGCAAACAACCGTAACGAAAATCAAAAATGTATAAAATTCCGTTGTGTCCAACTATTTTGTTTCGTTTGTTTGCTTTAAAAGGCAGTTTCAAATTACTCCATTGGCGTGTTGACAAATTTAAAATTTCCAATGAATCAATAAATTTTTCACGGTTACTTTCCTCGAAACCACCAAAAACCCATAAATTTCCGTTCAAATTTGCCAATTGATTTTGGTATCTGCCAGTTCGCATGGGGGGCAAATCGGTCAAATTAAAAGTTCTTAAGTCAATGCATTGAACGCAGTTTGTTGCTCTTCCATTGCTATCAAGCCCTCCAACAAGAAACAGTTTTTCATCAATAACAATCATAGAATATTGCTCTTTCTTTATCAAAAGAGGATGTGATCTTTTTCCAACAACCCACTTCTTCAACGTTTGATTATAACTGATATTTTCAGCTTCCTTTAGATTACTAACACAAATAGCTAAAACATCAGGAGATTTTTTTTGTAAGGTGAGTTCTTTCCTTGGCTCTGAGTCAGAATAAACACTTAATTTTTGCTGTTCAATCGTTCGAGACTCCGGCGACAAATGGAATAGCAGCCAATGGTGAAACAATTCGGCATTTTCAGCAGTTCTGTTTTCAACGATAAATTTGGGCGTGAGATATTGATAGCGAACCATTGAAAGAAATTCCAATAAGAGATCTTGCCGATTGACTGCGTCATATTCGATCCAAGTCACCAAACTCAGAAACACCCTCTCCTCCAAGTTTCCATGGGGATTGTCATCAAATAGCAAATCCTTCAATTCAATTTTGTTCAAATGCAGAAACTCAGATTGATTTGTTACTTCCACAAAGTTAGTGTAGACTATGTTCAATGATTTTTCTTGCAGTCCAGATAATCTCAGTTCCTTCGCCAAGCGTAGCCAGCGCAAGCAATTGCTTATGTTTAAAAACTTTTCAAGAAAAGCACAGCACAAATTGACAAGGTTTTTCATTTTCAAAAACACTGCACTTCGCAAAAGCGTTTCAATTTTTTCAAAGTTCAGTTCAATCGATCCCGAATACATGTAGTCAACAATGAATTTGAGTGACTGAGCTTCGATTTCTTTTAATATAACTTCGTTGGCATTTGAAGTTGTGGGATTGCTATGAAATATTTCCCAAAAATATTCACTCAATGCAGACAAGACCATTTTGTGAGCAGGAATCTTGATGCAATCGTTTCCAGCAATAAGAATAGTGTCGAAAAAGTACTTTTCTTCATAGAATTTCAGCAATTTTTCGGTAATACTTGCTGCATGCTGATCGCATTTGAAGATTAAATTTTCGTCTGGAGATGAAGAAGTAGCAGAATTTGAAGTCGACATTGTGTATACAACTTGAAAAAGAAATAAAATTCTATTTGTATTAAAAATTCAACCAAAGTCCTTGAAAGAAAACTTACCTCTTCCTAAAGGGTACCTCTGTAATTAATACAACTTAAATATCGAGTTGTTAGAAAATCGCTTAGGTATCTTTATTTTTTTTTTGTACCCAACAAACTCAACAGAGAACACACAAAACTAAACTGACAAAGAAGCACGAAGATTAGGTACATTTATGTAGAACTTATGAGAAATATTCAAATAGAAAAGATCAAGAAAAACAATTAGGGATGAGATAATGAGCACTAAGAGATTAAGGGAAAGAGAAAAAAAAAGAGAAGAAATGATTAGGGAAGGATAATTGCCAATAAAACAATTAGTGGAACAAAGAATTAAGTAATTAAGCAAAGTCAAATACATACCTGGGTCGCACTAACTTCAATGGGATTTCTAACATTTATGATTTTGTTTGTTTATACCTAATTACTTAGCGGGCTCCCAATCCATGAAGGGTCGCAGCCTGAGACACAGCAGACTTCCATCCTCTTCGATCCCGAGCACACTGCTTCCAGTCATTTAGACCAAACTTTCTGGCATCTGCGAAAAACGGTGGCTTGGTTTTTGAATGCCGGAGGAGTAGTCTTCTTCGCTCTCTCGAACCTGAGAGCTTGGATTCAAAGACTCTCTTCGCTGGAGCATTACTGTCCATTCGCATTCGCTCAATGGGGCCTAGTCAATGTTGTCGACGTTTTCTGATTTTCTGCATCTACATCCACATCTTTATACTTTTCATAGAGTTAAGAGTTCCCAGTGGTATCTTCTCCTCCATTCGCCCTCCTCGCACACCGGATTAAACGTACATCGAAAAATTTTTCTTTCGAAGGAGACCAGTATCAGCTTTTCCTTTTTGCTAATCGCCTAACACAACAGAATTGGCAGTATATAAGGGTTTTTTATAGAGCGTGCACTTCATATTTCTTGTAAGGAGATTTGAACCAATCTTACTTACTTACTTACTTAAGGTGGCGCTACAGTCCGGGGTGGACCAGGGCCTCAACCAACAAGCTTCTTCCAGCCGGCTCGGTTTCTAGCTAGCTGTCTCCAGTTTCGCACGTCAAGTTGGTTGAGGTCCTCTTCCACTTGCGTGAGCCACCTTTTACGCTGTCCACCTCTACTGCGTTGTCCCACGGGGTTGGATTCAAGGACTTTCCGGGCCGGAGCATTGGTGTCCATTCGCTCTAGATGACCCAGCCATCTTAGTCGTTGGCTTTTCACTTTTGTGGCTAGGTCGGTGTCGCTGTACAGCCCATACAGTTCGTGGTTGTATCTTCTTCTCCATTCCCCATCTATGCAGACGGGACCAAAAATCACCCGGAGAATTTTCCTCTCGAAACAGCCTAACGCGTTCTCATCCACCGTTAGCAGTGTCCATGCTTCTGCACCATACATCAGGACCGGGATGATAAGCGTCTTATACAGGGACAGTTTAGTTGCTTGAGAGAGGGCTTTGCTTCTCAATTGCCTTCTTAGCCCGAAGAAACAGCGTTTGGCAAGAGTAATTCTTCGTTTGATCTCAGCACTGGTATCGTTCGCTGAGTTTATAGCGGATCCTAGGTAGACAAAGTCTCTGACCACCTCAAAATTATAGCTGTCTATAGTGACGTTCTGTCCTAGACGTCGGTGTTGGGTGTCCTTTCTTGTTGACAGCATATACTTCGTTTTGCTTTCATTCACCGTTAAACCCATCTTCTTGGCTTCCTTCTCAATGCTCACAAAAGCACCACTGACATCACGCTTTGTTCGTCCTATTATGTCAATGTCATCAGCGTAAGCGAGTAATTGGACGGACTTTTGAAAGATTGTGCCTCTAGTGTTGACGTGAGAGTTTTGCACTATTCTTTCAAGAACGATGTTGAAGAAGTCGCATGACAGCGCGTCGCCTTGCCTAAAACCTTTTTTGACATCAAAGGTGTCGGTGAGGTCTTTGCTGACCTTGATGGAGCAGCGTGCATTCTCCATCGTCATCCTGTACAAACAGACGAGTTTGGCAGGGATGCCAAAACTAGACATTGCTCTATATATAGCTCGTCTCAATAGATGCTGTCATACGCGGCCTTGAAATCGATAAAAAGGTGGTGGGTATCGATTTGAAACTCCTGGGTTTTCTCCAAGATCTGCCGTAGTGCGAATATTTGGTCGATGGTGGACTTCCCTGGCCTAAAGCCACACTGATATGGACCTATCAGGTTGTTGACAAATGGCTTCAGGCGTTCACAAAGTACGGCAGAGAAGATCTTGTAGGCGATATTAAGAAGACTGATGCCTCTGTAGTTGATGCAGTCCAGAGGATCGCCTTTCTTGAGGATCGGACAAACAATGCTGAGTTTCCATTCATCGGGCATGCTTTCCTCCGACCATATTTTACAGATGAGCTGGTGCATACTCCTAACCAATTCATCGCCAGCCGCTTTGAATAGTTCAGCCGCAAGGCCATCAGCTCCAGCAGCTTTAATGGACTTAAGTTTAGATATGGCTATCCTCACTTCGTCAAGATCGGGTGGACGGAATTGTTGGCCTACGTCGTCCAAGTTGAATGGTGCAATTTGCATGTTAGCGGAATTCGGTTCGTCATCGCCGTTATACAATTTGCAGAAATGATTTTTCCATATCCTCAGCACCAACTGCGATTCCACCACGATGTTCCCCTGATCGTCTTTGCAGGATTCGGTTCGGGCCTTTTAACCTTGGGAAGTTCTTTTTACTTTTTGGTAAAACTTCCCAACTTCATTCCTGCAGTGGCATCTCTCTAACTCCTCGATCGCGCGCTTCTCATGCTCTTTCTTCTTCCTTCTAAGAAGCTTGTGTTAGGTTAGGTTAGGTTAAGGTGGCTGTCAGGAAAACTACTGACACACTTAGGCCAGAATAGGCCCATTGTGATACCACATAAAGATTGCAAGATGACCCTTGCTAATTAAACCAATTGGAGCTTTTAATAAAGCGATGGAGACTGTGAATGTCGATTTTATTTAAATCACTGGGATCGTCAAAGAAAAAATTTCCTAGGTATATTTTACGTCTTTGAGAAAGAGCAGGGCATGAACAAAGAAGGTGTGGGATAGTTTCTTCTTCCTCCTCGTCCATGCAGCTTCTGCAGAAGTCATTTGAAAGAACGCCTAGTCTATTGGCGTGTTTGCCTATTAGGCAGTGTCCAGTTATGACACCAATTGTGGAGCTAATATGCAGTCTACTAAGAGATAACAAACATTTCGATCGCTTCGGATCCAGTGTTGGCCAGATCCGTTTTGTCGCCAGACAAGTAGTGATACCTGTCCATCTGCTGTTTGTCATCAACATGGCATCTTGCTTAAGCATAAGTTTACAAGTAGCGATTGGTATTCCAATATTCACCCTGTCAGGTAATATTGGTGTAATAGTTCCCTTCCTGGCGAGTTCATCGGCCTTACAGTTTCCTGGAATATCTCTGTGTCCCGGCACCCAGAAGAGGTGAATGTTGAACTGTTCTGCCATCTCCATTAGAGACGATCGACAATTTCGGGCAGTTACGGAGTTTGTAGAAACAGAGCCTAGTGATTTAAGGGCCGCTTGGCTATCTGAGAAGATACGGATATTTAAAGTAGATATTACGTTTTCTTTGAGCCAAGATAAAACTTCTTTTATCGCCAGGATTTCCGCTTGGAACACGCTACAATGATCAGGGAGACGGAAAGAGAGACTAATGTTTAGTCGTTCTGAGTACACGCCACCAACCACCCCCTCTTCAGTTCAGAGCTTGTGTTCCTCTCTCCTCTTCTGCTCGTAGAGCTCGCGAGCAGCTCTGGTCCTTCTATGCAACGCCGCTTTGTATGCCTGTTGTTTGGCTGCATGTACTTGCCGGCATTCTTCGTCGAACCAGGGGTTTCACTGTGGTGGTCGTGCAAAGCCCAGCACGTCAGAGGTGGCATCTCTGATGGCTTCCTGGCAGTTTTTCCACTGGTTCCCGATGTTTGCAGTTGGCGGCAAAGGACTAGTTAAAAGGGCGCGAGAGACTCGATCGGAAAAGGACCTGGCGATTTCCTGCGACTGTAGCCGCCCGACGTCGAACTTCCTCACAGTATTTCCCTGTTTTGGCTTTGGTCTGGATATCCGTAGCATTACCTTTGCTACAACGAGGTAGTGGTCCGAGTCAACGTCGGCTCCTCGGAACGTTCGGACATCCTTGATACTGGAGCAGTGCCTTGCGTCGATCACAATGTGGGCAATTTGGTTGGCGGTTGATTGACCAGGAATTCGCCATGTCCCCTTATGTATATCGAGATGTGGGAACTGCGTACTAGCTACCACAACGTTTCGCCCCGCAGCAAAGTCGATTAGCCTGAGTCCGTTATCGGAGGTGGTGTCGTGCAGGCTGTATCTTCCGATTGTGCCACCAAAGACGTCTTCTCTTCCCAGTTTGGCATTAAAATCACCCAAGACAATTTTAATGTCATAGCTAGGGCATTGCTCATATGTCTTGTCCAGGAGCTCGTAGAACTCATCCTTGGTGTCGTCATCTTTCTCCTCTGTGGGGGCATGCGCGCATATCAGGCTGATGTTGGCGAATTTAGCCTTGATGCGAATTGTCGTGAGGCGCTCGTTCACATAGTTGAAACTCAAGACTTCTTGCCTAAGTCTGCCTCTAACGACGAATCCACATCCAAAGAGACGCTGCCCTTGTGGTCGGTAACAGTCACCGTAGTAGATATCGCACTCTTTCAGTTTTCTCTTGCCCGGCCCATCCCATCGCACTTCTTGGATGGTGGTAATGTCTGCTTTGTAGCAGTCTAGGGCCTCCGCTAAATGCTCGGCTGCACGTGGTCTATAGAGAGACAGAACATTCCACGTGCAGATCCGAAGTTCGTTGTCCTTATTTCGTTTGCTTGGTTGGTCAACAGTAAATCCGTCCGTATCCGAGGCTTGTTGATGCTTTGCAACTAAGATAGCTTTACGTGGCCCGGAAGTCACCCCGACGGCACGACCCCCAACATGGAGGACAATATACAATAATATATAATATACAATTACAATATAACTCCAAGGGCGGAGAGCCGGATTAACCGCTCCTTATAGGCCTGAGCTCCGAATATGTCGTAGTAGCCCGTATAAGGTGTTCACTAAGTAGTTCAGCCTAACTGGAACTGTAGACGCCACCGTTGATTCCATCTTGAGAGTTCTTCCGCTGCCGCCTGGATGAAGGAGAAGTGCCTTAGTGGGAACACTCCTCCCCCCCTCTCTCTTTGCTGCCCCCTAAAACCGTCCACAGGGATTGGAACCCCATCTTCAGTTAAAGGTACTAGGCACCCGATGTTCACCACTTGGAGGTGAGAGTAGGAGTTGGTAGACAGAGGTTCGCTTTGAAAAAAAGCTTGTGGACGCTTGTGTCCTCTTGAATGCACCGTGTCTACCCTTTGAACATCATTTTTTGAACCAATCTGCTGTGCCAAAGAAAAGTGCATGAGTTTGCTAGGGTAATTCTTCGCTCCCTAAGATGTCGTTCGTGGGATTAATGTTTACACCAAAGTAGATGAATTCCTTAACTGCTTCGAAGTTGTTGCTATCAGCATTGACGTTTTGTCTTAGCCAGCTTAGAGATCTTTCATTAATCTTCGTTAACTAGAAGATCAACGAGTTTCTACTATTCTTCAATTGCCTTAAAATCCTTTAAAATGGCGTTTTGGGAGCTGCCGATGATGTTGATATCATCAGCATACCCTAGAAACTGGACTTACTTACTTAAAATGGCGTTTCAGTCCGAGTGAACGAGTGCCTCAACCAACAAACTTCTTCCAGTCGGCTCGGTTACTAGCTATAGCTGTCTCCAGCTTCGCACACCAAGTTGGTTAAGGTTCTCTTCCACTTGCGTGCCCCACCTGCTACGCTGTCTTCCTCTTCCGGGGCAGAGCATTTATGTCCATTCGCTTTAGCTGACCAAGCCATTTTGTCGCTGGATTTTCACTTTTGTGGCTAGGTCGGTGTCGCTGATGTACAGCCCGTAGAGTTCGTTGTTTTATCTTCTTCTCCATTCCCTATCTATGCAGACGGGACCAAAAATCACTGGAAAATTTTCCTCTCAATACAGCCTAAAGCGTTCTCATTCACCCATTAATAATGACCATGCCTTTGCACCATACATCAGGACCAGGATGATTAGCGTCGTATACAGGGACACTTTAGTTGCTAGAGAGCGGGCTTTGCTTCTCAATTGCCTTCTTAGCCCAAAGAAACAGCGATTGACAAGAGTAGTTCTCCGTTTGATCTCAGCACTGGTATCGTTCGCTGAGTTGCTAGCGGAGCCTAGGTAGACAAAGTCTCTGGTCAACTCAATGTGTCTATAGTGACGTTCTGTCTAAGACCTCGATATTTAGTGTCCTTTCTTGTTGACAGCATAGATAAGGTCTTCCTTTATTCATCGTTGAACCGATATTCTTGGCTTCATCCTTAAGACACACATGCCAATATCGTCAGCGTATGGACTTTTGAAAGATTGTGACTCTAGTGTTGAGGTGAGAGTTTGGCACAGTTCTTTCAAGAACGATGTTGAAGTAGTCGTTTGATAGCGGGTCCCGGAAGCTGGACATATCTATTGAAATTATTGCCTCCAATTTTAACATCTGCCCTGCGCACGATTTGCTCCTGAATGAGATTGAAGAAATCACATTATAGTGCATCTCCTTGCCAAAACCCTGTCCTTGCTTGGAATAATTCGGAAGAGCTTTTCCCTAGTTGGACATTGCATTTGCATCACTTTTTTTCCAATGTCACCCAACACAACTGGATCAGTTTTTCTGGGATCCCAAGTTCAGCTATCGTCATATATAGCTCCTGATCATGAATTCGATATTATGCGGCTTTGAAGACGATGAATAGATGGTGAGTCCCAACTCCAAATTCGTTGGTTTGTTCCAGGATTGGCCTGAGGGTGGATACTTGGTCTATGTCTATGCTCGATCTGCCTGGCTGAAAGCTACACTGGTATTTGCGACTTATAGTCTTGCAAAACGTCTTGAGACGCTCATACATAACGTTGGATGGGATCTTGTACCTATACGACGTTTATCAGGGATATGCCTCGATAGTTCTTGCCTTTTTTTGTAGATCAGATACAAGAAGCCGCTAGATGAGTCATCGGGCGTGCTTCCTTCCATCCAAACATGGTTAATGGGTTGATGAATCATATCCAAAATAAATTGGTTGACCCAACAGCTCGTGGAGAACCAGGGCCTAGTGACTTACAAACTCTCAACGATTCCTGTGTGCGTGTTGTTGGCAGGAATGGAGGGGACTTACAGCTTTTGGCCGATTCCGAGCCGCTAGATGAGAAGCACTTATTGATGACAAGTCTAGCCTTGAAGGATTTGTCAGTTCCTCGCAAGAGGCAGTTCCTATGATAAAACATTTCCGTTTTTACGTGGCACTAACCATTATGCCACGATTACTGCGATGCGCTACACATCCCCTCCGTGCTTGAAGAGCTCCGCTGGTAAGCCATCAGATCCGGCGGCCTTTTTGTTCTTGAGCTTCTGCATTGCTAATTTTACCTCTTCTGTGCTGGGTGGTGGTACTGAGTCCTCATTGATTGGAGATGGGTTCGCTTCCCGTTTTTTTTCGCACTCTGATATCCATTAAGTAGCTGTTGGAAATGCTGCTTGAATATATCTGCTTTTTGATGACTAGAATACCATCACTGTTATGAAGAACCTCTGCGTTCCGGTTCTTAGGCGAGCAGCTAATTGCTTCCCCTTTTTTATTATAAAACTTTAAGGTGTTGTTTCGATTGCGAGACTCTTCGATCTCCTTGAGCTGGGAGGCTGCGTACACCCCCATGTAAACTAGGCGTTAGTACTTAGTGCGTAATACTATGGTCGAAAACTCGAGTCCTAAGGTAGAACTATAATCGTCAGAAGGGCACTGAAGCTAATGTCAAAAATCTACGAAAAGTAGCTTTTCGTATCGTCAAAAGGGAAACACACCCATACTGTACTTATCATCTATCTCTTTTTGACATTCCTTATTCACCAAATGCCAGTTTTACTTTAAAGATGTAGGCTTGGGAGGGCAAGTCACTTCCGAAAGCAAATGTGAACGAAACTAAAAATTGGGCTGGTGAAATTCTCCAAAAGTGTGCGTGCTTCTTTGAATTTTCAAATGTGACAAAGTTTTTCATTTTTTTAGAGAGAGAAAGAGAGAGCAGAGGAATTATGGGATTTTGGGTCAACACCTTTTGTGTCATCATCAACAACGATGAACGCAGAACAAGGATAAAAAGAAAAAAAAAACTTTTCCTTCCGGCAACGCCATGGGTCATTTAGATGAGGCTTCTTGCCCTGGGGTGATGAAATTTTTTTCTGGGAGAATGGCAAGTTTTGCCAAAAGACAGCAAAGTTAAAATAAAGTATGTACATATGTATATGTTGTACTATACATATAAAGATGACCTAAGAAGAGACGGCGGCGGCGGTGCTTTATTGTTGTTGTTATTTTCTAATAAAAAGAGAAAAATGTTCTTGTAGAAGCAGCTGCTTTACGATGTTGCCATAATGAGTGTTCAATGAAGGGAATCAGAGGATTTCATAAAGTTGAAAGTTTTGCCTTCATCTGTCGTGGCAGTGCGGTGCGGTGTAGCAGGAGCTGAAGGAACAATGATGAGGTGACAGAACCATCCTTTCAGTTGACATTTTATACAACAGAAAGTGATTTGTAATTTTACTTGAAGTTTTTTTTTTTTTTTGTCAAAAAAGTTCGACAAGAGTTTGTAAAATTTTAATCCATACTTTACGATATTAATTAATTCATAAACAATTTTTAAATAAATTATTATTTAACGTTCCTAATGTTGATTGCCGGTAGGAAATGTTATTTTTTGCAGTTTTGAATTTCGAAAAAAAGACTGTGGTGAAACTTTTGATCAAACGTAACACATTACGATAATATGGAGGACGAAAAATTGGATAATTTGCAATTCTGTTTGCGTTTTCAACTACAGTCTACACGAGCTTGGTCCGATGTTGTTTAACTTAAGTAGTTCATAGCGTTATTTTGTCGAAACAAATATTTTTTTGAAACTTGGCACCTAGTTTTTTGACACTATTTAAAATATTTAAGAAGTGACCAATAGGACATCCATTCCCTGCAGTGCAGTTGAACCTCTTCACGCAAAAACCATAAGCTCCTAATCAACCTGTACTCTTATTGACCCCACTAAATCGTACAACTTTAACGGTACACGTCACTTAAGGACGTTTTTTATTTAGTAACCATGGGGTTAGACAAGTCAGGGACGCAGTTCGATCTAGAATTTAAAACCCATTACAAATAGATTTTCCTGCAGTAACCTAACCATCCAACGAAGGTTTTCAGGAGCCACTTAGCCACTTTTCTGTTAACCCATTTTTAATTTTTAATAAAAGAATGTTTTGTTAAATGAAGAAAATTGAATGTTTTTGTTTCCATGAGCTATCGCTTCATTTTTTTGAAATTCCTAAAAGTATGCAACAAAATATACTCACCTATGTGGCTATTGAAAATATACAACCTAAAAACCACCTGTCATCGATGTACGAGTATGTGAATTGTGAATTAAGAACATTATACTGCCGGCCGTGTTAAAGCCTAGTACGCTGCTGATGCGAAACGAAAATTTTAGTTGGTCTTCAACAACACAACGAAATGCTTACGAAAACGCAGCGAACAAATATTCATTGACAGTTACACCAATTCAAAAATTTAAGACCAATGCAACTGATAAATAAAGAACACAGATAGCCACGCTGTAAATGTCATTTTCCGCACACAATAAATGGCCTGGGGGTCGATTCTCGATCTGTGAAACTGTGAAATGAAAACAAAGTTATAATTTCAGTTTTCACAGAGTCTTATCATCTTATCACTTCACAAATCACTCACAAAAAAGATTGTAAATAATTTTAGGCAAACAACAATTCGCAATAATCCATTTTCTTGCGAGGCAGTATCCTGTATCCTTCTCATGCATATTTGCATGTGCCTCAACCATTTGAATATATCAATTACCTATAACTTCCTTTTCCATTTGCAAATGCCAGGAGGGGGCAAACCAAGAACATTGAAAAGAACCTGTCAAGAAAATAGCGATATTTTGAAAACAATATCGAAGATAAAGATAATTTCAGATATATTCGGCCTGGCCAAGAGCTTAGGTGCTAGGAGGGCAAATTATGGACTCCTACAAAAAATGAGAAAACAAAATTAAATTTGTCATACAAAAAAAATATGTTAGTGGTGTGGTATTGCCCAGAGCCAGGTGGGGGGGGAGGGCAAGTGCAGTTACAAGTCTTCTTAAAAAAATTTAATAAATTATCACTTTCAGTAAAGGCTACCTGGGTGGGAAACCATTTTCAAAAAATGGTTATTAATGGTACCTCCATTTTTATTTTCGATTTTTCTTCAAAATGGAATGACTGATTTCAATATTTTTTCCTACCGAAGCTTCCAAAAAATATAGATAATATTGTGAATCAAAATAAAAAAAAAATATTTTTTGGATTTTTAAAAAAATAATTCAAATTTTAATTTTTGAAAATCAAATATTTCGAAGACGACATGATCCATTGTTTGTACTTAAGGGTTTCTTATTAAACTTCGTAAAATATTTTAAGAAGAAATTTACTTCTATGCAAAAATAACGGTACCTTCCATAGAATAGTTAAAAAACCTTGAGGGCAATTTTTTTTTCTCAAGAACGGCTCCTACGATTTTGATTATACTTTTCCGTATGCTCGAAATAGTGCGAAATTCTACAAAAAAATATAAAATTTTGCACTAAGCAATTATTAGTAGTACCTTTCATAGAATGGTTTCTTTTATTTCGTCATTTAGGTACGAGTAAAAAACAGAAACCCGTTATTTTTGACTTTTGATTTAGGGTAAGTTCGGGCATTATGGCGCACTTAACTTCAATCTTATATTACTCTACTACGGACCAAAATTTTTTAATTCAAATAAAATTTTTTATTAAATTTGTGAAAAACAAAACATATAAAATTAAAATAAGGATAACAATTCAAGCTTTTTGACAAAAAATAAATTAATTTAAAAATAGCTTAAAAAAAAACCATAATGCCCTACCTGTGGGCAATATGGCGAACCTGTGAGGGCGATATGGTGGGCAGGTTTTAATTTGTTATTAGCACGCCCGCAAGATTTTGTCCAGGGGGGGGCAGACACCAAACCAATTTTGAGATACATATTGAATTTTCGAAAAAAATGGGTATTCAAACAAATTTTTTTTTATGTTAATATGCAATATAATTTGAGCTTTTTGGAAGTTTTTATAAATAATTTCATTTAAATCCTTCAGTCTATAATGAAAAAATCCAAAATAACGATCTATCTTCTATGGGAGGTACTGTTCATAGTTGTCCAGCGTAAAATTATTTTATATTTAATAGTAGACCGCACTTATTTAACCACACAGGCCTTTTTTTTTGGAAGTTTTTGTATAAAAAGCAAGGTTCATAGAACAATAAAATATCATTCGTTCACTCGTGAAAAAATCAAAAGGGAATGTTATTTTTGATTCGATTAAAACCAAATTCATTTTCACGATCGAACCAAAAATGCTAGGATGTGGATCTATAAAATATGGTTCGTTCCGAATATATTATGCGAGTATTATTGAAGATCCATTCACGAATCTTTGAAATAAGAAATAAAAATGTAATTTTACGAAAGGAAAAAGGACAGTTTCAAAAAAAAAGTTTCGAAATCATTTGACCTTGATAGATTTCAATGAAATCGAATTGAGTGATTTCAATGAAACTGCCACATGTTATGGTGATGATGGTGCCATTTTTTGAAACACCGTTTTGAAAATATTCGTTTCTGTTATAATTCTGTCTCAGCTATCCTGTCAATTTGATTGAAGTCAACGAACAACGAAGTTGAGATTTTTTAAAGCACCCTGTTCTGAAAATATTTGTTCTTTTTTAATTCTGTATAAGCCATCACCTGTGTCAATTTCATTGAAATCTTTCAACACAACACAACAACGAAGATATAGTAGGTACTTTTCCATTTTCTTGAGAAAAAATGGGTATTCATACACCTGTCAAAACTTGTATGGAAAATTTGACAGATTTACGCAGCTTACAACTTTACTACGTTTATGAATAACCTTAATATCCTACTCATACTCATCCATATTTGGGTTTGCCAAATTCGTAATTTGCATTCCACTTGCCTCCCACTTGCTTTCCACTTGCTTGTCTCCCAATTCGCTTCTCAACTTGCTTCACTACTGGCTTCAAAAATTCCATGCCAGTTGATGAGCAAGTTGCTTCGGTTTGTATGTGTTAGTTTACAAATGAGTATGTATGAGTACTTGCCCGTGTGGCCTCGGGGAAAAAATTAAAATTAATGCTGAGGTAAATATATTTTTTATTAAGTGCAGGCCGACCATAAACAAAAATAATCAATTCTCCGGCACTATAGGCCCCTTTCACACAAGGAAACTGAGTTGCTAGCAACTTTCAATTCCAGGGTGAGAAGCAGAGAATATCAAATAGGTAAAGAAGCCAATCCTTCGTACGTTTCACCCTCCAAAACCCATTTGTGTACATTGTTGTATTTGTAATTTCATTTCGTGTCGAAGAATAGATGTGAACTGCAACAACAGCCGTTTTCCTTTGGAGGTGGCAAAGTACTTGTGAGTAGATGAAAACCATAATCTAGTACTACCAACTGCACATGCTCTAATGTGCGAGTAAATAAATTTTACATGGGAAAGCAGTTTGATGTGTTCCATTGAAAAAAGCTAGCAAAGTACTTCGCCACCTCCAAAGGAAAACACTTAACAACAAGGCCTGCGCTGAATGATGTGCTCAATGACGATTTGATTCGATATGTGCGTTTTGTCATTGCTTTTCACTAATACACTAGTCAACAATATTAAAGGAACAATTTTTTTTCCAATTTTTGATAGCGTTTTTTGAAGAGCTGTATCTTTGTGACGAGTGGTCGTATTGAGTTGAAATAAATAGCATTTTACAGCTTTACGTTTTTTGTTTCGAGATTTGTTTGCAAAAAAATTTTTTTGAAGTACCGTTATTGCATTATTGCAAAAAATGAGACGAGACAACAAAATTATTTTGTTTTTATTTTTTTTGAAGGTCCTCATTTCTATGGATAAATTTTTTTGAGTCAATTAAATGTCATAATCAGATTCCTTGTTTATTCAGCTTCAATTCAGTTTTTTTTGTTGTTTTCGTACGATTTTTTTTGACATGGTTTATCTGACTTTGAATGAAAAAAGATACTTTTAGCCTTGATTACCAATATCTCAGCAAATATTGATGTTATAAAAAATTCAAAGACAGTTTTGGAAATTTGAAAAAGCGTTTTACAAGATTTTTTTATGATTTTGTAAACATTTTTTTTTTTACCGTTCACCGTTAGTTTAAAAAAAGTACTAAAAACCGACGTTTTGTGGTCTTTTCGTAAATCTTTTTTTTTCGTTGCAATTATTGACAAGAAAACCGCAATTCCAGTGGATTTTTTTCACAGTTTTGCATTAGTTAGATACTTTTTTGAATGGAAATGAAATAAAAATTACATTTTTCAAAAAAAAAAAAAAATTAAAAAATCAAGTTTTTTTGTTTGAAATTTTTTTTAAATTAATTTTTTTTATTTTTTTGTTTAATGTACTTTTTATTTAATTTCAATTCAAAAAAGTATCTAACTAATGCAAAACTGTGAAAAAAATCCACTGGAATTGCGGTTTTCTTGTCATTTTGATGACGACTACGCATTGTTTAGGAACACCACAATTTGTTCCTTTACCTGGTTTGTAAGACTTTGAAGTTTTGGTGAGGAAAAACGGTTCCATGAATCAATTTGAAAATTTACAAGAATATTGATATATTAATAGTCTATAAATTAGCATACCAACACAAGTCATGCAATCAATATTTGCAACGAAAAAAAAAAGATTTACGAAAAGACCACAAAACGTCGGTTTTAAGTACTTTTTTTAAACTAACGGTGAACGGTAAAAAAAATAATTTTTACAAAATCATAAAAAAATCTTGTAAAACGCTTTTTCAAATTTCCAAAACTGTCTTTGAATTTTTTATAACATCAATATTTGCTGAGATATTAGTAATCAAGGCTAAAAGTATCTTTTTTCATTCAAAGTCAGATAAACCATGTCAAAAAAAAATCGTACGAAAACAACAAAAAAACTGAATTGAAGCTGAATAAACAAGGAATCTGATTATGACATTTAATTGACTCAAAAAATGTATCCATAGAAATGAGGACCTTCAAAAAAAATAAAAACAAAATAATTTTGTTGTCTCGTCTCATTTTTTGCAATAACCCACTAACGGTACTTCAAAAAAGTTTGTTTGCAAACAAATCTCGAAACAAAAAACATAAAGCTGTAAAATGCTTTTCATTTCAACTCAATACGACCACTCGTCACAAAGATACAGCTCTTCAAAAAACGCTAACAAAAATTGGAAAAAAATTTGTTCCTTCAATATTGTTGACTAGTGTACTTTGCAAATCTAATACATCAGTTGTTTGTTTCAGCTTGTAGGCAAATCAAATTGACAGCTGAGGATTGGCTTCTTTAATTGATATTTTTTGGTGAGAAGGGCTGAAGAAAAGATGGGTGAACAAAATCTCCCCGGTCGAGTATTTGAAGATATTTTTTGACATTTCCTTTCACACCTAGGTTAGTTGAGTACAACCAATAGGCTTTCAAAGGAAATTTCAAAAATTTCCTACTTACTTACTACTTACATTTGCTGTCAAAAACCATAGGAGCAAAAAACCCAAGTTTGAGAAACTTGGTGAAAATTTCACATTATAAAATAGGCACAAGATATATATCTCTGTCCTGTACATTTCTTAAAGAAACGGGGTTTCATATTTACTTGCAATATATGTAGGTACTATAAGGCAAGTTTTGGATTCTTGCGAAAAAAAAATTGAGATAACAATCGAACATGATATTACGATGACAGAGAACACCAAAAAAGTGGGTGGCACATTCTGTCTGTTTGTTTATCTGTCTGTCTGTACAGCCTAAACGGCTCGATCGATTTTCTTCAAACTTGGTACATAGTGGTTTTTGGTGATTATGCCCAAACGTTTTTTTTCATTTTTTTTAGAACCAAAAATAACGGTACCTGCCATACAATTTTTTCTTAGCAATTTTACATAATCGTATTTTTCCCTTAAACGGCTCGACAAAATTTCTTAAAAAAAAATTACATTAATTTATTTTAGGGTGGAAAACCATTTTTCAAAATAAATGGTACCTCCCAAAGAACCATTTTTTTAATTTTTGATTTTCTCCAAAACAGTACGATTTATTTCAATTTTTTTTTTTATACAAAAGCTTCCTAAAAATATAAATAGTTTTGTGTACCAATATTTTTGAAATATATTTTTTGGATTTTTAAAAAATGTTCCAAATTTTTTTTTGGAAAATCAAATATTTCGAAAAGAATGTAATCGATTTTTTTGAAACTCGATAGAGTTTTTTAGTACTTTCTAAAATATTTTAATAAAAAATTTAACATTTATGAAAAAATAACGGTACCTTCCATACAAAAGTTAAAAAACGGCAATGGATAATATTTTTTTGCTCAAAAACGACTCCTACGATTTTGATTAAACTTATTTCATATACTTAAATTAGTACGATCCTATCAAAAATTACAAAATTTCACACTTAGCAACTATTTATAGTTCCCGTCATAGAACGTATTTTTTTATTTTGAATTTTCCCGTTATCGGCTAAACGGATTTTTTTTGAAAATTCGATATCTCAAAAACGGGTTGACAATTTTTTTTTACAAAATTTGTTTTTACATACACATAAATATATACTTTAGATTTGTATACCAAAATTTGCTCTAAAAAATGTTTTAAGAATTTTATATATGTATGTATGTATACATAAAAAATTATTTTTATTTATTAGATTTTTTTTTTCCATACAATCATATTCAATCAAGAATTAAGATGACATTCTTTTTTTTCACCTCAAACCGTCAAAAGAGTTTTTTAGCCAATTTAAATGTCGTATTTCATGCTTCTCTACATTTTTCTCTCACAATTTCCATATTTTTATAAACAATTTTCTTCGGCAAATACACTCCACTCCAACTTCAAGCTGTGAACAAAATATCCATATTTCCAACAATAGCGAAACTAAGGCTATTTTCAGGCATATTTGGCCTGATCCAGAGCCAGAGGGGGCAAATCATGAACCCCGACAAAAAAAGCAAGTAGGTATTTGTTAAAATTCAAAGAAAAAAATGCAAGTTGCGTGGTAATGCCAGGGGGGCAAAGTATTAACTCAATAATGAAGCTGTATTATCCAAACATATCGAAACTAAGGATAATTTCAGATACATTTGGTATGATCCAGAGCCAGGAGGGGGCAAATCATGAACCCTGACAAAAAAAGACAAGTAGGTAGTTGTTAAAATTCGTAGTACAAAAATGTGGTAATGCCAGGAGGGGGCAAACCATGGACTCAATAAAGAAGCTGTATAGAAAATATCCATATTTTCCAACAATATCGAAACCAAGGATATTTTCAGGTACATTTGGTATGATCCAGAGCCAGGGGGGGGGGGGCAAATCATGGAGAGAAGGCAAAGTATTTGTTAAAATTCAAAGACAAAAATGAAAAATTTCTTAGTTGTGTGGTATTGTCCAGAGCCAGGGGGGCAACTGCCCCCCCTTGCCCCCCCTTCCGGGCGCCTATGCCCACATCCGTCACAAGTGTTTTTAAATGCAGTACAAGAGTCGTGAGACCACTGACCACAAACGATACACTGCATCCATTCGTCTGTTTTTGCTTTGAGTCTTCAAAACAACCGGCACAAATGTTTCCTCCAAAATCTATTTTTTTAATGGGTATTGGGACATATTAAGTATGAAACTAATTTTACCTGTAAGCTTGATAAGGGCATTATGGCGCAGTCGCACCATATAACGAGGCGCATTCGCGCCATAATGCCCCTACCGCATATGCGCCATATTACATAATGTACAAACATTCTCGGTACATTAAACAAAAAAAAGTTATCATTTCTTTTTAAATATTTCCCGTTACACAAGAAAATGAAAACTGTACTCTGCATTCCACTGTTCATATCAAACATGGGCGCTGTCTATTTACAGAGATACACAAAGTCAAACTCAAAGCAAAATTATAGTAGATCTCAGAATCGATAAATTTTTTGTGTTTCCTTTTTTTTGTTGTACAAAACTAGTCGTATCGGTTAACGATCGTAGCTCGGCATGTATTCGGTGAAGACTGAAGTTTTTGCATAGTTCTTCTTTTTATTAGAGTTTTGAAAGTGTGGTTTTTGCGTGGTGCGCCATAATGGCCACTGCGCCATAATGCCCGAAGTTACCCTAATTCTTTAATTAATTATATTTTTATAACGGTAAATCTTAAAGCAAAATTGTATACCTATATTTTTGCGTAAGAGGTTAAAATATCTACATACATTACTTCAAATACTTTCCGACAACGTTTACCGTTAAAGAGTTACTCCCGAAAAACCGACATTTTTCCTCAATTTACCATTTTTGACATAGCTTTATTTTTTTGTAGAGAATTGCATGATCTACGAAGCTTACTTATATTATTTTTCGATATCAGTCACCGTTGTAAAGTTATAGGCCAAAAATCAACTTTTTTGACATTTGACCTCGATGACTTTGTATGCTCAAGTGGGATTGACGGGGACTTTTGGCAGTTGATTTGTTATACTAAAAGGAAGGTCTAAACCAATTTTAAGTCTTATCGGAATTTTGACTATGTGAAATGTCTATTTTGACGGGACTATGTCTGCAATTGAAATTCCTAATGGAATTCGTCTTCGAGCTTTGAAAAATCATTTAAATTTGTTTATATATGTATGTATGTAGGTTCCTACATTCTCTTACAATTTCAAAATCTTCCAATGAATAATTAACATTTCAGAATTGATAAATTACCGTGAGACAGATACATTTTCTTGATCACTTTCGCTTTTCCACTTATTTCACTTTCATCGACAGGCGACGATTGATGATACACAATTTTCTAAGCGCTCGCTGACTTTTTTGTCTTTTTGCTATGTAGAAACACTCAGTGACATTTGATTGATGACAGATATTTAACAAAAAAATTAGATACATAATATGTAAGTACATATGTATGCAAAATTGAGAACTAATAAGTTGTGAATTAGTTACGCAAAAACCAAATTAATTGCGTTTGGGAAAAAAGGGTGTCCTGTTACATTATTAGCAAGACAGCCATTTTTAAAATTTGTTTTTTGCGTAACTAATTCGCAATTAATTCGTTCTCAACAACCATTTTCTTTTTTGGATTTTTATCTTCATTTTTGATAAATGTGATCTGCTAAGTTCATATGAAGTCAGTAGGACACCTATTTTCTCTAAAACTAAAAACGCAATAAATTTCGTTTTTGAGTAACTAATTCGAAATAATTAGTAACTTATAATACGAAAATTTTAATCTGAATTTCCATTAGTGTCCTTGTAACTTCATAACATCTGACAAAGAACAGTACAACAGTAAACCTATTGTGTTAAACTTTGTCGAAAAAGATTGTGAAAAAAATCAGCTTCAATCAAGAAACCCAAAGTGTATGTTTGTAGTTCATATAATTCTCACCGGTAATTTATTCCTTGGCCTCTCCATCTGTCCACCCATATAAAAATTATCATTATTTATATTTAGTTTAAAAGATAAAAATAAAAACAAAAAGAATTCACCATGTGTGATTTAGTTATTTCTTGTCTTTTTGCAGTCCAGAATATTCATATCGCAAGAACCACAACAAAAAAATGAAACATCATCGGCAATGAATTGACAAACGCCAGCGTCAGGCCGTCAAGTTACGCAAACGCGACTCCAAATCCAAAAAAAAACAGAGTCCCAAAGGCAATTCCCCACATACTTATAATAACCGTTTACAAATACTTTGCCGGTTGGTTTTTATTCTACATTTATTCGATGAAAATTATTCGCTACCACTGCACTATGCTGTGAATAATTCTTGCTGAAATGTATCTTTTATAATAATTATATCAAGTGTATCCGAAGAGCGAAAAGATATTATTGTTGTTTTGTTGCGAATTTCATCGCCAACCCGCCTCCTTTTTTCGTGTTGTCTTTTTTTGTTGTGTTTTTGTTTGTTTGTGTCGAATGCGTTGGAAGTAATTATTTATCCGGGTTAATTTGAAAATGTATTTTATTAATTTTTTTTCCTTTGGTTTTTATTATTTTTTATGGTTTTATGGTTCGATTCGGTAGGTATTTGTATCTAAAGATGAAGATGACGATGCGGGATCTTTCCAGATATCGCAATCGCATAGATGTTTGTCTTTCTGAATGTCTGAGAGTTCTGATTTTCGTCGGTTGGACAAAAAACGGTCGCAGTCGCGTAGTGCAAGAATTTGGAAATACAAAGCGCGAAAGTGTCTGAGAAAATTTGTTTGCGTGTCGTTAAGGTTATTTTTTTGTGGTTCGTACGGGAATGTTTTGTAGTTGATGGTTTGTGTTGTTTTTTTTTGTTTGTATCTACCAAGTGTAAGTGATTTTGCAGTGATGGAATGTGCTGATTTCAGCACAAAATATGTTCAATCCTTAAGGTTTTATGAGCCCTTAGGTATTTGTCGAAGAATTTGTGAATTTATATGGAAATGTCTGTTTTTGCTTGTGTCAATGATCTCGTCTGTTGATCAAAAAAACAAAGTGAATTTGTGAGAAAACCAAATCGTCCTTTTTGATCCAGTAAAAATGTATATTGCCTGGATAAAGAAAAAAAAATTTAAACATGATAAAGTTCTTGCTATTTACTATACCTACTTGAATTATGACTCTAATAGCTTCATCGGATGGAAGTTGGAATACCTACCTACCTATTAGGTCATGTTTGTTTGTGTAGGATTATGTGCAAGTATTTATTTTTAGGAATATACCTATGTCCCATAGTTCATTTTTAAGAAACAAAAGAAGCACAACAAACACGGGCTATTCAGATCTGATTCGTTTACGGACCAATACAAAACCAACATGGAAACAAAAAATATCAACAATGTACCTATCTTTTCAGGGGGAAATACAAAAAATACAGGGATGTCATTTTTAATATGTAGGTACCTACCTTAGATAATATTTTATTAAATTTCTGTTTTAAACCTACATTTACTTATAAATTTATCAATATCGAACGCAATGCTTTTATAAATGGTGTCCCAAAATTAACGAAAAATTTGAATTTGCCGCCATTTGTGTAGGCAGCTAAGTTTTGACAACTGTTAAATAAAATGCACGACTGGGTCGCAGGTACTTTCTCTTAAGTTCAAGTATCTTAGAATTTAAGAAATTGAATACCTACATAAGAACATGTATTATGCGACAACATTTTTTAAAGTATGGAATTCGTTCTTTAAAATGCTAAAACAACTCTTTAATGGTAGTTTGAGTTGAAGACGTCCATTTATGTAGGTATGTCATCTTAATTCTTCTAGAGGGTTCTTGTACCTATACAATTTTTATTTTAATCCGATCGGTAGCTAAGCAAAATACTTTTTTTTTAAATATTCTAACAAGGTTAACAAAACTTTCAGTAGCATTTTGATTTTTACTTGCGATTATAGGTACTATAAGTACGGTGACCATATTTCTTTGAGCAAAACCCGGGACAAAAAGTGAACAGTTTTTAAAGTGAAAAAATTTTACTTTTCTATCATTTTTATCAAGTAATATCTAAAATTAAGTTATTATCTATTAGAATAATTCAGTCTTCTGTTAACAAAGCAACTAAGGGCCAGTTTTTCAGTGCCGAGTTAACCCTTAGTTTAATTCAGAGTTAGCTTATCCTGTGCCTACGTTCTGTAACTCTCGCATCGAAAAAACTGGTCGAGAAACGATGAAAATTGAAACAAAATGCATGAGTTTTGTTCCATTTTTCAATGTTTCTCGACTGATTTTATCGATGCGAGAATAACAGAACGTACATAGGTACTGAAAATAAGTTAACCTTGAGCTATTTCAGAAGTAGTTTTTTAGTTGAGGATTAATTTATGCTTTCAGCTGTTAATAATCTATTGAAATAGATGTTCGACAGTACGATACATGGATATCACAATCGAAATCGCCATCGTGCCACAATTGAGAGTTTATATCCTGAGTTAACTCGCCAAATTAGGTAAATTAACTCGGAGTAAACATAGGACTTATATTTATGGAAAAACACGTTTCTGGAGTAAACTTAGGTTTAGGATGAGATCACACTGAAAAACTGACCCTAAATTTTTAAATAATACATTTAAGTTAAATGTAAATAATATACCTGTAGCTAAAAAGTAACGTTCCGTAATGCACACTAAGCAAATTTTAAAACATGTTTCTTTGTTTTCAAAACAAGATTTTTGGAAAAAAAAAATGAATTAATGAATGCGTTCAGTGGGCATTCAAATATAATTTTTTGTATTTATTTAAATTATATGAAACTTAAGAGAATGTACAAATACGGGACAAATAACTAAATACGGGACACTTGTACGTCCCGGGTTTCTTAAAAAAAAAACCGGGACAGGCTATACAAATACGGGACTGTCCCGGTAAACTCGGGACGGATGGTCACCGTAACTAGTTATAAGGCAAGTTTTGGATTCGTGAAAAAAAAAAATTTTGAGATAACAATCAAACATGATATTACGATGATAGAGGACACTAAAAAAGTGGGTGGCAAAATTCTGTCTGTCTGTCTGTCTGTTCGTCTACAGCCTAAACGGCTCGATCGATTTTCTTCAAACTTGGTACTTAGTGGTTTTTGGTGATTCTGCCGACACGTTTTTTTTCATTTTTTTTTTTAGAACCAAAAATAACGGTACCTGTCATACATTTTTTTTTGGCAAATTTACATAATCGTATTTTTCTCAAAAACGGCTCAACAACTTTTCTTAAAAAAAATTCAATAAATTTATTTTAGTAAAGGCTTTCTTTGGGTGGAAAACCATTATTCAAAAATGGTTATTAATGGTACCTCCCAAGGAACCATTTTTTTTTAATTTTGATTTTCTTCAAGATGGTATGACCGATTTCAATTATTTTTTTTATACAGAAGTTTCCAAAAAATGTTAATAGTTTTGTGTACCAACATTTTTGAAAAAATATTTTTTGGATTCTTAAAAAATATTTCAAATTTTTTTTGGAAAATCAAATATTTCGAAAACGGCATCATAGATTTTTTTGAAACTCGATATTTAAGACTTTTTAAGTACTCTCTAAAATATTTTTAGAAAAAAATTTACATTTATGAAAAAATAACGGTACCTTACATACAAAAGTGAAAAAACCGAAAAGGACAATATTTTTTTGCTTGAAAACGACTCCTACGATTTTGATTAAACTTTTTTCATATACTAAAATTAGTACGATTTACTACCTTTATTTACTTTCCAACTATTAATAGTACCTGTCATAGAACGTATTTTTTTATTTTCAGTTTTCTCGTTATCGGCTGAACGGATTTAGATGAATTTTTTTATGTAAAAATTTCAGATAAAATCAAATAATATTGCATATCAAAATTTTCAAAAAAAATGTTTTTGGATTTTTAAAAAAAGTTTCAAACTTTTTTTTTGAAAATTCGATATCTCAAAAACGGCTTGACAATTTTTTTTCAAATTTTGTTTTTATATACACAGAAATATATACTTTAAATCTGCATACCAAAATTTGTTCTTTAAAATGTTTTAAGAATTTTATATATAAAAAATTAATTTAAAAAAAACCGCTCCAACGATTTTAAATTTTTTTTCCCATACAATCATATTCCATCATGAATTAAGATGGCATACTTTTTTTTCACCTCAAACTGTCAAAATAGTTGTTTTAACTAATTTAAATGTCGTATTTCATGCTTCTCTACATTTTTCTCTCATAATTTCCATGTTTGTATATACAATTTTCTTAAACTCGTAGTGTCTTGAACATAAGAGCAAGTACGTGCGACCCAGTCGTGCATTTTATTTTTTTTTAAATCCAAAAAATATTTTGTTGGATATTTTGGTACACAATAGGTACTAACTGAACTTTTTGAGAGCTTCTGAATAAAAATTAAAATGTAGGACTGAGTCGCACGTACTTGCTTTTATGATCAAGATGCTGGATGTTTAAAAGAATTGTATGTAATGCCATGTATGTATGTGCATTAAAAGAGAAAAATTTTAAAAAGCATGAAATACGATATTTTTATTTAGCTAAAACAACTCCTTTGATTTTGAGATGAAAAAAGAGAATGTCATTTAAATTCTTGTTGATATAAAATTATATGAAAAAAAAAATTTATCGTTGGAGCATTTTTTTTTTTTAATAATTTTTAATGTATCAACTTCTTAAAACATTTTTAAGAAAACATTTTTGTATGCAAATCAAATACAGAATTAATTTATCTGCATATAAAAATAACAATTGAATATGAAGAAAATTTGAAAAGAAATTCTTCTGTTTAACTTTGAATTATATAAAAATAACATTTCAAACAAAATTGTCAACCCATTTTTGAAGTATCGAATTTTCAAAAAAATGTATTAAAACTTTTTTTTAAAAGTAAAAAAAAAAACGTTTT
The DNA here is from genome assembly GCA_963921185.1 of Dasysyrphus tricinctus. Lineage (NCBI taxonomy): Eukaryota > Metazoa > Arthropoda > Insecta > Diptera > Syrphidae > Dasysyrphus > Dasysyrphus tricinctus. The sequence goes on from OY992531.1 coordinate 200,131,314, forward strand.
GTCCATAATGCAACGCAGGTTTATCCTCAAACCCATAAACAAAAATGCAGGACTGCGCAACTAACATTTCAGCTTCGGTTCGGCCTAACTGAATAGGCTTTCTGATTTCCTTAAGACATTTGTAAAATTTCGTTAAGCATAAAAAGGAGAATATTATAGAACTTCGAAAATGATTTCGGAAAATCTTCTTGGAGACCCAGTACGCAGATCTTTTAAAAGCTTCAAATTCTATACGATCTATAAGAAGTTTTAACGAGCGCTATTCGAAATCTTAGTGAAATTATGGTTTTGACAGATAGCTTCAGAAATGTTTCTATAAAAGTTAACACGCAAGTGTAATAGAAAGTCTTATAATACCTATTAGAAGCCGACAATACAGCTCTTACAGAGGTTGTAGGAAAATGGGGGAAAAAATATAATTCTTTTTACTTTCGATTTCTTTTGAGTGATTTTTACCGCATTTAATGTTTGTTAAAAACCTGAAACTATTATTTGTTTTCAATTATTTGTTAATTAATGAATTGGAAATAATTATAAAACACAAAGATTTTTCTTACCCATCTAGGAATCGAACACGGAACTCAGCCATCTAAGATATAAAATGGAAGATGCAAAAACTTAAGCAGTATTTTCCAGTCTTACATGCTGGCTCCACTCATGAACGATGTCCAACATCCAAACCACAATCCAATCAGCAAACTGATTTGTATGGATATGTCACTGCACGGACATGTATTTTTGAGACTCCATTGTTTTTTTTTAAACATGTTCATAATCCAATATCCAACCATGGCTCATGCTAAGTGGAGCCGCCATGTTAATAACAAATTTTTACTCCGTTCACACGAAAAAACAAGATGTACACAATTTTTTTTTTCAAATCGCTTGTTTATTATTGAAATGAAAATCTGAAGAACTGAGTGGTTGATTTTAAATTCAATCGCCCATTGCCTGAGGTTAAGTCTAAGATTTTGATTTTTCAAAATTTCGTCTTCGCTTTCTGTTAAACAAATCATTGAACTCGTGTGTGTTACCCCTCATAAAAGTTTCGCCTCTCATGGTGGTACTGGGGTTCATATCTAAGTAGTGTATGAATATTTATATTTAAAAGAAAATTATTAACAGTGAAACAATGAAACACACTTAAATCTTCTGGCTCTGGAAATATTTGATTTATCGATGAAAGATTTATTAAATCTGAACTTTCTTGCCGTCGTTGTCTTTCATCTGCATTCTTTTGAAGATCTAAGGGACGAGCTCTCTGGAGCATTAAGGAACGTCTCTCCACAAGGGATCTATAATTATTTCCCGACTTTTTAATTTTTTTTTCCACGAAGTACATATATTAACACAAAAAAAAATTTCACAAACAATTTATTCAATAAACGTTTTGCTATCAATGACTTCATTGAAATGACTTTGACAGATTTGAGTCTCTTTAGCATAAAGACTGACATTTTCTATTATGGTTAATAAAATCTGAGAAGTCTCTGCGAAGTATTCGATAAGTCTTCCAACAAATTGTAACCGAAGCTTTTTGAAGACCAAATGACAGGAACTTCAATTAAATTACTCCTTACAATTCTTTTAGAGTGACAGCTTCACGTTTCTTCGTTAATGTTATTTACAGAGGTCTATCCGAAACAAAGACAATAGTCTCGTTAAATTTTCTATATCAAGCTTTCAAACGACGTAAAAGAAGCAGTTATTGAAATCATGACTTCTATTAGTAATTTATTTTTGATGGAAACTTTATAGAAGCTTTATACATATCCAGACTTGCAGCATATCAATATTTCTAAGCTAATAGAAACTGAAATGTTAGTTGGGTGGGTCGTACGAAATTGCTCTTATGTTCAAGACACTGTGGTTTAAAGAAAATTGTATAAACAAACATGGAAGTTATGAGAGAAAAATGTAGAGAAGCATGAAATACGACATTTAAATTGGCTAAAACAACTCTTTTGACAGTTTGAGTTGAAAAAAGAATTCCATATTAATTCTTGATTGAATATTATTGTATGGGGAAAAAATTAAAATAATTGGAGCAGTTTTTAAAAAAAATATTTTTGTATATACAGAGTGTCCCGGACCTGAGTGGAAGTATTTCAGGGGGTGGTTCTTTGGGTTATTCTAAGAAAAAAATTGTATAGTTGGAAAGTTGCAGTTGAAGTTGGGCAGTTTCTGAAACATTGACTTCAAATGCAAAAAAAAACATTTAAAATCAACGAAAACACATTTAATAATTTGTTATAATTTTTTTGAAAGTTAATACTCCATTCTTGTATTAAGTTTTTAAATCAAGTTGTTTAAGCGAATAATTTTTGAGAAATTAAATTTCAAATTCAAAATTTAAAAAAAAAATTGTGATTTTTTTTTTCTTAAGTCGATATTTTTCAAAATTTTACGTAATTAAGGGCATTTTTTGAGTTCAATATTCAATGCCTTCATTATTTTTTAGTCCATTACCAAAAACCAAATGTAAAAACCTTTCTTAGTTTTTGAGAAATTAAGAAAAAACAAAAGGTACTTTTCCCGAATAAGCCTGAAAAAATGAATTTATTCATGAATTATCCATAATTTAACCCTTTTTCGGGCTTTTGTGGGAAAAGTACCTTTTGTTTTTTCTTAATTTCTCAAAAACTAAGAAAGATTTTTACATTTGGTTTTCGGTAATGGACTAAAAAATAATGAGGGCATTGAATATTGAACACAAAAAATGCCCTTAATTACGTAAAATTTTGAAAAATATCGCCTTAAGAAAAAAAAAATTACAATTTTTTTTTTAAATTTTGACTTTGAAATTTAATTTCTCAAAAATTATTCGCTTAAACAACTTGATTTAAAAACCAAATACAAGAATGGAGTATTAACTTTCAAAAAAATTATAACAAATTATTAAATGTGTTTCCGTTGATTTTAAATGTTTTTTTTTGCATTTGAAATCAATGTTTCAGAAACTGCCCCTCCCTGCCTCAGGGAGGGGAGATGCAACTTTCCCCCCATACAATTTTTTTCTTAGAATAACCCAAAGAACCACCCCCTGAAATACTTCCACGCAGGTCCGGGACACCCTGTATAAAATTCTTAAAACATTTTTAAGAACAAATTTTGGTATGAAAATCTAAAGTATATATTTATGTGTATATAAAAACAAAATTTTCAAGAAAAATTGTCAACCCGTTTTTGAGATATCGAATTTACAAAAAAAAAAATTGAAACTTTTTTTTCAAATACAAAAACTTTTTTGTTGAAAATTTTGATTTGCAATATTATTTAATCTTATCTGAAATTTGTCTTTACAAAAATTCATCTAAATCCGTTGAGTCAATAACGAGAAAATTCAAAATAAGAAAATCCGTTCTATGACAGGTACTATTAATAGTAGTTGCTAAGTGTAAAATTTTATAATTTTTGGTAGTAGATTGTACTACTAATTTTAGTATATGAAAAAAGTTTAATCAAAATCGTAGTAGTCGTTTTTGAGAAAAAAAAAATATTTTCCTTTGCGGTTTTTTAACTTTTTTACCGTTATACCGATATAGGTACTATAAAACAAGTTTTGGATTCGTGCAAGAAAAAATTTTTTGAGATAACAATCAAACATTATACCGATACAGGAAAATTAGACTTTCACTTCGAAAAAATTGCGACAAGGCTGAATTTTGATTTAGTGGTTTATTATGAAGTCTTATGCATTTCCTGAAAAGTACCCTAAATTTGGCAAGGGGCTAAATTTTTTAGGGGGGGTGAAAGGGGTTGAAGTTCAGTTTTTTGGGAATTGCTCCTAAACTATCGGTTTTATTGAAAAAATATGAAGGTATATATGGTCCATAGTGATAATAGAGGACTTATTTTACAGACAATTAAGAGCAGTTCAAAATATACTCTAAACATCTTCAATCAAATTCACAAATAAGCGAAAAACCTTAAAAAACGTCATTTCATCCCCCTCATTTGAGGTATAGGTGACCTTTGATCCGCTGTTACTTTGAGAATAATAAACTAACAGAGCTGTTTAATGGCTCATTTTTTAGATAATTTAATCGTCTGAAATCTGTTCTTTGGTCATTTCTTTGAAAAACGCAATTTCACTGAGATATTAAACAAAAACAAAATCACCCTTGTTTTCAAGATGGCGACCATTGCCTTTCCCCTACCACCCTAAAAACTTGATTTTACATTTAGCAGTAGTTGTTAAGCACAAAACCAAATGTGCCCAGCGATAAACTAAAATTTTATAAATTATTTGGACTAATTTCACTGCACCATGGAGTTCTTGAACGTTATTCTCTGAATCTATTGGTTCTACGGAAAAAAGTATGTTAACATTTTTTGTGTAGAATTTTGAATGCCATACAATTTTTTTAGCAATCTTATAAAATCGTATTTTTCTCAAAAACGGCTCAACAACTTTCTGTAACAAAATTCAATAAATTTATTTTAGTAAAGGCTTCCCTTGGGTGGAAAACCATTTTCAAAAATGGTTTTTATTGGTACCTCCCAAAAAATAATTTTTTAATTTTTGATTTTCTTCAAAACGGTACGACTGATTTCAAATATTTTTTATACAGAAGCTTCCAAGAAATATAAAAAGTTTTGTGTACCAATATTTTTGAAAAAATATTTTTGGATTTTTAAAAAATATTTCAATTTTTTTTTTTTGGAAAATCAAATATTTCGAAAACGACAGGATTGATTTTTTTGAAACTCGGTACTTAAGATTTTTTTTAGTTACTATCTAAAATATTCTTAGAAAAACTTTTATATTTATGAAAAATAACGGTACCTTCCATATAAAAGTTAAAAAAAACCGCAAAGGAAAATATTGTTTTGCTTAAAAACGACTTCTACGATTTTGATTAAACTTTTTTCATATACTAAAATTAGTACGATCTACTACCAAAAATTATAAAATTTTACACTTAGCAACTGTTAATAGTAGGTACCTGTCATAGAACGTATTTTTTTATTTTGAATTTTCTCGTTACTGTCTAAACGGATTTGGATGAATTTTTTATGTAAAAATTTCAGATAAGATTAATTAAAATTGCATATCAGAATTTTCAACAAAATTTTTTTTAGATTTAAAAAAAAATTTCAAGTTGTTTTTTTGAAAATTCGATACCTCAAAAACGGTTTGACAATTATTAAAAAATTTGTTTTTATACACACAAAGATATATACTTTAGATTTGCATACCAAAATTTGTTCTTAAAAATGTTTTAAGAACTATATATAAAAAAAATATTTTTTAAAAAACCGCTCCAACGATTTAATTTTTTTTCCATACAATCATATTCAATCAAGAATTAAAATGGCATTCTTTTTTTTCACCTCAAACTATCAAAAGAATTGTTTTAGCCAATTTAAATGTCGTATTTCATGCTTCTCTACATTTTTCTCTCATAACTTCCATGTTTTTATATACAATTTTCTTAGACCCATAGTGTCTTGAACATAAGAGCAAGTACATGCGACCAAGTCGGCATTTTATTTTGTACACGAAGCGAATCCCACCAAAGGCAAGTAAAGTACCTGGCGTGAATGCCAGGTTAGCAATTTAATAAATGAAATTCCTCCACCAAGCAATAATAGTTGCAGCCGACTTTCACATACAAAACTCGAAACGAGGCAGGCAACTAATTGCCAAAGTTGGCCTCTTCATCTTCAATATTACCTTCTAAGTAACTGAGTTCTCATTATTTTCGTATTTTGTTTTCAGCTAAGATGGATAATCCCGAATTTTGGCTAGAATACTGCCATAGTCTCGAAATCTACGTTGTAAGTTTATTAAAAAGAAAATAATAACAAAAAACAAATCAATTTGACAGGAATTGCGTCTGCTTCGAAATAATTTCGAAAAATTTTCCAAAATAGCATCCAATTTGTCGCAATTGTTTTATGTATTTCAATCCAACAGTTTCAGTGAGCTGTGTTGCTCTTTTTCCTTAGCTATAGGAAGTGATTACTTTTTGATAAATTATGACAAACTTATGTGGAAAACACTGTAGAGATCTTTTGGTCCAGGGGGGTTAATTAATTTGGTTGCGATAACTAAGCAATGAAGGAAGACCAATAATTTTATTTTTAAACTAAGGAGCCGGACCGGGTTCCATGGCGTTTATTATGTATGTCCAGCTATGAATGTTTTTTAATAGCACTCTCTGTGGCATCTCATGACTTGCGATTTGACTTTTTTCATTTGTTCTATAGGTAGAAGTGTAAAAAAAAAAAATACACATATGATGTTGATTTTATTTTTAAACTTAAGTAGGTATCTGCACCAAACAACCAAAACCAAGCAGCGTGACAGATGCAAAATTGAATGTCCTCGACAAAATCGCTTTTGCGTGGGATTTCGGCATTTTTATTTTTTAATCTTCTAAATTTATTATAAACAGTAATTTATCTATCACATCGAAGGGCAAATTAAATCTCCCATATATGAGTGTGATACCTACCAGCTAAAGTACCTACTTTCGAGAATACCTTAATGAATTGATGAATTTTGGAAATTTGATGAAGCTGCGTATTGAATTGTAATTAAGTCGAATCGTGACAGATACCGAGGCAGTTTCTATTCCATTTTCATATCGTTGCTGTGCGTCGCTCGTCGGTCCAATCTAACAAGCTATAGCTGATTATACCTATGGGTGGCTGGCTAATTGCCAGGATTTTTCTGGTTCTACGCACGCCAATGTGTGAGTTTGATTTGAATAGTATTGAGAGGGGGAGTGAGAGGTGCGGACCATGGTGTGATGGCGTTATATAGGGGGTTTGTCGGCAGACAGTTTTGTGTTGTTTTGTAAGTCGTGCGGCTTTATATTATGAATGAACCAAAAATAGTGGTGTTTGAGGGGGGATTTTATTATAATTTAATTTTAAGCACATTAATCATGTTACAAGCGAGCGCGGTGATGCATAAAATATCATGCCACGTGTCCTCTCCGCACACAAAATACAACAAGCTAGATTTTATATATTGAAATATTTCATTAAATTTGTTTGTCTAATGCGGAGTTAATTGGCGATAAAATGTAGCAATTTGACTGTGTGTTGTTACGTTTTTTTTTTGTTGTTAGGATGTGTGGGACTGTGATGGCTATGGTGGTTTCACTTGATAACAAAGAATTTGAAAATATAAATTGTTTACACTTCACTTTGCTTTTTGGAGATGATTTTTGAACTCAGGTGTGTCTTTCGTTTTAAAAAGTTTAGAGAAGGTCCGAAACTATCAAAGCTTAAAATCCCATAATTTGAAAAGATTAAAGTACAAAAGTTTCGACTTACCTTTTTAACTATGTCGTTTTCGTTCGCTTTTTTTCAAAGCGAACTTCTCTCTTTCAATCCCTACTCTCACCTCCCAGTGGTGAACATCGGGTGCCTAGTACCTTTAACAAACAATCCCTGTGGACGGTTTTAGGCGGCATCAAACGAGAGAGGGGGGGGGGGGATTGTTCCACTAAGGCACTTCTTCTTTATCCAGGCGGCAGCTGAAGAACTCTTCAGATGGAATCAACGGTGGCGTCTACAGTTTCAGTCAGACTGAAATACTAAGTGAACACCTTATACTGGCTATTCCAACATATTCGGAGCTCAGACCTCTAAGGAGTGGCTTATCCGGCACCCTGCCCTTTATATTGTAAGGGTCTGGTCCTCAAGGTTGGAGGTCGTGCGGTCAGGGTAACTTCCCGGCCACGTAGAGAGCTATTTAGTTGCGATACAACAACAAGCCTCGGATGTGGACGGATTTACTGTTGACGAGCCAAGCAAACGAAATAAGAACAACGAACTTCGGATCTGCACGTGGAATGTTCTGTCTCTCAATAGACCACGTGCACCCGAACATGTAGCGGAAGCACTAGACTGCTATACAAAGCAGAAATTACCGCCATCCAAGAAGTTCGTGGGATGGGCCGGGCAAAAGAAAACTGAAAAACTGCGATATCTTCTACGGTGACTGTTACCGACCACAAGGGCAGCGTCTCTTTAGATGTGGATCCGTCGTTAGTGGCAGACTTAGGAAAGAAGTTTTCAACTATGTTAACGATCGCCTCAAGACAATTCGCATCAAGTCTAAGTTCGCCAACATAAGCATCATATGCCCGCATGCCCCCACAGACGAGAAAGATGACGACCCCAAGGATGAGTACTACGAGCTCCTGGGCAAGACATATGAGCAATGCCCTAGCTATGACATTAAAATTGTCTTGGGTGATTTTAGTGCCAAGCTAGGAAAAGAAGACGTCTTTGGTGGTACAATCGGAAAATATAGCCTGCACGACACCACCTCCGATAATGGACTCAGGCTAATCGACTTTGCTGCGGGGCGAAACGTTGTGGTAGTTCCCGCATCTTGATTATACAAGGGGACATGGTGAATTCCTGGTGAATCAGCCGCTAACCAGATTGACCACATTGCGATCGACGCGAGGCACTGCTCCAGTATCAAGGATGTCCGAACGTTCCGAGGAGCCAACGTTGACTCGAACCACTACCTCGTTGTAGCAAAGGTAATGCTACAGATATCCAGACAGAAGTTTAACGTCAGACGGCTACAGTCGCAAAAAATCGCCAGGTCCTTAACCGATCGAGTCTCCCGCACCCTCTTAAATAGTCCTATGCCACCAACTGCAAGTATCGAGAACCAGTAGAAGAAAAGCCAGGAAGCCATCATAGATGTCGCCTCTGACGTGCTGGGCTTTGCACGACCACCACAGCGAAACCTCTGGTTCGACGAAGAATGCCAACAAGTACATGCAGCCAAACAACAGGCATACAAAGCGGCGGCGCTGCATAGAAGGACCAGAGCAAGTAACACAAGCTTCTAAGAAGGAAAAAGAGAGAGCATGAAAAGCGTGCGATATATCTGTGCTATATATAAACTTGAGTCCAATAAAGCTGCTGGAGCTGATGGTCTTGCGGCTGAGCTATTCAAAGCGGCTGGCGATGAATTGGTTAGGAGTATGCACCAGCTCATCTGTAAAATATGGTCGGAGGAAAGCATGCCCGATGAATGGAACCTCAGCATTGTTTGTCCGATCCTCAAGAAAGGCGATCCTCTGGACTGCATCAACTACAGAGGCATCAGTCTTCTTAATATCGCCTACAAGATTTTCTCTGCCGTACTTTGTGAACGTCTGAAGCCATTCGTCAACAACCTGATAGGTCCATATCAGTGTGGCTTAAGGCCAGGGAAGTCCACCATCGACCAAATATTCGCACTACGGCAGATCTTGGAGAAAACCCAGGACCTTCAAATCGATACCCACCACCTTTTTATCGATTTCAAGGCCGCGTATGACAGCATCTATAGAGACGAGCTATATAGAGCAATGTCTAGTTTTGGCATCCCTGCCAATTTCGTCCGTTTGTGCAGGATGACGTAGAGAATGCACGCTGCTCCATCAAGGTCGGCAAAGACCTCACCGACACCTTTGATGTCAAAAAAAGGTTTTAGGCAAGGCGACGCGCTGTCATGCCACTTCTTAAACATCGTTCTTGAAAGAATAGTGCAAAACTCTCACGTCAACACTAGAGGCACAATCTTTCAAAAGTCCGTCCAATTAATCGCTTACGCTGACGGCATTGACATAATCGGACGAACAAAGCGTGATGTCAGGGGTGCTTTTGTGAGTATTGAGAAGGAAGCCAAGTAGATGGATTTAACGGTGAATGAAAGCAAAACGAAATATATGCTGTCAACAAGAAAGGACACCCAACACCGACGTCTAGGACAGAACGTCACTATAGACAGCTATAATTTTGTGGTGGACAGAGACTTTGTCTACCTAGGATCCGCTATAAACTCAGCGAACGATACGAGTGCTGAGATCAAACGAAGAATTACTTTTGCCAATCGCTGTTTCTTCGGGCTAAGGAGGCAATTGAGAAGCAAAGCCCTCTCTCGAGCAACTAAACTGTCCCTGTATAAGACGCTTATCATCCCAGTCCTGATGTATGGTGCAGAGACATGGACACTCCTAACGGTGGATGAGAACGCGTTACGCTGTTTTGAGAGGAAAATTCTCCGGGTGATTTTTGGTCCCGTCTGCATAGATGGGAAATTGAGAAGAAGATACAACAGCGAACTATATGGGCTGTACAGCGACACCGACCTAGCCACAAAAGTGAAAAGCCAACGACTGAGATGGCTGAGTCACCTAGAGCCAATGGACACCAATGCTCCGGCCCGGAAAGTCTTTGAATCCAACCCCGTTGAACAGCGCAGTAGAGGTTGACAGCGTAAAAGGTGGCGCACGCAAGTGGAAGAGGACCTCAACCAACTTGGCGTGCGAAACTGGAGACAGCTAGCTAGAAACCGAGCCGGCTGGAAGAAGCTTGTTGGTTGAGGCCCTGGTCCACCCCGGACTGTCATCGTGTCCTGTAACCCCGGCTGGGGCATAGGGCGTCAACAAAACGTCTCCATCCTTCACGGTCTGCTGCAAGGTACTTTAGCTGTGGCCACGTCTTCACTGGGATTCTGCTTCCGCTAAGACAGTTGATTTCCATGTTGTTCTTGGTCTTCAACCCGCCGCGCCGTGCACCCTGAGGATTCCATTCAAAGGACTGCTTTGCAATTTCATCGTTTGGTTTCCTCAGTGTGTGACCAATCTAACACCATTCACGCTTTCTTATGTCGACGTCCAGCTGCTCTTGACTTGTCCTGTGCCACAATTCCTCATTTGATATTATTTGTAGCGATTCACAAAAGCCTGCAATTACTTCGAAATGGTAGACGTGACTTTCCAGGTTTCACAAGCATATAACAGCACGGATTTGACATTGGATTCGAAGAATCGCAACTTAGTGCCTAAGGAGATTTGACTGGATTTCCAAATTGGGGACAGAAAACCGAAGGCAGCACGAGCTTTAATAATTGAATATGAAGAAAATTTGAAAAGAAATTCTTCTGTTTAAGTGGAGTGACCGAGCTTTATTTATTCTACTTTTAACGTCCAGATCCGTACCACCGTTTGCAGAAACAATACTGCCAAGGTAGTTAAACTGTTCCACTAGTTCAACTGGCGTCTCCTGTAGAAAAATACGCTGCTGTGTCAGCTGTGTGGAGCGGCCTGTGAGCATTATTTGTGTCTTTTTGCTGTTTATTCTTAGACCACTCGACTCTCCCTTCACTTGCAGTGTTTGGCACATCCCATTCAGCCCACTGATATTATTTGCCAGTAGAGCTTTCGAACGCTCTCCATTGAATGCCCTGTCTCTCAGCTGTACCAACATTGGCGTCAATACGTCATCCATCGCCAGCAGGAAGAGAATTGGCGATAGAACATCCCCTTGTCTCACACCCTGTTGCACTACGAAGGAATCGGATAGCTGTCCATTGTGCAAAACAAAACACCTTGCGTTGTTGTAGGACTCTTTAATAATGGCAACTATTTTTGGTGGAATTCCTCTACCAAGCAACGATCTCCATATACATTCTCGGTTGACTCGATCAAAGGCCTTCTCAAAATCCACGAACATGAGGTAAAGCGGTGATTGAAATTCCATCGACTGCTCGAGGACGATACGCAGGGTGTTGATATGGTCGACACACGATCGACCACTGCGGAAGCGAGCTTGATGTTTCTTGAGTGTAGACTCGATTCTATCCCTTATTCGCTCGAGAATGATGGTTGCCATTAGTTTTGGGAAAACGAACAAAACGGTGATACCACGCCAATTGTTGCAATTCTTTAAGTCACCTTTCTTTGGCAACTTAACAATCACACCATCCTTCCAGTCCCTGGAATAGCTTTCATTTTCCCAAATGCTTTGTATCAACGGATGTAAAATACTAGCCGCTGTTTCGGGATCGGCTTTCAGAAATTCAGCTGGTATTCCATCCAGTCCAGCTGCCTTGTTGTTTTTGAGGAGATTTATTGCTGTATGGATTTCCGATTCTGACGGGGGTTCGATGTAAATACCCCTATAGGACCTGTGCATCTCGTTTAGTTGGGGCACTTCAGCACTCTGCTAAACTGAATCCTCATTTAGCAGGGCACAAAAATGGTCCTTCCATCTACGAAGCTGATCCTCAATTGATACCAAAAGTGTGCCATCCACATCCATTACAGGATGATTGGTGTTGCTTTTTTCCCGATAACATCTTTGGCTTTTTGGTAGAATTCCCGGATATCTCCTCTTCTCGCAGCGATTTCCGCATTATCTGCGAGTCCGTCTACCCTCACCCTCTTGTCACGTCTCACACAGCGATAGACCATCTTATGTGCAATGCGGTACTCTCTTCGCAAGTCAGCCTTTAGTTGAACATCTGCTTCGGCATTTATTTGGATTTTCAACGATTAAGTAAGTACTCATCATTTATTATTATGACGTGTTGATTGACGCTGCTACATGAAAAATGATTGGGCATTAAGGTTTCGATATTAAATGTGTTTCAGTAAATTTACTAAGACCTTGAACAAAATTAGAAATAAAATTTAAAATCTATCGCTGACCAATTTATTGAAACTAGTTAAATATCCCACATATAAGGTGCCAAAAATCACGCATGACCTTGAAAAACTTAAACCACTGATTAAAAATGTTCTATAGGACCAATTTCAAAACTTATTGCTTCTGAAGAACTCATGAAAAATATTATTAAAATAATATTCATTGGTATGCAAGACAATGTTTATATTATTCTTAATTTTCGACCCAAAGGACTATAACCACTTTCAATAGTTCTTCTACGCAAACAAACTTTTCGAGAAAGCCCTTAAAAAATTGGATAATCATATTCTTGGGATACTGATTCAGTGAACTGCAAATAAATTTGAAACCTTTCTTCTGATATACCTTTTAATTATATACTCTCAACTCAATTTTAACATCAGAACTTATACATGACTTGAGGCATTTTAGTAAAATTAAAGCATTTTTTTGATTTCAATTTGAACCAAAAACTTCTAAGGCAAAACAAACAAAAAACTTTAATTTAAACTTTATGGTAGGTAAGTTTTAAATTAGCTACTTATAACACCTTGAGCTGCCTAGATTTATGCAACCCAAAACTTAATCGCTTTCTTCTTCAAACATAACAACAACAACAACAACTATAACCATAAAAAAAAAGAAATACACAAGCGTATATACACACACTAATAAATTAAATGTTTCACCTTCTTCACACTCAGATAGGTATAGGTAGGTACCATTATAATGTGTTTTACCTTATACCCATAATAATAATGAGCGTATAGCTACCTACGCACGTAACTAATAACCAAAAACTTCTAACAGCTAATAAAAACAAATTGAAATTTATTTCAACGTCTTGTTTTCCAATGCATGTTCTAGTGTGTTTATACCACATCACCGACCGCATATTGTTCCTTTATCAGGTGCACAACAATATCTATTTAACAATATACCTCTATATTTGCCTTAAGTCCCGGGCGCCATTTACTATTCATCCTGGCAGTGTACAAAAATTAATGCCATTATGCTCAGTGATTACCGGCACGAACCGCACCAAACACGACCTTTTGTCCCAAAGATACATAAATATATATATAACAACATGAGTGTGTTTTGTATGTAGACTGTAGAGAGTGGGAAAGGGTATGCTACTCCGGGAAATTCCTAATTCAATATAATGCTGGTCATATATACATATTCGCCAGCCAAATGAATCAGGGATGTCTTTTTGGATTGTAAAGAGCCCTTTAACGCCTAAAAGGGCGCAAATAAGCTTTTGAGCGGAAGTCGGAAGAACAAGTCGTGGATTTAACCCAGCATCATTGTGTCGAGTATCCAAAAAGACTCAGCGATACGAGTTGGAACTCACTTAGAAATATTACTACAATTTCAGAAGTGTGATGTGACGATGTGAGAAACAATAGTAGTGGGATCACCAGCCAAGGTGCCTACTGAATACGGGGCAGAAAAAAAATCATATATCTACAGTAAATAGAACTTAATGTCGTTTTCGAGTGGACTTTTGGAGGACCCCTATTTCATTCCTACTACTCCAAATTTTCCAAATTCCATAGGAATGAAACAGAACGCAAAACCAAACAAAAACAATATAAATACGCGCAAGTTTCCCTCAAAAAGTTTCTAAGAAACGCAAGACCTGCTTCTTAAGCTGCGCAGTTATTGTCTGGGCCCCATGAGAAATAGATTCCCAACTACTTAAATCTGACCCTGCAATCCCCACGCTAACTTTATATGTGCCTCTTTTTCTGACGTCCTTAGGTTGTTTTCTTTGGTTTCTTACCAATCTCTGGCCTGCTTGGCTTTTTCCCAGCCGCAAAATTGAGTTCCAAAGCTTTGACTTGGTCTACCTGAGTTTACCTTTTTCGGTTTTTGGTTTTTCTTATTTTTGATTCCCTCTCATAGTTTCTGCCCTAACACCCCCCCGCCACCGCTGCTGATATATGTGCATGCCTCAACTCTAGAGTATTTTCCCAAAAAATTATATTGAACAGTGGATATACTGTACTCGTACTTACGTTCTTTACCTCTATACATGAAGAGGATATGGAAGGACATCGTTTAGTATATGCGACGGTTAATTTCCTGGCCTACCTATACAACACAAAGAAAGGACATATACTCACATTGCATATTGCTCGGCTGTCGACTCTTCGGTTTTGTACTCCATCTAGTGTGCGCCTCTCGGAAATGCCCATTGCCGGTTGTGGTAGTGTATCCATCCATCCATTCGCTATTTTAACATATGGGTGCTAAAAAGGAAAAGAATGACGCTGGCTGTTCGTTCACGTCCATATTATACACAGTATACCTACACGAACGAGGAATCGGTGTAGGTACTTGTTAGTTTTTTAACGGGACCCATGGATTCACCCAGCTGTGAATTTTAGATAACTTTGGTTAATATTAATGAAGTGCTTTTAAGCGAAGTGTACAACGGTGGCGCTGGCTGCGGTTTGAAAACCGAATTGTTGTTGGGTAATGGACTGATGCTGTTAAGGGATTGTTGTGGAGTCGAAATGACGAGCTGAATTTTGGCTACCTATATATATGTATGATATGCGGGGGAGGAAGGAGGCAATTGTGTTCAATTTTGAAAACGGAACTCTGATGGCTTGCCATTGTGGGCTTATGCTAGTAAACCTATATAACCTAAGCCAATATGAATACAAGTACTTGCACTTTACAGAGGCAAAGAGAAATTAGGTTTTCGTCGATAAACGCTGATTGTGGAGACAGTAGATAACAATGGTTATTATTTTTTGAAGTAGATTTACACAGTGAAAAAATATACTGAACTATGGTAATTTGAAGAAGATTTAATTTGGAAATTGAATACCTATTAATGATTAAAACTTATTACATATTAACCGACTTTATGTGGCGGGCCACATAGTTTTTCGCTTGTTCTGTAGAACACTGCAATGATGGAGAAATTCAAAATAGTTGGTCTCATCATGACGTCCATTGTTCTTTGGTTTGTTCTACGGTACCTACATCGTATGGTAGAGCAGTGGTGGATCCAGGGTGGTGGAGGGAAAGGCTAAAGGAGCTGAATCCCCCCACTGCCGATTTGAAAAATTATTTTTAAAGCCGTACAATTCATTACGATGCTTTAATTTTGTAGGTATAGCAGGAAAAATTAAAAAAGTCATTGAGGAAAACCCTGCCTTTTTCTTGATGAATGGAAGTACATGCTGCTTTCTCGGTGAAAACTTTCCAACGAAATCACTATGTTCTTCGTTGGAAGTTATTTATTCACTGACTCAGGTGATGAAGAACACTGTGATTGTATAATCTGTGAATTCACTACTAGCGACTAGCGCTGGAAAATTAGAAAAAAATGGAAAAACTTCGAAAAAAATTCCGACAAAGCTGAATTTTGGTGGAGAGCTTTGTTTTGATGTATTAAGCACTTCCTTAAAAGTTCGGTAAATTTGGGCCAGGACAAAATTGTTTAGGGTGGGTAAGAGGGGGAAAAATTCAGTTTTTTCCTAATTTCTCGAAAACTATCACTAACTTACTTACTTAAGGGCGCTACTGTCCGGGGTGGACCAGGGCCTCAACCAACAAGCTTCTCCTAGCCGGCTCGGTTTCCAGCTAGCTGTCTGAAGTTTCACACGCCAAGCTGGTTGAGGTCCTCTTCCACTTTTTCGAGTGCACAATCAATTCGAATGGGATGAACAAAAAATATGAAGTTGCACTGCAGTTTGAGTTTGAATGTATTAATGCTTCTGGAGTGGATTCTGACTGCAAATCAAGAAGCGAAAGTCTCTTCTCAGAATCTTTAGAAGAGGATTTTTATGCCAATGGACTGGTTTCAGAAGACTGCCGGACACTTCGGAATGCTTCTGAACGTCCAATGGAAAACGACAAAAGTCTCTGACCACCTCAAAATTATAGCTGTCTATACTCTATACGACAAAAATTGTCAGTACAGGGAAGATAGGACATTTGCCTCTCAGTCTGGTTGTATTGGCTTGCATACATCTGTCTCAAGTTAAAGCTCTCACAGGGTTTCCATGCTTTGATTTATAAATTGCCACAAATGGAAGAACAATGTGCATATGGTTACCATGGAAACCATTTCAAACATATTAAAAAAAGATCCATTTATATTTTTTTACAAAACCTCACCTTTTCAAATGAATTTGATCACGTAACGCTTTGTGAATGTTTCAAAACTTAGCGCAAATAACTTTTTTTTTCTTAAATATTAAAATCGTAAAAATTTTAACTGCATTTTATACTTTTTTCAGAAATACAAAAAATAATAAATGGACAATCAAAACGACAACACTTTCTCTCTCACCTTTATTAATTTTGTTCTCAAAAGCTCCAAAACTGAAAGTTCTTTTATAAAAACCACTTAAAAAGCTCTGTTATATTGTTGCGACTTGGCAAAGGCAACTCTGTTCGAATGTGAATTTTTCGTTTTATTTCACACAGTGAAGGTAGAAGCGAAAGCGAGTATACGATCAGAATTCTTTTGGCATTGAAAGACGACGGTCATGTTGGAGCGTACGAAATGTTTCAAAGAATTACAATAACAATTCTTGTATGTAAATCAGTGGTTTAGTATCTTTTTCAGTGGCAGATTTGTTATTTTAGTGTTGTGTATGGTATACACAGGCACCACTGTTTAGAAAAAAGCTCGCCCATAAGCCCTGTACTGACAATTTTTTCTGCATAGACTATAGTGTCAATAGTGACGTTCCTTTCTTGTTGACAGCATATATTTCTTTTCGTTTTCATTAATTAATGCTAACAAGAGCATAGTAAAAAAACTTTGTTGTTTGTTGCTTCTCAATGCAAAAAATTGCATGACTGGTTAGGTGACACTTTTGATTATCATACTTGTATAATGTTTCCCATAATAGAGTGCCAAAAATGACCTTCACATTAAAAAAAAACATTAAAAAATGGCTGCCCAATTACTGAAAATAGGTGACCTTCAATGACCGTTTAGTAACCTTCCAAATGGCAGATATCCTAAAGTTTATTTTTGTGACCTTGAAACTAACTTTAAAAATTCATAGAATTTTTACCAATTAATGAAAACAGTTGACTGTTTTTCAGGACCTACAGGTCTTTCGGATGGTAAATATTTTTTGCAAATTTCCATTAGTGAGGCTCCAAAAATGGCACGTGACCTTGAGAAAGTTTAAAGCTTGGTTACAAGCTATCTAGGCCTGACCAATTTCTGGGATTAGTTGACCTTTTCTGACCAATTTGATGGATTTTTTTTTATAAAATTTCCCATAATATGAGCTGCTAAAGGTCCAGAGCCATTTTACATAATCGTATTTTTCTCAAAAACGGCTCCACAACTTTTCTTTAAGGAATCCAATAGATTACTTTTAGTAAAGGCTACCTTTTTATAAGAAACCATTTTTCAAAAATATGGTTTTTAATGGTACCTCCCAAAGAACCATTTTTTTTATTTTCGATTTTCTTCAAAACGGTATAACTAATTTCTATAAGTCTTTTTACGGAAAAGTTTCCAAAAAATATAGAAAGTATTGTGAACCAAAACTTAAAACAAAATATTTTTTGGATTTTAAAAAAATGTTTCAAATTTTTTTTGAAAATTAAATATTTCGAAAACTGCATAATCGAATGTTTAAAAACTCGATACTTAAAAGTTTTTAGTACCTAGGTACTCTCTAAAATATTTTTTTACAATTTACATTTCTATATACTAAAGTTAAAAATCCGCTAAGGAAAATATTTTTTGTCTCAAAAATGACTCCTAAGATTTTGAACTTTTTCCATATCTTTTTCTCATTATCGGCTGAACGGATAAGGATAAATTTATTTTATACCAATACCAAAAAAGTTTAAATAATATTATATATCAAAATTTTCAAAAAAGAAATTTTTGAATTTTTAAAAAAAGTTTCAAATAGGTAATTGTTTTGAAAATTCGATAAATTTTATTTTCATATGCACATAAATATGTATACAATAAAGATTTGCATACCAAGATTTGTCCTTAAAGTTTTTTTTCATGTATTTTATACATACAATTTTTTTTTTATCGCTGCAACGATTTTTCATACAATCTTTTTTTCACCTCAAACTTTCAAAGGAGTTGTTTTAGCTAGTTTTAATATCAATACTTCATGCTCTTAAACATTTTTCTCTCATAATTTCCGTGTCCATATTTTGACACTTTCAAGTGTGTCTGTTTGACATAAGGTCCCACTGTAGGTTTCTGGTTCTGGGGAAATATTTAAATTTACCGAAGGGAAGTAAGTTTTGATACCAAAACGTAAATTAAAATATCTATTCTTTTGCAAACTTTTAAGGTTTCTGGCTGTTATTTGATCCCACTGTTTGTGTTTGGCAACTTGGGAAATATATTGTAACAGTTGCCTGAAGAATATAAAATTCAATTTTGATAAGTAGGTACTATTACGTAAATTTAACGAACTTTTGGCACCTGTAAGGGTGCCTGGCTGACCTTGGGTCCCCATAGAGGTGTCTGGAAAGTGTCAAAATAAGTTTATAATCATCATCGTGTCCTGTAATCCCGGCTGGGGCATTGGGCGTCAATAAAACGTCTCCATCCTTCACGGTATGCTGCAAGGTATTTTTACTGTGACCACGTCTTTCTCTGGGATTCTGCTTCCGCTAAGACAGTTGATTTCCATGTTGTTCCGCCGTGCACCCTGAGGATTCCATTCAAAGGACTGCTTTGCAATTTCATCATTTGGTTTCCTCAGTGTGTGACCAATCCAACACCATTTACGCTTTCTTATATCGACGTCCAGCCGCTCCTGACTTGTCCTGCGCCACAATTCCTCGTTTGATATTATTTGTGGCCAGCAAATCTTAGGCCAAGATTACACATGTAAGTTTTACTTTCGTAAGTTGCTCACGAAATTAAATTTGGATAAAATTACAAGTGTAAACAGCTCTGTAAGTGACTAACAGTAAATTTTTCAACTTACGTAAGTTGTAAGTTGAAAGAAAAACTTACAAGTATAAATACGTTTTTTCCAACTTACGGAATGCTCACAGCTTACTCAAACGGCAGTGATAAGTTTTTAAACTTACGAAAGTATTTCTTACTGTAAGTTCATCTGTAATGTAAAGCCTATTATAAATTGCTTCTGTAAGACTTACATAAGTGGGAAGTAAAACTTACATGTGTAATCTTAGCCTTAAGGATGTGGCGAAGACAGCGATTCACAAAATCTTACAATTTCCTCGAAATGGTATAGACGTGTCTTTCCAAGTTTCACAACTATATAACAGTACGGATTGGACATTGGATTCGACGAATCTCAACTTAGTGCGTAAGGAGATGTGACTGGATTTCCAAATTGGGGACAGAGTACCGAAGGCAGCACGAGCTTTATTTATTCTACTTTTAACATCCAGATCTGTACCACCGTTTGCAGAAACAATGCTGCCAAGGTAGTTAACCTGTTCGACTACTTCAACTGGCGTCTCCTGTAGAAAAATACGCTGCTGTGTGGAGAGGCCTGTGAGCATTATTTTTGTCTTTTTGCAGTTTATTCTTATACCACTCGACTCTCCCTTCACTTCCAGTGCTTGGCACTAGGCCTGCCAGACGTCCCGATTTTGACGGGACAATCCCGATATTTGAACCCTGTCCCGATATATGTCCCGATATACAAACTGTCCCGATTTTGTCCCGACTTTTCTTTTTTACTCATGAGAATAACTTTCTTGTATCAAAGAATATTATTAAAATGATTTCCCGAATTAAGAAGAAATACGATGTGATGTAGTACATATTTAGTTGAGTTTATTTCGACGGTATTTCTATTTCTTGCAAATTTCTTGTAAGGGAACAAGACATGCACACGATCGTTGCCGAACAACAAAATACAATTTCATAAAATTTGAAAATTATAATGCTGCTCTGCATGATTTCATTTATTCAAATCTTAATGTGTTGCCTTAAAACATGAATTTTCATCGACTTTGCAGCCCTAGTCAATGTGCGGCCTTAGGCAATTGCCTAAGAGGCCCCGAACATGATTATTGCGATTAGTTTTTAAATTTTATTAATTAATCCTTCAAACAAAAATTGCTTTCATATATTGACCACGGCGAAATCTTAAAATTATTTGCAAAGACATCAAGTGGAAATAAGAAATCGAGACATTTTTATTTTCACGTGATCATTAGACAACAATCTTTTTATTTCTTTTTTGTCATAAGTGTCAGCTAGTAAACATGTTTCTATTTGTTGTATATTTAACAGTTCATTGTCTTTTCTTAGTCCCGATTTGTCCCGATTTTTTGTCACTGATGTCCCTATATTGCGAAAAATTTATCTGGCAGCCCTACTTGGCACATCCCGTTCAGCCCACTGATGTTATTTGCCAGTAGACATATGTCATCGGCATAGTCTAAATGACTGAGCTTTTCGAACGGTCTCCATTGAATACCCTGTCGCTCAGCTGTACCAACACAACAGCAGGAAGAGAATTGGCGATCGAACATCCTCTTGTCTCAAGCCTGATTCACAATGCGACGAGGAAACGAGACGTGAGCGTGACGAGATCCCGTCGTTGCTGTCAAACGAATTTCAAACAATGAAAGTATATGAGGCTATACACAATGAAGCGTTTCTCGTTGTCACGTCACGCCCAGAATTCGAAAAATTGAAAAAAAGACGCGACGAGATGACGATTTTATTTTTTGACAAGTTATTTACATAATGGAAGTATTTTTTTAAAGATAAAATACGATAACTTGAAATTAAAAGATCAAGTAATTCCTAATCTGTTGTCTTTAAAGCTTTTTTGGACAGTTTGTATTATTTTTTATTTTTAACAAAAGAGTTTTCGTTGTAAGGAATCTCGCCGCATTGTGAATTGGGAAACGATTTTATAACTAGAAAAAGATGACAGCGAATCACGTCACGCTCTCGTCACGTTTTCCCGTCGCATTGTGAATCAGGCTTCACACCCTGTTGCACTATGAAGAAGTCGGATAGCTGCCCATTATGTGGAACAACACACCTTGAAAAGAAAGAAACCAACTGAACAATAGCACGCTAGTGTGTGTTAATAAAAATGCTAGTCACTGTTGCAATAGGGCTTTTTAGCAAATACCAATGTTCATTTCTAAATGTCAAACTCAGGACCTCGGCACGAATGACATTTAGGTAGCACCCCTTTTCTTTTTTATTTCGGAGGCAAATACACTCCAATTCAACAGAATGAGCACACGGATTTTCATAGTTGGTTTGTCAATTTTTTTTCAAATATTGTGCACTGTCCGAGAATAAATATAAACATAAAAACTATTTCAAAAAAAATTGTTTTACTTCCATCCATTAACTTTTATTACCAGTTTCAATATTTGAGCTTATTCAGTTGACACAAACAGACTGCATTTTCCCTTATGGAAAGACTTTGAACAGAGCCGGAGGAAAAATAGCAGTGCTTTTTTAATTAATCTTTCTGTATTCTTTTCCCAACATCATAAACAAATAATGAGGATAATCAAATGATTCATTAAGGAAAATGTTAAAAAAAAATTGAAAAAGAACCTTTGAAAATGTGTGTCCCTATTCATTTGAAGTGGAGTGTAAATGTTTGAATTTTGTTTTTTTGGTAATAGCGTCTGTCAAACGTGCCGAATTGTTAGCTGTCACTTTGACTTTGACAATTTGGTAGAGATCTCTATTGATGAACAACGAAACATGCATTGGGATTGAGCAGAACATGTGGCTTCAGTGGCACGGTGTGTAGAGCATCGGCCTCTGAATTGCAAGGTTCATGGTTCGCTCCCAGATGACAGCAAAGAGTTTTTCAATTAATACGAGTATAACAAGACTAAGCACCACTAAAGGAGTCTGATAATCGAGGTGGCTTTCGTGAAATAGCTGTAGCTCCAGCCTATATACTTGGTGGTAACACACTCAAGTTGTTGTTGTTCATTCAAAATTATTCAATATGAATTGATGTATAACTTGCAGCATGCACTGCACTTATGTGGATTTCCATTTATACACAATCCCAACTTAAAACACTCTGAGTTGATGTATGAATCTTCAATAATGGCAACAACTTTTGGCGGAATTCCTTTACCAAGCAACGATCTCCATATACATTTTAGGTTAACTCGATCGAAGGCCTTCTCAAAATCCAAGAACATGACTGTTCGAGGACGATACGCAGGGTGTTAATATGGTCAACACACGATCGATCACTGCGGAAGCCAGCTTGATGCCTCTTGAGTGAAGACTTGATTCTATCGTTTATTCGCTCGAGAATGATGGTTGCCATTAGTTTTGGGAAAACACACAAAACGGTGATACCTCACCAATTGTTGCAATTCTTAAGGTCATCTTTCTTTGGAAGCTTAACAATCATACCATCCTTCCAGTCCTTGGGATAGGTTTTGGTTTTCCAAATGATTCGTATCAACGGATGTAAAATACTAGCCACTTTAACGGGATCGGCTTTCAGGAATTCAGCTGGTATTCCGTCAAGTGCAGCTGCCTTGTTGTTTTTGAGGACATTTATTGATGTTTGGATTTCCGATTCTGACGGGGGTTCGATTTCAATACCCCTATAGGACCTGGCACATCTCGTTTAGTTGGGGGACTTCATTACTCTGCTCAACTGAATCCTCATTTAGCAGAACACAAACAAAAGTTTATCATTACTTCCTTTTAAACATATCAAAAAATCAGCTTGAATAAAATAACGTTATATTGCACAATTTTAAGCAATTTTAGCACTTAATACCTCCGAAACGCAAGGTTCAATTTTCGTATTTTCCATTCGTTCATATCTGCCCTAGTGTGAATTCTCAGAAAAAATTTCAGCTGATATAATGAATGTCTGGTGGCCCTGGGATCCTACAATACCTTTCAAATTTCAAATAAAATTAAGTTTAGGGTCTATTGTGTTAGTTAAACAAAAGCACACTTATTTGGCCAGCTTATACGGGTAACAGAGTAAAAGAGAAACATTAAGGAAACTTCTTTTTTGGTATCATTAAATGCTTAAATAAATAAATTGGGTGGCGCAACAGCTCGTGGAGAACCAGGGCCTAGTGACTTACAACTCTCAACCATTCCTGTGTGCGTGTTGTTGACTGGAATGGAAGGGACCTACAGTTTTTTGCCGAGTCCGAACGGCTAAGTGAGAAGCACTTTTTCATGACAGATATACTGTTGGAGGATTTGTCAGTTCCTCGCAAGAGGCAGTACCTCGGATAAAACATTTCTGTTTTTAGGTGGCACGGCTGGGAATCGAACCCGAACCTTCGGCATGACAGTCATCATTAAATGCTTACAAAATTAAAAATCCTTGTTGCCAGTCACTATAAGTAGGTCAATGTGGTTAATGTAATGACAAAATGAGATGTGCATTTAATTGTTAGTTAGTCAACTTGTTCCTTGCACCAGTGGCGTAGCGTGAGTTTCTGCCGCCCGGGGCGGTGGAAAATTTTGCCGCCCCTCCCAAATTTGTAAATATTCAAATTAAAAAAAAAAAATCGACTAATATAAACAAAACAAAATTAATAAAATTTTTCCGTGAAGCTAAATTTCTTATTTATTCAGTTCCACTTCTTTCAAACTCAGTTAGGTACCACGCTTGCCTCAACGTGTAATACCAGGCATAAAAGAGTTTCCAGATCTTACGATTCTCTACAGAAAAGCTTAAGAAGACACTTTTTTCTAAAACTGTCTCATTTTCCGAATGAGTTTTGTATAGTAATATTAATTAATGCTTTGTTTTAAGTTTTGGTCCAAAGAAAATTTTGCTTATAAAAAAAATATCTCAAGTGATTTCTCATAATCGAACAAAATTTAAAGAAAAAGAAAATTCTGTAAATTCTGTTTTTTTTTTTTATTTTGGACACAGCATTCATGAACAAAATTAACCTAGTCGTTTTTAAGCCAAATACTGTTATTTTTGGAGCTAAAAACACAATGTTCCTTCTAGCCAAGCCTTAAAAAGCTGAATCCCAGATTTGAAAAGAATCTATTCAAGGGCTTAACCTAGATCGAAATACAGAAGAGTTTTGTGTTACGAAATTTTTATAGATAAGGTTCCAGATAAGGCCATACAAAGCTAATGATTGTGGGTTTTTTAATGATTTTTTAGGGAAAGGTCATAATATTTTGCTTAAGTAAATATTGACGCTAACTATCAGCAAGTGCAGTTGACATAAAACAAATTGTCGCCCTACAGAGAAAAACTGTTAACTCTTTTTTTCATTAAAAAAAATTCTCACCTAAAAGTGTTCAGAATTTTGAATGTGTTCTCGTTGTTTCTAAAATTCAATCAATTGAAAATATTTTAAAGATTTTTGAGTTTAATAACCATCTATCAAAACAAATGTGAATTTAGTGGCTTTTCACTCTAAACGTCTAAGCTGACGAAATATGCAAGCCTCTTCGAGCTGCAAAAATGTTTTTATTTTTATTCATTCCAGTATGCTCAGGTGCATTAATGTTATGTTACAACTCGCAGTTCCTAATTCTGTTTTATGAAATTCTGCAAATAATAAAAAAAATGGTCTGGAAAATTTTTCATTATTTGCAAAAATTTGTTAAAGAAATTATCAAAAACAGAATTTTGAAAACCAGAAATTTGAAAAGCAGAATTATGAAAAATTGAATTTTGAAAACAGAATTTCTCCTCAGACAGAATTTTGACCCCAACCCAATTTTTGTAGCCATTTTACCAAATCTTATTTTTCTCAAAAACAGCTCAACAACAATGATTTTTGGTTTTTTTGAAAACAAATTTTAATTAATAATTTAAGAGAAAAAGTTCAAAAAGTAAATTTTCTTTGAAAACATTTTAATGGGAATAAGTATTTTCTTTTTATTGAATGGTTGTTTTGTATATACCCGCCGTAGTAGCTGCAAAGTTCTTAAGAACATCATAATATTTTGCATATTCAATCATTATTTTCTTACTTTCTACCTTTGTTTTGGGAATAATTTTCTGTTTACGACAAAAGTTTTAGTTGCAGTATCGCCCCGGACAGAATTTTCTAGGGAGCCAAAATTTAATAACTATATGCGAACTGCAGGGCACCTTCGGTAATCAGCAATAGTTTCGCGAATCGGTATTTCCATTCATGTAGTCTTGAATGCGGTCATTGAAATTCAAGGCGTAGCCTTTCTGATCACGTAAACTCCCGCCTGGATTGCAAATTCAGTAATTCACATGAATACATTTGCAAAATCGGCAAAATTTACCTATTAGTTATTAAATTTCTCCGCCCCGTATATAGTACCGCAAAATTTACCGCCCCCCCATAAAGTGCCGCCTGGGGCGGACCGCCCCCTCCGCCCCCCCTACGCTACGCCACTGCCTTGCACCAATTTCCCCCGGTTGACTCTAATCAGTGCATATGATTCTAAGAAACCACTAATGGCATTAAATTTATTTTAATGTCTTGTTAAATGAAAATCAATTGTTCCCGGTTTCCCAATTAAATACAAAAAAATATCATTCCACACAAAATTTCTGTCTCCAGAAAATACAAAATTCATAATTAAATCATAAAGTTTTTTCGACGTGTATAAAACAAATTGAAAGTAATTACTCCGTTCAATATAATGTACTCCACATACGCGCCCGATAGCCTCTTGCCATCATGTCCATTTTTCCTGCGCTATGTAATTTTACAAATAGATATTAATGCCACATAGTCTAATGATCGACAGGACACGTCATAGAAGTCCAACATACACACACATAAATCTAATTGGTACACACCGTCACCAAACCATACTTAAAGGGTGGTCTCTCGTCAAACTTTATTACTATCCCTCATTCCCTGATGGGTTATTCCTGCAGCTTTAGGATATTAGGACTTGGAACTATCCGTCTGTCATCGTCATCGTCCTCGTCGACGACGACGACGTCGTAGCTCACATTCGTTCGACTTCCAAGGCCCGATTTTCATTAATAAGAAAACAATTTGTACCCCGGCCATCGATTTGCTCCTGCAACCTCTCCTCCCAACTCAGACCGACCAGGCTCCGGCTGCTATGTGGGGGTCTGTTCGATTCAGAATTTTTTAATAGTTTGGTACAACTATGATTACATGGATACCGGGGTGGTGTATGTCATTCTTTGTGGAGACACCGCACGTACAGCGTAGTAAGAAGGCAAAGGTGTACACACAATGGGGGGGTGGGGGTTAGTGTTTATAGTTCAATATGTTTTGTTTTTTCTTTTTTTTTTTCTATACTCTTGGTGTTCAGTATTTAGTTATTCAGGATTTTTTTTGCTTTATAGTATAGTTATATAGATATAGAAGTAGATATAGATGTATATCTACAATTTTTTTTCACATATACATACATATATATGTATATATATATATATATCGTCTCCTTTTGTGTCCTAACCAAGGTGTACCTTTGCCAGTGGCCCACTTAGAATAGGTTGAGTGTTTGTTGCCCCATAGTGTAACACAGGTGGACGGGCAACTTTGTAACGACAACACTTTTAGCTTCGACTTTAGTTTATATTTATTATCAATATCGAACGGAAGACACATCCGCCGGTATCTGTCATTATTATATTTGAATTATTTTTCATTAAAAAAAAAAAAACAAAGTCGAGAAACAGTGACAAAAATGCGTTCGCTGTTTAAATCGGAATGAAAAGAAGAAAGTGCGGTCAAAGATTCGAGTGAACGATATCGTTGGAATATATTTAAATAGTGAGTCTTCTGGAAGGCGGGAATTCAACATGAAGGCATATTGATTATGATTGTTTTGTGTTTTTTTTTTGCTACCCTATAATATCCTTACAAAGAACATGAAAGAAAAATTTTTAAAATTCAAATAAAATCAAAAAGCTAA
The DNA here is from genome assembly GCA_963921185.1 of Dasysyrphus tricinctus. Taxonomy (NCBI): domain Eukaryota; kingdom Metazoa; phylum Arthropoda; class Insecta; order Diptera; family Syrphidae; genus Dasysyrphus; species Dasysyrphus tricinctus. The sequence goes on from OY992531.1 coordinate 200,158,597, forward strand.
TTGCGTGCTTAGGGAGCAGATGTATTATTGAATATTCTTCTCAGGTTGGTCTTCAAGATGCGGCAGGTTTTACTAAAATGAGTCCCAAAAGTAATAATGCATATTTAATTTATTGGAAACTATCCCAGGACTCTAAATTTAAAACCCCAAAAATCGTACCTGACTCATTTTTGAAGACATTTTGACTAAGAATGGGAACAAAATTGTTAAATATCAACAAAAGATCACACAATTATGTTGATTGAGTAAATAGTTTTTGAGAAATTCAATTTCAAAGTAAAAAATTTAGATACAAAATTTAAATTTGTATTTTTTTCAAAATTTTGCAAAACGGAGCTTATTTTTTTTCTCCAAAATTCAATACTCTAATTCTTAATTGAATAAAAACCGCATGTTGCTAAAAACCCTTGTTTCTGCGATTCAATAAAAGTCCAGTCATTTAAGCTCTTAGCTTTGGAAAAAATGTCGGAAAGCTGGATTTTGGTACATAGCATCCCAATGGCATTCTATGGAAACTGTAAAAATTTCCCATCAATATGAGAACCGTTAACAATTTTACGGGCGTTCAAAGGCCCCTCCAAACGGTTTTCAAGGAATATCTCCCGAGCCGTAACTCTTACAGAAAAATGTCAAAAGTTTTGTTAAAGCCTAGAAAATTTTCTACAAAAAATTTCAAGTTCTTTTTTCATAAGAGTAACCGTTTTCGAGATAATTCAATCGGTAGAGTTACGGATTTTGTGTTTCTGTATAAAATGTTCTCTTTTATACCACCTTTGAGATTGAGTACAAGGTGAAATTTTCTTATTTTTTTACATTTCAAAAATGGCGGTTGCCTAGAAACCGTTTTTGAACTGAAATTTTGAAAGTTTATTCAAGTTGTTTCTAGTATTTCTAAAGCGGGCCATTCACGACAAAAACTGTCGTAAGGACTGTCCGACAAATTTCAGTCGTATACGACAGGTTCTACCGTGAATGTCCTTGTTGTACATCGGACCATGCGACAGGTTGGAAGTCCGTTGAAAATTTCAATGAACCTTGTGACACGACCGAATGGTCGTATAGTGAATGGCAGTTTTTGAGACAGTCCTTGCGACCGAACTACTCAGTCTATGAATAATCTTCATAGTTTTTATTTTTTTTCTAGGAGACGAAATAAATAAAAAACAAATTGAAGGAATTTTTTGACACACTGTTCGTAAAAATGGTTTGCAATGTGTGTGCGTACTTTCGACAGTCGTTGCAACAGTCCGATCGACAGCCTGTGAGACAGTCTTAACGTGAATGGCCCGCTTAAGCCCTGTTCAAGTTCGATATTTCAAAATTCATTGGATTTTTGTGGTTCTGCTTTGACGTATAAAATTTTTAAAACTGGTAGTCTTAAAAATATAAAATTTTGACATCCTGGAATAATTAAAAAAAATTTTAACGTTTCCATTTTCATGAAAATCTTAGTTGAGAGACATTTACTTTGCTACTAGGTTGGTACATACAAATGTACAATGTATCTACACATGCACATGTATATCGGTACAGTGCGTTCGTAGGATGTTAGAGTGTCTTATTGACTCAGAAATACCTCTGTTTTTCTACAACCTACAAGACTCTATTGATGATTTTGAACTAAAGATGGGTTTCCATTTCAAAGTACTTTCATTACAAAACTCTTGAGAACTAACTCTGGGATAGCAGTCTACCCTGTAAGCACTCGAGAGCTGTTTCTAAGCTATTAATAGTCTTTTTTTTTGTGTTCATTATGTTTTTTCTTACTTTTTGTACATCATTATGTACAAACAACAAATTTTGAATTATGTCAATAACAAATGAGCGATATGTAGTTTGAATTAAAAAAAATACGAAAGTTAACTTTGACAACTTGTCATTTTCAAGGTTCAAATGTCTTGTAAAAACTACGATTACTTTTTGTTCATATTCAAACATTAAGAATCTAAAATTTGTTCTTTTTTAAACCTTGAGCTATTTTATAAAAATCAAAATTTCATTTAATAAACTGCAAAGTTCAATGCTCACGAACTTACTCATATACTCCATAAGAATTTAGCTATTGACGATGTAGCATATATTCCTAAGAAGGTAGATACTTAAGCAAATTTTTCAAGAAAATATTTTCAATTATTTTGTTTTTTGAAGAAGAAACAATTTCGTAACTGGTTTCTAATATGTTTTTCTAGGTCATATCAAAACATACTTAAGATAATCTTAAATCCAAAACGAACATACAAAGTAAACACCGATTAAAAGTTATAGTGTAAATAATAATTTATCAGAGAATAACAAGAGTGTTAAAGGCAGACCAGATTTTTTAACTTTATTTATAATGCATAAATAGTCGCCCGCAAATACATGCGTGGAAACTGGTAAGGGGGTTAATCCAAACACTTTATTTTTGATAAGAAAATTTTAAGTTTTTCAAAACAAAATTCAACTTTATCTCAAATCTTGATAAATAATTTTTATAATAGATAAGATGGTATAATATTTTTTCTGCACCTACAACTTAAGTATTCTTCTTGCGAACTCAAAGCGTTTACATTACTGCCTCCTGTGGCCTATTGCACCATCTCACAAAATTGTTATTACAATTATTACCAAATTGTAATCCACAAATTTTCCTAAAATTCGATTTATTTTTTTCAAATACAATTTTATATTTGTTTCAGAAATTTGTAGACAAATGTGTTTTTTTTTTTACAAATCAAAACTTTTATGTAGTTTTGTAAATTACAACAAAAAAATTTTGAAAATCGTTCACAATTTTGTTCAGTTTGTGAAAAATTTCTACAGGTCAAAGATCTTATGTAAATTCTTCTAAAAATTTTAAACAGTACATTGTTGTCGAACCTTACAATTTTCTTGTCTCTTCACAAAATTTTTAACACACTGTAAATTGCTGGTAAATTGTAACTCTTCGTCGTTTTGATGAGACTCGTCATTGCGAAGATTGTATGAAGACAAAAAAGTGGGTTTCACAATTTTGTCTGTCTGTTTGGCTGCAACCAATTGATTCTCTTCAATCTTCGTACCTAGAAGTTTTTGGTCAAACTTTTTCATTTCTTATAACCAAAAATAACGGTAGATATATCTACTTGCCATGCAATGTTTTAAGATTTACAAATTCTTATTTTTCTCAAAAACGACTCCACATTTTTTCTTTGAAAAAAATCAATGAATTAAATAAAATGGTTATTCGGCTAGTACCTCCCAAAAAGACATTTTTTTTATTTTCGATTTTCTTGAAAACTGTGTGACTGATTTTAATGTTTTTTTTTATGTAGAAGCTCCCAAAGTGTTTTAAATGTATTGTATACCGAAATTTTCAAAAGAAGATTTTTTGATTTTTAAAGACATTTTCAACTTTTATTTTTAAAACTCAATATTTCGAAATCAACGCAGGTGATTATTTTGAAACTTGGTACCTAACAGTTTTTATTACTTTTGTTTGAATATTTGAAATAAATATTTCACGCATATATATAACGAAAGGTACTGTCCATTCACAAATGTTAAAAAACCGTTGATAAAAATGGCATTTTCAAAAAAAAAAAAACAATTTTTTCTCCGCACTTATTTAAAAACGTTCTACTAGAAAATATAAAAATTATATCCACTTAGCAACTATTAACTGTGGCTCCACTATAACACTATTTTTGATGTTGATTTTTTTTCATTATTAGGATTATCGGATTTAAATAATATTTTGTATACAATAATTTCCCAAAAAAAAACGTTTTTATATTTTTTGAAAATTCGATATTTAAAAATTCGATTGATATTTTTTTTTTGAAAATTTAATTTTTGTCTGGATGCCGAACAAATAAAAACGTAAGATTTTCTACCAAAAATGTTCATAAAAAAAATGTTTTAAAAATTGTTTATGTTATGTTCCTACATATACTCGTATGTATTAGAAAATAAATTTTTTCAAAATTTTTCCAACGATCTGAAAATATTTTTTTCTGTAAATTCATATTTTACCAGTAATTCAGATTGCATTCTTTTTTCACTTCATACAAAGTACCTGGGCGACCGAGCTCCGCTCGGCAAAAATTTTGTATTTTTTTTTTTTTCGTATTAATATTTAAAATAAATCGAGGTGATACGCTACTTCTCCTATCAACATGGCAGTAATGTTTCTATTCTAGTGATTGCACCCCACCCTCATAAAGTAATTTCCGCTGCTAAAGTTGCCAATATGAGGACATATTATGATTAAAAATTAAATCTTTTTAAAGATAAATATATATGGAAACAAAGGTAGTAATAACATTCTAGATCTAAGGGACGGATTTTAGATTTTATCAATTATTGTCAAGAAGGTGACTTTGTCACACTGTGAAAGAATGGCGCGCCATGGCGCACTGTAACTCTTGCATATATTTTTTTTATATGTGTTTCTTGTTTTATTTACCTAAGGAACCTATCTCTTTTCTGTAAGTTAATTATTTTTGAGTGTAAGTTAAGTATTTTTAAATTGTATTCTTAAATGAGCTGATTTCCAAGAAATCAAGTACCTAATAATAAAAATGGGCGTGGAAATGGGCGGATTCTTTACTGAAACTATTATTTATTTGTTTGCCTTTTTTATGACAGTAAATTCTGAAATAGTATTCAAATCATTTCATTCATTTCCAAGAAATTGAACAAATATTTAGAGCAATTTTCGAGAAACAAAAGAAATAAGCCCCTGCCCAATTTTACCAAACCCTAATGATTATTACAAAAACCAAATTTTGTATTACTTTCGCTTTTAAAAGAACAAGCTATGCAAATGTCATCCAAATCCTTAAACCATTCTGAGAATTCAATATAATTAATAAAAGTGGATTGGAAGATGGTGGATTTTATTAAAGCCATATTTCAATTTCTATCTTTTTAACTAACTCTCAAAATATTATCCAAATCATCTGAGTCGGTACGATGAAATACAGTTAATAAGACCGTTTTCCAGAAAACAACAAATAAAAAAGTGCATGGGCAATGGATGGATTTTAATAAATATACTTTCCAAATGTTTTTCATCTTCAAACAGACAAGCTAGTGCAGGCTTATTAACATATTTTTAATCGAAAAAAAAGAAAAATTGTTAACAGCAGTTTAACAATTGAATATGATGAATGGGGTTATAAGGAATGTAAAAAAAATCTATTTCCCAGAAGCGGATTTGGCGGGGGGATTTGGGGGGTGAAAAAGAGGGGGGAAATTGTATTTTTGCGTTTTCCGACTAAAGTTGACCCCAAAATGGAAAGTGTTTAATAGAAATGTTGCAGATCTGGCAAAAATCTACAACTTTCAAATACATCACTTTTTAACTTAGCCTCAAAATTTCCGAGATATTGGCAAAAAACAGTATTTTTTTCTGGTTTTTGTTTTTTATTTTTCATTTTTCCAAAAATAGTTGAATTTAAATGAAACTTTGTGAAAATATATCTTGTTGTGTCCTTAATTAGGATAATTTTTTTCAAGCATAACCATTGATTAGTTTTTGAGATATTCTATTTTGTTTGGAAAAAAAATACTTTTTTTCAAATGAAAAATTTACTTCAGAAAATCTTCGTACCAAGTTCATTTAAGGATCATTAGTTTTGGTTTTATATTTACTTTTATATGAAATAATGAAAACATATAGTAACCACGTACAAAAATGCGAAAAAAGCAAAAATAAATAAAAATAATCCCACGCCTCTATCCCCCCCAGATCCCGCAAGCGCTGGGGTCCATTTACACCGAGTATGACAGCAATTTCGATTGCAAGTCATATCGGTACTTAATACATTAAAATTATTTTAAATAGAAAATAAGGATAGATAGTTATTATGTTATACTGATGCCAGAATAACACAATAACTTCTTTTAAATGCGATACGAATCCTGAGAGAAAAAAGGTTGGGTCTGCTTAATGCAAGCAGTTACAAAAGTGAAAAAAGTTAAAAATACAAAAAAATTAAGAAAAGGAAAAAAAAATGAATGAGAAAATAAAAACAAATTAAAATTTAAAATAGGACCATGCAAAAGCAGATCTCTAGTAAAAAGTCAAATGAAAAATAGTAAAAAAATTGAAATGGAATAGCATGCTGAGGCATTTGTTAGGTTCGTTGAGTTTGTAGTTTCAGTTTCTCTATGTAGTAGTTAATTAAATTTTTATAGCTTTACTAAATAATTTCAACTAATTATAGGAGGAACAATAAAGAAGTTTTTTCTGTGTGATCTTGCTATGATTATAGTCAAAAATATTTGAATAAGAATTTACTTCCCTCAACATTCTAGTAACTGGTTCATTCTTGCCATAATCAGTTCTGTGAGGTGCTTGATGGAATTGGGGTACTGATCTAAGAGAATGTGAGTTGGTGTTAATACTCATTATCTCAAGGAGGGCAGAAGAATCAGTAACACCAGACAAAATTTGATGGACAAAAATCACAGCAGCTACTTCACGGCGCTTTTCGAGGGGTTGTAAGTTAATGAGCCGCAACCGATCATGATATGGGGGCAAGTTGAAGCTGTCAACCCATGGGAGTCCTCTAAGAGCAAAACGGAGGAATCTACGTTGAATTGCCTCTATTCTATTGATATGCACAAGGTGGTAAGGGGACCATACTTGACTAGCATATTCAAGTAAAGGTCGTACAAAGGTTGTATAAAGAGATTTCGTTACGTAGGGATCTGAAAACTCCTTAGACCAACGCTTGACAAAACCAAGAGCAGAGTTAGCCCTAGTAACTATGTTGTCATAATGGGATCTGAAATTGAGCTCAGTATCACAAATAACACATAAGTCCCGAATTGTTGTTACTCTGGAAACAAGATCTACACTAATATAGTAGTCCCGTGGTGGTGGGCGAGATCGTTTGCGGGAATATGTGATGGCTTGGCATTTACCGACATTAAGTTCTAAATTATTTTTTTGACACCAAACAAAAAATTTATTCAGGTCGTTCTGAAGAGGTATAGCATCGTTAGGTGAAGATATTACCCTAAAGATTTTCATATCATCCGCGTAGGTAGAAAGTTCCGAATGCTCAATAACAGATTCCACGTCATTAATCGTTAGAATAAAAATTATTGGGCCCAGATGACTACCTTGAGGGACTCCTGATTTCGCGATGAAAGGATCTGATACAGAAGATCTAAACAAGACCTGATATTTACGATCTGATAAGTAAGATTCCATCCATTGAACGAAACCAGGAGGAAATCCAAGAGCTTTTAATTTAAACGATATAATTTTGTGTGAGATTTTATCAAATGCCTTACTAAAGTCTGTGGCAATAACGTCAACTTCATTTTTATTTTCCATTGCGTTCAAAGTAAAAGAAACAAATTCTGTCAAGTTAGTGGTCGTAGATCTACCTTTAAGGAACCCATGCTGTTTAGTGGAAAAAAGTGACTTGCAATGAAAGTATACACTGTCGAAGACAACGCTTTCGAAAAGTTTAGGAATGCAAGATAATTTGGCGATTGGTCTATAGTTTGCAATATCTGCTTTACAGCCCTTTTTGTGAATCGGAATGATAAAAGAATTCTTCCACAACGACGGAAAAATTCCAAAAGAAATAGATTTTTGAAAAAGAGCTGCCAGAGGCTGAGCCAGATTGGCTGCACATTTCTTTAAAACAATCGCTGGCAAACCGTCTGGACCTGATGAGAAATCATCCTTGAGATTGTTTATCTTGTTGACTACATCATCAGCATTAATATTAATTGATACTAAAGATGTTTTATTACAATTATTCATATAGTTAAAGTAACTTAAGTCTACCTCAAAATCATTTTCAGAAAAGGCAAGACCGAAAAAATTTGCAAATAAATTAGTTATAGTTTTAGAATCATTAGAAGAATGATTTAAATAGTTAAGAGTAGTTGGATAACCATCTGACTTTTTCTTTGAATTAATAAATTGCCAAAATCGTTTGGGATCAGTGATAATATCGAATTGCATCTGATGTACATATATAAGCATCATATAACAGTTTAGAAAAAGTTGAAAATTCATTATATGCAACTATGTAAAGGGAGAAGTCATTTTCTGTTCTAGATCTTAAATATTTTTGCCAGAGACAGTTTCGGGAATTGCGCAGCGTACGAAGCTCCTTTGAATACCACGGAGGTGATGACAATGTATTTTTCTGGGGCCCATAAGGTACAGATAGAAAAAAACAATCAAAAATTACTGAATACAAATTAGTGGTAAGAGTATCGATACTATTATTTAAATTAGAATTGAAAATTGAATCAAAATTTATATTACTCAGGAGTTCGTTGAGTTTGGTAAAGTCAGCTTTACGGAAATTGAAACGATATGTGTTATCAGCCTCAATATTCGTATCTCAAAAAAATCATTTTGTATCAAGTAATTTTTTAATAATGGTTGATAAATTGTACAAAATTTTTGGAAAATGCAAAAACTAATCACACCATGGAGTTCTACGGAAAAATACATACATAAAATAGTGTTTTATTATTTGACCCGAGACAAAAGTTCTGCCGATACCGCAACGATATTGCGAGCAATATTCATTTCAGTACACACAGTTTTAAATGAAAAACAAAAATAATAGTACAAGAGCCGACACCAAATTTTTGGAGAGGATATATAACCAGAATCTGAGTATGAAGGTTTATAGGTACATGTATTATGATATCAAATACCAAAGTAAGGCAGGCTTTTTTCTCAGCCTTTGGTGGGGATGGGGGTTCAAAACCAGCTTGGTTTCCTATTAAAATTTTATGGTCAATAACTCTTCAATGCACTTTAAAAAAAAATAGGGAATGATGCTCTGTCATTTTCCCTTAGTCTGTAGACTTTTACCTTGATGATCCAATCAATAGGGCCCATGATATAAGCTTTTCAAGAAAACCTTATCGGCTTTTTTTTGGAGACTTTATTTTGTTGATTTTTGTTTTGTTTGAAATATTTAAAAAAAGGGGTGATATGGTCCGCATAAAATGGTTATATCTTGAGTTGTGTATATCAGACTGTAATAATTGATTATTTTATACAAAAGTTAATCTAAAAACAAAACTAATGATCCTTAAATGAACTCGGTACAATGATCTTCTGATGTACATTTTTCATTTGAAAAAAAGTATTTTTTTCCAAACAAAATTGAATATCTCAAAAACTGATCAATGGTAATGCTTGAAAAAGATTGTCTTAATTAAGGACACAACAAAATATATTTTCACAAAGTTTCATTTAAATTCAAATATTTTTGGAAAAATGAAAAATAAAAAACAAAAACCAGAAAAAAGTACGGTTTTTTGCCAATATCTCGGAAATTTTGAGGCTAAGTTAAAAAGTGATGTATTTGAAAGTTGTAGATTTTTGCCAGATCTACTACATTTCTATTAGACACTTTTCATTTTGGGGTCACCTTTAGTCGAAAAACGCAAAAATACAATTTCCCCCCTCTTTTTCACCCCCCAAATCCCCCCTCCAACTCCGCTTCTGGGAAAAAGATTTTTTTTTACATTCCTTATAACCTCCTTCACCATATTCAATCATTAAACTGCTGTTAACAATTTTTTTTTATAAATGTGTAAAAAGCCTGCACTAAGCTCTGAATATTTAATCCAAATTGTTAGAGCCATTTTCGGAAAACCTTTAAATATTAAAATTGGTCGTGTCAGTGGGGGATTTTATTAACACCACTTTTGAAGATTTGTCAACTATTAAGAGCAAATAAGAAAATGGTATTTTGATCGCTAGGGCCCTCTCTGAGATATCAAGTAATAAGAGAAGTGGGCTTGGCAGTAGACTGGATTTAATAAAATAACTATTCAAGGTTTCTGTCTCAAACAAACTCTGAAAATCTCATTTTTCGAGTATCATTAGAGGTGGTTCCGAGAAACTTTAAAATAACACCGTTAGATGGATTTATATTAAACCGCTTTTTAGCTTTTTTGCTCATAATAATGACCTCTGAATATATCATCTAAATAGAAATCGAGAAATTAGAAAAGTGAGGGTGGCCGGAGGCAAATTTTAATAAAATATTGCTCTAAATTATTAACTTGCTCATACAAAAAAACTCTGAAAATTTCAATCAAATCGTTGGAGCTATTTCGAAGAAACAAATAAATAATTAAAGTGGGCGTGACATTGGGCATAATATCCAAACATACACTTTTTAATTATTTTCCTCTTAATACTTAATGTGAATAAACTCTTCAAATTCCATCAAAAGCCAAGGAGCTTTTTCCGAGAAACCAAGAAATAATTAAAGTGGGCGTGGCAGTGGGCTGATTTTACTGAATTTTGATTTGTTTTCATTCTCATTAGAAAAAACTCTGAAAATGTCATCTTACTAAATTTATCCCTCTTTTAGAAATCAAAAAAATTAGAAAAGTGGGCGTGTCAGGGGGAGGATTTTTACTAAAATTGTTTTCAATTTTTTTTTCATGCTCATACAAACCAATTTGGAAAATTTCATCGAAATCGTTGAAGCCATTTCTCAGAAACCAATAAATAATAAAAATGGGTGTGGCAGTGGGCAGATTTTACAAAATTAAATTTTTGTGTTTTTTTCTCAGTCATAGAAACAAACTCTGAAAATTTCATCTAAATCGTAGGAGCCGTTTGCGAGAACCCAAATATATATAAATATATACAAGATTAGCTCGTTTAAAATAATAAGAGTTGTTTTAGAGAATTTAAGTATTAAACTTAATGCTTTTTAACATTTTCCTTTCGTAATGTTCATGTCTTTTGTATTTAATTTTCAAAACCCTAAGCAACGTGGGTTTCACAGTTTAGATCAGATGTTGTTTTAGAGAATTTAAGTATTAAACTTAATGCTTTTTAACATTTTCCTCTCGTAATGTTCATGTCTTTTGTATTTAATTTTCAAAACCCTAAGCAACGTGGGTTTCACAGTTTAGATCAGATGTCAAAACATGGTCAAACATTTCAAATTTTCGAAAAAAAAACAATGTTCATAAAGGATTCTAAAATTTTGTTAATTACTTAGACCTTATGTAATCGAGTCGAGAAAAAAATTTGAAAGTTTTGACAGTTGAAAGTCTTAAACCAAATCTTCATTGAAGTACCAACTAGTGATTTTTTAATCATAAAACTCAAACATTAAAACATTAATGTTTTATTAAAAAAAAAACTAGTTACGTACATTTCATTGGTACATATAATGTAAAATCAGTTATTGGCGGATACAAGGGGGGGCGGGGAGGGGGGGTCATGATTGTCATGACTCCCACTGCGTATTTAAGGACACAATGCAAGGAAATCTGAGTAAGAAATGTAACAAAAATAATGTTTCCACCAGTGACATATAAACAATTTTCTTTTAAGGATATAGTTGTAAGAACTGCGTTTTCATTCAGTATATTTTGCTAGATAATAAATTAAAAGGAGATGGCCAAAAAAAAACCCAGAGTCGACAGAAAAAATTCATATGCAGTTTTTGAAGGCTGAATAAGTACATCAAAAATATGTTATCGTTAGATCGAAAAACCATCAGGGATCATTATATTTAGAGATTAAAGGTTCGAATTTACATTAATGCACAATCTGTTCAAAACAGTATTTTATGAATAGTTTGTGGGAGATAATGGTTAAGAAAGTTTGGTATTTATTGTTAAATATAAACAAAAAATTAAACAATGAAATGGAGTTATAGAAAGAATCTACGATTTCAAGCTATATCTAGATACATGTATTATTATACTTATGTGAAGTAGGAACAAATAATTTTTAGTCTTAGTAGGATAATTGTTTTATTATTTTTAGTGTTATTTATTGAATTTTTCGTTTTTGTTTTTTTTCATTGGCAGTACCTCGTGGCATGATGGTTAGTGCGTAGGACTGTCATGCCGAAGGTGTGGGTTCGATTCCCAGCCGTGCCACCTAAAAACAGAAATGTTTTATCCGAGGTGCTATACCTCTTGCGTAGGATTTGTCAGGAACTGACAAATCCTACAAGAGTAAGCTTGTCATGAAAAAATGCTTCTCATTTAGCCGTTCGGACTCGGCAAAAACTGTAGGTTTCCTGCATTCCTGTCAACAACACGCACACAGGAATGGTTGTGAGTTGTAAGTCACTAGGCCCTTATTTATTTTATTCTTTTCATTGTAATCTAAAAGCTTTGTTAGTTTTTGGATTTTTTTTTTTAATTGACCCCTGGTTTTTGCATCTCCACTGCCATTTATTTTTTTGAAAAACTACCATTTTCTTTTTTTTTTGTTTAAATGGCTAAAAATTACCATTGTCTGAAACAGAAAAATCGTTGATATCTCACGCACAACTTCTTTTATACCATTTTATTAGATATCTTTTATACAAACAAAAAAAAAAACATGAAAGGGATTTTCATATACCTAGTCGTATTTTTTGGTAGCTCATAGCTCTTATACTAGATGGATTTCGGGGTTGCCCTTTTGGTGACGTCAATTTCTTATTATAAGGTACCCATTGGCTAACATTTCGTTCTTGTCGATTCTGGGTTTTTTGTCCATACATTTTTGGCCATCTCCTTTGTTTTAACAAATAATAAAAAAAATCAACTTTATGCTAAGTGTAATTTTAGCGTAAAAATTATTTTGAAATCGGTTTGATGATTCTGTCAAAAATGCTGAACACAAAATAAGATAACAAATGGCCTTTTTAACAAATTCTTTAAACCAAAAGTTAAATCGAATATTGACATAAGTTTAAGTTATCAATTTGATATAACAGAAAGGTCCAGGGGCTTTTGAATCTTTTAACTTTGTATGTGTGCAATTTCAAAGGTCACTTAATGGTCATAAAAAGTCAGCTACAGTTTCAGTAATTGGTAAAGGCATAGATTTCTTTTAGGAATTCCAAAAAAATAAAATGCACAACTGGATCGCACGTACTTGCTCTTATGTTCAAGTTGTGTGGGGCTTAAGAACTTTAAAAAATATTCAAGTAATTATAGAAAAAGTATAAAAAGCATTTAAATCGTTCTTTTAATTGTATAAACAGTCTGATAAATAACTTAGAGCTAAAAAAAAAGTATGCCAATGGATTACTTGAAAAAAATATGAATATATACAAAAAAATATTTAAAATCATTGGAGCCGTTTTCTTAAAAATTAATTTTTTATATATAACATTTTTGTAACATTTTTCAAAAAAACATTAGGTATGCCAATTTTGAGTACATTTTAACATATATTTAAAACTGAAATTTCAAAAGAATTCATGAACCCATTTTTGAAATATTGAATTTTCAAAAAAAAAATTGAGTCTTTTTTTAAAAATCCAAAATTTATTTTTTCAAAATGTTTGGTATGCAGTATTATTAAAAGATACACCATATCTACAATAATACACTGATTTTTACTTGCGATTATAGGTACTATAAGGCAAGTTTTGGATTCGTGCAAAAAAAAATTTTTGAGATAACAATCAAACATGATATTACGATGATAGAGAACACCAAAAAAGTGGGTGGCACAATTCTGTCTGTCTGTCTGTCTGTCTGTCTGTTCGTCTACAGCCTAAACGGCTCGATCGATTTTCTTCAAACTTGGTACATAGTGGTTTTTGGTGATTCTGCCGACACGTTTTTTTTCATTTTTTTTTAGCACCAAAAATAACGGTACCTGTCATACATTTTTTTTTGGCAAATTTACATAATCGTATTTTTCTCAAAAACGGCTCGACAACTTTTCTTAAAAAAAATTCAATAAATTTATTTAAGTAAAGGCTTTCTTTGGGTGGAAAACCATTTTTCAAAAATGGTTATTAATGGTACCTCCCAAGGAACCATTTTTTTAATTTTTGATTTTCTTCAAAATGGTATAACCGATTTCAATTACTTTTTTTTATAAAGAAGCTTCCAAAAAATGTTAATAGTTTTGTGTACCAACATTTTTGAAAAAATATTTTTTGGATTTTTAAAAAATAATTCAAAATTTTTTTTGGAAAATCAAATATTTCGAAAACGGCATCATAGATTTTTTTGAAACTCGATATTTAAGTCGTTTTTAGTACTCTATAAAATATTTTTAGAAAAAATTTTAAATTTATGAAAAAATAACGGTACCTTCCATACAAAAGTGAAAAAACCGCAAAGGAAAATATTTTTTTGCTTGAAAACGACTCCTACGATTTTGATTAAACTTTTTTCATATACTAAAATTAGTACGATCTACCATCAAAAATTATAAAATTTTACACATAGCAACTATTAGTAGTACCTGTCATAAAACGTATTTTTTTATTTTGAGTTTTCTCGTTATCAGCTTAACGGATTTAAATAATTTTTTTTATATACAAATTTCAGATAAAATTTAATAATATTGCATATCAAAATTTTCGAAAAAAAAGTTTTTGGATTTTTAAAAAAAGTTTCAAACTTTTTTTTTGAAAATTCGATATCTCAAAAACGGGTTGACAATTTTTTTTCAAATTTTGTTTTTATATACCTACACATAAATATATAGTTTAAATCTGCATACCAAAATTTGTTCTTAAAAATGTTTTAAGAATTTTATATATAAAAAATTAATTTAAAAAAAACCGCTCCAACGATTTTAAAATTTTTTTTCCCATACAATCATATTCCATCATGAACTAAGATGGCATACTTTTTTTTCACCTCAAACTGTCAAAAACGTTGTTTTAGCTTATTTAAATGTCGTATTTCATGCTTCTCTACATTTTTCTCTCATAATTTCCATGTTTGTATTACAATTTTCTTAGATCCGCAGTGTCTTGAAGATAAGAGCAAGTGCGTGCGACCCAGTCGTGCATTTTATTTTAAATCAAAATCGTTGGAGCCGTTTTTGAGATAAATAAGCTTTTCCTTAACGGTTGTATGGCAAGGACCGTAATTTTTTGAGCTATAAAAAAAATTTTCAATTTCACCTCTGGAGAGTTACAAAAAATTCTTAAGTTAAAAATTTAGGCTGTAAGTTGAGGAACGGACAGACAGACAGACAGACAAAGTTGTGCCACCCACTTTTTTCGTGTTCTCTCTCTATCATCGTTATGTCATGTTTGATTATCTCGAATTTTTTTTTTGCACGAATCCAAAACTTGCCCTAAAGTACCTACCTATGTCAAGTAAAAATGTCCATACCACATTATGACTTAGTTGACCACTCATAATGATTCAGTGGCTTTTCCGAAGATAAGTGTAGGGTTTTTTTGGGTAAACCTATAAATCAGACGCCAAAACGACTATGATATTAAATAAATTAAATAAAATTGGGTGGTGCAACAGCTCGTGGAGACCCAGGGCCTAGTGAATTACAACTCTCAACCATTCCTGACCAATTACTACCTTTTCTACTTGAACTTGTTTTCTAAGATAACATAAATGACCTTGAGTGGCCTTTAAAAAATTTTGAAATTCACTAAAACAAAATACAATTACTGAAATAGGAAGACCCTTTATTACGATCTATAGTGGCTTATCTGGTTGGGTAAGAAATCTTGAAAATTAAATTTTTTTTTATATTGCGATATACCTCTGTTTTGTGCAGGGGATGTCATTACGATACAAAAGAGAAAAATAGAATTTTTAAGGCCTAAGGTTTTAAGGCCAAAAATTACGTTAAATGTGAAAACAAAACTAATGATCCTTGAATGAACTCTGTACCATGATTTTCTGAAGTACATTTTTCATTTGAAAAAAAGTATTTTTCACCAAAAAAAAATGGAACACCTCAAAAACTGCTTAATGGCTTTACTTGAAAAAATTGTGGTTATTAACAAGATATATTTTCACAAAGTTTCATTTAAATTGAACAAATTTTGGGAAAATTAAAAAAATAAAAAACAAAAAAATAATACGGGTTTTCACCACTATATCGGAAATTTTGAGTTCATGTTAATCATCATATTAATTATATTTATGTGATGATTATCATAAATTATATTGATGCGATACCGGCTGGAACTTGTCTGACATCAAATTATCTGCATACGCAGCTGCTTTCATTATAATGTAGGTACATACATCTGTTCAAATTCGATGCTTCCACCAATAGAAAACAGGATAAAAACTTCTTCAATACTGTTTATTCTTTTTGTAATCCATTCCCTCAGAACGAAGGATATTAGAAACGAGGGGCTAGTGACCCTTCTTACGGGCGCCTATGCTCACAATGTGTAGTTAGTACATACTACTTGAGTTTCTACTTCAAATCAAAAAAAAATATTCAATGTTGATTTACCCAACAACATTGTGATGTCACAGGACCGCACCACCACCACGCAAAACAGGTACATTTAGTTACTCTCATTCTGCTGTCACTGCAATCATTTTTGTATTATCAGTTCCTCATTATGTCTGCTATCTTATCAAAATAAAATGTTTACTTAACTTTAAATACAAAAATGCAGGGGAAAATTTATACCGGAGATTTTCTAAACGTATTTATTACAAATTTCTGTCCGCTTACAATTATCATGTATAATCGTATCAATGTATGTAGGTTTAACTAAGCCACAAACAGACAAAAAAGATAACAAAATTGACTTTTATTATTTTGTGTGTGAGACCGTTGAAGGTAGGTAGGTAAATTTGTTAGTGTTAAATATAAATTACGACGAGCCCCGATAAGACTTTATAAGATAACCAAACTTATCTCAATTCAGATATACCTATCTACTTTTTTCGAGCTCATTTCAACTGAACGAAAATATCAGTATGTGATATTGCGACGATGAAAAAATAGGTGTTTAATTCAGTTAACGCGAATTTGTTAAAAAACAAGAGTCATACCGTAGATATAGTTTTGATATTCCTAAAATAGATTTTAAATTTGTTTCATTTGTTTAATACATTTACTTCAGGAATATAAAATATCTGTCGGTTGCATTTTTTGAGGAGCTTTAAGGAACTCATTTTCTGTGTTTTTTTTTGTCATCAATAAATATTAGACCTAATTGCCCCATAATTGCTTAATGTCACGTCGCCGTCGGTTAGTTACGTGTTTCTAAAGACCGCATGTTGCAAAGCAACCTAAAAAGTGTAAAAAAAAATATTAAAATTATCATTCCTAGCAGCAAAAAAAAAATAATAATAAAATTCATTCATTCAATTAGATAATTAAAAGTGTATATCAACTTCATTACTGGTCGACCAACAAATAAAATAATTAAAACCATTTTTTTTCTCGAAAAGTTGAAATTCCAATTAAACAAGTAAAAATCTCGTATCTGTAGCTGAAATCAAGTGCGGTTATCAACACACCTACTCACGTGTGTAGCGTGTTCCCTCTTTAGTTTTAATAATTTATAAAAATTATTATAAAAAAAAAACAAGCAAATAAAGCAAAAAAAAAAAATTGAAATTTAAAAGCCCCCAATACCAATCCAAACAAGTTGACCGTAAAATTTATTTTGGTATAACTCGCAACCTATACCCACAAAAAACATACATACCTATATACAGAAGTTTATTATAAATAATTAAAATATCTACAAAAAAAAATATTTACATAAATAGATGTAATAATGTTGAAATCGTTCGACATAACCGGAGGAAATTTTACGGAATTTTTGAACGTCGGTGTGGTAGCTGCTCTGGCAACACCTGTTGCCGTTAATAATAATAATTTGGCATTAATGAATATTAATAATATCAATAAAAAGATTTCATTGGATAACAATAACCTTTCATCGATGAAAAATTCAAAAATTCGTCCCCATCCGTATTTATTGCGAGAACAACAACAAATGCATCCGATAATACATCACCAACAGCAACAACATCAAGTACAACAACAACAACAATTGCAGTTGCAGTGTCATCAAGCACATCACCAAAGGCTACAAGAAGGAGCAGGTGCTATTGTTGTAAGCAACGTTGATGGTGATATAAATTCAGTTGGTGGATTTGGATTAAGAACGATGAATGCCTCACCACCATTGGCTAGTGTTGCTGCTGACGGAAGTGGAAATACGTAAGTAATTTTCTATTTTAAGTTAAACTATAAAAATTATTATTTTTTAAGTTATTTTTTACTTCATATTTTTTATGCAGTAGAGATAAGGTTTACTTTCAAAAAATTACACTCAAACCTATGAGAGAGTGCCTCTTGTGACTTTATCTTAATTTGTTGGAGATATGTAAACTGTACATACGCTTGTATGTTCATATGCCTATGTAGACTTAATGATTCTTTTATCATTTTATCTTTAAAGATGCTCGCTTTACTTTATTTCTAAAGCTATTTTCTCCTTCGATATTTATACGCTATTTTCGTAGGGGCCTAATTTCCATATTTTTTTTATTTTGAGATTTTTGTATTTGGAGTTCGAGCTTTCCGATTTATTTGAATTTACACACACTTTTTGCTTCGGGTCTCATAAAAACCAATCTGTTCGATTTTAAGATATTTAACTAGTCTTTGATAATAATCAGCCTTTGGCCTAAAATTCGAGTAAAATTAATAAAGGTTTAAAATTATCATTATTTTTTAAACGTAGCAGAGGTCCTTATACTCAGAAGTTGCTCCCATGTGGTCTCATGTGGGGCAGCTTTGAATATAAACAAACATCTTAGGTAGGCATTTTCCCAAAAAAAATAAAAAAAAAAGTTACAGCCCGTTTATAACAAATAGCTTGAAATCGTTCGTATATTTTTATCTGTAACTATTTATTTTCACTTTTACGGCAAAAAGTGTTTTAACATAAATTGAAGGAAAAAAAAAAATTCAACACCGAAAATCAGGTTTTATACTCACATTTACCCCCTACACATCAAAAGAAAACAATTTTGTTCGACCCAAAATGCAAGGTTCGGCCAAAATTTTGTAACGTTTCAATGGAATAGAAGGGTTCAACATTTGTTTTCTTTATTCAACCCATAGTTGGATGCCATAATGTCAAATCGGGTTTCAGTACTTGCTTATACAATATAAGTTTGTTCTAAATAGATATGTCAGAGTTCTTTCCTAGTACCAGGGTTGCCAGAACGGGCTCTTTATCGCCAATTGGGCTACTCGATCTTTTCACTCGCTCCTTGAAATTTTGATTTGCGATAAATCCGAATTTGGGCTATTTAGTTTTGAAATTGGGCGATTTAATGGAGAGAGAAAAATAGTTTTGTTTTTATTTACCATTTACCTTTGAAGATGAGAACCTTAAACTGTAGAGAAATCTATAGTGAATGAGCCTACTACATTTGAATATTTGCTCAACTCAACTCTAAGTGCTTCTCACATTGCGAATTATAGCTGCGAATGGTATATAATTTTAACATTTATTTCGCAGGACAGATCGCGGACAGACGCTGGCTAAAAAAAATTGAAGTTAAATTCGAATATAAAAATACTAAATTTAACACTTTAAGCTTATGTAAAGCAGTGTTTTCTTTTTAAATGACGCACGTCCCTAATTTGTTCAAAATAAATTTAAAAACAAAATCGTATAAAACGCTAGCTTATTATTAACCCATTTACCCAGCCCTCAAGACGAAAGAAGTTTTATATGGGGAAACATTATGTAGAATGCTCAATCAAATTTAGAATTTTTATCATTGAAAGAAAAATATAAATTTAAGACGAAAAATTTTAATTTACTAATTTTTGAATATCATTTTTGATAGCAGCTGTTTTCGGTTTCAAGATTTTTCAAATGGGGCTCCACTCGTCTTGAAAAATCTGGCAACACTGCCTAGTACTAACATTGTTCTGTACATCAAGTTAAGTTCTTCTCTTTTCTTTTTGATGTGCTCTTTCCATTTAAGCTTTGCATCCATAGTTATCCCAAGGTATTTGGCAGTATTGTAGTAAGGTACTTTTGGAGTGGAGCTGAATTACCGCTTCAATAGCCTAATGAGTGAGAGCCGCCAGTGATCGAATGAATGAGTATAACTTCCAATTTTGGTAGATTGCTCAAAACCTGAGCAATAATTCCAAATTCACATAATCTAGTCACGTATTACTCGAAAACTGATGCGGCCCCTGTACGGTTTATAATAAAATGCACGACTGGGTCGCACGCACTTGCTCTTATGTTCAAGACACTGCGAGTGCGAGTTTAAGAAAATTGTATATACAAACATGGAAATTATGAGAGAAAAATGTAGAGAAGCATGAAATACGACACTTAAATTAGCTAAAACAACTCTTTTGACAGTTTGAGGTGAAAAAAAAGTATATCATCTTAATTCATGATGGAATATGATTGTATGGGAACAAAATTTTTAAAATCGTTGGAGCGGTTTTTTTTTAAATTAATTTTTTATATATAAAATTCTTAAGACATTTTTAAGAACAAATTTTGGTATGCAGATTTAAACTATATATTTATGGTATATAAAAAAAAATTTTGAAAAAAAAATTGTCAACCCGTTTTTGAGATATCGAATTTTCAAAAAAAAAATTTGAAACTTTTTTCAAAAATCCAAAAACTTTTTTTTTTTGAAAATTTTGATATGCAATATTATTTAATCTTATCTGAAATTTGTATATAAAAAAATTCATTCAAATCCGTTAAGCTGATAACGAGAAAACTCAAAATAAAAAAATACGTTCTATGACAGGTACTACTAATAGTTGCTATGTGTAAAATTTTATAATTTTTGATGGTAGATCGTACTAATTTTAGTATATCAAAAAAATTTAATCAAAATCGTAGGAGTCGTTTTCAAGCAAAAAAATATTTTCCTTTGCGGTTTTTTCACTTTTGTATGGAAGGTACCGTTATTTTTTCATAAATTTAAAATTTTTTCTAAAAATATTTTAGAGAGTACTAAAAAAGTCTTAAATATCGAGTTTCAAAAAAATCTATGATGTCGTTTTCGAAATATTTGATTTTCCAAAAAAAATTTTGAAATATTTTTTAAAAATCCAAAAAATATTTTTTCAAAAATGTTGGTACACAAAACTATTAACATTTCTTGGAAGCTTTTGTATAAAAAAATAAATGAAATCGGTCATACCATTTTGAAGAAAATCAAAAATTAAAAAAATGGTTCCTTGGGAGGTACCATTAATAACCATTTTTGAAAAATGGTTTTCCACCCAAAGAAAGCCTTTACTTAAATAAATTTATTGAATTTTTTTTAAGAAAAGTTGTCGAGCCGTTTTTGAGAAAAATACGATTATGTAAATTTGCCAAAAAAAAATGTATGACAGGTACCGTTATTTTTGGTTCTAAAAAAAAAATGAAAAAAATTTGTCGGCAGAATCACCAAAAACCACTAAGTACCAAGTTTGAAGAAAATCGATCGGGCCGTTTAGGCTGTAGAAAAACAGACAGACAGACCGACAGACAGACAGACAGACAGACAGAATTTTGCCACCCACTTTTTTGGTGTTCTCTATCATCGTAATGTCATGTTTGATTGTTATCTCAAAATTTTTTTTTTGCATGAATCCAAAACTTGCCTTATAGTGCCTATAATCGCAAGTAAAAATTGTATTATTTATGTTTTTGTTCGTAAGGTTTACATGTGTCCATTTTGTTTCGCTAAATTTGATACGCGATTTTCACATCCAATCTACATTTTGCAATTTTTGTGTAGCCTTCGTAATGGATTTATTTGGCACGAATATTACAGTATCATCAGTAAAGGTGGCCATGATATTGTTGATGTTCACTGGAATATCCCTTGTATATAACATATAAAGGGTTGGTGCTTAGACACTGACTTGTGGTGATACACCGGCTTCAATTTTCCTTTGTCTCGAGTAATTTTGGTTGTACCTTACTCTAAAGAGTCGGTATTTCAGTATTTCGTTGTACTGCCTGGTCGGGAAGGTCGCTATGCAGTTTGTATTCAAGTCCGAAGTGCCAAACATTGTCAAAGGTTAGAGCAACATCTAAAAATATAACCGAGTAAACTTTTTTTTTTTCAAGTGCCTTTTCCATAACATCCGTAATTCGATGCTCTTGGTCTATCGTTAAATATTTATTTCTTAATCTAAACTGATAGCTCGGAATCAGGCTTCTTTCTTTGATTATTTTGCTAAGCCTTTTCAGGAGCAGTTTTTCGAAAACTTTTGCCATCATTGGTATGAGCGATATTGGTTTGCAAATTAATGATGATTTCACTTTTTGAATGAAACACAATCTTTTAAAATTGTCTAACGGAGACGGAGTTATTTTCAATTTGTATAGTCATATTTTGTGATTTTTCGTAAAAGGTCGTTTGGTATGGAATCACCCCATAACAGGTAGTACCTACCCCTGAACATAAATTCAAGAACTTGCAATCCAGTCGTGCATTTTATTTTTTAGTAGGGCTGGCCATATAACCAAACCAAACGATACTTTTATAAGTATGGTCTCGGTATCGTTAAAATCGAAACATTTCAGTATCGTCTCGATATCGGTCTTGGTCTCGTATAAGTGAGTATGGTCTCGGTTTCTTATAACAAGGTCTCGTCTGGGAATCGGTCTCGTCTGGTTTTGGTTTGGTGTCAGCCGAAAAAAATATGCACGACTTGGTTACATGTCCAAGGTCTTGTAGTTTC
Organism: Dasysyrphus tricinctus; assembly: GCA_963921185.1. Lineage (NCBI taxonomy): Eukaryota > Metazoa > Arthropoda > Insecta > Diptera > Syrphidae > Dasysyrphus > Dasysyrphus tricinctus. Next base: position 200,181,032 of record OY992531.1, read on the forward strand.
ACTATATAAGAAAATATGCATAATGAATGGAAGACATTTATTTTTAAACTTAATTTTTTCTTATAACTTAATAACTTTTGAAAGGTTATTTCACAATATCTAAGTATAGTCCCGAATATGATACACAATAAATATTGATGTAGGGCCATAAGTTAACAGGAAAACAATTCACAAACTGTTTTATGGTCCATTTGAATGGGTTGTAAATCCCAAAAATATTTTTTTTTTTTTGACTTGACTACCTTAAAATCAATACAATAGGTATGTTAGATAATTAATCAGAACTAAGCTCTGACATTGTATACTAAGCTTTAGCCGTTTAAAAAGTTTGATCCATATCAGTTAAGCAATTAATGAACAAATAAAAAAAACGTTCTATTGGTGGTACTGGTTACCTATCTACTTATAAATGGGTTGGCTAAAATTGTTAGATTGGAACCCACAAGTATTGCTCGTGGTGGCTTTTGCTAAAGTTACTTCACCTAATTAAAAGTCTTGAAATTTTATCCGAAAAATAAAGCAAGATAAAAATGGGCGTGCCACTAGGCGTGTTTTTCACTAAAATCATTTTCTAGACCTCTTTGCTTAAAAAAAACAACCCAACTAACAATTTAACTTGTATAAGGTCCGATTTTTCGAATATGGTAGACTATAGCTCGCATAGAACTAACATTAGCCTTTATTATTCAAGCCAACCGTTTTCCAATATTAATTTTTGAAAATAGCCTGTTTAATGACTTTTAAATTGAAATTGGCAAGTTGTATAAGACTTGTATGCTAAAGTATGAAAAGGCCTGTTTAAGGCCTGTCCAAATTGTTTTACTGAAAGTAAATAAAAACATTTTGTATACGGCTTGCTTAAATAAGCGTTTTACACCCAGCAGCAAGATTTGACATTTCTCTGTAGTTGAAAGTATTCTGCAGCGGGCTTAACAAATATTCGATAGTGTTCGTCATTCATATCAATAGATTAAAAACAAATAATTACTAAAAGACGTATTTATATAAAAATAGTGAATAATTAATAAGAAGTTATTAAAACTTCGTTTTCAAGTGCCCAAAGTCGATTAACAATATGAAACGCGCGCTCGCAAAAGTGTTCCTCGACTGATGTGTTTCTTGAATGAGTTCGTGTTTTTTTTTTAATTTAAATAAATGCACAACTATTTTTGTTTATTTTTGCAAACTTTTCTCGTAAATATATTTTTTTTTAATCTAACAGAACTACGCAAGAAAAATGAATGCACATTTGAATATTTGTTATGAGTTTGTATGTACATAAGTCTGTTTATTTTTTGCCTCAAATCTACTGTCAAATGGCACACACACAATCCCAAAAAAAAATTTATTTTCTTGAAAATATATTCCAACCAAAAAATCGTTATGATATCGTTGTAAGGAATTCGGTATTAAATCATTTACAACTACTATGTTTTTTTTTTAGTAATAATGACATTTTTGAAAGATAAAATAAAATGTTTAAAGCAAACCTATTGAAATTTGCCTTTTTTCTTGAATTATTTTGTTTTGCTTGTGACAGATGTTGCCCTCTGTAAGGAAATATAAAGTTTTTATAAAATGTTGCTAATAAACTTTTAGAAATGATTGCCTTCGTTCGTGAGCTATTTCGATTTGCTTCTGACAGATGCACAAATGTTGCCCTCTGTAAGAACAAAAATACTTTTTATAAAATGGTAGTAGCAAACTTTTAGAAATGATTGCCTTCTTTCATGAGCTATTTCGTTTTGCTTCTGACAGATGCATAGATGGTGCCCTCTGTAAGGAAATATATGGTTTTTATAAAATGTGTGTAGCACATTTATTCAAATGATTGCCTTCTTGCGTGAGCTATTTTGTTTTGGATGTGACAGCTGTGTCCCTCTTTCAGGAAATATATAGTTTTTATAAAATGTTTGTAGTAAACTTTAACAAATTATTGCTTTCTTTCTCGAACTATTTCGTTTTGCTTGTGACAGATGTTAAATTTAAGCATGAATGAATCGCAGGTACTTGCTGTTATAATTCAAGTTGTTTCTTAAGCTAATTTTATATAAACAAATAAATGTTTACACAAAACATAAAGACGAGATGAACGATTGTAAGGATTTAAGTTTTTCTTTCAAACGACCAGAAAATTTAAAATCAAATTTTGGTTCAATAGAAATGGAAGTATAACGTGATATTTTAAAATCATTTATTCATTTATGTTCAAAATTTTTGTTATAAGAATGTATGAAAAATGTTAAAGATTTAAACATTAACTTGAAGGATCTTTTAGGTACATTGTATGTTTTCAAACACTTCAAGAATCAATTGATTCACACTTTAAATACAAAAAGTACCTACCAAGATTAAAGAAAAATGAATAAGTTTTTTTTATAAAACCAGCACATAGCCTTTGCTACTCATTTATTGATGGTAAAAGTCTAAAGGCTGTGAAGTATGCGTCAAGTGTATCAACTCATTAAAATTTGTGCATGACTCTTCTGAATTGGAGATGGCCTAGTGGGTTGCGCGCTGGATCGGTAATCGGAAGGACGTGAGTTCAAACCTCGGAAAAGTCATGTAAGTTAGTAACATTTTTTCATATAAAATAAAATTCTTCACATTTCAGAACAAAGAATAACGCAGTTCAAGCCCCCTCCTGTGGAGAAAATAAACCCAAAAAATAAAATTAATAAATATTAAATAATTGAAAGCAAAAAAATTTTTTTTCAATACAACTGCATTGAGTGGCTTTTATAAGGCCTTAATGCAAAGTCTATATATGGCCTTTCAAAGGTCTTATTATACAAGCCATTTGCTTTCGTATAATTACTTGTTTAGTAGAGCAATATTTTGCCTTTTTAAGGCCTTATTACACAGTTGATCGGAAGCAATTTGATTGTATAGCACTTGCGATGACAGGTTTTAAGGGAATCAAATAGCTTGTTTAATGTCAGCCAAAATGATTTGTGTAAGGTCTGTTTAAGTGTCTATACAAGCCAGAAAATAGCTTGTATTAAGTGTTAATAAAATTAAACAAGTTAAATTGTTAGTTGGGAAGCTTTGAAAGTTTCATCCATATCGTTAGAGCCGTTTCCAGGATTGTTTACTTGTAATATTAAATAATAATATTCAAAGATCCATTTTTTTCTGCCGATGCCAAACAATATTACCAAGTGTCTCGGCATATTTCGGTCCCAAAAGTACGGCATCGGTTCGGTATCATCTCGGTATCATTTCGGGTGGTATCGTTTGGTTTTCCGATACCGATACCAAACGATACCGAGATTTCTGGTATCGTGGCCAGCCCTATTTCTTAGGGTATTAATTGTGCTTTTTTTTAAATCGGAATTATCTCCCTTAAGGTCAACCTCAATAAAATATTACAATTTTGTCCTCTGTGTTAAAAGGTCTTGAGTTTTAATCTTACTTAGTTGCAAGGTTTCCCAACCAATTCAAAAATAGTTACTTACTGTAGCTTCTTTGACAGTCCATATCTAAACCATTTGCGCTTCATTTTCGGTTCCCTTATTGTTGATCAGACACGCAAGAAAAGGATAATAGTAAAAATGGTGATTTGAAATTTGAGTTACTAATGATAATGACCAAAACTCATAAATTTCAGGATTCATAAAAACTAAAGCCCATTTGGTTTTCAATATTTGAGTAACGGTTTTGAATATAAGAAAACGAATTAGTAATTAATTACATAAATTGTTTTTGGAATTTTGATTAAACTATCTCGAAAATTAATCTCAATCTGTAGAAATCGGGATCCATTAGCTTAGTCATTTAAATATCATAGCTTGTCATATTCCAGAAGCAAAACTAATTTTTCTTCATCTTCTTAAGTCCTTTAAGCAGTTTAAATCCACTTCAATCTTATTCAATTTTATAATAAAAAAAAAAATAATCCACCCACACTCTTTTTCTCTCTGGCTGAAGGTAGGGATAATGCGTAATGCGTATCCTAAAAAAACAATAATTTAACTAACCAAAACAATAACAAAAGTAGCAACAGAGCAAAATATCACAGCCGTTTCGCATATAAATCTGCTTACACCGCAACAATGTCCTTCCGGCCAAATACAAAACCACCACCGCACCGTCATCATGCTGTGTTCCCATTTCAGAAAAAAATAAAAATAAAATTAATAATTCAACAGTATGCGCGTTTAAATGTCAAAACAGCCTGTCAGCCTTAAACAAATCCCCGCCCAATTTAACATCTACACTCTGTTAAATCTAAAGATGGATTACGGTAACAGAGTATCGTTTCATTTTTGTTTTTCGTTTTTCTGTTGCTGCATTGTTGTTCTTATTAAATTTATCTCCCTTAAGGTCTCAACTCATCAAAATCGTTCAAGGGCAAAACAGGAAAACAAAAAAATAAGTAAACACTAAAACGGAAACGGCCTATATGGAGAATATTAGACCCATAAGGAAATTTAAATCCCTAAACAGTATTGGCCTCTACACCATGGCATTTATGTGAAGGTAGTACAGAAAGCGGCTATTTGTTAGAAGGGACATTTTATTATGTTGTCACATTAAAAATGGCCCTTCATAAATCTATTATCCTGAGCTGGCACATGTCACAACAATTGGGGCATAGAATGGGTGACTCTGACTATTGTGGATGTGGAAGTGTGGTTAAGGACTCTCAGGCGTTATCCCCGGATCGGCATACTTGCGACACTAATTAATTTTCTAAATGAAAAGAATGGATAAACATGGGTGCGGGTGTTCAAGGATTTATATATATTGTTTGCCAACACTACTAACCGTTCAAATAGATCATGTTTTTTTTTTTTTGAACTGTTGAACTTATTTTTCTTAGCTGCATCTTTTTTGATTAACCGTATTAGTAAGTTCTGAATTACTAGTAAAAGGAATGTCAAATTATATATCTATCTAGGATTATTGAGATGAACGCAATGATGATGCTCAAAGTTCAGACAACACTCAGCTGCTAACATAAAAAAATATGAACTTTCCGAATTATCTGCAGTGTTTGCGAGGAGACTCAAAAGCCTTTAGGTTATTTTAAATTTGCGACCTTCTGAATCCTGGTTGTGGTGTTTGTGTTTGATGTAAAAGTACATGAATATGTGAATATGAATTTGTGCGATGGACTTAGACAATACAGGAGAATTTCCCCGCAGTGCTTATGCTAACAAAAGCACTGTTCTATGCGTACATTATCATATTAGCTAAAGATTGAGTCCGGTTAATTGCTTAAAAGGGTCCTTAACGTGTAAATTGTGGAGTAGTTTTGATTTATTCCTGATTTTTTTGTTGAAAAAAATGCCAAAAATGATACAAAAATGCATTTTTTGAGAGTATTTTACCCGATACCTATCAATTATTAGTAAATTTCGTACTTCCTTACTTTACTTTTGATGGTGCTCATGCTTACAGCCCAGGGCGTATTACGGCCTCAAAAAACAAGCCTCTTCATCCAGCTCGGTTCTAGCTAGCTGTCTCCAGTAACGTACTTCAAGTTGGCTGAGATCGTTCTTAACTTGTGTGTGCCACCTAAGGTAGGGTCTTCCTCTTCTGCGCAGACCATCAGAGGTAGTTTCGAAGACTCATCGGACTGGTGTGTCGGTGTCCATACGCTCCACGCGTCCCAGCCATTTCAGCTGCTGGTATTTTCAGCTTTTTGACCAGATCAACGTCACTGGTAAAGCCCGTAACACTCGTTGTTAAATCTTCTCCTCCATACTCCTTCGATACAGACTGGACCGAAGATCACCACGAGAATTTTCCTTTCAAAGCACCTAAGCAGATTCTCATCCGTTTTTGACAGGGTCCATGTTTATGCTCCATACAGCAGGACCTTGGTTCTTTGAGAGACGGTTTTAGTACTCAAATATGCCTCCTTAGCTCAAGAAACAGCAGTTCACAAAAGAGATTCTTCTTTGATTTCTGCACTGGTGTCATTTTGCGATGTTATAGTGGAGCCCAGTTACACAAAGCCCTTGACGACTTCGAAGTTGTACATATCCAGCGTTTTTCCCGAGTTGACGATGTTGAAATTCCTTTTTCGATGATAGCATACGCTGCGTATTATCCTCATTAACAGCCAAAACACTATTTTCACCGCATCGGACTCAATACTTGCAAACGGGCCTATAACAGCTCACTTCGTTCTCTAAATGATGGCAGTATCACTTGCATAAGCAAGTAATGGGGCAGAATTTTGTTCCTATGTTGTTGACTTGCTTAAAGAGGTACCATGATAGCGCATCGTCTTGCCTTAAACCTTTCTCGACAACAAAGGCTTCGGTGATGTTATTGCTGACTTTGACGGGGCAGCGATATTTCTCCATCATCATCCTGCACAAGTATACGAGTTTTACAGGATTGTCGAGATGTGACATGGCTCTGTATAGCTCGTCTCATATGCGACTTTGAAGTCGAGAATGAGATGGTGTCTATCGATTTGAAAGTCCTGTGTTTTTCCAAAATCAGTTTTATTGCCGGGCCTAAAACTACACTGATAAGGGCCGCCGATCAGGTCACTGACAAACAGTTTTTAGCGATCACACAGTACAGATGACAAGATTTTGCAAGCGACGTTGAAGAGACTTACGCCTCTGTAGTTGGCACAAGTCAGAGCATCTCCTTTATTGTGAATTGGGAACAATATACCGAGGTTCTATTCATCGGGCATACTTTCATCGGACCAAATTTAGGAGTTAAGTTTGGGTATATACTCCCTACCAAGTCTTCTGCCCCTGATTTGAATGGTTCGGCTGGCAGGCTATAGCTAACCGCAATTCATTTAGATCAGGTGGACTGAATTTTTGACCATTGTCGTCCAGGTTGAATGGATTGTTGTGTCAAACAGCGGAATTTTTCCCATCTTCAACGTTTAGCAGTCTATAAAAGTGTTGTTTCCAGATCCTCAGCACCGACTGTGGTTCTACCACCATATTTCTTCTCTTATCTCGACAGGCTTCCATTCTGGCCTTGTAGATTACCTGAGCCTTCGGTAGAGCTCTCGAACATCCCTCTACCGCAACAGACCTCTATAGACTCGACCGCCCGCTTCGCATGCTCTCTTTTTCCTCCTAAGGTGTTTCTTCCTTCGTTTTTGTCTGTAGAGCTCCCGGTCTGCACTCACAGCAGCTCTGGTTTTAGTTTCCAACATTGATTTGTAGGCCTCATTCCTTGCTGCATGCGCCGACCTGCATTCTTCATCGAACCAGGGGATTCGTTGCGGTGGCCTTGTGAAACCTAGCTCATCAGTTGCGGCACTTCTGATGGAATTTTGGCAGTGTTTCCACTGGCTCAGAGATTAAGAGAGACGTAGTTTTCAAAAGTCCTGGCTATCTTTAGCGATTTTAACTTCGCGACGTTAAATGTTTTCACAACATCCCCCCGTCGTTGTGGCGTCATCGTACTTGAGCTAACACCAAGTAGTGATCCGAGTCTATGTTGTCAACTCGGAACGTTCGGACATACAGGTTCGTTGATCTGGAGACTGCCAGCTTCCTTTGTGTATATTGAGGTGTGGGAATCGAGTGCTGGATATGATGACATTACACCCCGTAGGGAAGTCAATCATACTGAGTCCGTTACCGGAAGTGTTATTTTGCAAGCTGTGTTCTCCGACTATCGAACCTCCTCTCCGATTTTGGCGTTGAAGTCGCCAAGAATGATTTTGACGTCGTACTTCAGGCACCTATCATACGTATTCTCAAGGAGATCGTAGAGGTTTTCCTTTGTTGAGTCATCTTTGTCTTCCGTTTGGCGTGGGCACGTAGTACCTCGTGGCTTGATGGTTAGTGCGTAGGACTGTCATGCCGAAGGTGTGGGTTCGATTCCCAGCCGTGCCACCTAAAAACAGAAATGTTTTATTCGAGGTACTGCCTCTTGCGAGGAACTGACAAATCCTCCAAGAGTATAATTGTCATGAAAAAGTGCTTCTCATTTAGCCGTTCGGACTCGGCAAAAAACTGTAGGTCCCCTCCATTCCTGCCCAACAAACACGCACACAGGAATGGTTGTGAGTTGTAAGTCACTGGGCCCTGGTTCTCCTCGAGCTGTTGCGCCACCCAATTTATTTATTTATTTATTGGCGTGGGCACAGGTCAACGTTATGTTTTTGAATTTAGCTTTGATGCCGATTGTGACCTGCACTTCTAAGGCCCGCCCAAGACTTCTTGCCTAAGTCTTCCCGTTTACACAAAACAAAAACCAAAATATGGCCGACTGTGCTCCTTGCAGCACTTGCCATAGTACTTCCTGGATGGCTGTTACATCAGCCCTTTACCTATCAAGGTTGTTCACTAATTGTTGGGCTGCACGTGGTTTGTTTAAGGTCAGGACATTCCATGTACAGACGCTTGTCCTTGTTCCGTTTGCTGGAGTCATCATAATTAAAATCATTCATATCCGAGGCTTGTGTAGTACCTCGTGGCATAATGGCTAGTGCGTTGGACTGTCATGCTGATGGTCTGGGTTCGATGCCACGGTCAGCTAAAAACAGAAATGTTTTTTTCCCGAGGTAATGCCTCTTGCGAGGAACTGTCAAATCCTCCAAGGGTATACTTATCATGAATAAGTGCTTCTAATTTAGCCGTTCTGACACGGCAAAAAATTGTAGGTCCTCCATTCCTGCAACTAGGCCTTCGTTCTCTTCGAACTGTTGCGGCACCAAATTTATTTTATTTTTATATCCGAGGCACCATTGTTGTTTTCCGTGGTAGGAAAGTTACCTCGACGGTACAAGCCCAACCCCCGAACTGGAGGACCAGATCCTTAATAAAGCTCCAAGGGTGGGGAGCCGTATAAAACGCTGCTTATAGGCCTGAGCTACGATTATGTCGTAGTAGCCCATATAAGGTGTTCACTAAGTAGTTCAGCCTAACTGGAACTGTACACGCCACCGTTGATTCCATCTAGCGAATTCTTCCACTGCCACCTGAATAAAGAAGAAGTGTCTTAGTGAGTGCGAGCACTCCTCCCCCTCTCTCTCGTTTGCTGGTGCCTTAATCCGTCTGCAGGTATTGAAACCCCATCATATCGGTTAAAGGTACTAGGCACCCGATGTTCACCACAGCGAGGTGAGAGTAGGAGTTGATAGACAGAGGCTTGCTTTGAGAAAAAGCTTGTGGACGCTTGTGTCCTCTTGAATGCACCGTGTCTACCCTTTAAACAGCCTAACGTGAACTGTACACGCCACCGTTGATTCCACCTAGCGAATTCTTCCGCTGCAACCTGAATAAAGGAGAAGTGCCTTAGTGGGAGCACTCCTCCTCCTTTCTCTCGTTTGCTGGTGCCTAAAATCATCCACAGGCATTGGAACCCCATCACATCGGTTAAAGGTACTAAGCACCCGATGTTCACCACAAGGAGATGAGAGTAGGAGTTGATAGACAGAGGTTCGCTTTGAGAAAAAGCTTGTGGACGCTTGTGTCCTCTTGAATGCACCGTGTCTACCCTTTAAACATCTCATTTCTCATCGTTGTATTTGATTTTTTTTTACACGAAACCAATGCCTTATTTTTGGAGCAAGTAAAGAAATGTACCAGTTCTTACAACCTGTCAAAAAACTTTGTTTAAAAAACCGGCACAGCACTGGTAATGTTGACCTGAAGAAACATTTTTGTACCAACCACCACACGTTTATATCAAGCATCTTCAACACTCGTGATATTCACCACAATTAATCTGGAATAATTCAAATAAAAAAGGAAAATGCTCAGTCCTTGCTTGTTCCACCAGTCACTCCACACCTCCGGCATACATTGCAGACAAACGCAAATCTGCTTCCCGAAATTATGTAGAACGGGCAAGTCAGTGGGATTCCTTTGGTCATTTGGTTGAGCCGTTTCCGCTGCCACTACTGCACCGTTGTAGATATTGTGAAGGACGATGGAGATAATTTGATGAGTATTGATTTGGATTTATTTGATAGGAGCATGGAGCTCGGAAGGTTTGAAAACTGAAGCCTCAAGCTGAACATTATTACACAGAGAACACATAGCAACGAATGTTTTATGGGTCTACCATTTTAATTTACCTCTCAACAGGGGGTACTTTGAGAAAAAGGGGATGCTCACTGATTACATATTGAATCCATGGAAATCTACAGGATCAATACTTATACGCTGATAAATGTTAAACACACATTTTTACATGAGAATATTTTTTGGTCCTTGTGTGGTTGGTTGTTCTCGTTTGCTCTCATTTTGTTGAAAGGAAGGTATCCTTACGTGTTTTCGGTTTTCATCGATATGTGCTGTGCCTCACCTCAGTCCCGGGATATCTACCATATCGAACCCGATAAAATGTAATTACTTAAATTTTTAAACTGATGTACCTACATTATTATGGATACCGTTGCTTTACTGATGATTTGCAAGAATTAGACAGACTCTAATGTTCACAAGAACAACAAACAATTTCAATTCAAAATCCAATAATTGAAGGTCAGACAGAGAGAAAGTTTTTGTCCATTAACTTTAGATGTTATGTCGTTTAATGGTTGACGTCTGATTGGTATCCAAAGGACTTTTATTGGGTCACCTTCATCTCTCTGTGTATCTCTTTCTGTAGGTATGGTATTAATGGATCGAGTCTTGATAGGGTTTCGTTTTTATCAGCAATGCAGGGGCGGATACTTTAGTGAATTTCAAAGCCCTAATCGAATTGAAAGACTTTTACTTAATGACTGGAGCATGACATTGATATGATTTTGTATTCTATTTTTTTTTCTGTAGGTATTTATACATATCTGAAACCATCAATATAGTCATTAAGGTAATGTCATCGGTATTTTGGTTATTTTTTTTTCCTCAAGGGGAGGCAGATATTTGGATAAAAGTTTTTTTTTGTTGTTGGGTTAGTAATTAGAGACAGTTTTTTACACTCTCTCACTGAAACATCGTCCTTAATGGAGGCCATTTATTAAGGACTGGTTTTCGTTGAATGAATGATTTATGAGATTTGAAATTTCGAAACAAAAGTTTTTATTGACTTGCATATTGAGGGATGAAATCTAGAATGAAATGAGAAGGGAACAGATACGATTTGATTTTGCTTTATAGGTATCTGTTTAAATCCAAATGAGTGCTTTATGAATTTTGTTGTTGTTAAAACAAAAAATGATGTTGAAAAGGGATAAAATAGTATTTTTTTGGTAATTACTCGTAACTATCAGTTTTTTTCTGAGAATAGCGTGAAGGTTAAAATTATAGTAATGCAATTCAACACAATATAGATTAGCAAACTTTTTTTTAAACAATCAATAGATTTAGAGAATACCTAAACGTGAAAGAACTTCAAGGTGGTAGCAAGTTTAGTTAGAAAATGTATTTAAATTGCAGCAATCATAACATGTCTTCATTATAAAACCAAGTTTTCAATTAGCCTTGGTAAAAGTAATGATATCACATGATCTAGTTTAGACGGATTGTTGACCAGGGTTGCCGTTTTAGTGACTTTGTCGCTATTTCTGGCGACATTTACACTAAGTTAGCGACAAAAAGTATTTTGATATCGCTAGATTATTTCTAACGACTTTTCTAGCGACTTTTGAAGACGTGAATTTTCGAGTTAAGACATGAAAATAGTACCTTTTGTTCACTGATCTCTATAATACACTGGATAGTGTATCGATACAAAAATATTGCTTCCATTTGAAGAATTGTTATATTATGAAGCTGACCACTTTTTTGTATAACAGTATAACTGTATAACATGTAATACAAAGATAATCCATTAACCAGACATCAAATCTCCGTTCGTTTCACCCCCCGAGATCTGTTTGCTAACATTTGTTGTGTTCGTTATTTAAATTTATTCACTAATTAGTAAATGAAACGGAATAACAAACGAAAAGAGTGTGACAAGGAGGTAAAATCATTAAAAAAAATGCAGAATATGCAATCATTAGCTGTTTTGCTCAACTTATTCGCAAACTGCAATGATTTATCTCATTCCACTAGGTAATTATACAAACAAAAATACACCAAATGCACACAACGAAACAAAAGTTTATATTTTCATATATGGTCTGTTTCCCTTTCTTCAGATAGACATCTGGAAATAGGGATGAGCGATTTTAATCGATATTTGCAAAATATCGATAGTAAAGATTTCGATGTTTTGCAACATCGATATTAACATCCAAAACATCGGCTTAAAAAACAAACAAAAAGTTAGTACGAAAATGATTAATTCTGCTAGTAAAATCTATATGGAGTGAATTTCATAGTTTTTAAGTCATCTGTAACATTTGGAATTTTTTGAAAAAGAAAATTATCAAAGGATCTTTCAAACCAAATTTAAAAATTCAGAACCATAACTAAACTTCCGATGTGCAAAAAGCCACAGAAAACAGTTTACACAAAATTCCTTGAAATATTACTGCAAAATACATATTTAATATCGATTTTCACGAATTTAAATAATCGATGGTCAGCAACACGCAGGTTACACCATGCAAGTTTTTGCGCACACGTTCGTGAGAAACAAGATTTTGAAATATCGGATTTCAAAAAGGGCACACATAACAGCTTAACACCATGAATTGCCTTGTAATATTGATTTTATTAAATTTGTTGGTATTCATTAGTGCAAAATACATATGTAAAACATCGATTTTCACATTTCACTCATTAAAATCATTGATGCCTAGAAAGATACCGTTTACACGTGGTTTTAGCACACAAGCTTCTGTGCATCATTATTTTGCAATATCGATGTTTAAAGTTGAAATACAATGCTTATGACTTCAAATTTTTCATTTGTATAAAAACTTTAATCGATTTTAAAAAATTTTAAAAAACATTGCCGGCACCAGAAATTTTGAAAGCGAAAATACATTGGAGCATAGCATGACGCATTTTTTGCTTTGGGCAAACAAAAAACTTAAACAAAAACATCTGAAAAAAACATTGATGTTAAGTAGCATCGATGTTTTCAGTTCGATATTTATTGACATCGATATTTGGTATTCGATGTTGAAATCGATGTTGTTTCAATATCGCACATCCCTATCTGGAAAATCTTTTTTTTTTGTGTAATTCAGACGTCAAATTATGAAGCCGACCCCCTAATTGTCATCTTCAAATGGAAGCAAAGAAACTGTTATACATTATAAGGAATACACTATCCAGTGTATTATAGAGATCAGTGCTTTTGTTTCATATTATGGCCCTTGTAATATTAAATCCATGACACTTGAATAATAATTCCACAGTTGCTATTGCAGTCATTGGAAACTAAAACTTACCAAACTATATAGAAATTGCGAATCAGCAATTTGTTCTGATTTAAATTCCAGAAGTTTCTGATTTATTAGGACGTAAATAGTCGGTATTTATGTTACATTTTATTAACAGTATGGCCAACTTCAATTGTTTAAGGTAATAGTTCCATCTAGTACAAGAACAATGCGAATTACAATAAGATAAGGTCTAGTTTTGCCTAGCAGCATTTTAAAAAATGTATTTGAATAATGAAGATATGCCCCTGCCTATAAGTTTTAAGCGACTGAACTACTTAACTGTTTTTAATAATTTGATTTTTTATATAGTCAGGTAAATCTACGGAAAATATAGGGCTCTAATCCCGGACAAATTGTAACAAAAGAAATTAATTTGCAGTTAGGTCCAATGACACATGCTAAAACCTAATATCCAAAATTAGCCACACTCCACCACTGGGAAATTGCTTAAATTTGAATGCATTTATGCATGTGCAAGGCGTTTTGCATACGATACAATCAATGATGGGAGGATGTAGGATAAAAAATCATTTCAAAGGGAGGTCTTACTGCCCCCCCCCCTTTTTGAGTGGAAGGGGCTATTTAAAAAAAATCACTTAAATTAGAAAAAAACATATTAAAAAACAATGGCGACACGTACAATATCATGCTATAAGTAATTGTTAAGCCAGAAATGCATTCCTTAATTTTCTTTTTCAATTAAGTTGTTGAAGAGAATAGTTTTTGAAAAATTAACCTTCAAACTCAAAATTTTGAAAACATAATTAGAAACAAGTTATTCAAACTGATTTTTTTTTAATCTTATGTTATTGAGTACTATTTTTGTCTTTAATATGCAATCCTTTAGTCAGTTTTTAGTTAAAAACATAAGACCAAATGGTTTTAGGACTTTTATTTTTTCAAGATAAAACAAAGACCTACACCAACTTAGTGATACAAAAATGTACTTAAATCTTAAAAAACATATTAAAGCCCAATGGCATTACGTACAAAATTATGGTATAATTAAAAAAAAATAACAAAAACTAAATAATTCAAACTGTTTTTTTTTCCAAATTTCATGTTATTAAGTACTATTTTTGACTTAAATATTCAATGCTTTTGTCGATTTTTAGTTAAACACAAAGAACCAAATGGTCCTAGGACTTTTATTTTTCAATGTATAAACAAATAACTAAACCAATCTAGTACCTACTCACAAAAAACAAGGAAAAACTAAATTGATGAAATGACAAAAAATAACTCTATTTAAAGATCCTACTCATAAGTTAGGATCTAAGATATAATTACTGATTCTTTTCCTAATTTATTTGAAGATTCATTTTGGTAAAGCGTGAAAAATCATTATAAATTGATGTATCACAAGTCTGCCTTATAACTGAATACATTTTGTCAAATGCGATATTGAAAACGGCTAAATACCAATGTTCCCATGGGCTTATTTTGGCTAATTTTGGATATGTCTTAAGTACGAGTGGTCTGAGTCTATTCCTACAATATTTTCTTTTATTACAATTTGTCTTGGGTCAAACCATAGATTTACTTGACTTCTACGTTTTCCTTGTAGAATGGGACGGCTTTGAAGTGGTATACATCTTTGTTTTGGATTACAGAGTGAAAAGATCGGGTTAATGTTTTCTCTATGCGGTCTGTAATCAAGCTCAACAATTTCAGTACGTACCTTGAAAATAAAACTCATGCCTGCAAGGTCTTCTCTAAAATAATTAATAGATTAGATTAGATTAGATTGATTTTATTTCCTTGGATTTTTACAATTATATATAAACAATTAATAATAAAGCATGGCATTGCCGTCTGCCTGATTGACAAGATTAAAAATACTAACAATTAAAATAAATAGAGTTACAGCTTTATAGACTAAAAACATTCTTCTATTATTCTGCTTCTATATTTTAGCGCTATTTTGCAAAATTTGAACATCTTCGTTACATCCATTTCATTGAGGAGCTGTATTGTTTCTTCCTCCGTTAGAAAGTCTCGACCCAATATGTGTCTTCTTGTTTCCCTTAGAATCGGGCACCTTCCAACAAAATGAAGAATATCCTCTCGTTCTGCGAGATTACACATTTGGCAAAGTATTGGTAACTCTTCGCGATGGGGTATAAAATTTAGATTAAGAAGCTCCCCTCTTAGCCGAAACATATTTGAGATTTGATCGATGGTACATTCATCTCGAAAATAATTGTCTAGGTTGAGGTTATGATTTAGCCTGCTGTAAACCATCCGATGTAGAGAACTTGATGCCTCTTCCATATACATATCTCTATATTTCTCATCCAAACGACTTATTAGCTCGTACATCTTCGACTTACACGAACTCCTTACGTTGATTTCCAATTCAACACCAGTTTCCTGTGACAGTTTCATCCATTCCTTGAACCAACCTGTCTTGCTTTGTATAGCTTGTAGCGCTGCTTTTTTCGGAAGACGTTCATTTGACATATCGAGCACTTTCAGAATGTAGTCCACTTGAAGTTTTAGTGTTGTAATGAATAATGGTGATATACCAGTTTCCAGCATTATCATGTAGTTCGGGGTGCTTGGAGGAAGATGGAAAATGCGTTTAATGTAAAACCTAAGCAGTTTTTCTACAGTCTCGTACTTCATTTCTCCCCAAACTTGAGCTGCATAGAAAAGAATGGACTCAGATACTGCTTTAAAAACTTTATATTTGCTGCTGTGTGCAATGTTCTTATTATTAAAACATTCTCTCCATGCCATATTAATGGCTGCTTTCGCCTTTAAAAGTTTTTCATTGAGATGTTTATCCATGCTTAAACTTTTCGTGAAAAGAACTCCTAGGTATTTATATTCTTTTACAACCTCTATTCGTTCGTTATTATAGTGCCATTGCTCATTTGATCCTGACCTGCCTCCACCTTTTTTGAATATCATTACCTTTGACTTATTCAAGTTGACAACTAGATTCCATCTCGAGCAGTATTCAGTCAACTTGTTTATCATGAGTTGCAGCGATTCCGGGGTGTATGCAAACAGCACAATGTCATCAGCAAAAAGCAGAGCTTTAATAACAACCCCTGCATAATCTACACCTCCAGGTAATGCAGTCGTTATGTCCTCGATGAATAGTGCGAATAAACTTGGACTTAATGCACAACCCTGCCTGACTCCTGTCGTTGTCTGGAACCACTCAGATATATTTCTACCATTCCAAACTGCCGCCCTTGTATCCATGTATAAATTCTGCAGAACTCGTCCAAACTTCAACGACATTCCCAATCCATACAACTTGTACATCAATGCATTTCTGTCAATTGTATCAAAGGCGGCTTGAAAATCTACAAAAAATGTATATAATTTTTTATTTCTTGCAAGGAACGAGTCAGCTATGCTTCTTAGTACAAAGATGTGGTCCACAGTAGAGTACCCTGCTCTGAACCCAGCCTGAAACTCGCCTAGTAGATGGTTTGCATTTATCCATGTGTTCAGCCGTTTAAGAAGGATGGATGTAAAAATTTTATAGGACGCGTTTAAAAAGGAAATCCCTCGATAATTTGCCGGTTCTTCGATATTTCCTTTCTTGTGAATCGGAAAGATCAGGGCATCCTTGAACTGTTGTGGTATGATTCCATATTCTAAGATTTGGTTAAATATTCTTCCTAGATTCTTATTTAGTTCTTCTGTACCATATCTATAGAACTCTCCTGGTATTCTATCCGAGCCAGCCGCTTTTCCATCTGAAAGTTCATTTACCGAGAGAAGAACTTCTTCTTGGGTTATTGTCGAGTCCAAAACGTCGTCATGGAAACCAGGTTGTGCGTATTGTAACATCAGTGGACTTGTGGAGGTTGGGTTAAGCAATTCACTAAAGTGAGTCTGCAGCCTATTAGAATCTAGACCGATACTAATGATGTATTTTGAGCCGTTAAGTTTCCGGGCCAAATTCCAAAATTCTGATGAATTATTACACCTAGCTAATTGTAGAGCCTGGGATTCATAATAGCTTTTCTTTTTTTCTTTGCAGAGCTTTTTATATCTTTGATTGTATTCAATGTATAAGTTTCTTGCAAAGCTTTCACTAAACCGTCTAAACTTGTTCAGCCAAGTGTAAGAAAGGTTTCTCGCTTGCATACAATCTTTATCAAACCATGGTTCTCTAAAGGGCTTTTTTTGCTGTGAGTTAGTGCTTGGTCCACGATATGCTCCTTTTATACATATTTCTGTAGTATTTAAACTGCATTCATTTTCCCTGTCTAGTAGCAGTGTATCCAATTGCCTTCTATAGATGGGAGCGGTTGAATTTCTCCATTGCAGTTTAGGAAGAAGTCCCAAATCCACACATGCTTCGTTTTCTTTCTTTTCACATTCAAATGACACAATAATAGGCATATGGTCGGAATAAGGTCTCTTTTGCACTTCGAAGTCCGTTATAATTGAACACCATTCGCCACCTACTAGGCTGTAATCGATGATGGAACTTCCTTGTTTCCCCAAAAACGTGAATTCACCGTGTTTATCTCCATCACTCGTACCATTTTGGATTCGAAGCCCAAATGAATTACACAGATCAAGCAGCTTAGTACCCCTTGCATTTTTAGTTATATCTTTTGTTTGTCTATGACGCCCAATTCGTTCGTTTTCAATACCTCCTTCGCATCCTATTCTTGCATTTAAGTCTCCAACAAGCATAACATTTGTTATATCTCCACAATTTAAAAACTCTTTGATTTTTTCGAAATCCGTATCCCAGTGGTTACAATTGATATAGGCTGGTACTATACGAAAACTTTTTCCACAGATTTTTAAATCCAAGCAAATAATCTCACCGTAAGTTTTGAATTCACAATTGATGTTATCCATACCTTTATATAATTAATATAATTCAAGGTTAGATTAAGATGAATGTACGTTGGTCTAGAAACTGACTCCTTAGCTTTCTCAAGATTTGATCTGTTCATTTGCTCGTCAACTGTTGCTATGGTCAGCGGTTAAATTCATTTGGTACATTATACGACAAGGCAATTGTGTGCCAGTTTCTGAAAGGCGAATACCCACAAGAAAATGAAATTAGCAAGATTTTGGTTTTAGGTGGTAACGGCTGGGAAACAAACCCAGACCTTCGACATGACAGTCCAACGCACTAACCATTATGCCACGAGGTACTAGAGATTGAGACCTTACTAAACTTAGCATTTTGTATTTTTAATACTTTTCACTGCACCAGTATTATATTTAAGAAAATATTAAAGCAAAATAAAAAAGAAATAACTACTCCCTCCGTAGTCAGTTACAAAATAAAAAAAAATTAATTTAAATATAGGTACCCCCATCTTAAAAGTGAGCCAGTTTCATATACAAACATAACAAATAATAAAGTGCACGACTGGGTCGCACGTACCTGCTCTTATGTTCAAGACACAGCAGGTTTAATGTAGAGAAGCATGTAATACCACATTTAAATTAGCTAAAACAACTCCTTTGACAGTTTGAGGTTATGCTTTCTTAATTATTCTTGATTGAATATATCGACGGTTCAAAGGTAAAACTCACTAACTAACATATTACACTTTTGGAGGAAATTAAATTGAAACATACTTTTTAAAGCTGAAAAGTCACGTTCCGAAAATTTTTAAATAAAGTTCCCGGGCATACCTTTAAATGTCCCTTTAATAACCGTGCAAAATGAGACTTTTAAGAATTAAAAAATGCATTTCATTCCCATTTTCTTGAACATTTTTTTCTGCACTTAGTGAGTTTTACCTTTGAACCGACGATATATAGTATAGTATGGGAAAAAAAAAGTTTAAAATCGTTGGAGCGGTTTTTTAGAAAAATAATTTTTATAAACATTTTTAAAAACAAATTTTGGAATGCAAATTTAAAGTATATATTTATATGCAGTTAAAAAAATAAAAAAAAAATTGTCAACCCGATATCGAATTTTCAAAAAAAATTTTTTTTACTTTTTTTAAAAATTCAAAAAACTTTTTTTTTTTGAAAATTTTGATATGCAATATTTTTTAATATTATCTGAAATTTGTTTATAAAAAAAATTTAAATCCGTTCAGACGATAATGAGAAAATCCAAAATAAAAAGCATTCTATGACAGATACATACTATTAATAGTTGCTAAGTGTAAAATTTTATAATTTTTGGTAGTAGATCATACTTGTTTCGGTATGCTTACTTTTATATTGAAGGTATTTTTTCATAAATGTAATTTTTTTTTTAATAGTCCATAATATCGTTATCGAAATATTTGATTTTCAAAAAAAAAAAAAAAACATTTTTTAAAAATCAAAGAAAAAAATTTCAAAATTTTGGTTCACAATACTATTTATATATTTTTTGGAAACTTCTGTGTAAGAAAAAATTATTGAAATCAGTCATACCGTTTTGAAGAAAATCGAAAATTAAAAAAATTGGTTCCTTGGGACCATTATAATAACCATTTTTTGAAAAATGGTTGCCCATCCAAAGGTACTTTTTACTAAAGGAAATTTATTGACTTTTTTTTAAGTTGTGGGGCCCTTTTTGAGAAAAAAGCGATTGTGTAAAATTGATAAAAAAAATTGTTTGGCAGGTACCGTTATTTTTGGTTTTAAAAAAATGAAAGAAAAGTGTGGGCAGAATCACCAAAAACCAACCAGGTTTGAAGAAAATCGATCGAGCCTTTTAGGCAGTAGACGAACAGACAGACAGACAGAATTGTGCCACCCACTTTTGTTGTTGTTCATAACTTACCTTATAGTATATACCTTTATTGCAAGTAAAAATTAGTTGGCGCAACAGCTCGTGCAGAACCAGCGCCTAGTGACTTACAACTCTCGACCATTCCTGTGTGCGTGTTGTTGGCAGGAATAAAAGATTTCAAACCAAAAATTAAATTCTTACGATACCCATTTAAAGGAAATTCTTATTCTTTTAGAAATAGGAGTGCAATTGTGTGACTTGTCTACTTCACAGTAAGTCTCCAAATTTGCATTTTCAAATTTAAATAAATTAATTAAATTGACTTCACCGCATAAAGTTACTTCGGTATGTTCGGTTCCTGAGATACACGACGTGGTTTGCTAGTTTTATAGTGAAGTCAATTTTGTAATGTTTTTTTTAGATTTATGACTTCAATGTTTTAACTTGGCCTTTTGTTGAATTGCAAAAAAAAACTGCAAATTTGGAACCTAAGTGCAAGCTCCTAGAATACTCGGTTCTCTAGATTCACTATGTGACCTGCTAACTTGTCACTGTCAAGCTCAATTTTTTTTCAAACCAAGGATTTCAAAATGTTGACCTAGCCTATTCTTGAAATGCAAAAAAAAAACTTCAAAAAACTGGAAATTCTTGTCAAGGTCCCATTTGCGTAGGTCAAAGTTGCCCTGCTAACTACACACGCATCTATTAATGAAACTCTGTAATGTGATAAATTTTTAAAGTTATAGCGGTTGAGAATCATATCAGCTAGGTGAACAAAATTCTTCAAAGTCTTCCGAGATATATTCATGTAACTATTTCTCCTTCGAGACAAACCCTTCCTTACATTAGGGTCTAACAATTCTTCTTTAAATTTTTCTCTGGATTGCATCTGAGAGTTCGAAGTGCTTTTTACCAAGCAGCAGTCCCTCATGCCGTGTCATAGAAACACCGTGATAAGAGCAATGAACTCTCTGCTACAGGTGTGTAATTCATGTAGAAAAATTATACAGGACACAACGCTGGTATTTTTATGGCGTTATTTCTTGGGGCCTTATTTATCGAAGGTCACTTTTCTTCGTAAGGAAGACACGATAAAGTAGGAGACAGTCCTAGAAAAATTATTTTTTCAATAAGAAAAGGAAAACCTTTACCCATCCTATGTAACATAAGTCTAAGAGTATATAATAATGTTATCACTAAAAGGTTTTCTTTTGGTGAGCTCCCTCCCCACAAAGGTTATGTGAGTGTCTTTCTATAAAGTCTTGTTATCAGTCAATCCAATACTGTGTAGACAATTTGTAATTTGAAAACTTTCTGACTTTGTTTGAAACAAGTTAAAAAAGCACCGATGTGTGTCACTGTTTCAAAAGAGTTATAAGCCTGAGTGATTTAACCTTCCACACTCATTTCTCCTGTATCCTTTTTACCCATCTTTAAGACTCTGTTCAACAGAACTAAAGTTCAAAGCCTTCTTCAAGTACTTATTACATTTTTTTTTTATTGTAAACATCATTGATTTCCCTCTTTGTCTCTTCATTTTGATGTGTTTTGAAATAACGTATAGTCGAGTCCTTGTGAGAATCAACTCTTGAAAACATCCAATATACCCAACCTTCGAGTTAACCTACCCCCCTCTAGGTTTTGACATCGACATCCTGAAGGAGCTTGTTATTGTGTATCACAATAAGAAAATTCATGTTGTACTACAAGCTACAACTATACCGATTTTGTTAAGGGGATGTGCTGCCGCTGATTCTGTCAATGTGTGTATATATCGTATGCTCTCCAGATAGCATCTAACAAATGTACTAACCTTCCATAAGGATCTCCTTTTTGGTTCCATAGGGTTCTTTGAAACAACACAACAAACAATAATGATGACGAATAAAAAAAAAAAAAAAACAGAATTGTCGACGCCAATAATGATGGTGATGAGGATAATAATGACAATGCCCTCGACAGTGATGAGACACATACTCATAGATATATGTATACCAATGAAGTTATTAACGATGTTCTTTTTTGTAGAAGTCCTGTTTTGTTTTGTTTCTTTTTTTTTTGTTTTATTTGTGTTGCTTTGTATTTATAGGATCAATTTGATAACACAATAATAAATTATTTAGGTATGATGCGTGTTTTTATTGAAATGTCATGTGTCACTGATGAAAAAGACAAATATTTGGTCTAGGAGTGGCCGTGTGTATGTCCTCTGTTCTACATGCGTGATGACAATGAGTCCTCAATAATAGCTAAGTAGGCGTAATGTAATTCTGATGACAAATTACCAAGAATTACATTTTTACTTTGTGATGAAATTTCTTCTTGTGAATTATTATCAGAATGCAGCATCACTATATAGCTTAGGTTTAATTAAGTCCTTGAAATTGCTAAGTTCCTCGAAAGAGGATTTACTGAGGGATCTTCTACAGAAACTTGCAGCAATTATTTTTGATTGAGAAGAATATTTTTTTCAGTGAAAACCAATCTAATTCTGATAAATAAGCTTTGAATTATTTTCTTTTTTTCTGAGAAGATGAAAACAAAAAACAATAACATTTATGTATAAATTTTAAATTATCAATTTTTTTGCTTTTTTTAAACTTTATCTATTTTTTTTTTTAAATAAATCATCTCTCATGGTATTTACTCTTTCTATTTTAGTGAAATCCCAACAGCAGCTCCGGTGATAAAAACTGAACCCGAAGCAATCAATAACAATGAAACCACTAATAGCTTAGAACAAGTTGTAATCGGTGGCAATAGTGCTGGTGAAAATGCATCTCAATCATCGAATACCATCAGTGAGGTGGTTTCTATGGAAATCGCTCTTAGGGATGAAAATGATGAATTAGATAAGGATCAACCAGACCCGGATAATATTAAAATGTTTGTTGGTCAAATTCCAAAAACAATGGATGAAGTGCAATTGAAGAAAATGTTTGAGGAATATGGACGAGTTCATACGATTAATGTTCTGCGGGATAAGCTGACAACACAGAGTAGAGGTGAGTTGAGTTTTGAACTTATTACTTTGCTATAGGTATGGAAGTCCATGAATCCAATCATTCAAAAGATTAGGATGAATTACATTTAATAAGAGTATTTGGAGAAAATCTTGAATGTCTTCATATAAAAGACCCCAAGAAATGATTTTTGCCAATGGTGGGTGCAGGCATTCGATTAATTTTTTTGATTCATTCGGTTCTTAAGTGAAATCGTCGTATGTACGAGCATTAGATTATGCGTCCCCAAATCAGGGTTGTTAGGTCTCGAAACAATTAAATAGCCCAGTATCAGATTTTTGTTGGCCAAAGCAACTGCCTTAAATAACGCTCGAAAACAAGGACAATCTCAGTGCAAAAATGTAAAATATTCATATTTTTCATTTTTTTTTTTTTCAAAATTAACAAAAGCAAAAGAAAGCATCTTTGTAGTTTGAGGGTGCAAATATGTTTGTAAATTTTTTGTTCGCAAGACTTATTCCTCGTAGTTATGTTGCTTTCCAATAGCTAAGCAAAAACCATAGGTGCAGTGGGGCGTATACGCAATATTCAAATAAGTGAAAAAAAAAAAATAAATCGAGCTAGTAATTAATGATCGAAAATATTTTTTTAATTAAGTTCTAATAATTTATAATTAGTGTAAATCTCAAATATTTTAGCATCCAAAAATTTTACATTATGTGTAAGCATACGATATAAACAATTTACCTCAATTTTAGACTTTAAACTTTTATAATCGCGATTGTAAATATTCATTTCAATTTATTTTATTAATTTAACGGACTTACCGCGATAGTTTAATTCAAAAAATTGAATTGAAATTGAAAGCCCGACGTTTCGACAAGGTTCCACTTGTCATGGTCACGGGTTAACTGATGGCTTGTGGGTGGTAGTTGTTGTTTCTTTTTTTTTTTATTCTCTCCTGCGGAGATTGTACCGGTGTGTTGACTGTGTTGGAGATGGTAATTGTTGTTGCGAATCAATGTAAGCTTGTGAATAGGCAAAGCTTACAGCATCAGCTGGTACATTGTTTTGATTTTGTTTGTTGTTTTTGGTTACCTTTAATTTGTTGATCAACGGATCCCATGCACCATATAAATTGAAAAAAGCCTTTACGGAGAGGCAATACACAAACAATTAAGATGGTTTGGAAAACTTCGTACCAAACGCGCGCGTCTATTAAGCTCAATTGTGTTCTTAAAGAAGTGCCGTGCGGAGAACCCAAATGTGTTGAAATAAGCAAAAAGTTGCATATTTAAGGTTCTAATAAAATCATCACAAGAACCAGTGAAGTGTTATTAAAAAAGGTAATCTCAAATAATTATTGTGAGATCAACCATGTGAATAGTGAAATTTACAAATGTCATTTATCATTATCCAAGAGCATGAGTGCAGACGATTTTGATTTGTGTGATTCACTGATGTACAACCAAAGTGAGAAAATAGCGGAAATTTGTAGGGTTCGGCACATTAAAAAGTATGACTATCTTACAAAAAAGGTAAACAACAACAAAGAGCTGTTCAAACTGTGAAAAGTTTCTCAAATAAGGAACTTGATGAAAGTACGATCTCGATACTATCGAAAGGTATGAATTTCACACCAACACCATTGAATATTCCAACTGAATATATAATAGGAAGTGTTGAAGAGTGCATTAGAAGAAATAAAATTGATAGGATAACATCTGAAACCATTAGACGGGATGTTTCAGTTTTAATTCGAAAAGCTAAACAAATAAAACCCAACATTACTCCAAAAGAAAGAAATTCCCTAAAAAAGCTGAGTAAAGACAAAGAGTTGATCGTTCTACCGGCATATAAAGGAAATTGTACGGTAGTTCTAAATGCAAAAGATTATGACTCAAAAATGTTAGATCTACTTAATGATAGTTCAACTTACAAAGAGGTAAATTATAATCCAACTTTGAGAGTACTGAGAAAAGTAATGCTACATTTCCACCTAACGCTAATCTGAGATTTAATAAGATTTACCTCAAATCTTCTTTAAATCTTGAAGATTTACCATACAAATATATTTCGTTAATCTTGGAGATTAGAAATTAATCTTATTAAATCTTCCTAGGACAAATAGTTTTACAAATCGAACTAACCTATTTTAACATGGTGCTGAACGATTCATTCGAGACTCGATTCAGTTCTTCATTGTTTGACACGAATAAAACATTCTGCTTCTTTCGCACTTCATAAGAAAAATTGAAGGGCCATTTGCATTTTTGAAAGTGTTGTCAGATTTAATCTTTTTTAAAACTCCCAACATTTTATATCTTTGGTAAAAGATATATCTTTAAAAGATGATGAGGTTATGGTAAGCTTCGATGTTATATCATTATTCACGAACGTACCGATAGTGGAGTGTTTAGAGGTCATGCGAATGAAATTATCTACCTCTGAGGACGACTCCAAACTGTTAAAATTACTGGAGATATGTCTTACTTCCGGATATTTCCTATACAATGAAAAATTTTATTTGCAAATTGATGGAGTAGCCATGGGATCACCAGTTGCACCATTGGTAGCGGACATATGGATGCAGTATTTTGAAGAAAAGGCTTTAAATTCATTTTCAGTGAAACCGACAATTTGGAAGAGATATGTTGATGACACTTTTTGCATACTCCAACGATGTGATGTGGAAACATTTCTTAACCATTTAAATTCGGTACATTCAAAAATACAGTTTACAATGGAAATTGAAAAAGGCAACTTCTTAGATGTAAAACTCATAAAAAAGCAAAACGGAACAATTAGGCACACAGTCTACAGAAAAAGCACACATACCGATAGGTACCTACATGCCGCATCTCACCATCACCCTTCGAACTTCAACTCTGTGGTATCTGCTCGTAAATAGGGCAAATACGTTGTGTGATCATGATCACAAAGAAGAAGAATTGAATCATGTCCACACAGTTCTAAAAAATAATGGCTACAGTTCAGAACAAATATCTTGGAAACCAAAGCCAAAAATGACACAAAATTCAGTTGAGCCAAATGAAAAACGAGCATTTCTACCATATAGAAAAGGAGTTTCTGAAGGGATTGGGAGAATTTTATCTAAGCATGGTGTTAAATGTATATTTAAACCACCAGCAAAAATTCGCCAAATTTTGCGATCACCAAAAGATAAAATCCCTTTACAAAATCCAGGAGTTTATTCAGTCCCTTGCAGTTGTGATTCTTACTATATTGGCGAAACAAAACGAGGAATTCAAACAAGGCTGAATGAGCATATAAAAGCCATTCAAAAGAACCAGGTTACAAAGTCAGCAATTTGTGAATATCTCGCATACAACGAAGATCATTTTATCAGATTCGATAAGGCCAAATCAATCTCGACGGAGAAATTATATGTACAAAGATTAGTACGAGAAGCAATTGAAATAAAATTGCATAAGAATTTCAATCGAGACCAAAGTTTCAATTTATCTGGTGCATGGGATCCGTTGATCAACAAATTAAAGGTAACCAAAAACAACAAACAAAATCATAACAATGTACCAGCTGATGCTGTGAGCTTTGCCTGTTCACAAGCTTACATTGATTCACAACAACAATTACCATCTCCAACACAGTCAACACAGTCCGCAGGAGAGAATAAAAAAGAAACAACAACTACCACCCACAAGCCATCAGTTAACCCGTGACCACGACAAGTGGAACCTTGTCGAAACGTCGGGCTTTCAATTTCAATTCAATTTTTTGAATTAAACTATCGCGGTAAGTCCGTTAAATTAATAAAATAAATTAAAATGAAAATTTACCTCAAGATATTGTAACCCTTAATTATTTTACATCCGATTTTGAATGCATTCGTAAATAAATGCACGACTCTGTCACAATTACCAAATTTGTGGAAACCAACCGTCCATTGAAAGTCCAGCGAAAGTTAATAGTTAAAAACATTTCTTAAAAGATGCTCTGGAAAGAAGAAAATAAATTAATATACATTAATGTACAAGCCTTTTGGGATCTGTTTATTACATAATTTGGCCAAATGGCCACTCAATTCGAACCTAGCTTTTTGGAATCTCGATCTTAGATCGAACTGGTTTCAAACCTAAGCCAGATGTAAGACAGGGTCGCTGAGTCCAAGTTTAATTGTTTTATTTTTGGAAGATCTATTAGACTTTTTGCCAGAAAGTATTGAATGTGGAGGAATCCATATTAGAGCCCTTTTGCGGATAACGTAGCACTGATGGCTAACTCAGCTGAAACTCTTAAACTCATGATCAATAAATAATTGTATGAATACCGTATCTTATGGAGTCTTGTGGTCAATCTGGGAAAATCGAAGGTGATGATTGTAAAAAAAAGTGGACGTAGAGCCTGTGCTAGTAAAAAGGGTATTACAACGGAGATATAATCGAGGTTGTCAAAGAATACAAATATCTTAGAGTTTATCTGACCAAATATATGAGTATAAGGAAACATTTCAAAGTAAAGCTTGCTATAGCCATGAGTGCAGTAAATATTGCATGAAATTTTGCATGAACAAATCCAGTTCAAAGGTAAAACTCACTACCAAACAAGTTATAATTTTTAAAGAAAATTGATTGAAGATTTAAGGATATGGTCGTTTTCAAAAATGTCATCTGCGTCGAAAATG
Source organism: Dasysyrphus tricinctus (assembly GCA_963921185.1). NCBI lineage: Eukaryota > Metazoa > Arthropoda > Insecta > Diptera > Syrphidae > Dasysyrphus > Dasysyrphus tricinctus. Next base: position 200,208,568 of record OY992531.1, read on the forward strand.
CTTTTGCAAAATATTCTTTAACGCAAACTGCTAAAGTTACATGTTAAATGAGACTTTTTGGATGAAAATGCTTTTCATTCTCATTTTCTTGAACATTTTTTTCTGCACTTAGTAAGTTTTACTTTTTTACTGACGATAAAGCATACAGCAGTAAATATAGGGTTTTCCAGGCAGTTGCAGAGTCAGTACTTTTGTACGCTGCTCAAGTTTGAGGAGAAGAAAATATGAAACTGTGGAAAAACTTCTCAGGTTCTAAGCTAAGAAATACACCTAATTCTCCTCACCATATGGTTATGATTGCGACTGAACTGTTTTTACTTGCGATATAGGTACTATAAGGCAAGTTTTGGATTCTTGCAAAAAAAAAAAATCGAGATAACAATGAAAAATGACATAACGATGATAGAGAAGACCAAAACAGTGGGTGGCACAATTCTGTCTGTCAGTTCGTCTACAGTCTAAACGGCTTGATCGATTTTCTTCAAACTTGGTACATAGTAGTTATTGGTGATTATGCCAACACACTTTTTTTAATTTTTTTTTAGAACCAAAAATAATGTTACCTACTACCTATACTATTTTTTATCAATTTTACATAAGCGCTTTTATCTCAAAAACGGCTTGAAAACTTTTCTTAAAAAAAATTCAATAATATTCCTTTAGTAAAGGCTACCTTTCGGTACGAAACCATTTTTCAAAAAATGGTTATTAATGGTACCTCCCAAAGAACCATTTTCCAAATTTTCGATTTTCTCCAAAACGGTAGAACTGATATCAATAGTTCTTATATACAGAAGCTTCCAAAAAATATAAGTAGGACTGTGTACGAAAATTTTTGAGAAATATTTTTTGGATTTTTAAAAATTGTTTCAAATTTTTTTTTTGAAAATCAAATATTTCGAAAACGACATTATCGATTTTTATGAAACCATGAAACAAATTTCAGATAAAATTAAATAATATTGTATATCGAAATTAAAAAAAAAATTTTTTTTGAATTTTAAAAAAAGTTTTAATTTTTTTTTGAAAATTCGGTATCTCAAAAACGGGTTGAAAATTTTTTTCAAATTTTGTATTTATATACACATAAATAAATACTTTAGATTTGCATACCAAAATGTGTTCTTAAAAATGTTTTAAGAATTTTATAAATACAAATTATTTTTTTTTAAAAACCGCTCCAGCGATTTTAGATTTTTTTTTCCAATACAATCATATTCAATCAAGAATTAAAATGGAATTCTTTTTTTTTCCCTTAAACTGTCCAAAAAGTTGTTTAAACCAATTTTAATGTCCTATTTCATGCTTCTCTACATTTTTCTCTCATAATTTCCATTTTCTTATATACAATTTTCTTAAACCCAAAGTGTCTTGAACATAAGAGCAAGTTCGTGCGACCCAGTTGTACATTTTATTTGTATTTGATATCACTTTTGATTATAAAATTTAATAATATTATTAAATGTTGTTACCACATCCTTTTAAAGGCTTCTTAAATTGTGCGCTATTGGTCTAGTGCACCCTTAATTTCTATTTCAAATTTTTTTGCTAAAGGTGTGTGAAGAATATGAAGATAAATCGAACTATGTAAAATGTTTTCCAATATGTACGAAACAAGAAAAAGAAAGCTTCACAAAGAAGGTGTTTTGAGCATCAATTGAGACAAAATTCCCAATATTTTCTTAATACCTTATCACACTATATAGAGGTACACGGTACACAGGCGAAAAACAATAAATACGAAAACAATGAAAGTTTATATCACCATCGAACTTTTTGGGATAATTGTCCCATTTCGCTCGATTCGAATAAATTTTCCCTTCGTAATTACACACAATCCTTCGCAGTTTCAATTTTTCTCTTTCCGACCCGTGCGCTGCTGATGGCGAGTCCTGATCCTGAGTACTAGTACTATGCTTCAATAACACAGAGGGCACTGGATACGGGTTGAATTCCTTGAGAGGTAGCGCAGCGTTCCATTGCCATTATGAGGAGATTCTTTTTTGTTTTTGTAAATATATTCGTAGTGTCCTGGCCACCATTCAATATGTCGAAGCGAAGCAATAACAATAACAATACGAAAACTTCGACCTGTTTAATAATATGTTTATGTATAATAACACAACACACAGAAACGTATTATTGTTATTCATTTATTAGCCCCACTTTTCCCCCTCCCCGTTCCCAACCCCCTACAAACGTTCTTAATGGCCAAAGCTTGGCAATAAAATGAAAGAGTCAGTAAAGATTGAGTGGTAGACTTAAAGGGGGGAAGGATGACGATTACGACGAATTGACCCCCACGTCGTCAGATACATCAGTTGGTGGGGGTTGAGACCTGCAATACCAACTTATATACGAAAGGACAAAAAGGCTAAGGATCGCATTTGGAATGGAAACGGCCATTACAATTTGTATATACTTACATCTCTCTATATTCTTATACCTACCTATACTTTTAGGGAGTTTTAATGTTTATGCCTTTGAGTGTGTTCTTTTAATAAACGTCAGTAAGGGTATTATATTGTATTAAGGTTTTATTTTTATATTTGAAAGGGGGCTGGGGGTGTATCCATCCGAAGTTTATAGATATATACCAGGCATAAGAGTAATGGGATTAAAGGAATGAAACATTATGTCTTTTCGAAAAGTGAGCAATTACGTAAAAAAGCATGAAATTGAGAGCAAAGTATTTGTATATTATTCGAAATAAGGGGGGTTTCGATTGCGTAAAATTGTCATTTATTGCTTCAAAATATGCGATGAAGGGAATATTAATAAAAAACTCTGAAAACCCTTACCATTGAATGTTGGTTATATAATAATTCAGGTGTGTGAAATGCATTTAAGTAGCTGTTTTATGGAGGAGAGTAATAATGTTTTTATTCCTGATTCCTCGGGGGAATGTGGAAAAAAAGATTAATGAAAATAATGGGAAGAGATAAATTCCGCAATGTTAACTCAAGATTGAGAGTATATGACCGGTATCTACACACTGCTGCACTTAAATAAAAGGACATAAAATTCCATAAGAACTGAATTACTCAACCGATTTTTATGAACTTTTCAGGAATGATAATTATTGCAACAAGAAATCATCTCAATTGCTACTGTAGCGCCTGTTATAATAACATTATTACAATCTTGATTCAAACTAAGGTTATGTTTTTGGAAAACGTTTTAGAGTGAAGCCCTTCAATACAGTTTTACTAACTATGACGCACGGATGCTTTTTTTTTATTAAATTGTTGGGTAGGCTATGATATTGCTCCTCGCTGAGGGGGGAGGGCAGTTTCCGAAAAATTGTCTTAAAATGAAAGCAAAATTATGTTTTTTTTTTTATTTATCAAAAATTAAGACACCTTTGAACATCTGGTTTCCAGAATTTGATTTTTAAGAAAATATTATCATTATCGTGTCCTGTAACCCCGAGTAGGGCATAGCGCGTCAACAAAACGTCTCCATCCTTCACGGTCTGCTGCAAGGTACTTTAACTGTACCCACTTCTTTCTTTGGTGGGATTCTGCTTCTGCTAAGACACTTGATTTCCATGTTATTCTTGGTCTTCCAGGCTTCTAACCCTGAGGATTCTATCCAAAGGACTGCTTTGCAATTTCATCGTTTGGTTTCCTCAGTGTGTGACCAATTCATTGCCATTTAAGCTTTCTTATGTCAACGTCCAGCTGCCTTTGACTTGCCTTGCGCAACAATTCCTCGATTGATATTGTTTGTGGCCAGCGAATCTTTAGGATGTGGCGAAGACAGCGATTCACAAAAGCCTGCAATTTGCTCGAAATGGAAGACGTGACTTTCCAGGCTTCAGAAGCATATAACAGCACGGATTTGACATTGGATTCGAAGAATCTCAACTTAGTGCGTAAGGAGATTTGACTGGATTTTCAAATTGGGTACAGAGTACCCAATTTTTTTTTGTCTTTTTGCTGTTTATTCTTAGAGTACTCGACTCTCCCTTCACTTGCAGTATTTGGCACATCCCGTTTAGCCCACTGATGTTATTTGCCAGGAGACATATATCATCGGCATAGTCTAAATTACTGAGCTTTTCGAACAGTCTCCATTGAATGCCCTGTCGCTCAGGTGTACCAACACTGGGCGTCAATACGTCGCATCATCCATATCGCCAGCAGGAAGAGAATTGGCGATAGAACATCCCCTTGTCTCACACCCTGTTGCACTTCGAAGGAGTCGGATAGCTGCCCATTGTGTAAACAAAACACCTTGCGTTGTTGTAGGACTCCCTAGTAATGGTTACAATTTTTGGGGGAATTTCTCTCCATATACATTCTCGATTAACTCGATCAAAGGCCTTTTCAGAATCCACAAACATGAGGTTAAGCGGTGATTGAAATTCCATCGACTGTTCGACGTACGCAGGGTGTTGATATGGTCGACACTTGATGCGTCTTGAGTGTAGACTCGATTCTATCCTTTATTCGCTTCAGAATGATGGCTGCCATTAGTTTTGGGAAAATTGACAAAACGGTGATACCACGCCAATTGTTGAAATTTTTAAAGCCACCTTTCTTTGGCAGCTTAACAATCACACCATCCTTCCAGTCCTTGGGATAGCTTTCGTTTTCCCAAATGATTTGTGTCAACGGATGTAAAATACTAGCCGCTGCACTGTTACGAGATCGGCTTTCAGAAATTCAGCTGGTATTCCATCAAGTCCAGCTGTCTTGTTGTTTTATGAGGAGATTTATTGATATTTTGATATTCAATTCTGACGGAGGTTCGATGTCAATACCTCTATAGGACCTGCGCATATCGTTAAGTTGGGGCACTTCAGCACTCTGCTCAACTGAATCATTTAGCAGGGCATCCTTCTGCGTAGCTCATCCTCAATTTATACCAAAAGTGTGCCATCCACATCCACTACAGGATGATTGGTGTTGCTTTTTTTTTCAATAACATCTTTGGCTATTTGGTACAATTCCTGGATATCTCCTCTTCTGGCAGCGATTTCCGCATTATCTGCGAGTCCAGCAAACTTCACCCACTTGTCACGTCTCACACAGCGATAGACCATCTTAAGTGCAATGCGGTACTCGCTTCGCAATTCAGCCTTTCGTTGCACATCTGATTCGGCATTTATTTGGACTTTGAACAATTTGCGAAGTTTGATCTTATCCCAGGTGTCTTGGGTATTCCAAGAGTCTCTAACTTTCGTCCGCTTGGGTATAGATTTGGATCCAGCATTCGTATTGAATTTTGAGCTCCTTGTTGCATCCTGCACCGGTTTTCGTACGGTAGCGATTCGTAGTTTGAGACTCATCGGAACCAAATGGTGGTCGCTTCCCACATCGGCATTTCTTATACTCGGACATCACACATTGACTTCCTCCATCGTTGCTGAATCATGATATGATCAATTTAGTTTTCGGTTTGACCATCCGGATACACCCAGGTGATTTCGTTGCACGTCTTATGCTTAAAAACTGTCCCACCTATCACAAGACGATTCGCGTTACAAAAGTCGACAAGCAAGTCACCATTTTCATTCCGTGACCCCAAGCCATTTCTTCCCATCACGCGTTCCAGCCCATAGTTGTGATCTGAACCGACTTGGGCATTGAGATCTCCCATAACGACTATGATGTCGGCTCTCGGAACACTACTGTAAACCGAGTTAAGATGAGTGTAGAACGCGGTTTTGTCTTCCTCTGTCGCTTCATTTGTGGGAGCGTAGCACTGAATAATTGTGACGTTACGAATTTTTGAACGAAACCTTGCTGTCATTAATCTCGCAGAAATGGGCGCCCAGGAGATCAAACTACGCCTCACTTCTTCGTTCAACATAATTCCAACACCATGCAGTCTTTGGCCGCCCTCTCTTTCATCTTCCCCGGAATACAGCATTCTCGTCTGTCCAGTGTCAGATCTGTATTCAGCTCAACCTCTCCACTTAGTTTCGCTTATGCCCAGGATACTAATCTTTAGGCGAAGCATTTCACGCTCAACTTGCTCGTATCTACCATCACTGTACAAGGATCGAACGTTCCATGCTCCGACTTTCGCACGTATGCGGTAGCCAAAAGTAACATTTGCGCTTCTTGAAAGATTTCTTCTATTTTTCAACGATTCATTTATTATTATGGCTTCTTGATTGACGCTCGTACATGAAATATGCCGCACCCCCAAATCCGATGTGCGGTTTACTGCAACCGAAGCTGCAGAAGGATTTTCCATAAAAAGATTACCTCTTGGGGACTCATTTCCATTTGTTGTCATAGTTCATGTATTTGCATATATCCTTCCACCATGGTGTTTTCCGAGATATGATTTAGAACATTCATAAGCTCGATTTGACAGGCACACCCGCCTTTTGTATGGTCATTGTCAAACACATAACTGCTCGAGGCCGCCCACTATGGGAAAACAGACGCCTTTTGTAGCCGCCCAATATGGGTTACAGACGCTACCTGCTGCTGCCGTTGGCCTTTTACGAAAAAAAGCTCCTCCGCCACCAGCCTATCATGCCGTTGACCACTGCCTGCAGTTCATCCGTCTTAAGGGGGCTTTTAACCATCCCAAGGACAAGTTTGTGCCCTGACCAGCAAAGTTGGGTTGTCTGCTTATCCCGGGATCCATTCGGTCCCCCTGCACGTTAGCGTTACCCGCCCTCTACCACGCGGAGGTGTGCTTAGGGATTTTCCTATCATTGAGCCTAGGGCCATATGGCGTCCTAGCACTCTCAAGTACTTTTAGAGGGCTAAAAAATACTGACTCTACTGAGTATAAATTGTTTGTTCCCAAGTGAATAAACTTGGAACTTTGTCTCCCTGAAAATATTGAATACATTTTTAGGTTTTTACTATTTTGCAAACCGGCAGTTATATCCATTGTATTACCTCGTGGCATAATGGTTAGTGCTTTTGACTGCCATGCCGAAGATGTGGGTTCGATGCCCCGCCGCGCCGGCCGCCGTGCCACCTAAAAGCCTAGTACGCTGCTGATGCGAAACGAAAAATCCCATACAAAAATGACACAACATAATCATTAACGAAAAATTTAGTTTCACTTTTCGTTCTGCAGTACGCTGTTCGATGAACGAAATTGAAAATCGTTGCATATTTTTTGGAGAAGTCTACACTCTATTTTCGCACACAATTAATTACCCAGGCCATTTATTGTGTGCGGAAAAATAAAATTTGTGTTTTTTCGTGTGTGTTTTTGTTGTTTCTTTCATTACAGCGTGGCTCTCTGTGCTCTTTTTTTCAGTTGCATTCGTTTTGAATTTTTGAATTGGTGTAACAGTCAATGAATATTTTTTCGCTGCGTTTTCGTAAGCATTTCGCTGTCTTGTTGGAGACCAACTAAACATTTCGTTTCGCATCAGCTGCGAACTAGGCTAAAAACAGAAATGTTTGATTCGAGGTAATACCTCTTGCGAGGAACTGAAAAATCCTCCAAAAGTAAACTTGTCATGAATAAGTGCTTTCTCATCTAGCCGTTTGGACTCAGCAAAAAACTGTAGGTCCCCACCATTCCTGCCAACAACATGCACACATGAATGGTTGAGAGTTGTAAGTCACTAGGCTCTGGTTCTCCACGAGCTGTTGAGCCCACCCATTTTATTTAAGCCTAGTACGCAGCTGATGCGAAACGAAATGTTTAGTTGGTCTCCAACAAGACAACGAAATGCTTACGAAAACGCAGCGAAAAAATATTTATTGACAGTTACACCAATTCAAAAATTCAAAACGAATGCAACTGAAAAAAAGAGCACAGAGAGCCACGCTGTAATGAAAGAAACAACAAAAATACACACGAAAAAACACAAATTTTATTTTTCCGCACACAATAAATGGCCTGGGTAATTAATTGTGTGCGAAAATAGAGTGTAGACTTCTCCAAAAAATATGCAACGATTTTCAATTTCGTTCATCGAACAGCGTACTGCAGAACGAAAAGTGAAACTAAATTTTTCGTTTATGATTTCGTTGTGTCATTTTTGTATGGGATTTTTCGTTTCGCATCAGCAGCGTACTAGGCTTTAGTTGTATTTTATTTAGTAAGTACTTGTCCATTTTAATACATTCACGCATAATGCAAAAAAGACAGTTTTAGATTATTATTAAATTCAAGCTCTGAAATTAATTTACCTAGACTTAAAATAGTCCATCTGTCCTCCCTTTAAAGAAGGTTTCGTGGTAAGAGAATGAAAAAGAAAGCTAATTTTATGTTGAAAGTAAAATAATTTTTCATGACATGGGTATAGGTTTAGGGTCAAAAAACATACAGTCAAATTATTCACCATAAATCAGGATAGTGTTTTGAAGTAAAATTTTTTAAAATATTACCTTAATCTGGAAAAGCTTCAATTTGTGCATTCGTTTTTAATTTTTTAAAGCAACAATTTTGAAAAATGCAAAATAAAATAGTAACATTGCATACTTTAAGGCATGTTTTTCGACCAATATAATAATAAACGTTATTACATTTTCTCTTTTTTATTATTTTTATCTCTGGATGAAGGGATATACGCAAAAACAAAAATACAATAATAATTTTGTCCTCATTCGAATTGTTTTTATCTATGTACCTATGTATATGTATGTGTTTTGCATTGAGTGTGTGTACTTAAACATTATACAAATAATGTATAATTTTTTTCTGTCTAAATCTGTGTACCCAAAGTTAAATATCTACATAATAACCATATACAAAAAAATATCTCACCTTGCATGCACTCTATATTTTATAGAAAAAAAAATTATATAAAGATATAACTGTCTTGTTTATGTTCGTTTTTATATGTGTTTGCTTTTTTCTCTTTTTTGTGTTACAGGGTGCTGTTTTGTTACGTTCTATACAAGAAAAGCTGCGCTTAAGGCTCAAGATGCCTTACACAACATAAAAACATTGAATGGGGTAAGTTGTGTTTATCTGTATTTGATTTTTTTTTGTATTCTGTATGTTTGTTTAATGAAGAAATTGTCTTAACATAACGTTTACCAACAGTCAGTTTTCAGATGTTTATACTTTAAATTAATAAAAGAATAACTTAATCTGTCATATTTTTAAGTGTTTTAGTCTACCTACATATTTTTTGTATATTCATATCGTTATCATTAAGTATCTATTTACAAAGATACAAAATATAACATTTGAAATGATAAAAATATTATTTCCTTAGGTCTGAAACACATTAATTTCCCTTGTTGTTGGTAGGTATTTGCAGATTCACGGGAATAATTTGTGTTTTTTTAAATGTGAAGATAAGAAATAGAATTCAGTATGACAGGATGGTACATAGAAGTATGTACGTAACGTACCCGCCGGAATGAATACCTGCATTGAGGATGTAGGTTGTAGATATTTTATTACCATAATTGTGATAGCAAAATCTTAATAGAATAAACTCTTCATCAGGGTTGTTTTATAGAAATTAGCTTATTTTTAGAAGAAAGTGAACCCCCGCCATGCCAGTTGTCGGCCACCATGCCGTAAATTGTAGGGCTGTGTCAATCAGGATCGATTCGATTTTTTTAATCCGATCATCGAAAAGTATTGATGACTGAAATCACAAATTTTCATTTCAATCGATCTCAATCTCAATCATTTCGACGTTTCTCGATTTTCCATCCCAGTTTCAATCATTTCGATCATTCTCGATTTTCCATCCCAATCTCATTCTCAATCATTTCGATGAATCTCGATTTTCTCTTCCAAAACTTGTGATTTCTTAGATGTTTTTCAATCCATCGACACCGTAGCCATCCTTCAATTGAATTTGACGGTTGATTGCTTGAAATATAGAGGACGAACTATATTTTGATAGAAAAAGTATATTTTGATCCATATACATATGATACAATTGCTTTTAAGTCACCTTTTTATGGAGCACTTTAAATTCGTCAAAAGTTTCAGATTTCTTAGAGGTTTTCTTAATCCATCGACATCTTAGCCATCGCCAGTGAAATTTGACGATTGATGGCTTGCAAGATAGAGGATGAACTGTATTATGAGAAAAAATGTGTATTTTGATCCAAGTGTAACCCTATTGCCCTAAAATCACCTTTTTCCGGAGCAGTACAAATTATTCAAAAATTTGAGATTTTTAAGAGGTTTTTTAATCCATTGACATCGTAGCTATCCGTCATTGGAACTTAACAGTTGATGTCTTGACGGATAGGGGCCGAACTAAATTTTCACATAAATAGTATATCTCGATCCAAATTTCAACCAATTGGCATAAAATCACAAAATTGTGAAAACTCCCTATTTTTTGAGCTTTTGAATCCATCAAAATTTTATTTTTTCGGATTCGATCAAAATCGGAAGAGTTTTGAATTGAATTCATCAAAATCGGAGAGATTTAATTCTATCGAAATCGAAATGAAAATTGAACCGATAATAAATTCAGTGAAATGAAAATGATCGAAAGATCGATTTATTGAAATGATCGAATCATTTTGGTGATCGATTCTTGAACGATTCGATTATTTGAAACGAACGGCTTACACAGCTCTAGTAAATTGAAGGATAATTCTTAAAACAAGTACAAAAATCTATTCTTGTTTCAACTGATCTTCATGACAATTTTCAGAAATCAGATTGTGAAAACTTAAATTAAGCCAAAAAAACTCATTTCAATTAAACAGAAAAGTAAATGACTTGCATTTGTAGGGTTTTATTTCAAAGTTATTATTAGATTTGCATTTGATTTGATTTTGTTAGTTTTTGGATTTTGTAACTACTACTCTTGTCTTTCTGAAATGTAGGTACATACCTATACAGTTTTTTTATTTGAAACAAAATTATTTTACTTGGGGTTTCTGAGATTTGATCCTTCGAGAGCTGAGTTCATTTAGCCCGAAAAACTGTTTTTATTGTTTTTTTTTTTGTAAAAGATGAACTTTTAAATGACCACTTTTGACCACCCCCACAACTTATTTTAAACCAAAAGATTTCGAGAAAATCGATTTTGAAAAATGGTGGGCTAAAAGAACACTGTCCCCCAAAAATAGAATTTTTCAAATTTGATTAATGCTTTCGTTGGGCCTTTTTCTGAACATCAATGATGTGTTTCCCGAGAAATTGACATGGGTGACAAGTCCTCCAAGCCAAGAGTATGTATGCTTGTCATAATTAAGTGCTTCTCATCTAGCCGTTTGGACTCGGCAAAAAATAGAAGTCCCTTCCATTGCTGCCAACAGCACACACACAGGAATAGTTGAGAGTTGTAAGTAACTAGGGTCTGGTTCTCCACGATCAGTTGCGCCACCAAATTTATTAATGTTATTTAACTTTTTGTGGACCACTCTGAGAAATATTTTTTTTATTTTTAAGCTGTTTATTTCGATTGTTTTTTTAATATTTTTTCTTTCAGTTTTTTAACTTTTTAATTTTGAAAGATGAACATTTTGAAAACCTAAACTATCAAAAATAATCACCTTTTAAAACTACTCTAGCTTATCGAAAAGTTTTTTTTTCGAATATTGAAAGATGGCCATTCTTGCCACTGCAAGAGTGTGAAAGAAGATTCATCCCATTAAATCATTAGCGCTCTCAAGTACAGGAGGAGTTGTGACACTGTCTGGCAGCGTGGAATTAACAGCAAACTGTGCTGCAAGCAAATTGGCTTTATCAATTGAGCTAACATATAGGGAGTGTCATTGAAGAGGAGTGTTGGAACCGAAGACGAGATGGTATTTCTAATGTTTGTTTACAAATTACCAAACTTTTTTATAACCTTTAGGACACTATGGCATTTTATGCCTTATTTTCTGGTCATGCAAAAATTTGGTTCGTTCAATACAGGTCTTTCTTGCTAGTTTCAACTTTTTCCGGTTTTGCTCATGGAGTTGGAATGTTGGATTTATAACAACGGAAGCTTATATTACTTCTCTCAACCTGGTAACCTCTTTGCAGCTCAAATCAAATCATGAATGCTCTTTTGGTATGATAGATTTTACCCTATGCAGTTTGTGACCATATCTGCACTGGAGTCTACATCATTATCGAAGAAGCATATAGTGACCAGTTAAAGTCCCTGAAAAAATTGTTGAGACTGTCCTCGTTGGCTTTCTCGTAATGCCAAAAGGTTCTCTTTTCTCTTAGGGGTTTTTCTTCTAACTGAGCTTTGTTGGCACATGAAATTGGCAGATATGACACAATGGTCTGATGTGTATCGTGATCGTGTATTTATCAGGGTTAGGGGTAAGAAACAAGTCTAGGGTGTTGCCGGTTTGACCTGCAACGTCAGGGATTCAAGTTAACTCGTCGAAAAGCTGAATTAGGTAGTTTAACTCAGCAAAGATCTTAACATACCTTCTTTCAGGTGTTGTCTGGCCTGAAGAGCAAAGCAGAAATTTTCTGGACTCAAGCGTTTGTTGAAAATTAACGTATATATACTCTTTCCAAAAATCCACTCCGGTGGCCGGATGTTGTAAGAACTGGGGGCCACATCAAGTGCTTACATAACTTCCAAGCTGGAAGCCACCAGATATGATAGTGGTTTTGGCCTTATGTCATGACTTGCTAAACTCGTAATTGCGAATGTTGATCAAGGAAAGAATTGCAACACCAAGTCCATGGCTCTACAGATTGGAGGTAAGTGCGTTGGGCTAACGACCCGACCACCGTAAAAAAAAACCATTGTGATGAGAGAGACGTGGGAAGCCTCGGATAACGACCCCCCTCAAATGGCAACCAGACCCGGAATGAAAATGGACTATGACCTACGAGTATGCACCTGGAATGTAAGGGCAATCTATACGCCAGGTGCTACTCAAAAACTTGAATCAACCTTCTCGCAGTATGAGGCAGATATAACCGCAATCCAGGAGATCTGATGGATAGGATCAGGAATAACGAAAAGAAAAGATTTCAACTCTTATTACAGTTGTCATCAAAAGTTGCAAATGCTAGGATGCGGATTTGTCGTGGGAAATTGACTCAGATCGAATGTCATCGATTTTAAGGCCATAAGCGATGGCCTGGATGTGATCCGCATCACAGCTACCTCCCAAAACATTAGCCTAATATGTGCACACGCCCCTACCGATGAAGCTAAGGAGTCTTAAAAGTAGGAATTTAACGACCTCCTGGACGGAGCCTACGGAGTCTATCCGGGGTACGATGTTAAAGTTGTGCTTGAAGACTTCAATGCTGAAGTTGGGAAGGAAAAGTTGAAAGGCACAGCCTCCACGAAACGACAAAAGATAACGGCTTCTGATTAGTCAACCTTGCTGCAACTCATTATATGGTGATAAGTAGTAATAGGTTTCCCAGGCGAAGGATACACACAGCAACCTGACTGACAGATGGTCGAATCAAGAACCAAATGGACCATGTGCTAATTGGTGAAAGGCACGCATCGAACATTTTGGACGTGCGAACTATTTGAGGGGCAAACATGGAATCTGACCACTTTTTTTTCTGACAAAGTTCAGAGTCCGACTGTCCAACCAAAAGAAAACGAATACCGTCCAAGGGAAGAAATTCAACATTGAATACCATAAATATATAATACAAGCGTCAACAACCAGTGGAACCAGTATCGCGACATCATTAAGGGGACAGCCGAGACTACTACAGGCTATCAACCACCCAGAAAATATAACCCATGGTATGATGACGGCGTGGTATTGCCTCCTCCATCCTGCAACGGAAAACAAGACCAGCAAGAAAGAAGAAGGAAGAAGGAGAGAAAAAACCCTGCGTAGAAAGAAAAAAGTATTTCGCAGCTTCTCAGCTCAGGTATGTCGACGAGTCTAGCACCGCCACCAACACGCGCTGGCCAGTTCTACTAAACAGCCAAGCAACTGGCATAAAGCGCAAGCTATTCGAAACAGCGAAGGGAACCTAGTCACCGAAGCACAAGGATTTGTAGACGTGTTTAAGCAGCATTTCCAGCAACAGCATGCTGGACATTATGTGGAAAAAGCGACAGGAGAACAAAGAAACATGAGACCAGTCGATGAAGATCCAGCCCCAGCGACTGAAAGGGTTAAGAAAGCCATCGACGAGCTTAAGAACAACAAATCCGACGGCTCGGATGGCCTACCAGAGGAACTTATCGAATATTGAGGAGTTGTCCTGGTATAGGGTGCATGCAGCAGCCCATCAAGTGTGGGACGAAGAAAGTATGCCCGACGATTGGTCAAATAGCTCCATATGCCCAATCTACAAAAAGGGCGATCCTATGTGCTGCAGGCATATCCCTGCTTAATGTTGCCTACAAGATCTTAGTACTATGTGAGCGTCTAAAACCTTTGTGCAACACTATGATCGGCACGTGCCAATGTGGCCTCAGGCCAGGCAGATAAACGATAGACCAAACCTTCACATTAGGGCAAATCCTGGAAAAGACCACCAAATTTTAAGTCGAGACCCTCCATCGCTTCATCGACTACAAAGCCACATATGATAGCATAAGTCATCAAGAGCTTTTATTGGCGATGTCGGCACTCATAATCACGAAAAAAAGGATCCAGCTGTGCCGCATGATACAAAATATTCGGTGCAACGTTCAAATGGGTAACAGCTCATCCGAGCTATTCCAGACGTGTGCAGGGTTCAGACAAGGAGATGAGCTATCATGTGATTTCTTCAACCTATTCCTGGAGCAGATGGTGCGCAAGAGTGGTGTAAACCTGCGAAGCACTATATTCAACAGGTATATTTAGCTGCTTGGCTATGTGGATGACATTGACATCATTGGCCACTCCAAGGAAGTTGTACTTGAAGCATTCACAGCTATTGGTAACCAGGCGAAACGTTTTGGTCTTGAAGTGAATGAGGACAAAACAATTTATATGCTTTCAACAAACTCACCTTATCTGTCCATCATCACCTAGAATAAAACGTCACTGTTGCTACCTCGGAACAATCATCAATTCCACGAACGACACCTTAGTGGAAATCCGACTAAGAAATACCCAGCGAACAGTTGCTACTTCAGTTTGTCCAAACAAATGGTTTAAAAGCTCCTTTCTCGAAAGACAAAGTGAAGTGCACGCTATGTTCGAGAGATAAAAGAGGGCAAATGGAGGAGAAGATTCAATCGTGAATTGTACGAGTTGTACCAAGATGTGGATGTAGTCCAAAGAGCCAAAACACATCGACTACACTGGCTCGGCCACATCGAGCGAATGGACAACAACGCTCCAGCCAAGAAAATCTTCGAATCCCAGCCCCCAGTACAGAGATAGATGATAAGTATACAGTATGGGTGTGTTCCCCTTTTTAAGATACGGAAAGCTACTTTTCATTGGTCTATGGCATTAGCTGAAGTTTCCTTCCAACAATTATTGATAGAATTTTGAATCCCTCTGTTATCCTAGTGAGGAAACACGTTTTTTTCCCTAGTGTTTAGTATTATGATTAAGTATTATCTTCTTGAAAGGCCAACCTGGTTTTTCATTATTTTTTTTATTGAATATTTTGTAAGCAAACAACAAAGTAAAATTTAAATTCATCTTCCTTACATCTAATATTATTACTATTGCTTTCACTTTCTTCAGTGATATTAAATTGCTTTCAACTAATTTGTAACGCAAAACCCCTCGTCTTTGATGGAAATATTATCGCATCCCATTTAATGATGATCCCTTCAGCTTATAGAATTCTGAATCAAAGCTATTATAAGACAATATCGCGTATACCTACATTAATGCCAACGACATCCACCTTGGTATAATAATCTTAATGGCAAAGTATCTTATCCTTATAACGAGATGAAATTGCTATAGATATGATCGAAGACGCATACCTAACTGGATTGTCCTTTTCGTAATTGAATTGGCTTTAATTGCTGTCGCAGCTCGCAGACTTCAAGAATTTACATACATTTAAGAAATGCAAATATACAAGAGAGTAGGAGGTATACATTATATATATATGCGAAGCAATACTAAATACATTCAAATTTTGTAAATTAAACGTCTCGGGACTATCATCTCTGTTGATGGATGGGATTCTCCAGAAAAGGGCATTCAAGCCCACATAATGTCGTTTGTTTCAACCGGTAAAATTTATTGTGCCCTCAGAATACATATATGGATAAGTAGGTATAACACATGTGTATTGTGTTCACCCATTTATAATCTCGTCCATCATGTATGCATGAGAAGAAATGAGCATAAGCCGCCATATCAAAGGACTATCCTTTGATAGAGATACCGAGGGAGCAGAAAGTTTCCCAGTTTCCTTCTCCAATGACAACCAGAACTGGGTATTTCCACCTCCTTGTCAATGTCATTAAAAGTGGGCAGCTAAATATGCATTTTCTGCCTTCAATCACACTTTATAGTGTGTAGGCAGTGACACACACACATACATACATTGATAGGCAATTTGAAAAACAATGAAGTGTATAGCCCTTATCCTTAGAGCCTAATTGAATTTCAGGTTATTTTGAGAATGAACACCAGCGTTTTGTGTAGAGATGTGGCGGAAAAAACACACACAGCCACACACAAATGCAATCTCACAACTAACACACTACATATATGTATTAACACCCACTCCCTTCTTTATTTGAGCCTGGTTTGAAGGATTCTAATTGAATTGCGATGTTACAAGGAGCATTATTCCGAGTGTCAGCAAGTTCCATTGAGGCAGACAAGTTTCATTATTTCCACACATTGAATTGGCAGACAGGCATATTGACAGGCATCCAAAAACTATATCGTACAAATGCAGAGTGAGAAAGACTTAAAGGGGACTAACTATCACCATGAAATTGTGTGCATCTAGTTTCCTAGTTTCAACAGTATAACATCAGCAGCAGTAGTTTTAATCCTTTTTTTGTGTGTGCCAAAGGCTGGATTTTGCCTGAAAAGCATATTCGGAAGGGATGGTATGCGATATGTTGATTTAAAGGCTGTTGCTTGTATTTTGTGTGGAATTTTAAAGAGTTCTCATTGAAGACCCTTTTTTTTCATATCAGTGTCTTGTCTGATAAATTCAATTTGACGTCATTGGTTCTCCTGTCTGACGTGCTATATACAACACAATGATCCTGCTGTTAAAATTCTGTTCTATTGTCTGATGAATGATAATTGTACGGTCATATTGTAAGACTCACACCAGTTCTAGGTATGGGAATTTACAAAGTTTGACGGAGAAACCGGAAATGGTATTTAGTATGGTATTTATCTAGTTTACCAGGAACCATGTTCTGTAAGTATATCGCATCGAAGAAATTTGTCGAGAAACGATGGAAAATAAAACAAATCGAATGAGCTAATTTCTACTTTTCAACGTTTCTCGACTAAAATTTTGGATCCGAGGTCTCCTCAGAGACCTCCCCAATTGACATACACCGTGACAAAAACTATCCTTTCCATACTCCGAATCCTTGTTCCTGTCGTTTTATCACTACTTTTCGTTCAATTAACTGAGAGAGAGTAGGGGAACCAATGGCCATCAGCCATTGATTCACTCTCGCAGTATATCGATGTAAGGGGGATTCTACAAATAATGGAAGAAAATGATGATAATTTCGGAAAAAGATTTTTGGATAAAGACGTAAAAAACTAACTACAGTTAGAACGTCTTTTCACATGATTGATAGCGGCCAGTTAAAAAAATAAAAAAACAACGATATTATGGGCATTTTTTGAAAAAAGGTGTTCCAGTTATCTGAAATTGTTTATAAATTTTTTACTATTTTAGGTAATTTTCTTAGAAAATCGTACCTCGTCAAGTTTCAATGCGAGCGAGTAGTGCCATTTATTTTACAATTATTTTAAAAGAAAAGCAGCATTTACTGAACATTTCTGAGACCTCCAGATAGAAAATCATCCACTAAAGCGCAAGGGGACTGCGGCCAGGCGACTGAGTGCCTTATAGTTTTTGCGCCCTTTGAAAATACACGTCAGGGGACTGAGAATATAAGAATTTTTTGAGTAATGAAAATACATCCGATTTTTATAACTTTTATAATTGATATCAATCAGATTTACAGTTTAAAAAAATCCAAATAAATACTTGAACGTTTATTAAAATATCATCGGTGCCGTCAAAAATTCCATCATTTGTTGAATCACCCATATATAAAAATACTGGCGCAAAGTTTTAAACATTCTATTTACTACGCTACTATACTTAAAAGATTACTAAATGTAAAGTTTGGTGGGTTCAATGGTAAAGCAAATCCACCAAGCAATCCAGTAATCATTAATTACCAACTTTCTGTCATAATTTGGAGTTGTTTCAATATTTCTCTACTTAAGATATTTTATGAATTTTAAACTTGGCATACATTTAATATTTCATTACTGATTTATGGCTCACTTTTTACGCACAGAACTTCGCTCTTTTTTTTTATAAATGTATGTTTTTGTTGTGATTTCACTTCTTTTTCCAAAGATTAAATTTTTCTATGTGAAAATTAAACCCTACAGCTTTAACAAATTTCATAATTTCACAACAACCGAAAATGGATCCTTATAAATAGTAGCAAATCTGAGAGAGTGGGTGGATGGCACGCCCCCTGAATGGAAAATCTCAATTTTTATATGCTCTTCAAACTCTATCGTTCTAAAAATTTTCATCGCTCTACAAAAATTGGAAGTCCACTTTATAATTGATAACAATTTTAAAAAAGTGGGTGGATACCACGCACCCTGAGTGGAAAATTCTAAAGTTTTTACTTTATTATTGTATTTTTATCTTTCTACAATAATCGAAAGTTCTTCATCTTATAATTTAAAAGAATTTTTGAGAAAAAAAGGTGGATGCCACTTCCTGTGAATGAAAAGTCTTAAATTTTGTATTTTTAATTGCGATAAGGGAACTATAAGGTAAGTTTTGGACTCATGCAGACAAAAATTGAGATAACAATCAAACTGACATTACGATGGTAGAGAACACCAAAAAAGTGGGTGGTACAATTCTGTCTGTCTGTCTGTCTGTTTGTCTGTTCGTCTACAGCCTAAACGGCTCGACTGATTTTCTTCAAACTTGGTACATAGTGGTTTTTGGTGATTATGTCTACGCGTTTTGTTCATTTTTTATTAGAACCAAAAATAACGGTACCTGCCATACATTTTTTTTTACCAATTTTACATAATAGTATTTTTCTCAAAAACGGCTACACAACTAAAAAAAAAAAATAATTTTAGTAAAGAATTTCTTTGGGTGGAAAACAATTTTTCAAAAAATTGTTATTAATGGTACCTCCCAAAGAACCATTTTTTTTTAATTTTCGATTTTCTTTAACGGTATGACTGTTCAATAATTTTTTTTTATACAGAAGCTTCCAAAAAATATAAATAGTTTTGTTTACCAAAATTAAAAAAAAAAATATTTTTTGGATTTTTGAAACATGTTTCAATTTTTTTTTTCTTAAATTAAATATTTCGAAAACGACATGATCGATTTTTTAAAACTCGATACTTAAGAGTTTTTTAGTACCTACTCTCTAAAATATATTAAGAAAAAACTTTGCATTTATACAAAAATAACGGTACCTTCCATACAAAAGTTAAAAAAAAATCGAAAAGGAAAATATTTTTTGTCTCAAAAACGACTCCTACGATTTTGATTAAACTTTTTCCATATACAGTGGACGTCCAGTATAACGAATGATATAATGTAAGAGGTCATTCTCTATATCGAGAGCGTTCGTTATATCGATCGCCTTTTCCTTTAAAAAAAATCGTAACAAGTGATTGATAAATTTATTTACATATTTATACGTTTCTTTTTATAGGGAGTGTTAAACTGACTCGTCTAACCGATGGTAATACGGCACTTAAGAGTAAAAAGGCATTTCCAAAAATGATGTGTTTTAATGACTCTGGGAAGATACTATTCACCATATTTAAAGTATTTTGCAATGTAAAATTTCTCATCTTGCCGCGATTATGAGAGTGGAACATCCTTACTCTCATCGAAATCTTCGGAATCACTAATTGAAATGTTTCTTCTACATTAATGAAGCATTTGACTTGAAACTTTATTCGATCTTTTTTCCAGAAGCATAATATTTCATCAAAGAGTTTAAATTCTTTCAGAGAAGTGGTGATGCCTTGCTCCCTTGAGTTCGAATAGTTTAGTTTGAGCATTTCGAGCATGTTCTGAAAATCCTCTTAACTAAGCATGATCTGAGCACTCTGAATTATTTTTGACACATACGACATACCTGAACAACTAGCTGTCACCATTTGACATTTCACCTTTCAAATATGCCTGTGTTTGGTATTTAACTCTGTCTGATAAGTTATTTTATTCTGAGCTAATAGAGCCGCCCACTCTGAACACGCTCAGAACATGTTAAGAACGAACAAAGAAGCACCTATTCGACGCTCTGAACGCTTTGAGCTAAAAAAGAAACAAACATTTTTTGACAACACGGGCTCTGCTCCGAACTAAAAAAGAAAAACGCCTATTATGCCACTAAGCAAGTTATTGCGGTAATGGAGCTTTGTTAGGTGGATGGCGTTCTGGGGCCTATATTTCAGCGCTAAAAACCTCACCAACTACATCATACAACTTAAACTTACAACAGCATCAGTTACATTTTTCTGTTTCAAATATATTTGTGGTGTTTGTGAGAAACATGATAACTCCATTTGAAAATTTGCATCTTTACTTCCACTTTACATTGAGCTAGAGCCTAAACGGGTGCACCAATTTCTTTCAAATATAAAAACATAGCTTGACTATAAACAAGTTTATAACTATTCCAAATTTGAAGAAAATCGGTAAGCCCGTTTTGCTTCTAGCTCGAAGTTAAGTGGACGTAAGGTCGCACATTTTAAAATGGAGTTATCGTGTTTATCCCAAACTAGCCCGATCATCCTAGACAAAAGTTGACTATATATCAAAGTTAAATGAAGTACAAAATGTTTTGATGCAGTTTTGTTCCAATGATAGACAAGAATATAAAACCACAGTCTTACACCAAAATTTGTAATGGCGTCTAGGGTAAAATGGGGTAAAACTGAAAAAGGGCCAATTCTAAACGGGAGTTTCTAGAAGTTTGTTTTGTTTTTTTGTCGATAGATGTTAAAAATATAAAAAGTCATGCATATATTTTAAAATTCTAAAAAATTTTTTGAAGGAGTTATGATTGTTTAAAAGTTGAAAGCAAGAAAATAGTTATTTATAAAATAATTCACCAAAAATCCGAAGTTCAACCGGTTTTGATTAAATTTCTATTTTTAGAAAGATAATAAGAAAAAAAATTAACCATATTTAAGGATATTTTGATGCTCCTTTTTTACAATTTTTCTTGATTGTTTTTTAAAACATGCTTTTTTAGTGTCAATTTTTGACTATATCTTTCTAAGGGGGCGGTCTAAAAACTTCAAATTTTCACAGCACATTCATAATGTTGATTTAAATTTTTGAGCAAAATTTTGATTTTTCAAAATACCGTTAAATAGAGATATTTACATTTTACAGTTAGTTTAAAAAACACATCATATGTGTGGAGTTTATGAATATATAACTTTTGTTTTTTTTTAGTTAAAAAGTTTAATATCTTTTTGTTATTCAAATATATAATACATAACTGTACATGCTATACAAGCTTCACAAATCGAGTCGAAAATCGAAAAAAATATCACCTATTTTACTGTCTATTAAGGGTAATAACCAAAAAAAATAATAATAAAAGATTATAACGGTTGATTTTTCCTGAAAATTTTTTCTTTCCAAAACTTAGGTATTTGCATTTAACAGTTAGTTTGAAGACAACTCATAACTCTGGAATGCAGTAGCGTATACAATGAATTTTTTAAAGAATCAACTTCGATGCGGGGGGGCATTTTGACATTGACATTTTCGCGTGCTGTATGGCATGTGGCACCGTCTTGTTGAAACCACATATCATGCAAGTCAAGAACTTCCATTTCGGGCAAAAAAAAGTTTGTTATCATCGCTCGGTAGCGTTCACCATTGACAGTAACGCTGCGATTCGCATCATCTTTGAAGAAATATGGCCCAATAATGCCGCCGGCCCATAAACCGCACCAAACAGTGGCTTTTTCGGGATGCATTGGTAGCTGTTGCAATGCTTCTGGCTGATCTTCACTCCAAATGCGGCAATTATGCTTATTTACGTACCCATTCAACCAAAAATGAGCCTCATCGATGAATGGAAGAAGCGCGCGATGAACATTTCGAACCGAGCACGAATTTTGATAGTAAAATTCAATAATTTGCAAGCGTTGTTCATTTGTAAGACGATCCATGGTTAAATTGCAAACCAAACTGAAGCTGTTTGACAGTGACACAAGGTACTAAACACACGTCAGCTTTCAAAACCAGTGTTGCCAAAACCAAACCAGCTAAAAAATCACCCGTTATAATACATATATAATGTAAAAACTTAATATAAAAGTCGGCTTGACTTTGTCGTCGTCGGGTTGTTCAATCCCGTTTATCCAGTGGCGGTATATTTATTTAGGGTGGGGGTAGAGTTTGTGTTTAGCCACGATAATGTGCTGACCCTGGGTCAGAGTAGAAGCGTACTGCTTCATCGCTGGTTGTTGGAGCTCCAGGATTTCCATAGCGCTTATGTACCTTGGTGCTGGATGTCGTTATTGTTGGTTTGTCATCCTTCTCATCAGTTGATTAGGGTGGTTGGCGATGTTTCTAACCAGCTTGTTGGCAGATAGCAATAAATAATTGTCCAGGGGGACTACCTTAGCTTTATAGTAGAGTTGCTCGATCTTGAAATGCTTACGCCGTTGACGATCGAAGTACAGCCCAGTGCAGATCCTCAGGATTTTTCTCTCGAATATTTGTAGTTCCTTCATAGCCGTTTTGGAAGTGGTGAACCAAGCTGGGAAGCTATAACTGATGACTGGCCTTAGGAGTTGCTTATAGATTAAAACTTTTGTCTGTTGGCTTAGCCCAGTTTTCTTCTTCATCAGCGGGTAGAGGCGGTGGAAAGCAAAGTTGGCTTTTTTGAGGACAGTCCGTGAATGTGGGTTGAATCTCAGCAGCTCGTTGAAGTTGATGCCTAGGTATTTGGCGCTACGTTTGGCTGCTAATCTAGTTCCGTCTGGGAGTGCTAAGGTGACATTTCTACAGCTTCCAGCTGAGCGACCACGTCCGCCCCCTGGTTTTTGTAGCATTTTGGGCAAGTATGTGCGACCCAATCGTGCCTTTTTTTTTGTTCTTAACAAGAGTAGATAACAGATTTGAAAATGCACTTCATTAACTCTGTAAATCAAATTTTTAATAGCCCCCGGCCTTAGTCGGTTTTATGAAAATTCAAATTCAAATTTGCAAACTCATTGCGGCACGTGTTAATTTAATCCGATTACACCATCAAACTTTTTAAGTACACGTTTTAAATGTAGAAGAAAAAAATAAATGGTGCTCAGTAAAAACAAACAATTTTTTTTTCCTCCATACAAATAAGGACGATCCTAATATATATATAATATATAGAAATTTTATTTCTGCGAAAACCACAGAAACCAATTTTAAAATATTGTTTTGATTAATTTATTAATTTATATTAGCTCCAGTAATCAACCTGCATCTTTTTTCTTTACTTAAGGCTATATTATAGTAGGGGCGTTAATGTACGATATGAGGGCATACCCTTCATTTCGATTTGACGGGTTGAGCTTTATTACACTAATAGTTCATGTCCTAACTTTACTTCTTAGAAGTGTTGCCAAGGTGGCAACACTGTCAGAAGGATAAGAGAATGGTTGGGGTTGCCACAATCCCGAAATGTTGCTTATAGATTAAAAACCAAGGGTCGGACCATAACCCGAGAACTCCCGTTGGATTCAACACCCTTGAAATCATAAAACCACATTATTGTTTTTCTCTCACCCCTCTCCTTGCACAAAGGGGGTGGCAAAAACTCGTTTTGGAAACAAAATTTGAAAAGCCAAGAAAAGTTAGAAAATATTTTTATTAATAAAATTTAAAGATGGTGTCGACGCAGAGTTTCACAATCTACTACACTATGTACGTGCATGTTTTTCACAGTTCTAAAACTCCAAGCATTGTGAATTATCAGAGCAAGTAAGTGCAACCCTATCATATATTTTACTTAGGTAGATGTACCTATAAGCAAGTTTCTTGAAACTTTCAATGTTAGAATTTGGAAATATAACTTCTAAGCTTCACAAAAAAAAAAATAAGACACTGTTCCAAGAATGCCAGTCACTGGACTTTGTGTTTGTGCACTTTTTTCTTAGGACGGAACGACAGCGACGACGGACGCCAAATGGCAGGAAGTTCCTCTGAACTTAAATTAAATTAGCTAAAAAGTTGTTTATTGATTTAAAAACTCAAAATTTTTAATTTATTGCAAAAACTTAAGCTTAATTTTATTTTAATTCAGTTTAGTTTTGAGGTAAGAATATACACTAAAAAACTAAATTTCTAATTTTAGCTCAATGTTTATCATAAGCGATCTTGTGATTCTCAGCCGATTATTTTTGCATGGATAAATAGAAAATTCGTTTCCTAAGGAAAAATTCTAAAAAAAAAAAAATAATTGAGTAATTTTTTTAGTGATTTTTTGTTAAGTGAGGGGTATAGTTTCAAAACTCTTCTTTTCCACTTTGGAGAATTTTGATTAAAATGAAAAAAACTGTTAAAAGCTACAAAAATGATAAAAGCGATTAGTTTTAACGCTAAAATATAAGTTAATGATGACCTCTATCCATTCCTTAGGGTTGTGATCATATTTGGTGAGCCTACAAATTATAAAAAATCAATTTAATTTGGAAAAGAATAGTTTTGAAAGTTACGATTGCAGTATGGGAATAGATGACTTTTGATTCAGAAGAGTATAAAAATAGAGGAGTTTTGAAAATATAAAAAAACTTAAAGAAAAAGAAGATTTTTAGTGCAGAATTTGATTTGTAAGGGAATAGATGAGTTTTGAATTGAACGACTGAGTGGAGTGTATAGTTTTGAAAACAACACCACTTTTCAAGTACAAAGAAGTTTAGGAAATAATAAGTTTTATAAATATTACCTAATTACATAGAAGAAGGACCTTCTAAAGAACATTTCCTCATACTTAACTCATTTTTGAAAAAAAAACTGGAACAGGAGAGTTTTGAAGCCACACCCCTCAAGTGATATCAAAGTTTTCTCTTCATTATTTTCTTTTTGTTGCTTATTAATATTGAATATACTCTATCATAGGCTCCATGTTACACAATGAAGAGTGGAATGGTCGTCATCGTGTGCTCTTATTTGAGATTGTGAGTGCTCAAAGTGCATGAGTCACTATATAAATTAAAAAGTTTTGTAAGTGAACCTATCCTTTATTTTTAAAAGTTCTCAAGGTTCGGCTCTTACTTTTTCTCTGCAATGACATTATGCACAAAGATGATTTTTGATATTCAAAAATTTTGGACATTGCTATTTTATTTGAAGTGATTTACATGATTTATGGCCAATTTCACGAAAGGCTTTTAATTATTTAAAAAGACATTTATCCCTAAAATTATGTTTTTTGGTTTCACCAAATGCTTTTATATTTAAGAAGATTTTAAATGCCCTTGTAAACTAAAAGCTCGTTTTTGTCTCATTAAATTTTAAAAGTCTTTTTTGCGAAGCCATTCCAGTCAACAACAGCTGATATTTTGCATTAAAAACAAAGCCGAATGGCTTTTTTCGTTAGCGAAAAAATCAGTTATGGTAGTTGAGACTTGAGAGTATAAAATGACGTATATGTAATGATAAAATTATAGTATTTGCTTAAAAAAGGTGTACATGGTTGAAGTTTCATTTGCAGTAGTTATAGCTAGTAAACGTTTTTTTGAAAAAAATAATTTTTACTCTAAATGAAGAATTCACCGGCAGGGTATCTGTTTTTTGGTCTATAAATAAATTTGTTAAAACAAGAACGTATATTTTTTTCTATTGTAAACAGTCGGCCATTTGAAAAGGTTCAAAAAATAAATTTATAAAATTCAAAATTTAATAATTTCTCGATGGGAAAGAGAAATATTGGAATAATTCAAACTTAATTTTGACGAAGAAGATTAGTTGTTTCAGATTTTGTAACGATTTTTTGTCTTACTTTTTTTTGTATGTACATTAGGGTGGTCCTTATTTTAAAAACTTTTGAGCACCCGTTTTTTTTGTTGCCCTATTTTTTTAATTTTTTTAAATCACGTCAACACGTACCGCATTGAGCTTAAAGTTGATGCTCCTGTGAGAGTAAGGGCCTATTTAAATACTTTTAAGCTCCCAAAATAACGGTACTTGCTATACAACCGTTATGAAAAACCTTATTTATCTCAAAAAACAGCTGAAAAGATTTCGATAATAATTTTAAAAATGTTTGTATAGTTACTCGAATATTTTTAAAAATTCTTAATTTCCAAGCAAATTGAACTTTTTGAGCAAGAACGTGCGACCCAGTCGTGCCTTTTATTTTTTTTATTTTAAAGCTAGAGTAGGTAACAGATTTGAAAGTGCACTTTATTAATTCTGCAAATCAAATTTTTAATAGCACCCAGTTTTGGTCAGTTTTATGAAAATTCAAATTTTCAAACTCATTGCGGCACGTGTTAATACAATCCGATTAGCATGAAACTTTTTTGGTACACGTTTTTAATGTAGAAGAACAGAAAAAAATGGTGCTCAGTAAAAACAAACAATTTTTTTTCCTCCATACAAATAAGGACCACCCTAATGTACCTACATGTATAATAAAACTTGAGTTTTGTTCTTATATGTCAAAACATCTCGAAAACCAAAGCTGATTCTGTCTGTTTCTAGAAAAAAACTAGTGTTGATCATAGTGTGTATTAAAATTAAGCACTGCTCTTAAAGTTAAAAAAAAATTATACAATACTACAAAAGAAACATAACTACAGTAAATTATGATTGAGTCCAAGACTAAGTACCAGCTTTTCACGGCGAGATCTTTCTAGCTTTGGGGTTATGTCCAAGTGGACTTCTGAAACGTATTTTCAATCAATTTATATCGCGAGTCAATTCCCAGTTAATTCTCTTAATTTGGTAAGTTAACTCTGGGCTAACCTAATAGATATGTATTTCTGACAGATGCGTGCCAAAAATGTATTAATATTGAAATGTGACAGCATTGAAAGGCTTGATCACCGGGAAACTGTTTCCCGGTGACCACGCTAAATGCAATTCAAAGCGAAACGTTGGGGATGAGTACTGCATTGAACTCGCTAAATATCAAACATTTATTATGTGGCTAATCTGAATAATTTTTAAAAAATGTCTAGTGTAAGCAACCACGGAAACCTTAAAAGTTCTTTTTAAAGTATAAAACAGTTAATTCTTCGATCTCGATCCATCATGACCACGATTTTCTTAATCCTTGATACTCTGATGTTTCTTAAGTGATCTCCTATTGGTTTGGTTGTGAGGTTGAATTACCATATCAAATATAGAAACATCAACAAGTACAAAAAAATGACTCTAATTAACATCGAACGTATTGAAACACCGTAAGTCTGTGGAGTTCTAGCTGTTTGCTCTATAATACCATATTTACTTTAAGAAGTTTTTTTTTTATAATACAAACTCTGTATACAACTGACATAAATTAGCCAACCTTGAGTATTAAGGATTGAACTTGTTGAATTATTCATTATTATACTATTATGTACCTGATAAGGTCTAGGCTATAATATCACGATGAAAAAGTCGCAGCAATAAATGATCAATCAACATCTTTCTTGTCTCTTATTTACTAATTTACACATTTATTCAAATACACAATTATTGTAATGTGCTTATTGAAAACCCTAAAATTTAAGTCTACTAGAATTTTCAACATACTTAAAAAGAAAGACCCTTTATTTTAACATGCCATAACAAAATATGTACTGAACCATCAAAATCCCAAATTACCATCACAGACTGTTGCATGTAAGAGGATTTGGTTTATATTTTCATCATCAGGAATGAGAAAGGACTGCACAAACTGCAGCTAAATGATAAATAAAGTTCCATTAAATTTTCACGCATCAATTGACTAAAATCGAATTGCACTTTCAAGCTTATGCTTTGTGGATAAAAAGAGGGGGTTGCAATAGGGAAAGTGGTTGGCATTGGATATAGTATGGTGGTGGTGGAAATGGCTGTATTTATGTTGCAGAATATCAATTTATCTGATATTTTTACCTCATACTTCATACACACAAAGGTTTTGTGTATATGTAGTAGCTGTTGATATAATAATATATTTCACCAATAACCATATGAACACACATGAATTCTCCCTTCAAAACCGTTATAAATGTGATTACATTGCAAAATACATGGAAGCAAAGCAAACCAAACAAATTGCATCTGCAACCTATTTGCTATCAGATTACCTTGCCCCTCACTTGCTCTCTATTTCACTCTCTGCTGACAACAAAGTAATTTTATTAAAAACCAATCAACCAACTAACAATAAACGAACACAGATAAAGGGAGAGGTATTCAAGGTAAAGCATACCTACAAAAAAGTCTATGGTAGATGCAACATAAAATGTATTTAAAAGGAAAAGATAGAAGTAGATTGATACAAAAATATAGACAAAAAGACTTAAATCAAAGAAAAAAATAAATAACTAAGCACACTAATCTCTTACTTGCCAGGCGTGAGGACACGAAGCAAATGAACCAACAACAACTTCACGTACGAAACTGCAATAATTATCCTTTTGCCCCAAGGCAATAATTTGGTATGAGAATGGCGCTGAGAGAGTCTATGATGTTGATGACGACCAGGATTGCCATATTTGCTGATGCTAGCAGCAATTTCATGAAAAATCATAAGTCAGCAGAGATTCATGATATTTTTGCTAGATTCTGTAAGAACTCAACTCTCAAAAAGCTTTTGACTATCAATCCAGCTATGGTTTGTCTATTTTCTTGAAGAAAAAATACAGTTCCAAACAGTTCCAAAATATTTTCCAAACGCATGAAACATCTTGCCTCATTTGAAGAAGATAACCTAAATTGTTACATCTTCATAGATGAACCTGGTGCCAATTAAAGCCATTTCCTCCATTTTCATTAAATCAGTATCAAACTGCATGAGTGTTGAAACTCGGCAGTTGATGTATATTTTGAATGATAATATAGACCTATGTAACTTAATGAAAGATAAGTTTGGAAATAACATACGTATATGACTGAGTCTAGTCAGTTGGCTAATAATTCTGAAAAGAGCAGGTCGAGAAGGAATAATAAAGAACTGTGGTTTTTGAAACTTTTTTCGACATAGTTCTTTTGTGTTTATTTAGTACACGATAGACTTTTACGTCCTTAGTGATCACAATATCTCGGAATTGGTTTGTATTTGGAGTGTTAATTCAGGTAGGCAACTGAGCCATGCTACAAAATCAAAACTTTTAGAACAATGCTGAAAAAAGTTAAGAGTACTAAATGCAACGAACACAGTTACTCAAAGATGGTTCACATGGCATAGGGATATATTCAGGCACCAAATTGTAGATGAGCTGGTCAAAAACGGGTCATCTCTTGACCCAAGCCAAGCTGAGGCCTCGGTGCCATTTGAGCAAGAAAAAATTGCAGATGTCAGATGGTCCCAAATCGACACTTGTCGGGTGTATTTTATAAAGCAAATAATTTTTGCCTCTTTTTCCATTCTATGGCCGAATATTTCAGTTTGATAGACCTTCAATTTCCCCCTGTCTCCACCTTTTCAAATGCATCTATTTTTTGGGGGATTTTAAAGGACAATTCTACGTCGATACCCTTTATAATATTTCATGAATTAATTTATTTAAAGTGCCCCGTACGATGGGTCTTGTTTGAGCTTAAGCTAAAACTTGAAACAAGTTTAAACTAGCAACTAAAAGATGTCTTCTAAGCTATTTTAAAATAGCCAAAGCTAAATTCATGTAGCTATAGCTTGTTTTTCCAGCTTAAGCTTCAATTTGTGTGATTAAAAATTGCTTTATCTACAATATTATAGTAAAAGCTAAAATTTCAAGATTCCTGGACCCCTGACTAGAAAGCTCATAATTTACACTTACAGCACAACTCAAGGATTAAAGGAACCCGAAGAAAAATAAGAGAGTCTTAAAAGGTGCTGATGTTGTTGTTTTATCCGCTGGTGTTCCCCGTAAGCCGGGAATGAACATTTTAAAATAACTTGTTCGATATGAACGCTGGTATTGCCGGGGATATTGCTGATGCCGTTTTGAAAACTGCCCTTAAGCATTACCTGCCAATATCACCAATCCAGTAACACCGTTGTTCCAATTGCTGCCGAAATTTTAA
This sequence comes from Dasysyrphus tricinctus, assembly GCA_963921185.1. Lineage (NCBI taxonomy): Eukaryota > Metazoa > Arthropoda > Insecta > Diptera > Syrphidae > Dasysyrphus > Dasysyrphus tricinctus. The sequence goes on from OY992531.1 coordinate 200,238,766, forward strand.
ATAAGAACGGTACATACGATCCAAAACGTCTTTATGGAATCACTACATTGGATGTTGTTCATTAACGACCATTTATTGGTCGTGGAAATAGTTTTGACCCTCAATCAGTAGAAATTCCCGTTATCAGAGGCCATTTTGGCTTGACAATCATTCCAGTTCTGTCTGAGAGCCAGCTCAAATATTCAAAGGAAATCGAACCTCTTACTAAGGAAATCCAAGATTCCGGTACTGAAGTTGTTAAAGCAAAGGCTGGAGCAGATTCCGATACTCTTTCGATGGCTTATGCTGGAGCTCGTCTTGCCAATTCTCTGTTGAGAGGATTGAATGGTGAACGTTATGTTATTGAGTGCTCGTACGTAGAATCGACCGTCACTGTAGCAGTATCAGTGTTGTTTCTATGTCGACAGTGACGAAAATATCAACGCATTGACGTCGACAATGTCAACAATAGCTTTTAGATCTGTCAAACTGCAAATAAATTAATTCTTGGAATTCTAGTTTGTATAGTTGCAAGACTCGAGGTCGTTAAGTGAGCTCAGCTATTTCACCCTCAAAACCTTCATGGCTGAGTAAAAAGAGTAGCAGTATCTTATCCTTGCCGTTATTGGCATTATTTTCAGCAACGTCCAAAGCAAACATTCAAAACTTTGTTGTACAGGGTGTCCGCCGGGAAGGTATACTACTATGTTTTGCCGCCATTTTGGTAAAAATTAGTCTTGACAGTTCATATTTGGCAGTCGTGAAGTAGACACAAGGCAAATTTATTATGGAAAAACATTCGATAAACCAACGTGTTTTAATCGTTAAAACATTTTATCAAAATCAATCATCGATTACTGTGACGGTGAGAAAGCTACGTGAAATTTTTGGGAGTGCCAACAAAACGCACTATTTATCGTGTAGTGAATGATTTCGAAGAAAGAGGGTCTGTAAGTGATAGGCCCAAGCATGGACCACAACGTACTGCAAGATCGACTGAAAACATTACTGCTGCTCAAGGAAGTGTTCAAAACAATCCATCAACCTCAATTCGACGCCGTGCGCAGGAGCTTGGTCTTCAAGGAACAAATCGTGATACGATTGAAAACTTTTAAACGCCACAACTGCATGCTTTAGGCTTGATTAACATGTGGTATCAACAAGACGGTGCCACATCGCATACAGCCGGGATTACAATGAAATGACTGAGGCCTCTTTCCACAACAAGTTATTTCAAGAAATGGTGATGTTGATTGGCCTTCGCGGTCGCCTGATTTCACTGCTCCGGACTTCTTTTTGTGGGGATATCTGAGAAGCAAGGTTTATGCAAACAATCCAGAAACGCTTGAGCAACTCAAACAAAATATTCGTGATGAAATTAATGAAATATCATGTGAAATGTGTGAGAATGTAATGAAAAATGTGCTCAAAAGGGCTCGCATTTGTGAGACTAACAGAGGCGGACATTTACCTAATATTGTATTCCATACATAATTGCCGACATTAAATGAAACATTTATCAATATAAGATCCATTCTCTTTCATTTAATCAAAAATTATAAACAAACAAAGTAGTATACCTTCCCGGCGGACACCCTGTATTTGTATCCTATCGAACACTATTGCAAGATTTTTGGAGAGCGTTCCAGGATAAGAAGACTCCAAACTGAATTCAACCTTGGGTATTTCGATTTAGTATGCTAATGTGTATAGTCGAGTCACTTCATTTTAAAATTGTATACACAAATTCAATAGTTGTTCCTTAAATTAAATAATCTTGTGAGTTAATTTTAGAAGGCAAAATTAATTAACATTTTTGTTTTATGAATTTTCTACATTGTTGACATGCTCGTGTCGACAATTTTAAATTGTCTACGTTGAATTTTCTACGCGTAGACAATAGTGTAGTCTACATTTATAGTCTACCTGGCACAACACTAAGCACGATTCTTTTCTACACCAATTGTCTTGGGAAAGAACGGACTCCAAGAGAACCTTGGCTTGCCAAAATTGAACGATTACGAAAATCAACTTTTGGTTGAGGCTCTCCCTGAAAATTTTGCTGTCAAGTGGTAAAGCGTTGTTACAGAGTAATGGTAGAGTCACGTTTTTTTTTTTTGTTATTCTCAGGTCTGATTTTGACCTTGAAACTGGCTCTGGACCTTTGGCAGCTCAAATTTGGGAAATTTGCAAAAAAATAATACCATAGCTATTTTCAATTTTCTCAAAAACTAGAAGACATAGAATCATCTAGTTCAGTTTTTGATTAAAAATTAATAAGAGCAACGAATTTCAGAAAAAAAAATAATTTATAACATTACAGTTTTGAGAAATTAAACTTTAAACCTTTTTTTTATGCTTTTTTCTAGCAAATTTTGAGTTTAAAATTCGTTATTTCAAAAACTATGTATAAATTTCACTTGATTCAAAAAGAAGCTAATAGAACAGAGTATTGGCTTTAAAAAAAGCCAGTTTTTATGAAATCGCTCCTCCCGCCCAAACGGGTTGAGATAGACCTCCCATTCCATAGTAAAAAGTTCTTGTATTAAACAGTTCTACAAAAAAAACCGTTATCATTTCTTGGTGCCAGTTATCGTACTCTCCCCAAAAAAAATCTATGGCTGAACAATTACTGAAAATCGTCGACCTTTTATTAAAATATAGAAATCTTTCGGATGATAAACATTTTTTACAAATTTCCCACAAATGAGGTGCCAAAAGTAACGTGTAAACTTGAGAAACTTTAAGCCATGATTACAAATTATCTATAGCAGACCAATTTCTAGGTCTATTTGACCTTTTCTGACTAATTACAGTAAATACAAAATAAAAACCAAAAAGTGCAAACGAGCAAAAATAAAAAATCAGACCTAAAATTAGTATAGACATTTTTTTTCTAAGGACATGACTTAAAATGTTGTTAACTAGTGTAATTGTTCGAAATCCAAATAAATATTTCCAATATTTCAAGCCCATTTTATTTTGAATCTTGAAAAGTTTTAATTCTCTTGATCGAAATTTGTGGATCATTAATTTTAAAGCAACATTATTAAAAACTTATGTCGGCTTGTATTTGCTGTAAGATTGGCAATCTATCGGAATAAAAATAGATGGTGAATATCTTAACAACTTACGATTTGCAGATGATATAATATTACTGGCTTCATCATGCGAAGACATAGACAAAATGATATCAGAATTGGAAGGATGCTGTGCAAGAGCGAGTCTTCGAATGAATGCTGAGAAAACAAAGTTGATGAGCAAAGGAGAGCGGAAAGAAATTTTCATCGATGGAAAACAAATCGAGTATGTTGAAGACTATATTTACCTAGGGCAGTTGATTTCTCTATCAAATAGTGAAGAAAAGGAAATAGAAAGGAGAGTTACAAATAGTTGGAAGCAGTTTTGGAAACACAAGCAGGCGTTTGATTCTAATCTTACTAAAACATCAAGAAAATATCTTTTCGATGTAACTATCATACCAGTTATGACATACGGCTCACAAACTTGGAAGATATCGGCGAAATCGGCCCAAAAACTAGCAACAACACAAAGAACAATGGAAAGATCTTTATTAAAAATTTCTAAAAGACAACGACTGAGAAATGAAGTGATAAGAAGGATGACAGATTTCGAAGATGTGGTCAAGAAGGCGAAACAACTAAAATGGAACTGGGCTGGCCATGTATCTAGAATGAGAGACAACCGCTGGACTTCTAAATCTACACACTGGATCCCCAGAGACGGTAAAAGAAGTATTGGAAGACAACACAAACGTTGGAGAGACGATATAGAACGGACAGATAACAGATGGGAAAGAACAGCAAAAGATAAAAGAACATGGAAAACCTTGGGGGAGGCTTACATCCAAACGTGATAAACTTGTTTTTATTATATTTATGTATTTATATAAAAAAAAAACAAAAATGTACATTAAGATTAACTAATTTAAGAACTCAACATTTTTGTATTTTAATGGATTAATAAAGCTTATAATAATAATAATAATAATAATAATAATAATAATAATAATAATAATAATAATAATAATAATAATAATAATAATAATAATAATAATAATAATAATAATAATAATAATAATAATAATAATAATTTGCTGTAGATGTAAGTTTTGTGTTTCCCTGATGGCTATCGACTGTTATTTAATTTTCAATTTCTGATTTTATTGCACCTCTCATCAATCGTTGTCTATTAATGTTTGAATCTGGAACGATCAAGTCAATTTCTCTCAAAAATGGGATTATGATTCCGGTGCAGGGACATAGGGCCCAGGGACATAACGCCCAATTTTTGATTTTGGGGCTCATTTCCCACTTGAGTGGGTCATAAAGCTGATATTGAAAAAATACAAAAGGTGGGGATAATGTCCCACTAAATAAAAATCACCAGATTCTTAAAATGCAAAAGAAACTTTGCATTCACCCAACCTCGCACCAACCCTAAATCCTATAGTGTGCCCAAGCAGGTGGGTTGCATATCAAAGGGCACGGTAGTGCCCAGCCAAGTTCGCGGCACTACACCCTTTTTACAGGAACAAACTCAGGCGGTTTTCAACCCCCCTCTAACTTCAGTACCAATAAAGTCAGAAACTTCACATTCGGAGTATTTGCTGAACTGATCAAACACAGGTGGCTCACCAAATTTCAACTCTTTAGCATAAGTAGTTCCCAAGATATAGGACTTCAAAAATCGCAAAAACCGTAACTGACTGACTCACTGACTCACTGACTCACTGACTGACTGACTCACTGACAGATCAACAAAATTATGGAGCTCTTCCCGACATCGTAGAAACTTGAAATTTCGCACAAGGGTAGGCCTTGTGGTGCATACAAAGGAAAAAATCGAAAATCTTCAATTTTCTATTTAGGGGGCGTGGCATCCACCCACATTCTTAAAAATTCTTATAAATTATATGAAGCACTTCCGATTGTTGTAGAACGATGAAAATTGGTAGGTCGGTAGGACTTAAAGTACTTAGAAAGAAAAAATTGAAAAATTGGAATTCTGCATTCTGCATACATTCTTAAAAATTCTTATAAATTATATGGAGCACTTTCGACTGTTGTAGAACAATGAAAATTGGTAGGTCAGTAGGACTTGAAGTACTATGAAAGGAAAAAATCGAAAATTTGGAATTTTCCATTCAGGGAGGGAGGGAGTGGGTGCCATCCACCCACTTTATCAGAATTGCTATTATTTGTATGGAGCACTTTCGGTTGTCGTAGAATTATGAAACTTTGTAGAGCGGTTGACTTTCACCTGGCAAAATAAATCTTTGCAAAAAGGAGTGAAATCACAACAAAAACATAAATGTAAAAAAAGGAGCCAAGTTCTTATGTGTACAAGAAACCTGTGCGTAAAAAGTCAGCCAAAAAAAGTAATGAGATCTAAAATATATGCCAAGTTTAGGGTTCATGAAGTTTAATATCAAATATCTTAAGTATAGAGTAATATCGAAACAATTCCAAATCATGACAGAAATTTGATATTAAATGATTACTGATTAAAATTTGGTGGATTTACTTGGCAAGTTTTCTCTTAAATACTTACTTAATCACATATTTAAAATTTATGAAAACTTGACCAGTGAAGCCACCAAATTTAAATCAGTAATCATTAAATATCAAATTTCGGTCATGATTTGAAATTGTTTCGATATTACTCTACTTAAGATATTTGATATTCAACTTCATGAACCCTAAACTTGGCATATATTTTAGATCTCATTACTTTTTTTGGCTGACTTTTTACGCACAGGTTTCTTGTACATATAAGGACTTGGCTCCTTTTTTAACATTTATGTTTTTGTTGTGATCTACCTTACTGTTTATTCGCCGTAATGCTGGGTGCCAGTATTGTTTTTATGTAAGGTGTAAATAAGATCAGTGTTAGCACCCAGCATTGCGGCGAATAAACATTAAGGTATGTAACCTGCAACCAACCTGCTTGGGCACACTATAGGACTTAGGGTGGGTGCATTGAAATTATCGAAAACTCTTTACTCTTCTGTGGCTCTAAAAAAAAATTGGGATTTATCTATGTCCTGTTTTTAGCAAAAATATTTGGGGCTTGGGTCTCACTTAGGTGGGACTTAAGCCCCTAATTAAATTTCGGGACATAAGCCCCAGAAATAAAAATTGGGCGTAATGTCCCTGGGCCTTATGTCTCTGCGCCTTTGATGCCACCTACCGGAGCTCTTAGAAATTAATCGAAACATGGAACGATTTGAAAAAGAATGATAACGGTTAGGATCAAAATATAGAGGGAAAGATCATAATTGCCACGGGGTTTTTGATTTTATAACGAGAAGATTTTAAAAACGTGATTTGATGGAATATTTCTGACTTCAGATTCGAGTTAAGCACACCAAAAACTTGTAGAAAAATATGCTTTGGTTTCTGTAACAAAACCTTGTTGACCAAGATAATTATTTAACCTGAGTTCAAAACATTAGACGTAAAAGTTTAAAACTTAAATTCGTATTGCTTCGTCATACATCTCCTCCGAATTCACTAAAATTAAATAAATTGGGTGGCGTAACAGCTCATGGAGAACCAGGGCTTAATGACTTACAACTCACAACCATTCCTGTGTGCGTGTTTGTTGGCAGGAATGGAGGGGACCTACAGTTTTTTGCCGAGTCCACCGGCTAAATGAGAAGCACTTTTTCATGACAAGTATACTCTTGGAGGATTTGTCAGTTCCTCGCAAGAGGTAGTACCTCGAATAAAACATTTCTGTTTTTAGGTGGCACGGCTGGGAATCGAACCCACACCTTCGGCATGACAGTCCTACGCACTAACCATCAAGCCACGAGGTCCGAATTCACTGGTTGTCAAAATCATTGAGTAAAATGGTCCATTCTATGCCCAAATTGTCACGGGGCCAAAAGCTGTTCTAACTCTGAAATTACAATAATTAGAAAATATAATAAATTCGGAGGAGATATTGTATGAAGAAGCAAACACAAAATCAGGAAAATATGAATTATATTTAGAGCAATATAAAATTCCCCTTAATCTTTTTGTTTTTTTATATTTTTGGCAATCGTTTTGCAAAATATTTTTGTTTCAAAAAATGTAAGACCCGCAAATTAAAATGATTGCAATCCTTCCAACGAAAAATTAATAGTGATAGTAAAATTTGTCAGTCACCAATCTCAAAGAAAATTCAATGAATGCAATCTTTTAATTGAAATCCATAAAAGATTGCATTCTCAAGAGATTGCATATTTTTGTATATTTTGCGTCGATTTCTACAAAATCTGGCAAGCCTGATTTGATGACTATACTATACCTTCACTGATAATGAAACGTTAAAGTTTCTAATTTCAATTTGTCATCGAATGTGTTCAAATACAAATGAGAAATCATCACCAGGACCAGCCATAATACGAGTATACACGACTCAACATACATAAAAACATAAAGTATACCCCTCACCTGGGAATAAGAGTGAAAAAAATACTCTCAACATTCCTTGAAATATCCTACGCTCTGATGATCCCCAGTACTAATGAATATCGCCTTCATACTTTACCCCAGGCGTTGTGCTTCGGTTTGCTACTGTATTCAGGGGTGGACTTATTTGTTCTTAAAAAAATATAATAAAACTAATCAGTAAGGTACCTCTTCAGATATCTTACCATCTACCAGCGTAATTTTGCTGATATTGTTTATTTCAGAGGAGAAATATGAATTTCAAGCTGTGCACTTTTTGGCTACCAAATTTTTCTCGCCTCATTTCGACTAAATTGGGTGGCGCAACAGCTCGTGGAGAACCAGGGACTAGTGACTTACAACTCTCAACCATTCCTCTTGGAGGATGTGTCAGTTCCTTGCAAGAGGCAGTACCTCGGATAAAACATTTCTGTTTTTAGGTGGCATGACTGGGAATCGAACCCACACCCTCGGCACAAGAGTCCAACGCACTAATCATCACGCCAAGAGGTACTAACCACTCTACGACTTAAAGAAATTGAAATTAATGGTTTGTTTTAGTTGTTTTAAAAGGGAAATACGGGTGAGGTGATGGGGTTCATGTAAGTTAGGAAAATTCGGGTTCAGGGTAAATGCTGCGGCGTTTGTATACTTCAAACTTTGAAACCAGACTGTTTCAAACTTGCATTTAGGATTAGGTCTTCCATAATCTTCCTTTGTTAAAAAAAAATTAGCCTAAGGAGTCTTTCCGGGTAAGTGTGCGCACCTTCAACTTTGAAGCAAGATTCAACGCATAAATTGTAGGCAGTAAAATTTATTTAATTTAACGGTTATTAAACTTAAATACATAACAATTTTCGAAAAAAGTTCTATGCGCACACTTACCCACAGAACAAAGTTTCATCAAACTATAATTTTACTATTAAAAACACATAACTTGGTTTTTTCAGTACTGAGGGTAAAATATTTGATTTAAAAAATTGTATATGAGCTTTCTTTTGTCCAAATCCTTCCCTGAATATAATAGGGCACCTATATTATTTTACCCATACAAAATCTTAATTGAAGGTGGTAATTTTTTTCTCATCAACTTGTGTTTTTTTTTATATTTGCAGATGCATCATCCTATCCAGATGAAGCCAGCCGACAGCGAGAACAGAAATGGTAAGTCATTTTCTTTTCATCCTTCCGTCCATGTATGGATGTATGTTGCACTCTGTATATAGATGTAGGATGTATACTTATATCATATATGTATAGAAATGATAACTCGTTAGATTTGTTTTTGGTTCATCGTCTGCCAACCCACAGGATGCAGGCAGGCTGGAGGACGATAATTGGAAAAATACAAAAGTGAGAGACTAAAACGAAGTGCTTTGTCTCTTTTGCCATACAAATGATTTTTTTTTCCTCTTCTATTTTTCCTTGCCCATCCAGTGTTTCGCAACAAAAAAAAACATATGAGTCTTTGAATGGAAAACTGTATAAATGATGGGTTAAAGAAGGTGGTTTGTGGGTGTTGATATAGCATATGTGGATGCATTTCCGAGGTAAGGTCTATAGGTATCTGCTATGCTACTATTGCTGCATCCTGATCCTGACTCGCTGTAGTGACAACGACACGACAACTGACGCTGCGCCACGCCGCCGCCGCCACCCACCAACGATGGCAGCGGCGACGACGATGACTGGCACTGTCTGTGATTTTCTATTTCTTATTTAGTGTTATCTTTGGTTCAAGAGGACTTTACTTGGGTTTCCAGTTGTTTTTTTTTTTCTTTTAGATTCCACACACTGATTCGTCCTTAAAGTTGTTTTATTTTTTGTATTTTTTAATTTATCCTGTTGGCGGTAGTGGTGAATGAGAGAGATCGGAAAGTATTTTACTCATTGTAAAAAGGACTATAGCAGGATCTGGTGCTGGTGCTGATGCGGGTTCCATGAATTGCATTCGTATACACACACACACGACATAGACATAGCCCCGGGGCGATATATGTCCTCCACTTGAACTTCATTTGAGTCCGTGTTGGCGAGGACAATTGTTCCATTCCATGGAATAGAAATTGTTTTCTTTTCAGCTTTTCTATTTTTTCTGTTTGTTTTTTTCGAGAGGAGCATCCTTGCATCCTTATAGAGGTATTGTTGTTGTTATCATCCAATTCAGGCTGCTGTTGAACGTAACGAACTTGAATTTTATCACAGCCAACACCACCGATGATAGGAAACATATAGAGCAGAGAACAAAAAAAAAAAAATAAAAAATAATCAACTGAAGGACTGAAGGTGTCCTGAATTGTATGTATATGAAATGCATGTGTTTGTGAGTTATAAGCTATTAGAAAATACACTTACGCATAAATTTCACAACGACTAACAATCCTTAAGCAATTCAAATACAAAAAAGAAAATGAAAACATCTTTCGCAAAGTACAAGTGCAGTACAGCCAAGGGCAAACTCACACCCATCAAACTCCCCCCCACACACATATCGATTCTGAGTTGGTGGAAATTTATTTTCATGTCGGAGGAGGAGGGCATATGAATTGTGTATATCCTTTGTATTCTTGCATTGCGGAAACTTTGTAGAAATTGCTGTACACCATCAGTATAAAATGAAACTTTAAAATTTATATCTTGTTTTTGCGTTGTCTTTTTACCAAACCCAAATTTCCTGTTTGGATTTTGCCAATCGATTTGAATTATTATTGGAAAATTTCCATGTTCAATGGAAAAGGATGTGGACAAATTAGAATTTCATTTCTTCCTTTTATTCTTCTTTTATTGGGTGTAAAGGGTGTTTTGTTTTTGTGTGCAAAAAGAGTCGGTTTTTAAATTGGCAACGCTGTTTTAAGGGAAAATAAATTTTATATCAGCTGACAATATGAACTCATATGTTTGTGCTCAGTCTATTTTTCCATTTGACAAAAAATACACTAACGCCAGAAAAACAATTGAATCCTGTATAGTTGCCAATATGGCTCCATCAACGAGTATAAAGCCGATGTAGCGCAATTGGGCCAACCGAAATTATACTAAGACATTAATGCCAAAAAATTATCTTTCATTCAAATCAATACCATGCCCGGTAACATGTTTCATTTAATTATCTTACTGTTGCTTTAAAAAAAACGCCCTTTAAATGAGCCTATTTGGTTCACATTCAATGCTTGCCTGAGAAATTTCTTGAATAAGTAAATAAATTTTCAAAAATCAAGCTCATATGAAACATTAATTCAGGATACCTACTAGTTTTCGGATTTTGAATTTTTCGATTTAATGACGCATGTACAGTTCATTCATACCTAATGTGATCATAATGAATTGTAATGAATCAAGCTTCGTTTGAGGTATGTGCTGAATTCTTGGAATTGAAAATGGCATTTTGGTCATTTTGGTAATTTGGTATATCTACTAAAAATATGAATATTAATTATGATTATATGGATACAATTTGGTAGGTACTTTAATCCCCAAAAAATAATAGTTTTCTTCATTTAACTTTGAGTTTTCACGTATGTTGTTTTGTTGAGCTTAAATTGTAGAAATGAAGCTAAAATTAATCAAATATGTATATAAATCTAATTATAGTGAATTAGGCAGCTCGTGGAGAACCAGGGCTGTTAATACTTCCATATACATCTCTCAATATTAAATATTCTTGTGTGGGTGGGAAACCTAGAATTTTCTATCGGATTTGAATTGCTAGCATCAGAGGCTCCTTTTCATGACAACATTAGGTAGTCTTGGAAGGTTTGTTACTTACTTACTTAAGGTAGCACTACAGTCCGGGGTGGATGAGGGCCTCAACCAACAAGCTTCTTCTAGCCGGCTCGGAGTCTAGCTAGCTGTCTCTAGTTTCACACGCCAAGTTGGTTGAGGTCTTCTTCCGCTTGCGTGCGCCAACTTTTACGCTGTCCACCTCTACTACGCTATCCGATGCCACGGGGTTGGATTCAAAGACTTTCCGGGCCGGAGCATTGGTGTCCATTCGCTCTATGTATGACCCAGTCATCTCAGTCGTTGACTTTTCACTTTTGCGCCTAGGTTGGTGTCGCTGTACAGCCCGCACTGTTCGTTGTTGTATCTTCTTCTCCATTCCCCATCTATGCAGACGGGAGCGAAAATCACCCGGAGAATTTTCTTCTCAAAACAGCCTAACGCTTTCTCATCCACCGATAACAGTGTCCATGCCTCTGCACCATATATCAGGACCGAGATGATAAGCGTCTTATTCAGGGACAGTTTAGTTGATCGAGAGAGCGCTTTGCTTCTCAATTGCCTTCTTAGCCCAAAGAAACAGCAATTGGCAAGAGTAATTCTTCGTTTGATCTCAGTAGTGGTTCACCGAGTTTAAAGCGGATCCTAGCTATAGACCAAATCTATTATACTGAATTCGTGGCTTTACAAAAAGCTAAAGCATGGCATTGTAAGTATTCCCGTTCTTTTTTAATATTTTTTTTTTCTATTTTGGTTCAACTTTATAAAAAATCACCCCTCCCGCCTGAACGGGGGGGAAATAGACCCCCTCTAATATAATCTTTTTTCTCGTCTGAATCTAATTTATACGCTCTGATATTTGTTTTATGTGTTATAAGAATCCCCCTTAACCCATAATAAGTAGATTATTTTAAGTGAAAAGAGGAAGGCGAAGGGGTGAAATAAAAATAAAAGGACCACCCGAATGTACATGGGTAGGTACTCTTTGGAAGGTTTGGTACTTCTTTGCAAAAAGCTTTATCAAAGGGCACGGTAGTGCCCAGCCAAGTTCGCGGCACTACACCCTTTTTACAGGAACAAACTCAGGCGATTTTCAACCCCCCTCTAACTTCAGTACCAATTAAGTCAGAAACTTTAAATTCGGAGTATTTGTTGAACTGATCAAACACAGGTGGCTCACCAAATTTCAACTCTTTAGCATTAGTAGTTCCCAAGATATAGAACTTCAAAAATCGCATAAACCGTAACTGACTGACTCACTGACTCACTGACTGACTGACTCACTGACAGATCATCAAAATTATGGAGCACTTCCCGACATCGTAGAAACTTGAAATTTCGCACAACAGTAGGCCTTGTGGTACATACAAAGAAAAAAATCGAAAATATGCAATTTTCTATTCAGGGGGCGTGGCATTCACCCACTTTCTTAAATATTCTATAAATTATATGGAGCCTTTCCGATTGTTGTAGAACAATGAAAATTGGTAGGTCAGGAGGCCTTGCAGTACTTAGAAGAAAAAAATCGAAAAATTGGAAGTTTCAGTTCAGGGGGCGTGGCATCCACCCACATTCTCAAAAATTCTTATCAATTATACGAAGCACTTCCGATTGTTGTAGAACGATGAAAATTGGTAGGTCGGTAGGACTTGAAGTACTGTGAAAGGAAAAAAATCGAAAATTTAGAATTGTCCATTCAGGGGGGGGGGGGGGGGTTCCATCCACTCATTTTTTCAGAATTGCTATTATTTGTATGGAGCACTTTCGGTTGTCGTAGAATTATGAAACTTTGTAGAGCGGTAGGGCTTGACTTTCACCTGGCAAAATAAATCTTTGCAAAAAGGAGTGAAATCACAACAAAAACATAAATGTTAAAAAAGGAGCCAAGTTCTTATGTGTACAAGAAACCTGTACGTAAAAAGTCAGCCAAAAAAGTAATGAGATCTAAAATATATGCCAAGTTTTAGGTTCATGAAGTTTAATACAAATATCTTAAGTAGAGTAATATCGAAATAATTCCAAATCATGACAGAAATTTGGTAAATAATGATTACTGATTAAAGTTTGGTGGATTTACTTGGCAAGTTTTCTCTTAAATACTTACTTAATCACAAATTTAAAATGTATGAAAACTTGACCAGTGAACCCACCAAATTTTAATCAGTAATCATTAATTACCAAATTTCTGTCATGATTTGGAATTGTTTCGATATTACTCTACTTAAGATATTTGTATTAAACTTCATGAACCTAAAACTTGGCATATATTTTAGATCTCATTACTTTTTTTGGCTGACTTTTTACGTACAGGTTTCTTGTACACATAAGAACTTGGCTCCTTTTTTAACATTTATGTTTTTGTTGTGATCTTATTTACCCCAGACAAATTAAATAAAATGCACGGGTCACACGTACTTGCACTTATGTTCAAGACATCTAACTCCGTTTAGCCGATAACGAGAAAATTCAAAATGAAAAAATACGTTCTATGACAGGTACTATTAATAGTTGCTTAGTTTAAAATTTAATGGTTTTTTGTAGTAGATGCAGTATATGAAAAAAGTTTAATCAAAATCGTAAAAATTGTTTTTAAGCAAAAAAATATTTTCCTTTGCGGTTTTTTAACTTTTGTATGGAAGGTACCGTTATATTTTCAGAAATGTAAAATTTTTTTGAAAAATATTTTAGGGAGTACTAAAAAACTCTTAAGTATCGAGTTTCAAAAAAATTGATTGAGTCATTTTCGAAATATTTCATTTTCAAAAAAAAAAAAAAAATTGAAACATTTTTTAAAAATGAAAAAAAAATATTTTTTCAAAAATTTTGGTTCACAAAAATATTTATATTTCTTGGAAGCTTCTGTATAAAAAAAATAATTGAAATCGGCCATACCGTTTAAAAGAAAATCAAAAATTACAAAAATGGTTCTTTGGGAGGTATAGCATCAATAACCATTTTTGAAAAATGGTTTTCCACCCAAAGGACGACTTCACTAAAATAAATTTATTGAATTATCTTTAAAAAAAGTTGTCGAGCCGTTTTTGAGAAAAATAGGATTATGTAAAATTGCTAAAAAATTGTATTACAGGTACCGTTATTTTTGGTTCTAAAAAAAAATGAAGAAAACGTGTCGGCATTATAAACAAAAACCACTATGAACCAAGTTTGAAGAAAATCGATCGAGCCGTTTAGGCTGTAGACGAACAGACATACAGACAGAATTGTGCCACCAACTTTTTTGGTGTTCTCTATCATCGTAATATCTTTGATTGTTATCTCAAACATTTTTTTTTGCACGAATCCAAAACTTGCCTTATTGTACCTTTATCGCAAGTAAAATGGATTGAAGCTAAATAAAGAAGTTCTCTCACCATTACATTTGATTGACCCAAAAAAAAAACTATCCTTACAAATGAGGATCTACAAAAAGCAATGAGATGAGATATTTAATCTGCCAACTTTAAAGGTCATGTAGTTTAAAATATCTTAAGTGAAGTAATATCGAAACAACTCCAAATTATGGCAGGAATTTGGTATTCAATGGTTACCGATTGTAGTTTGGTGGGTTCACTGGCCAAGCTTTAATACATTTTAAATTTGTGATTAAGTAAGTAACTAATCAATGGTCGTTTATTTAAACTTTATGAACTTTAAACTTTTTTTTATTTTTGTAGCTGACTTCTTACGCACAGGTTTTTTGTACATAAAAACTTGCCCCATATAAATGATAGAAAGTCGGTGGATGCCACACCCACGCCCACCCCCTGAATGGAAAACCTCATTTTTTTATTTTTCTCTTTATATATTCATCAAGCAATATAGTTCTACCAATCTTCATCGCTCCATAAAAATTGGAAGGTCACTATATAATTGATAACAATTAAAAAAACCGTAGGTGGATTCCACGCCTCATAAGCAGAAAATCCCCAATTGTTTGATTTCTTCTTGCGATATAGGTACTATAGATAGGGCAAGTTTTTGATTCGTGCAAAACGATGATATAGAACACCCAAAAAGTGGGTGGCAAAACTCTGTCTGTCTGTCTGTTTGAATCTGGATCTACAGCATAGAACAATAATGTGATTTTCTTCAAATTTTGAACTTAGAGTTTTTTGTAACTATCCAGAGGGGAAATTGAAATTTCTCTTTTAGCTCCATAAATAACGGTAGTTGCCGTACAACCATTAAAAAAATAGCTTATTTGTCTTTAAAATGGCTGCAAAAATTTTGATAAGAAAATCAGTGCGTTATTGTAGGCATGGTATACATTTCGGTAGAATACAAAATTACCAAGAACCGTTCGGTACCTGTCATATAACGATTTTTTGATCTTCGACTTTCTCTTTAACGGCTCAATGGATTTCAATCAAAATTTTTATGACAAAGCTTCCTTAAAATGTCAATAGTATTGCATATAAAAATAAAAAAAAAATAAGTTTTGGATTTTTAAAAAATACTTAATTTTTTTGTTTGAAAATGTATATGCTTGTCCGCGTCCGATCAAGATTTTAAAGGGACATACAAATATTGGAATTTAAATTCTAGATCCACGGTCGCGAGAATTTGTCCGCTTAGGAGATCTGTCAATTCTTCAAAAGAATAAATAAACTGGCCAGTATTTATACTAAACAATTCACAAACCCCAATCAAATGACATGTCTTATGGTATATAAAAATCATATAGTGGATCTGGGTCACGCAATGTACCAACAAAAAATAAACAGTAATTTCAAACGTCCGTCGTGGGTGGGTTGGTTTGTATCTTCAATTACCCGTTTTTTCACAGCACAATATTACCTTTCCACCGCAAATATCTGTTAGTCCCATAGATTTTCCTTGTTAACCTAGTCTCAAAAAATTTCGGAGCGGTTGAATCGAGTTTGTATCCTTAATAGCTACAGTTCAACTACAGTTCAGCTATAATTAAGCTCTTCCTCTAGATGACCTAGTTTTTTTTTTTTAAATTATAAGGTAGATCATGAGTGGCTCCACAAAAAAAAAAAACTTTTTAATTCCTATCTCTCTCCCTATTCGGGTGGCTTTGAAAATAAAAACAAAAAACTAAAGCACATTCGTTTTATGTACAACTATAAACCTTTTGTTTTTATAAATCCTTCCGTATGACCAGCTATCATTCCCATAAACTCCACCAACAAAAAAATAACAATATTCATTCTTTTTTTAAACTGTATTCTTTTGACTCTGGCTCCATCTGTGTGCAATGTTTCGCTGTTAATTTAGTTAGGTTTTGTGTGTTAATTTTATGATCCTTGTTCTCATATGTGGTAATTCATATTCCCTCTTTCTACCACAACATTTCTCCTTTTATATTCTATAGTTAGTGTTCAACACACTTACAAACGGGCATCAAAGACAAGCGTTCCCTTAACCTCCTTCCATATATTGGCCCGTAGATTTGTTGGTAAGACGTATAAGAGTTGTCTAAATGCCCCCTTGCCTCCCTCCTTACTGATTTACCTCTTATTTACAATGTGTGGAGCTTGAAGTGGAAAACAGAAAAACGAAAAAGGAAACAAACAAACCACACAAATGGAAAAGTCAAGTCTTTAGTCCGAAATACTTTGCGGTTTATTATGGGTTTGGTCTTTGTTTGCTTAACGAGTTTTGAGCTTTGCACATGATGCATATATCTAAGGGTACAATACATAGACACGGATTCAAGCCTTTGCAATATTTATATGTATATGTGCATGTATATTGATAGACCTTGCATTTTTGGTAGATAAACTCTCTCTCATCGAGAATCACACGGGAATTGTTAAGCGGAAACTCTGTGCTTTTGGTTATACTTCATTTAGATGGCCTGGGTCTTTTGCTAGCTGAGGCAGATGGATCTAAAAAATGTTATTTCTCACGCTGCATATTGGTTAGTTTTTTTTTTTCATATTTTTCGCTATGAATTTCCACCAGTACTCTATTCTATACTATCCAGGATAACAACAGGACGAGAAGAACATATACATTTCAAAGTGCAAACAAAAAAATATCTTCTTCACTATACAAACCGAAACAACATTTGAACAAGGATACGTATCTAAAATGAGACTGGCTGTTATCAGGATAATGAATGAAAGAGCGAAAAAAATCTGACTCAAATTAGAGTGAATTCTGGGTGGTTTGAAAAAAGGATCAAGGGTTTTGGTGGTGGTGGGAATGGTGATTGTGGTCTGATAATAATGAAAACTCAGCATGACAAAGCAACAATACTAGGTATACGGTATACCATCAGGGCTAGGGTGCAATTAACTTTTACAAATTTTGTAATATTTTCTGATTTGTGTGTTTGTAATTTTCTTTGTTAGTGGTGATAGTGGTTTGAATGCTGGTTGTGGATAAAATGCGGGAAAATTTGGAGTAAAAATATCATTCTTATTTGTATGCACATTCAACTGATGAATGAAAGCTTTCAAATAGAATAAAGGAAAGTTTTGGATAACTGCTTACCATGTTTAAATTAATTAAAGAAATAATTGAATGAAATTACACAAAATATAGTAGAACGTGGAGGGAATTTTAAACTGGTTTCTTTGTTTTTGGATTAGAAATCGAATAAAATACTATTCAAAATGTTAAATTAAAATTCATTTTCGTAACATTAAAAATCATTTTTTAGAATACATGTGTTCTCTTGTTACATAGAAAACACTTAACCGATCGAAGTAAATAGTTGGTCTAATAAAAACGACGGCAACAAAGACACCTGGGAACTTATGTATCACCTAAAGATAAGAATAAATTCATGAGTGGAATCGAGGAATCTACAATTTTCTACGTAAACCAAACGGCTGACAATGAGCTGAGAGGCTCTTATTCATGCCAAAACATACTTTTGGTCTTAATGTTTGAGCCCAGTTATCGAATAATATGTAACCGATGGATCACATAAATTTTCTCTTCTTGTTCAAGGCTATATAAAACGGCTGAGCATTGAAGATACCTATATCGTTTTAGCCCTTTAGTGAACTGAATTTTAGATTTTTGTTCATTAAAGTCTAAGGAAAGAAAAACATTACTTAAAACTTCCAGGGTTAGATACCTCCCTTTGTGTGTTTATCTTAGGTCCTCAAAGTTTATTTGATACATAAATTCGATCAATAGCGTTTAACAAACATTTCACGAAAAAGTGCGTATACGCCTGAGTGTACTATTGTTGAACAAAGTATAGTATGTGTGATCCTAAGAATCAAATGGGGCCTCACAAAAAAACATACAACCGAAAAAAAGGACGGAAACCTACCTTCTAAACTACTGGAGATAATTATACGAAGTTTTTTTTTTTTTTTGATTCTGTGAGTAATTTCTCATAACAAAACATTAAACAAAATGTGTATTGAGATATCTTTCGGAAGTCCTGAAAAAAAAGA
This sequence comes from Dasysyrphus tricinctus, assembly GCA_963921185.1. NCBI lineage: Eukaryota > Metazoa > Arthropoda > Insecta > Diptera > Syrphidae > Dasysyrphus > Dasysyrphus tricinctus. Next base: position 200,257,313 of record OY992531.1, read on the forward strand.
ACTTATTTAGGCTTTTTAAAACTTCATAAAAGAATATGTTTTGATTCTGAAATGCTTTGAAATTGAAAGACTAAAAATAATGAATTTTGTTTTATTTCGTAAACATTAAATAATAAATACAAGTATGTACCTAAAGTTCGGTCGGGAAACCGAATGCCATGCGTTTTTTGCGGAGAATTTTCTTTTATGTTTGGAATTTGTCTTTGAGAAGATAAGGATGAAATTTAGCTCGGAAGTCATTTTTGTAATCCTGTTTCTTGGCCCCCATTTTAAAAAATGGCACCTCACCTGCACTCTGGTCCAGCAGACCCAAATCCTGGCACTTTGTATGGGGGACCTGATTTTACATTTGAAATGCTTAAACATTAAATTATTTAGCTTGCCCATCATTTTTCTAATTCTGTCGCCTGGACGCCATTTTTAAAATAATATGATAAAATAAAGAGAAACTTGTAAATTGCTTGGAAAATTTCCATGGCTAAAATAACGGTAAATGCATTAAAAGATAGGTGTTGAGTAGATGCACCTTAAAATTTCAGTGTTGCCACTTTCCGTGAACATACTTTTTTTAATTCACAGTGTATTCATGCTGTGAATTTCTATTAGAGTCGGTAAACATCGATCAAAATTTGAGTCTTAGAAGGGAACAACAGCATCTTACTGATGATCTCAACTGTTGTATCTGGCCAAAATGCATATGGATGGAGTATAGCTCACATAAACTTCCTTATTTATACTTTCTACAATGGGCGGAACCTCCACTTTTTTTGGCACTTTTTAATATTTTGAAAAAGAAAAAAAAATAGTGGAAACGCCTCTAGATTCCAAACACGTGTTGCGAAAATAACGGTTGATGTCTTATAAAATAGGTGATGTGGAGAAATACCTTTAATCAATATTTCAGCCTTACCGCTTTTAGGGAACATATTTTTTTAATGTCAAAGGGTGGAATTTCCACTCCAAAAACATGAAACTCCCACTTTTTCATACCCTTATCTTTTAAGACGTCAAGCGTTGTTTTCCTAATACGTGTTTAGTATCTGGTGGCGTTTCCACAACTTTTCTTATGTTCAAAATATTAAAAACATTTTGACACTAAAAAAATTATGTTCCTGAAAAGTGGCAACATTGACATTTTAACAGGAGGTGCGTTTACTCACCCCTTGTTTTCAAAATATAAATTTTTATTTCCATGCACGTTTCCTCAGCATTTTTCATGTTTAAAGTATTCAATATGATAAAAAAAGGAGGTTCACACAGAAAATGTAAAATCAACAAAAACAATAATGATTCAACATGTTTTGCCAATATTCATTTTATTTTAAATGATTTCTGTATAGGGAAAATCAATATTACATCATTTTAAAATGACATTATTTTTATAGTTGAATTAATATGTTTTCATTTTAAAATAATATGAAAAAACCTGCAAATAAAAATGGAGTCTATAGCAAATAAATGCTGAATCAGTACGATTTCATGTTGAATTAAATAAATAAAAGATATCATTTTGAATAACTTAAAAACACTTATTTTATTTATTTATTTACTTAAATGCATTTCGGAAGCAATGCTTCCAACTACTGACGTTGGAAGCATTTATATAAATAAATAAATAAAATAAGTGTTTTTAAGTTATTCAAAATAATATCTTTCATTTATTTCATGAAAAAACACGTTGAAAATCTCCAATATCAAATCAATTTGAATTAAATCTTTACTGCCATCATGTTTAATCATTATTATCATCATGTTAAGCCATTTCTATCATAATGTTGGATCACCATGATCAGCATGTTGAATCACCATGTGTGGAATTGCTAAACTCGTTTGTATTATTCTGAAAGTATATAAATTCATTATATATTTATTTTATTTTAAAAATACTTTGTGATACTTACTGAGCTTTGAACTGGGAACCTTCCACACACGGAGATGGCACTCATCCACTGGACCAATTCGCTACGCCAAAAGCTAGTGCCAAACGTAAATTTGAACTACTTTAAACTTGGAATCAATATATAAATCATGTTATTTCAATTCAATTTCAATGTTAAAATAAGTTCAATCATGTTATTTCAACATGGTCTCACACATGAATTAATTTGTATATGAAACCTTAATGATTTAATAATATTTCCCTTATAGAACAAGAAACATGTTGAATCAAAATAAAAAAAAAAGTAAAAAGTAAAAAAAAAGTAAGCCCGGTTTTGTTTATATGGAAAACGCTATTTTTTGACATGAGTTTTTTTTAACTTGGAATATATGTACGAATCATTTTATTTTAACACAACATCAAAGTTAAAACAAAACGCAAACTGTTTAATATAAAATGAAATTCCTGTTTACCTACTTGTATTTCAATTTTAAATTAACAGGATTAAGTCATAAATTAATGTTTTAAAATGTTAAAATAAAATGAAAACGTATTTAATCGAAATGAAATCCAATGATTGAAAAATTCATCTTTTTTATCGAAATCAATAATTCGTCATGTTGATTTTACATTGCGTTTTTTTTTCTATGTGTTCCATTCGTTGACATTAACAAAAAGTATGTTCCCGAAAAGTGGCAACACTGATATTTTACCTGAAGGTGCGTCTACTCAGCACCTATCTTTTAAGAACAGTTTTTTTAGCCATGGAAATTTTCCAAATAATTAACGAGTTACAAATTAATCTACAATTTTCAAAATGGCGTCCAAAAGACAGGATCAAAAAATTGATTCCCAGGCTAAATTTCATCAATAGCATGTCAAAAATAAATTTCAAGTGAAAAATTAGATCACACAGAAAAAGTGCCAGGATTTGGGTTCCCTGGCCAGAGTACAAGTTCTGGGATAAATTTCATCCGTATCATCTCAAAAACAGAATCCCAAATATAAAAAAGTTCCCCGCCAAAAAAACGCACGAGATTTGGTTTCCTAACCGGACTACAACAACCAATTCAGTAGTTTACAAAGAAAATTAAATGGATGTATGCAAGGCAATTGTCCATTTCATTTTGTTTAATTTACCGAATGTAACAAGAAAGCTTTGATACAAAAAAATAAATATAATACTTATAAAATTTTTGAACTTTCACCAGTTACTGAAATTTTCGCGACTTTTTCAGTTATTGTTGAAATCCATTCTTCATAGTCTTTTTAAATAAAGCTTTTTTAATCAGTAGTTTTCGAAAAATCAATTTTCAACTCAGAGCTAAAAAAAAAATCTATATTTTTTTTGTTTAGTTTTTTTTGTATCATGTGTTACTAGATATTTTTTGTTTTAATATTCAATGCTATTATTAATTTTAAATCAAATTCTAAAAATCTTATGCTAAAAGATCATCTAATTTTTGATAAAAAATAATAGTATCTACGTACCTAACCAAATCTACATTAATTACTTAAAAGACACGGGAACCTTGTGGGGCAAAGGGTGGCAGACCTTGCGTCAAATCTGATCAAAGCCGTAGCCAGACAAATATTTCGGGGAGTACAATTTTTGAGACAAAATTTCACAATCAAGAGTGCAATCGGTTTAGTAAGTACTATATAGCCCAATAGCCTTAATTACACCAAACACGATTTTTTTGTTGGAACCTACATATCTGGCGAGTATTTTAAAATTGTTAGCTGAATACTTCATAACAATGTACACTTCAAAAAAAAATAAAAATAAAATGCACGACTGGGTCGCACGTACTTGCTCTTATGTTCAAGACACTGCGAGTTTAAGAAAATTGTATATACAAACATGGAAATTTTGAGAGAAAAATGTAGAGAAGCATGAAATACGACACTTAAATTAGCTAAAACAACTCTTTTGACAGTTTGAGGTGAAAAAAAAGTATGTCATCTTAATTCATGATGGAATATGATTGTATGGGAAAAAAAATTTTAAAATCGTTGGAGCGGTTTTTTTTTAAATTAATTTTTTATATATAAAATTCTTAAAACATTTTTAAGAACAAATTTTGGTATGCAGATTTGAACTATATATTTATGTGTATATAAAAAGAAAATTTGAAAAAAAATTGTCAACCCGTTTTTGAGATATCGAATTTTCAAAAAAAAAATTTTAAACTTTTTTTAAAAATCCAAAAACTATTTTTTTGAAAATTTTGATATGCAATATTATTTAATCTTATCTGAAATTTGTATGTAAAAAAATTCATTTAAATCCGTTAAGCTGATAACGAGAAAACTCAAAATAAAAAAATACGTTCTATGACAGGTACTACTAATAGTTGGTATGTGTAAAATTTTATAATTTTTGATGGTAGATCGTACTAATTTTAGTACATGAAAAAAGTTTAATCAAAATCGTAGGAGTCGTTTTCAAGCAAAAAAATATTTTCCTTTGCGGTTTTTTCACTTTTGTATGGAAGGTACCGTTATTTTTTCATAAATGTAAAATTTTTTCTAAAAAGATTTTAGAGAGCACTAAAAAAGTCTTAAATATCGAGTTTCAAAAAAATCTATGGTGCCGTTTTCGAAATATTTGATTTTCCAAAAAAAAATTTGAAATATTTTTTAAAAATCCAAAAAATATTTTTTCAAAAATGTTGGTACACAAAACTATTAACATTTCTTGGAAGCTTCTGTATAAAAAAAATAATTGAAATCGGTCATACCATTTTGAAGAAAATCAAAAATTAAAAAAATGGTTCCTTGGGAGGTACCATTAATAACCATTTTTGAAAAATGGTTTTCCACCCAAAGAAAGCCTTTACTAAAATAAATTTATTGAATTTTTTTTAAGAAAAGTTGTCGAGCCGTTTTTGAGAAAAATACGATTATGTAAATTTGCCAAAAAAAATTGTATGACAGGTACCGTTATTTTTGGTTCTAAAAAAAAAATGAAAAAAACGTGTCGGCAGAATCACCAAAAACCACTAAGTACCAAGTTTGAAGAAAATCGATCGAGCCGTTTAGGCTGTAGACGAACAGACAGACAGACAGACAGACAGACAGACAGACAGACAGAATTTTGCCACCCACTTTTTTGGTGTTCTCTATCATCGTAATATCATGTTTGATTGTTATCTCAAAATTTTTTTTTTGCACGAATCCAAAACTTGCCTTATAGTACCTATAATCGCAAGTAAAAAACATCATAATCGCTTAGTTTAAAATCTACAATTTTGAAGCTTTTTGGGGAGGGGGTCAAACCCTTGTGATCTCTTCCTTGGTTACGGCCGCGAGTCTGGTACTTGTGATTTTTTGCTCAGTTGCTTATGGTGAAGCGTGAAGGTCTTGTGAATAAACCAATTTTGCTGTCAAAAATCTAAAATTCCGCGATGTTTCTCGTTTTTCTCAGTTATGGATGATTTTTATCCTCGCTAAGCATAGACAGCAATTGCGTATTACAATTAAAAAATAACTATATTGGCTTCAAATTGAGCCCAAAAAAGTTTCTGTAGACCCAAATCGTGCCCAAAATAAAACTATTCAAAAGAATGCTATAGTATATTTTTATAATAACAAGAACGTAGTACAGTAACAGACAGTCATCATCATAATCATCATCATCATGTCCTGTTACCACGGTTGGGGCATAGGACACGGTAACAGACATTATAGTGGTAAATTAGTTATTTTCAGTTTTCTCAAAAACTAGAAATTTTAACGTCTAGTTTTCAGTATTAGACATAAAATTGTTAAGAGTATGGAATATTTAAATGAAAAAAGAATGACATTTCATTATATAAAAAAAATTGCAAAATTTTATGTTTGTTCGTTTTTCGGTTTGAATTCACTTGTTTAGACAATTGGTACTCTCAACTGAACCGAGAGATATGTACTCCCTTCGGATACTACTTTTTTTTCTTCTTTTGACCTAACCTACACTCTCTAGTGTTTAGAAGAATCTTATGCCAAGCACACTATAGTTGTCATCATACTATGTCAATTCAACTCTTTGTTGTTATAAATTTATTATGATTGATACATTTCGAAAGGCTGTCTTTTGGAAGTTCTTGGATTTACAGAGACAGTTCTGGGCGCAGATCTATGCAAACTAAATTTATTTCAAATCGTGAAGTTATATTCCTACCAAAAACTAGTTTTTCAGGTATAAAATCAACAATTACTGAAAAAATCTCGAAAACCTTGCGGTTTTTTAATTTTTGTCAATGTTGCTGGAGGTCGAAAACTTGGATTATTTACTTTTCGAAAATCAAAAATCAGCAACTTAGTAAAAAATCACACTATGTAACTACATTGGTTAGGTTACATACTGGACAAAGTCCAATTTTTTGAGAAAAAAAAATTGTTTCAACTTTTATAACTTTTTTCATCAAAACTCTTAATAAAAGAAAAAAATAAATACAAGGTATTGGAAGTTAGCCAGGACAAATCGATTAAGCTCTGATAGCATCTTAGCACCTCATTACAGTATAATTACAATCTGAAAGGCCACGAAATCATCATGACAAGTTAAATACGTCTCGAGATTTTATTGTGAAAAATAAATGGCAAAAATAATGTCATTTTGTCATTCGTGTAAATTCATTGTAAGTTTCTGCTTAGCAGTTAATAATTCCAGGTGCAATTTGAACTTATGTATCGAAACATCGATAACCATTTTGTTGGGAAGGAAAATTTGCAAATAAAACTATGCCAAGTCAGTATCTAGGTAAGGTACATTTCTAACGTTTTTACATTTTCGATTTGCTATTCTTTAGCCCTTATGTGCTTCCAGTATTATTACAAATGCCTTAACATTGTGTCTATTCTATTACAATTATTATATTTTCCCGTGTGCAGCAATACAATATTAATTGCATCCGACTTCCAGTTGGTGGGTGTCTCTAACCGTGTCCAACAGACGTTACGTACGCGTCATCGTCCGACAACATGATGTGCATTTAAATGTCACAAACATCTATCGAATTTATAGCACCCTCCCGTATCTTTATCTATGTATACCTTTTAACAAACAACTTAACCCTATTTATCTGATAAAACATGACAAACTGAAGTGACACCAGTTAAACAAACAAGCATAACAATCGAACATCAACTGCTACCATCATTATGTGAGATCGCAAGCAAGAATACAAACTAGGCAATTGCACACACCAAAAAAAAAAAAGAAAAAAAAAAACGTTGCTAAGTTTATGCAACTTGAAGTATAGTATCATCGCCATATCTATTATTCGTTTTGCTGCAACTCCAAATAAGGGTGTTAACTCAGGGCTGGAGTTTGATAGTTCCATAATGGTCTGATACTCCAAAAAAACTAGTTATGCATATGCCGATCACAATACCACTAAGTTATTAATTCTAAGGCTTCTAAGGTCATTAAAGTTGGGCTTTTGCAAATACATATCTTGGAAACTGGTTGTTTTTTAAGAAGAATATAATTTTTATATTAAAAAATAATTCCAGAAAACTTGACTATGCTTGGCGAAATGGTGGCCAACATAAACAATAAAAAAGAAAAAAAATAGTCACATGAGCTTCCAGCGTAGGAAAAGTCAGCTGTTTCTGAGTTCAGCTGCTTGCGTTGCTTTGTTACTTTTGGTCATTCAAAACGCTCACTGCCACTAGCTCCCAGGCTACAGTTAATTTAAAAAAGGCGATTCAACAGTCCACAATATGTATATGGTTAGGTTAGGTTAGGTTGAAGTGGCTGCCAGTCATGAAAACTGACACACTTAGACCATGAGATGGTCCATTGTGACACCACATAATTCTAGGAAACGCTTTTCCTCACTCGGTGAACCAATTGGAGCTTCTTATGAAGCTTCAGTTTAACGCTTTATCTAGAGCAGTCCACTTTAAGTGAGAATCGTTCCAATCACCGTAGTATATAGCCAAGGAGTAATACGAGGTTGAAGGCCCCATTTATTCCCAACGGCTTTTTGCATGAGAAGAGTGCCACTGTGGCCTTCTTCACTCTTTCTTGTTTATTAGGTTTCCAACCTAATTTTTTATCTAAAATAAGACCAAAATATTTCGCTTGATCAGTAAAAGTTAATGGAATACCTTTTATAGAAGGAGGATCTACATGAGGGATTTTATATTTCCTAGAACCTAGAGAATAGAACAAGTTCTGTGTTATGAGGATTGACACCGAGACCACACCGGTCCGCCCAATTAGTTAGCCTATTCAAAGCATGTTGTAAGAGTTCTTTTAAGGTATTAGGATGCTTTCCTGATACGGCAATTGCAACATCGTCCGCATAGGCAATCACTCTGAAGCCCTCCGCTTCCAGGCATGCTAGCAGCTCATTTACCACCAAGTTCCAGAGAAAAGGAGATAAGACCCCGCCTTGTGGCGTATCTCTACTGACAGACCTTCTAGCAGAAAAGCCGCCCAGTTTTGAGTTGATGACCCTGCTAGTCAGCATTTGGTTAATCAATTCACCAAGCGAACCATCTACCTTCAGGGATGTCAGTGCAGATGCGATTGCAGATGTGTCGACATTGTTAAAAGTGCCTTCTATATCTAAGAAAGCAACCATGGTGTACTCTTTATGATGGAGGGAATATTCTATGGATCGTACTAAAGTATGTAAAACAGTTTCCACCGACTTCCCTTTGCAGTAAGCATGTTGAGCAGGAGATAATAGCTGCATGTCTATGCTAGTACGTAAGTGGATATCAATCAGACGTTCAGAGGCTTTAAGAAGGAATGATGATAGACTAATAGGTCTGAGGTCTTTCGGGTTTACTTGGGAACATTTACCAGCTTTGGGTATGAACACAACCTCTTGACTTCTCTCCAAGACAGGGGAATGTGGACCAGTGCTAAGCAACTGGTAGACTCCAGAAAAGGTAAAATCAACTCTCTATTCATTTAGAGTTCGGCTGGTATTATGCCGTCTGGTCCCACAGATTTGTAAGGCTGGAAGCTGTTGATTGTCCAAAGAAGCTTGTCTCTGGTAATCAGACCTTGTGGATAGCTTGACTTCATATCAGACCTAAAATGGTCGAAGCTATTAATATTAAGGTTAAGCGATTCCTCGCAGGAGTTGGTCCACGAGCCATCAGCATTTTTTAAGCAGCTTGGCATTACTGGATTTGTAGAGAGAATTTTCCTTAGCCTAGATGCCTCTGAAGTTTCCTCTATTTTACCACAGAAAATTCTCCAGGAGGATCTCTTTGACTTTCTCAACGCTTTGTTATATAATTGGAGGGTATATATATGTATGTATATACAAACAGTATTCTTCGAGAACTATTTCAAGGGTCAAATACCTGATGTCAAAAAATGGTTACAAATCCAGGCTTTTTAATACGAGGCTATCTTAGTGGAATCTTAACGAATTAGTTCCCAGTCCCTCGCAGATCCTTCATGGAACCTTCATGGAACAGTTCTTCCTTCATTAAGTTGATAAACCCCAACAAAAGTAATTGAAAACTTCATTAACAAATTGAGACAAAGACTAAGCCTAGGCTCCAATATTTTTCGTCTCTTGTCCAAATTCCCTAAATAAATACAAATCTCTTCCAGTTCAAAATCCACTGAATATTTTTGGTTAACCTCACTTTTGCATTTATTATTACCAAATACGGTCCTGGATAAACGCCCCCCATTTTCTAAATGAATGACACATTACAATGTTTGTCCTCGTTTGGCTCCCAAGAGTGCAGTTTCCGAGATACAGACACAGAAACACAAAACTGACATAAGACTTAAAGAGTCCCGCGGCCAACTATGCTACCTGCTGCCGCGTACCATCGAGGAAGAGGAACATGTGATATGATGACGAGTGAGTGCTATAATGCGTATATGTACCTACATCGTACACACACTTTAAACATCGATAGGCTTGGCTAGCCTTTTGGCAAAACTTAATGACAAAATTAGTACCCGATGGAGTGGAATAAGGGCAAAGCACAATTAAACAGCACCGGAATACGGAAATTCACCTTTTTGTGTGTGAAATGTGTGTTTGCTTGTTGACGACATCAATCGCAATGCAAATATACTCTCGTTTAAGTCCCGTTTGGTCACTGCAGTCTTTCTCTGGTGGGGCGGTAGTCTGTAGAGTTTCGGGGGTAGTCTGTAGAATTTCGGGTTAGGCTTTTGAGTGAGGTGGGTATATCATCTACTGAGAGTATATTGTGTGCGCCAAATTCAATGTTTGTCACATGCAAACACCATATTGGACTAATTGTTGCTGTTTTTTTGTTTTTTTTTTGTGTATACCTACTCATGTTTTTCTGTGGATCTGTTGCAATTTGAGTATGATGGACATTCAGATGGGAGGAAGCTGCATTATAAAGGAATTTGTTCGTTGGCAGTATTGTTTCGTAGAAATGTTCCAATTTGGGAGAGTGCTGTTACACGAATTTGACTTTTGAATTGGAAATAAAAATACATGTGTATGCACTTGGCGCAGTAAATAGCAATGCAGGGGAAAAATACAATTCTAGAAAAATGTAATTTTAAAATGAATGAATTGGATACATATCCATAGACAGGTTGATAGATAAATATATTTTGTTCGAGGGCAGATGTTTAAACCTTCAAAAAGCTCTATGAGGACCGAAAAACTAGTATTCATATGTAGGAGTGTGAGACAGCTACACCATTAAAAGTACCTCCTCCACTAGATTGCAGATAAGTTGAAGCTTATATTTAAGGAAGCTAAGTACGGTGTTGAGGTAACTTTCTGATGAGAATTTTGCTATTTTTGAAGCGGTTTTTTGCTCACTACGCCAAGTCGGAAGGTTTTGTTCTTCGCAGGTGGCCCGCGTTCCATATTCAACTCATCAATTATGTCAATATTAGTGATACTATCGTGTTTTTAGAGTTTATTTCTATGTTTTCTTTATTTCGACCTAAACCGTGAGTCCCGCGAGCTCTTCTTTGATCTTCACTTCTTATATACCACTTTTTTTGTAAGGTATCCCATGACTAACAAAAAGGAGAAATGCTAGATGCACCCATAAGGAGGTAGAGCGTTGACCCATTGACCACCCCTGTGGGCCGGACTCGACCTTATAGTAAGATATTTTTTCTTGTACACCAACTTAAACTCCAAAAATAACCCTGGGCTCTTCTGACCTCCCCCGGGGGCCACTCCCACATTACTTCAGGGTGAGTGGCGTTGTTTATTTAGTGAGTTCAACAATGGACTTAGTTATGCGCTCATTTGATGCCATCACTTCTCGTTCTCCAGCATCTTCTGCGCTATGTTTGGGTTGAAGGTGCCGATGCAATTGTTTCCTCTAGTTCGAAGCGTTCGCGTTTCCGTCTTTCACATTCCAAGATGGTGTGATAGGCATGGTCCGTGGTACTGGCGAGAGGGCTCCTCTTTTTGTAGATCCTTGGTAGGAAAGCAACGTTTTCGATGAGCCTCGCTGTCCAGTGCCCAGTAGCGGATCCAGGCTTTGGCTGTGGGGGGGGCTTGGAGTTCCCTTAGACACATCTTTTTAAAAAAAATTCTTAATCATAATATACGAATGCCCTACCGACGCAAATTTTCTTTTCTCAGAAAGTACGCTAGTCGGTAGCTGAATTAAAAAGATTTTGTATAATGCAAAAATATAATGTACTTAATAGGAAAATTCTGCAAAATTTTATGATTGAAAATGGAGCATCTAGAATTAGTGAGCTTCAGCTGCTATTTTAAAAAGACGCTTTAACCAGCTTCTAAACAAAGACACATCGTATAAGAAAGTTGTTAGGATATTTTTATAGGAACTTTAAATAAGTTAGGTACCTTTCTTTAATTTGAATATTTCTTGTAGGATTTATAAATACTCATCCTTCAGTACTTTGTCTAACTTTAGACAGCCGTATACGTCCGAATAATTATTGATAAACTTTGTACGTTACTGTTCTCCTTAAATTTTTTAACTTGGACAACGGAATTGGTTGTCCAAGATTTGATTAACAAGACTATCTGTTTTTGACACTAACGTAAGATCCATGCGAAAATATATAGACAAAATTGAACCAAAAGGGCGTAACGCCAAGGAGGGCAGCTTGATGCGCTTTCTATTCCATCTAAATGACTTTAGTCTATTTGGATTGATATTTCGAACTTCGTGTTCAACATTCCGATCATTAACTATTTTCAGTGAATTCCCTTCATATTTTTTTTTGGCAATTGAAATCTTACAGTATGACGAAGATTTGAAAAAAATTTTAGTCAAAATTTTAAAAATTTTGTCTGCCCTTCAATTTCTATTTATTTATAGTTATACGAGTATTTGTTTCATATTAAAACAAACATGTATTTATATTACACTTTTTAAAGAAAAAAACATTAACCGTTACAGCTGATTTTTACATTTCGAAAACGAGTTCGAAGTGAATTGAAATTCTTTTTCATTTCATTTAATGAATATTGCTCGCGGGAAGAGCTCTCTAATCTTTCGTTAGAGCACAAAGGAAATCACAAGAGAAACTAAGATCAAAAATCGCTTCATCTTAAAGCAGTCTTTGAAATCGTCAAAATATCCTTCGGCACACGAACACAATCTGATAAAAAAACATAAGTTTCAATTTCTAAAACAATAAGGGTATTCATGCAACAGTGTAAAATCGTCGTAAGTGTGGTAAAGTTTTAAGCTTCGTAAATCTGTCAAATTTTCCATACAAATTGTGACAGAATTACGAAGTTTTAAACTTTACAACGTTTACGACGACTTTACATTGTTGCATGAATACCCATAATATTTTGATGTTATCATGCAAACTATCCATATCATTACCTATAGCATCCGTCGAATGAGCTGTGGAGCGAATCAGACTGAATTTTGACATCTTTACTATGAACCAAATGTCAAAATCAGGGTGATTTTTTACACCGGAAGCTGAGTTTTTAAACTAACATTAATATATTTTGTCAAACTTCATTTGATCTTTAAGAAATGTCGATACCCAAGGAAATCTAGGTAACAATAATAGCATGAAGGTCAACCTCACTAGTTTCAATATAAGGACTTGGACAAAAACATAGCATTTAGGTATGCATACTTACTAGCCCCAAACCTCTTGTTTCTTTAGTCCGATTCCCTAGGGGCTCGGAAAAAAACAAAGCTCACATACAGTTTGTTAAGCCCCAACCTCCATTTATCCCAACAACAGCTTTCATACTAATTTTTTAGCTCTTGCCTCTTATTTTCGTCGGATTTCTTTAATGCCTTTGTTAGCCCTATCAGTGTTATAGTTTTCATCAGATTCCTTTGCAGGCTTAGGAAAACGCTTCGTAAAGGTTTAGCCCCAAGCCTCAATTTTTCGTCTTATACCTTTTTAGGGCTTGAAATAAATAGAGCCATTTGATTTTTTTTATAATCGCCTTTTTTCATCCAATTCTCTTGGGGCCTCGAAAAAACACAGTTGCATATAATATGGTTCAGCCTTCAGCCCAACAATTCGTTTAATTTCCCTAGGGCTTGGAAAAACACAGCTCACATGTAAATTTTGTAGCCACAATCTTAGTTTTGTTTGTCTAACTCTCTCCTGAATCAGCCGTGGGGGGGCTTCAGCCATTATAGCCCCCCCTCTGCATCCACCACTGCCAATGCCCTCTGTTTTCTGTCTCCCATCTTTCTTGCCACTTCTGTTGTGTAAGCATTTTTGCCGCTTCCACTTCAATTTCCGTCTTCTTCTCGTAGGCGTACTTTTGTTGCACTGTTAAAAAATCTATTGGCAAATGGCAACACTATTGCAATTACATATAAGAGTGGCTGGCTCCGACACCATGGGTGTATGCGCAGGGTGCCTCCTCTTTGTATTGCTGCCATCTGATTCCTGTATTTCTCCACTTGACGAGCGTCTGCCCATATGTCACTTCCGTGTAGGAGGATTGCATGATTTGTCGGCATCAGGGTCTTTTTTTGCTTGCTGTTGGGGCCTCTGATATTTTCCATCAATCTGGATAAGGCTGCTGTGGTTTTTGAAGCACGTTCCGCGGCCGACAGTATCTGTTGCCAAAAACTCCACTTTGTTTTGAGTCTTATTCCCAGATATTTCACTGCGCTCTTGCTCGTTATAACTTCGGTATTGATGCGGAAGTCGATTATTGTGGGAATTCGTCTTTTCGTTAGAAGCACTTCTTCGGTTTTATTCAGTTTCCAGAACCATCCCGCGTTCCTCCATCTAGAAACTTGTTATTCCCATGGCTTGGTTCAGTTTTCTCTGTGCACTTTCAGTCTCTCTCTCTCTCTCTCTCTCTCTCTCTCTCTCTCTCTCTTTCTCTCGTTCTCTCTCTCTCTCTCTCTCGTTCTCTCTCTGTCTCTCTGTCTCTCTCTTATTACCATGGCAATATAATCTGCGTAGTCGACTAGGAAGGAATCTTCAAGCTTCTCCATCAAACGAACTCCAAAGGTCTTGTTTAAAGATAGGATTGGAGGACGACTAGAGGGAGCTTGCAAGGGACCCCAATCGATGGAAGACCGCATTATCTCAGGCTGTGACCCTCCATGGATCTGGAGCCGGATAAGTAACCTTTGTTTCATCTTTCCCTTTCTGCACTCTTCTTTCTTTCACTTTCCAAACACTCCGAACCATAAAGCAGGACTGAACCTATAACGGTCTTATAGAGCCTGTATTTTGTCTTCCGAGTGAGGATGACGAGTTTTGATTCCATTTGTTGTGCCAAATCAAAGTAGCACTGGTTTTCTAGGGTAATTCTTCGTCGGATGTCGTTCGTAGGATTAATGTTTACTTCGAGGTAGATGAACTCCTTAACTACTTCGAAGTTGTTGCTCTCAACAGTGATGTCCTGTCCTAGCTGTTTGACGGATCTTTCATTATTTGCCAATAACAAGTATTTGGTCTAGTCGTCATTTACATGAAGAACAATAAGTATCACTTGAAACTTCAGTGTCAACGCCTGCCTTGCACACTTTTCACCCCAGAATGAGAGTTAATTTTCCCAGGATCCAATGTTTAGATATCGTCATATAAAGTTCCTGACCGTGAATGTTTTGAATGTTTTATGTGGTTTTGAAGTCGTTAAATAAATAGTGAGTCTCGACTCGGAGTCCATTGATCTTTTTCCGGATTTGCCTGAGAGTGAATATTTGATCTATGACAACTTGCTTGTCTAGAAGCCACACTGGCTTAAGATGCTCATACAGTAAGTTCTTGTATGCGATGTTTATCAGAGATATGTCACGATAGTATTTACAGGATATAGGGTCGCCTTTTTTTGTATATGAGACTTATAGACCTGATAGATCAGTCATCGGACATGCATCTTTTCACGTTTTCAACTCATCCCATCGGTGATTGATGAGCTCCGCTGGTAAACCAATATACTTAAGCTTCTATATAGCTAAATATACCTCTGCTATACGGGGTGGTGGTACATGGTCTTCATTGTCTGAAGGTGAATACTCTTCTCGTAATTTGAATTGGATATACTTTTCTTGTTCTATTTCTTGCTCTTCCTGATGACCATTCAGCAGCTGATGCTTGAATACATCCACCATTCCCTGTACTTCGATGACTAGGAAACTGGGTAACATTCGTTCTTTCGAAGAACCTACTTTCAGGCTCGTGTTGCTTGGCTTTTTTATAAAACTTCCGCCAGACCTTCGGCTTGGAGGCTGCGTACGCCCTCTTCTATCTACACATGTTCTTCTTCTATCCTCATTTCCTCTTGCTCGATACTTCTTTACGCTGCAGCATATTTGCATGTGCATCTTCTGTCACGCTTTCAGCTGTATGCATTCATCATCATACTACGGGCTCTTTTTTGGAGGTGGTAGGTATTGTGGTTTCGGCAGCTTCTTTGATGATATCGTGATACTGGAACCACTGGTTTTTAACGTCAGTGGCAGGTGAATGCACAGCGGAGAGCTTCTTGCTCAGATGTTCACTATATGGGCTGTTGCAAATCTGGTTCGTAGTTTCTTATTCCTTTGACAGTTGAGATCTTAGCCTTGCCACAACAAGGAAATGGACAGAATTGACGTTTGCCCTACGAAAAGAACACACATCTCAAATGTAAGAGGCATTTCTTCCGTCGATTAGCACATACATAATCGATTTGGTTGGTGTATCGAGCATTTGGGGAGCTCTTAATTGCTTTGTGTATTCTTGGCCCTGGAAAACTGGTGCTACTTATCACAGTGTTACGAGCTTCTTAAAAGTTTTTTAGAAGGAGGTCTTTATTATTTGGCTCTTCGTAAAGGCTGTGCTTAAAAACTAATCTACCGAAGGCATCTTACTTTTCAATTTCGGCGTTGTGGTCCCCGAGCTAAATTTTTACATTATACTACAACCAGGCAGGTTCCGCAAGCTATGTCCAGGTTCCAAGAAGTCAATAAACTCATTATTTCTACTTTAAATTCTATTTTGAGGGGCGCATGCGAGTTTTAGTGCTACAAGAGCCAGCACCATTGCGCGATATTTTTACCGCACCAATTGCCTACTAACTACATTTTAAGTCAATAATTTATACATTCTCCATTTATTTATCCATATCTTTCAATTTTCATCCCCACAGTATTCAATTAAACCCCTTTACTTACGAGATTCTACTATTAAATTTATAAATTACCCGAATTGACCATAATTTTGAATTTAAGTATTCACAACTGTTAACTTGAATATAATGCCAATACAATGGAAAAGTTTCACTTCAGGTGCACCCGTACACAAAAGAAGAAACTTTACAATGACATTTACACACGAAACCTATCGAAATTCACCACGAAATCGTAATATAACCCTTTAATTTTGCCCCCACCGACATTCATAAAATAGTCCTTTCTCTTTCTAGGATAAAAGCAAAAAGTCCCATTCAACTTTCGATACATTATCCTATGCCAGAGCAGAGAGTTTCCTCCTTTCGAATCATTATCCAACCATTCAACAGGGAAATACCGCCTCCGTACTATAGAGCTTGTTATAGTATTGTAGGTACAAGCTCAATGTGACGGTTGTCGGTGGCGGGTGGCAGCGAGGCGTGCAGAAGAGCATCTCATTCATTAAAAGTCCTTGCATCCTTACCTCGTGCATATACATCCAGCCAACATGCAACTACCATCCACAATATATTCATTTCCCGTGCTAAGTATAGACTTGGTCAGGATCAGGAAAAGATGGGAATGATTCGGGCCAAATAGCCATAGTAACCCACTTCCCTCTCTCATCTGGAATAACTGGCCCTCCTGGCTGCCGATGTCGGGGAATCAAAACAAAAAAGTGGTTGGAAAAAGTATCTTGGAACATTGCACAGGAGCAGCAGAAGCAGCAGGAGCCATAGTTAGTTAGAGTAGGGACTAGCAGCAGCACACTATATTCAACCAGCCATCTAGTCAGCCAGCCCAGAACTTGTACGTACATACATTTACCTAATTACATTTAAATGGCAGCGCAACAAGCGAACACATTAAACGGGACGATTTGGGGGCTATAACGAGATACCTTCGCTAGCGTTGGAGCTGTCTGGGCGTATAGAATTGAGGTGATATTCCTTGTAGTCATGTCTATGGAGGGCGGAGAAAGTTCGCATATGTTTTTGAGCGAGTTGCTTGTGCAGTGCAGCAAAATACTACTTATGTAGCTATTTTGCCATCGGAAGGAAGCCAAAGCCAGGGAATATTATATTAGAAGGGGACTGTAAGCACATTAATCATTATTTTATTTGGTGCTTTTGTGGATCAATTTGATACTAAGCCAAACGTAATTGTGTATAAACACGATGGGAATGGGTAAAAGAGTATTGAAATCGGTTGGAGTCATCAGCTAATGAGCATTTTGAAGCTCAGTTCATCATTGGTTGTGTGTTGGAAGCGAGGTTTATATTGTATAAGGAAAAGTTTTTAACAAATTCAAATTTAATGCGTTAAGTTTAAGCAGGTGATTACGGTGCAAGGATATTAGTTGACAGAATATAATTCTTGCAAGGATTTATATATTCCTTTTCAATAGGGAAAGCAAAATTTTAATTATCTTTTGATAGAAAGATTTAAACAGAATAAAAAAAAAACAATTTTATCTGCTATAAGGTTAGATTTCTTATTTTGCAAACTCTTTACTCCACTTACCTATTTGGCTAGAGTTCCATGCAGTGTCACGATGCCTGAGTAATATCAGCTTACTATTTTTCTACGATCCAAATCACGGTGCTTCTAGTCATCCGTGATGGCATGGTCTTCAACCTGGAAGCTCTGTATCATCGTTACCATCTCGAACTGGGCAAGAGTACGATAACTTAGGCGCCAAGAAATGATAATGGTTTTTTGTAGAACAGTTCAATGCAAGCATTTTTTACCATAGAAGGGAGGGTCTATCTTACTCCGTTTGGGTGGGAGGGGCAGTTTCATAAAAAATGTAGCAGAAATAAAAAAAAATATAAAAACAACAACGGTAATACATATAATTAAGTATTATACCTTTTTTAAAGCCAATACTTTGTTCAATTAGCTAGTTTTTGAATCAAGTGAAATCTATAGGTACATGGTTTTGAAAAAAAAAACGAATTTTAAACTCAAAATTTGCGAAAAAAAACTTAAAAAACTGGCTATATATCGTTTTTTTCTGAAATTCGTTGCTCTAATTAATTTGTAATCAAAAACTGAAAACAAGATGCTTCTAGTTTTTGAGAAAATCGAGAATTACTAAAAAGATAATTACTTTGTAAATATTAACGCTATTTTTTAATATTTTTGTTTTCATTTTTAGTACTTTTTTATAAAATTGCCTCTCCCGTAGATAGACCCCCCTCTCATAGTAAAAATGCTTATATTTAACTGTTCTACAAAAACCGTTATCATTTCTTCACTGAGGGAAAAATGTATGCACTCAGCACATCATTTTATTTACTCATCCTATATTTTTCTGCACACATACTTTTCTGTACTCATTACCTAATGAAATATATACTGACAACATAAACCTATTAGCAGTGAAGCAGCTACTAAATAGTTCTGTAGACTCATTACACGAATATGTACCACGCCAGCTTACAATTATGTAGTGAAAATAGATTCTATGCACTATTTTTTGGTATCATTGCGTAAATATAAACTTTCCATGGACTCAGTAAATAATCATGTGTAGGTTGTCGCATGATGATGTACTGAGTATAGCTCATATGCACTTATTAAATAAATGCAAATAAATCTATTTAGGCATTTTTTGAAAAAAACTGATAGTTTTCTGCGATTAGTACAGTGTCTATGCACTCAATAAATAAATATAAATATTTTATGTATGCATTTACTAAAAACAAACCGGTTATCTGTGATAAGTACAGATTCTTTGTAGTGAGGACAGATCAAAGTTGTATGTAATGAGTACATATTTATGTAATGAGTCCATATGTTTATGTACTCCATGTGTGTATGTCCTCACTACATATGTTTGTAACGAGTCTATGTACTCAATACATATTTATGTAGTGAGTCCATATGTCTATGTACTCCACATATTTGTGTAATGAGTCCTTTATGTCACTACACATTTATGTTATGAGGCCATACATTTAAGAGAATCCTCTGTAGCGTTTCACCTTATTCTGAAAGTTTATTTTCTAGATATTTATTTTATTTTAAAAATACTTTGTGATACTTACTCGGATTTGAACTGGGAACCTTTCACACACGAAGATAGCACGCATCCACCAGGCCACTTGGGGGCACAAAAAACTGGTGCCAAAACTGAATAAGTTGAAACTCATTGCTTGGATGGCTGAAGTGCTCAATATACAAATAGAGTCAGTACAAGTTGCGTGGACTGAGCACTGTAGCTAGTCAATAGATACATGTGTAGGTATTGAGTATATACCGTCTGTATTGAATAAATGTCGAAATGGCACACGTCGTATTTACTCAACACATAACTTAATGTAACCTATAACAGTTTCAGTTGCATAGGTTGCGCTTGATATGTGTTGAGTATATACCGTCTGTATTGAACAAATGTCACCATAAGCTCTGTGCAGGTTGCATATACTCAGTACATAACTTTATGTAATAAATGTTTTCTATGCTTTGATGGCTGGTGCTTGATATGAACTGAGTAAATACCATCTGCATTGAATAAATCTCGACAAAGACTCAGTATACGTCATATTTACTCAGTACATAACTCCATGTAATAAATGTTTTTTATTGGTGGATGGCTGGCGCTTGAGTATTAACTGTTTGCATTGAATAAATGTCACTATAGACTCAGTGCACGTTGCATATACTCAGTATATAACTTTATGTATCAAATGTTTTTTATTGTTGGATGGCTGGCGCTTGATATGCGCTGATTATATACCGTCTGCATTCTATAAATGTAGACATAGACTCAGTACACGTCGTATTTACACAGCACATAGCTTAATGTAGTTAATAATTTTTTATTTAGATGGCTGGCACTTGATATGTGTTGGGTACTAAACGTCTCTATTGAATAGATATCGAGATGGACTTAGTACACATTGCTTATACTCAGCACATAAGCTTCATTTTTAAATTTAAATTTTATTAAATCGAAACATATTTGACTTTAGCTGGTCCATAGTTTTGTAATGAGTATATTACGTCTTTATCCAATACACAAATCGGTACTCTAGATTGTTAGTTTTATTGGATACATAACTTGAATTATAACTAGTACACATAAACTTTACTTAGTGAATAGACCTTCGATGGCAATCCTTTGCAAACATCGGTACATACAATTTACATTTATGGTTCTGTACGGAGTGCATTCATTTTTCCCTCAGTGTTGGCGCCTAAGCTATCGTACTCTCCCCGGAGGCTAGTTTTAAAAGAACCTCTTGGATGGAGTATTTCTGTTGAGTGACTCCATATCTCCAAGCCAATGTTGTCAACATGTTATGACAGCTTATTTAGTTCACAAAACCAAAATTTTCGTCGAAAACTTTCGAAAGAGCCAGTTTCCAACACTCGGTGCCGTATAGCAGTAGATACGTACCTATAAGATTAGAGTTTTCATTTAATTTTAAGCTTGAGAAGTGAAGAAGCGGTTTCCTAAGATTATTCTTCGTTGGATCTTTTTTGGCACTAAAGTGTCACTCGTAGATTTGATGTTTGCTCCAAAGTAAAGGAACTCCTTCATTGGTACGAAGTTTCTGTTTACAATACTGGTAGAAAGGTTCTTTTTGTGATTGAATGTACTTATTCTAATCCTCGTTTAGTTCAAAACCAACATGCTTCGCCTATTCGCCAAACGTCGTGAAGGACTCTCTTTTGGAATATTGGAAAACGCTTATTATGTTGATATAGCCCGTATGTGTAATCAAATAATAATATTATACAATAGGCATGTCCATAGAAAAATAAGACTTCAGCTAATTTTTCTCATCAAAAAATGAGCAAGCAGACTCAACTGGCATGTTCGAGGAAATGAGATCCCAGAGTCCTCAGCATTCTCAGGATCCCTCGGAAATTTTGCTGTCAAATTACTGAGGACAAAAATATTGGATTCGCTTGCTCACTTTTCTACGGAAAAAAGATAAGATCTCATTTTCCTGAATATGTCTATTTTTTTGTCTTCAATAATTTTACAGCAAAATGGAGAAATTTCGCTGGTGAATCCTGTTCACGAGACTGAGATTGCTGTAGGCTCTGGGATCTCATTTTCCTGAACATCCCTAATACATAATGTTGGAAAAATTGGTGAAAAAAGTGGCAGTAGGGAGCTAGCTTCAGCCCTTGGTGCACTCCGCTCCAAACAAGATACCAAGATCGAAGAAATCACATGATAGCACATGGCGAATCCGGGATCCAGTGCATTTGTTGGAATGGTTTGCAGGAACAATTTCGTAGTTGCACATTGCACCGCGTACTTTTCAATGTCACGTGACATTGCCCGATTTGGTTTTCTCGGGATCACTCGACCATGAATATAACTACAGTAGACGCTCGATATAGAGAAGTAATAAAAACCAGACCTGTTCACTGTTTCGAGATTGGTCATTTTTTTGAGCGGGAGTTTTCTAAGGCTTTCTAAAGGCGAATTTGATCCAAAATGCACATTTCATTCGATGGTAGTGTTTTTAATTTTAATTAAGCATCAAACAAGGCCTTCACTCATGTTTAAACAAAAAACAGAAACAGTTCCTCAGAGCTATCAAACAATGTTAAATGCTTGCGCGAAATGTTTATACAAAATACGTTTCTATATAAAATTTTGTGTGTTCACAATTGTGGATAGTTCACTATTACGAGATTCACTAAATCGAGAGTCTACTGTATCTTGATTTTTACTTGCATTAG
The DNA here is from genome assembly GCA_963921185.1 of Dasysyrphus tricinctus. Classification (NCBI taxonomy): domain Eukaryota; kingdom Metazoa; phylum Arthropoda; class Insecta; order Diptera; family Syrphidae; genus Dasysyrphus; species Dasysyrphus tricinctus. The sequence continues at coordinate 200,279,460 of OY992531.1, forward strand.
GTACTACAAGGCAAGTTTTGGATTCGTGTAAAAAAAAAATGTTTAAGATAACAATCAAACATGATATAACGTTGATAGAGAACACCAAAAAAGTGGGTGGCACAATTCTGTCTGTCTGTCTGTCTGTTTGTTCGTCTACAGCCTAAATGGCTCGATCGATTTTCTTCAAACTTGGTACATAGTGGGTTTTGGTGATTATGCCCACAGGTTTTTTTCATTTTTTTTTTCGAACCAAAAATAACGGTACCTGCCATAAAATTTTTTTTAACAATTTTACATAATCGTATTTTTCTCAAAAACGGCTTGACAACTTTTCTTAAAAAAATCTATAAACTTATTTTAGTAAAAGCTTTGTTTGGGTGGAAAACCATTTTTAGAAAATGGTTATTAATGGTACCTCCCAAAGAACATTTTATAAATTTTTGATTTTCTTCAAAACGGTGCAATTGATTTCAATTATTTTTTTTATACAGAAGCTTCCAAAAAAATATTAAAAGTTTTGTGTACCAAAATTTTTGAAAAAATATTTTTTGGATTTTTAAAAAATATTTCAATTTTTTTTTTGGAAAATCAAATGTTTCGAAATCAATATGTTCTTTTTTGTTGAAACTCGATATTTAAGAGTTGTTTTAGTACTCTCTAAAATATTTTAATAAAAAACTTACAGTTCGGAAAAATAACGGTACCTTCCATACAAAAGTTAAAAAACCACAATGGAAAATATTTTTTTGCTCAAAAACGACTTCTACGATTTTGATTAAACTTTTGTCATATACTAAAATTAGTTCGATCTACTATCAAAAATTATAAAATTTTACACTTAGCAACTAGGTATGTATTAACAGTAGGTACCTGTCATAGAACGTATTTTTTTATTTTGAATTTTCTCGGATTTAGATGTGTTTTCTTATAAACAAATTTCACATAAGATTAAATAAATTTTTAAAAAAAGTTTCAATTTTTTTTTGAAAATTCGATAGGTATCTCAAAAACGGGTTGACAATTTTTTTTTCAAATTTTTTTTTATACACATAAATATGTATATACTTTAGATTTTCGTACCAAAATTTGTTCTTAAAAATGTTTTAAGAATTTTAATTTTTTAAAAAACCGCGCCAACGATTTTAAATTTATTTTCCCATACAAACATATTCAATCAAGAATTAAGATGGCATTCTTTTTTTTCACCTCAAACTGTTAAAAAAATTGTTTTCATCATCATCATCATCGTGTCCTATAGGGCATAGGGCGTCAACAAAACGTCTCCATCCTTCACGGTCTGCTGCAAGGTACTTTAGCTGTGGCCACGTCTATCTCTGGGATTGTGCTTCCTCTAGGACAGTTGATTTCCATGTTGTTCTTGGTCTTCCAACCCGCCGTGCACCCTGAGAATTCCATTTAAAGGACTGCTTTGCAATTTCATCGTTTGGTTTCCTCAGTGTGTGACCAATCCAACGCCATTTACGCTTCCTTATGTCGACGTCCAGCCGCTCTTGACTTGTCCTGCGTCACAATTCCTCATTTGATATTATTTTTGGCCAGCGAATCTTTAGGATGTGGCGAAGACAGCGATTCACAAAAGCCTGTGATTTCTTCGAATGATAGACGAGACTTTCCAGGTTTCACAAGCATATAACAGCACGGATTTGACATTGGATTCGAAGAATCTCAACTTAGTACGTAAGGAGATTTGACTTGATTTCCAGATTGGGGACAGAGTACCGAAGGCAGCACGAGCTTTATTTATTCTACTTTTAACGTCCAGATCCGTTTCACCGTTTGCAGAAACAATACTGCCAAGGTAGTTAAGCTGTTCCACTTCTTCAACTGGCGTCTCCTGTAGAATAATACGCTGCTGTGTGGAGCGGCCTGTGAGCATTATTTTTGTCTTTTTGCTGTTTATTCTTAGACCACTCGACTCTCCCTTCACTTGCAGTGTTTGGCACATCCCGTTCAGCCCACTGATGTTATTTGCCAGTAGACATATGTCATCGGCATAGTCTAAATGACTGAGCCTTCTGAACGGTCTCCATTGAATGCCATTTCGCTTAGCTGTACCATCACTGGCCGTCAATACGTCATCCATTGCCAGCAGGAAGAGAATTGTCTAACACCCTGTTGCACTACGAAGGAGTCGGGTAGCTGCCCATTGTGTAAAACAAAACACCTTGCGTTGTTGTAGGACTCTTTAATAATGGCAACAATTTTTGGTGGAATTCCTCTACCAAGCAACGATCTCCATATACATTCTCGGTTAACTCGATCAAAGGCCTTCTCAAAATCCAATTGTTTTAGCCATTTTAAATGTCGTATTTCATGCTTCTCTACATTATTTTTTCAGGATCAGTCTGAGTGTGAAGATTTATTCCGTGTTCGATTTGGTTGGTGAGTCGATCCTTTGGAAATAATTTGCCAGGCTACTTTGTAGATCCTTAGCAAGGGCTTACGCAAGAGAGGAATGGAATTGCGCTTGCCCCCTTAATCAAAATATTTCTCATTCATTCAAGTTAAAGACTCAAATGAACTTGCGTTTCACGCCGGTAGTCCAGTCATATTTGATTTTGTACTAAATCTCACAAACCAAAATTTCGAAAAATTTCATTGCATTGCAATTGCAATAAATGCATTTTTTAATCAAAATCTCGCAAGTTATGAGAAAGATACCTGATTTGAGTAAAATTGCTTACTTGAAACGGAATCGTGCATGTCCGCTGATTCTTTTCGAGAGTAGTTTGACATCGTGATCCTCCTTCCGCCGTTATTAACATTCTAATGCTGAAGTTCCTTGTCCTAGCATGCTTGGTTTCTGAGATACACCATGTGGCCTGCTAATTTCTCTATGAATTAAGCAGATCACTCAATTGCACCTTTATTTGATGAACTGCAAAATCGGGCCTAGAAATGCAAACAAACTGCAAATTCCTATCAAGGTCCCATTTGCCTATGGGTGAAAGTTTTCCCTGCTAACTTCATAGCCGTTCAATGTCCAGTCAAGAAAATAACTAAAAAGAAAGGTTTTGCTTAGAAGGAAATGGTTTTCGTGATTTTTATTTTTCTCAAAAAGTATCTACATACTAATTAGACATTTTGAGTATTCGGTTTTATATTTTGGGCTGAAAATTAATAAGAGCAACATTTAATTAGATTTTTTTTTAAACTGAACATAAAATATACATATAAGAAATACGATTTTAGTTAATTAAGATTTTCAAGATGTTCATTTTGAAATGGTTGCTAACAATTAGAGACCTATCGATTGTTATCATAGCCTATTGAATAGAACGGAAAATGAGGGGTATAAAGGAACAATTAGTAGGGCTGGCCACGATACCAAATCAAACGAGACTATTATCGGTATCGTCTCGGTATCGTTCAAATTGAAAAATGTCGGTATCGTCTCGGTATCGGTCTCGTAATACTAAGTCTCGTCTCGGTATCGTATGACTAAGTTTGGTATCGGTATCGTGCGCATTCACTGTGAATAAGAACTAACTCCTAACATTTCTTCCTTCCAAATTGCTTACAAGCCGTTTACGAAAATTATGAAAATTTCATCGCAATCGTACAAGCAGTTCCCGAGAAACCAAGATATAATTCAAAATAGGCGTGGCTAGCTAAAAATAAATAAATAACTTTGAGAATATCATGCAAATCGTTAGAGTCGTTTTCGAGACACGAAGAACAAAAAGTAATTATTTAATGCTAATATTCAAAAATCCATTTTTTCTGCCGATACCAAGGATACCACCGAGAGTCTCGATAAATTTTGGTACTTAAGGTTTGGTATGGTCTCGGTATCGTTTTGGTAGTTTTGAAGCTGATTTTTCTCGGTATGGTTTTGGTTTCCGATACCGATACCGATACTTTTCTGGTATCGTGGCCAGCTCTAACAATTACGTGCAAGGGTTTTTATTATTGAATATGTTTGTTTGGGCCATAAGCATGCTTAAAACCGAAAATGCTACTAAATACACCCGTGCATTTCTGAGAGAATGGTCACACTGGCCACTTTTCAATATTTTTGGTAGGTATAACTTGAAAACTAAGCTGAATTTGACAATTTAACTTTTAAAACTTTTTGTTCAAAATTAAATTTTCTATTGAAATGGTTAGTTCCAAAAATTTCATAAAAAAATTAAGTAGGAAAAGTAAACAAAAACTAACCTAAAAAATCCAGGATTTCTAATTTTTTTAATAAATTGTGCAAAACTTTTTTTTGAAGCAAAGATAGGGTCAAGATATGCATAGACAAAATAAAGAAGAGACTAAAAGCTTTAATATGGCGTGTTTAAAAAGTAATATTTGTTCAAATTTGACAGAGATATTACCATTCAAACCTAACCATTTCTTAAATTTTTTTGCAGTTTTGGATTGAAAGCACCTTTTTCAGTACAATATGGCAAATTTCACATTCCTAAAAATGTTCGAAAACAATATTTTGATTTAATATGACATTACGACTATAGAGAATATCTAAAAAGTATGTATGCTCACAATTTTGTTTTTCAGCAGTTTTTAAATGCTTTCAGAACTTCAGACCGAACGGCTGGTCCGATTAATATAAGATTTGGTACTAGGTGCTAGGAATGTTAAATTTGTAATAAAGTACCAATAAATAGGTTTTCGGGCAAAGAACTGCAAAAAATGATAAGATATGGCATAGTCTGAATGGATATATTGTCAGTTTTCAAATAATGTGGTTTTCAAACATGTCTTCAATAGAAAATTTAATTTTGGGCAAAGATTTAAATGTAAAATTGTCAAATTCGTTTCCGAGTTATACCAAAAATATTGAAAAGTGGCCAGTGTGACCATTCTCTCAGAAACGCATGGGTGAATTTAGTAGCATTTTTAGCTTTAAGTATGCTTATGGGCTAAACAAACATATTCACTTATAAAAACCCATTCAAGTAATTGTTCCTTTTTAAAAGGTCTATTCAATAGCCTATTAGTAGTCCATAGTTAAGGGACTCAGGACTCCTGGATACTACGTACTGTATGCGTCTGATAAAGGTGACCCCAGATCTTGTATACTAGTTAAGCGTAGCACTAATGTATATTTACTCCCTGATTACAGCGATAGAGATATCACCGCCGCTAGGCTGGAAACGGCCAATGGAACGTACTGGCTAGTGTCGGCATATCTGGGCCATGACCACCTCGGCCCTCTCCCCGGTGAAACACTGAAGAGACTAATCACGGATGCTGAACGGCAGAAGATATGCCTCATTATTGGGAGCGATGCGAACTCCCATCATACAGTATGGGGTAGTACTGATATCAATGACAGAGGTGAGTCTCTTTTTGATTTTATCTTAAGTACTAACCTTATAGTAAGTAATGTAGGCAATGAACCTACCTTCATCACTAAAAACCGACAAGAAGTATTAGATATTACTCTTGTCTCAGATACTATTCATCATAAGATCTTGAATTGGAAAGTGTCGGATGAACACTCGTTCTCTGATCACAGATACATTCAATTCAGTCTTACTGATGAACCTCCTTGCCGAGTAGTATTTCGAAACCCTCGAAAAACCGACTGGCTTAAATATAGGATTACACTTCAAGGGCTATTAAAACCCGATCTTTTAAATCCTCCTTCTAATACTAATGAGCTTGACTGCAAGGTCAATGATCTCACAGTAGCCCTTAACAAATCCATGGCTACTTCCTGTCCGCTTACTCAGGTAAGGGGAAAAAAGAAACCACATTGGTGGGATTCTGGGCTTGAACCGCTCAGGAAAGATTGTCGCAAGAGCTTCAATCGAGCTAAAAGCACTCGTGAAGTGTCAGATTGGGAATCCTATAAGGTAACCCTCAAATTATATAAAAAAGCGTTGAGAAAGTCAAAGAGATCCTCCTGGAGAATTTTCTGTGGAAAAATAGAGGAAACTTCGGAGGCATCTAGGTTAAGGAAAATTCTCTCTACTAATCCAGTAATGCCAAGCTGCTTAAAAAATGCTGATGGCTCATGGACAAATTCCTGCGAAGAATCGCTTAACTTGCTATTGGATACTCACTTCCCTGGTAGCTCCCAAAAAATTAATAGCTGCGACCGTAATAGGTTTTATATGAATCCAAGCTATCCACAAGGTCTGATTACAAGGGAAAAACTGCAATGGGCGCTCAACAGCTTCCAGCCTTACAAGTCTGCGGGACCAGATGACATAATACCAGCCGAACTCCAGATGAATAAAGATTTAACTATGCCAATTCTGGAGTCTATCTTTACTGGCTGCTTAGCACTCATCTACATCCCCTTGTTAAGGTTAAGGTTGTGTTTATACCCAAAGCTGGAAAGTGCTCCCAAGTAAACCCAAAGGATCTCAGACCTATTAGTCTATCATCATTCCTTCTAAAAACATTTGAACGATTGATTGATATCCACATACGATCAAGCATTGACATGCGACTTTTGTCTACGAGTCAACATGCTTACTGCAAAGGGAAATCTGTAGAAACGGCCTTACATAGTTTAGTAAGAACCATTGAACATTCCCTCCATCATAAAGAGTACACCATGGTTGCTTTCTTAGATATAGAAGGTGCTTTTAACAATGTCGACACATCTGCAATCGCATCTGCACTGACATCTCTGAAGGTAGATGGTTCGCTTGGTGAATTGATTAACCAAATGCTGACTAGCAGGGTCATCAACTCAAAACTAGGCGGCTTTTCTACTAGAAGGTCTGTCAGTAGAGGCACGCCACAAGGCGGGGTCCTATCTCCTCTTCTCTGGAACTTGGTGGTAAATGAGCTGCTAACATGCCTGGAAGCGGAGGGCTTCAGAGTGATTGCCTATGCGGACGATGTTGCAATTGCCGTATCAGGAAAGCATCCTAATACCTTAAAAGAACTCTTACAAAATGCTTTGAATAGGCTAACCAATTGGGCGGACCGGTGTGGTCTCGGTGTCAACCCTCATTGTAACGAGTTCAATCCATTCTCAAAATAAACAAAAAGATTACCAAAAAAAAATTGAAGATAAAACTTACATACTTACCGACTCTCAACTCAATAACCTATAAAGACCAAATTTACCCTACGATTAAATATTCTGTAGATATTCCAACCTTTCGAATTTCCAACATTCCAGTAACATGGAGTAGCCATTTCCGGCACGTTGAGAAATGAACTTCGAATCGTGACAAAGTCGCCATCTTACGATGCGTAGTTCTTTTCATCAATCGTCGCCAGCCCAACCAGACGTAGTCGTCTGACTAAGAGACGGGTAAGCATTAAAATATCCTCAAAATTAAGACTAAAATAGTGAAATTCCAATGTCTAAATAATTTTTGTCATTAGGGCAAAGGAAATACCGGCCAGAACTACAATTTATATCGGCGAAAAAAGATTTTACTGGCGAGAACGCCATACATCAGCCAGAACAAAAATTTCTCGGCCACAACTTTGCCCATCAACACGAACAAGATTTCCCTCCCAGCAATAGATTTATTTTTCATCGGCTAATATATTCTTTTTGAATATATAAAATTTCCACTGGTAAAAGCAGATCTCCAGCACCAAGAAAATTCTCCTTCACCAACCAGAAAGTTGAAATTTTCCGTAGGTACCCACCCAGATTACCTATTATATCAGCGAGGGTGTTCAGTTATCGGAAAGAACATACTTTCCTCAGCCAAGAAAAAAAAAACTTCACCAAGCAGAAACAAGCAATTTTTGTTGTAATCTTAATATCTAAGGTAAGAATAGAGATAGTAGATAAAAATGTGCAAAAGAATATATAAGACAAAGAGAAAAATTACTAAAGTCAGAATTTCTATTCAGGGAAGCTACAAGAGGTAAACGTAACAAAAAAGGAAAAACAAATCGCGAAACGATCACTACCACAGACTTACATATGTACGAGCAATAGTGGAACGTGCAACAAGAAGAGACAACCAAAAAAAAAATCACCTGCATACAAAAAAAATTAGCCATCTGCCAAAATACGGCAAATCATATTGGATGGTATCAGCATTCCGACGAATCCACTCACTATCACCACTACAACAAGCTCTCTTGGTTACACTTTCCACGTTCCATTTGCTCGTTCCCATAAGAAATCAACCCCTAAGATATAGTGACGTCATTACCCACAGAGCAAAAGAAAACACGGCTGACGCGACGCGACGGTGTCAAAACAACAACGATTAAACGAAGCTCAAAATTTAAAAGTGAATGGTTTGCGGTTCGATAAGTCGGTCAACGAAAATAAGTAGGTCAAGAACCGAAACCGGAATTTAAAGATAGTTTTGTTAAATTGTTACGATAAAAAAAATTAATTAAATAAAAAAAAAAAAATCGAAAATATTGATTCGATCGATCAGGAAACGAATAGAACAAAAAAATCGGGAATTCGCGGATAAGCAAAAAAAATTAAAAAAAAAAAAAGAAAAACGCAAATCGGATCGTTGAAGTAAAACTACCCCACAAAAAGAAAAATTCTGAAAAGAAAAACAGTTATTAAAATACCTATACCTCAAAGTTCAAAGAAAAATTTAAGAAGAAAATAGATAAAAAAAATTAAAGTAAAGGAAAGAGGTGTATCCGAAAAGTTATAGATCAGTGAAGAGTTTGATTTATTCAGTAAGAGAAAGTTTTTTTTGTTAATTATAGAATTAAGGCAAAAGATAAAGTGTAAATCCTTTCGCTTCTTACGGTAAAGAAAATAATAATAAAAAAAAAATATAATTTAAATCTTTAAAGAAAAAAGAAATAGATGTATGGTGTAATTAAAACAATTTGAAAGTGTTTAAACGAAAAGGAAGGTACATATATAGTTGTAGCAGATTGAAATCGAACCCTGGATCGTCTACTGACTTAAGGAGTGCACTTCATCGGTTGGAGAAGATCTGGTGAGTTTTTTTTTGTTTTGTTATTATTAATCGTTTCAAATTACATTTACAAATTGAATTATATGTTAGGCTATACATATTCGCATAACTAAATTTAAAATTCGGGATTTTGGTCTCAGAGTACCTATACCTTTTGATTTTGGTAAAATTGAATTCTTTGCGTAAAGTCAAAATTTGTTTGGTGACAAATATAAAAAAAAAAGATATAAGAAGCGGAAGTATATTTTCATATAGAGATTAGATTTTAAGTTGAATTGGAAACAAAGATGTTAAAGATTATATTTTAAGTTTAATTGGATAAATTCAAGCAAAGAGGATAAAATTTTTATTGTTAGTTGATTGGAAAAATCCCAACAAAGAGGATAAATATTAAAAGTTAGGATTTAGGCAAATTTGAAGATCAATAAAATTGCAATAGATATGAAAACTGTAAATCCGTCTTCGAGTAATTAATTATTTTATGGAAGGTCATAAATATTTTTGGTTAAAGATTTAAAAGAAAAGCAAGATGAAGTTGGAGTAAGAAAAAGATACTAAGGGATGGGAAACAGGAGATTGGAAATGACTTAATTGAATTAGACGCTGATATGGGAGTTTAAATCTTATTTTTATCCTCTCATTTTGATCAAGGGGTTCTCTTAAATAATTGAGCGCTACGAGTACCAAGTTAGCGATATGATGAAGTTGATTCACCATATCTAAGGGTGGTGGGTATAAGGCTCAGAGAGATTATACAGCTCTATCTCTCATTTTCGGGGCTTTCTAAAATAGAAGGAATATGAAAACCAAAGGTTCTTGTCGAGTCATAGACTTAACAGGATAGGGAGGGTTCAGATCACCCTAGGAGCATGAACATCGATGCCTCCTACATAGTTATCGTTTTATTGCCGTTCACTCACATACAAAAGAAAAATAGACAGAAATAAAGAGGTTGAAATGTTTTTAAACATTTACAAGAAAAAAGCATCTTACGCAAATCGGGTTCTACTCTTTTAAAATAATTTGGTTCATAACACCAGAACCGTAGGTCTGAAAAAAAAGTGTAACACCGTCTCACTCTAGCTGCAAGAACCACACCCCATTCGACGAGCTAAGCGAACGAGCATCCAGCAGACCTAGTGTGGCTATTGAGTGAAGACAAGCTAGTTGCGTTGCTGCTTGGACGTGCCATCCTTTTTAGGAAAGGTACTAAAAGTAGCATCGTGATTGGTCAGTAGATTCCTTGAGAAAGAGGAGAGTTTAGGGAAATCTTTATCCGGCTCCTTTTTCGGTAGCTGAAGCTGGTCATAAACCAATTTCATAACTTTACTCAAAATTCTCGTTTCTCTCCTCCCATTTCTTAAGGATATGTTCGATGTTTCGAGATATGAATTACGGGAAAGTTTTTGAATATTAATTCATTGAATCCAACGTTTATTTTTTTTTGTTATTCGGAGAACGAGTCTACTCTTTGGTGTATGATATAGTTTTGTTTGAGTATGTAAGACATCGAAATATATTCTTATTAGAAGGAGCGAGATATGGTTAATAGCTCAAAAGAGTATCCGTAGTGGAACTTGATAGCTTTTGACCATGTTTTGTCTTCTCATTTCTGTAAGGAATCTTAGTCAATGATGGAAGTGACAGATGATTATCAATCCAAACTATGTACTATAACAGGATAAAGTTTGAATTGGGAGTAATTTCAGATCAACCATCCTTGATTGATATAGACATATGTATACTATATATGTTGCTATAGATATATAGTAATGAATGTATACATATAAAAATCATCAGTATGATTAAAGAAGAAAATAACCATTATATACCGTTACAGATGGCGCCCAACGTGGGGCCCGAATTTGAAAACGTAAGATATTTTTTTTTGTGTGTGAAGAACTTTAAGGAGTATGAACGATTTAAAAGGGAGAAATTTTGAGAAATTTAACTCGAGGTATTACATCGAGAGGGAGTTGTTTCGACTTTGCTATCCGGGAGTTTAAAGTAAGTCCTGAACTTGTCCGTCGTAGCAAGCCGATCAGCTGTCTCTTACCTCTAAATTTCGATGCAAGTAAGTGTTATTATATCCGCACGGTAGGCAATTTTGCTAGTGGTCTGATGTATAAAGGCTTATTTTCCAATTGAGTTATAGAAATTTCGCGTATTGACTTTTCGGTATTTTTGACCGGTCGTTAATTGAAAATTCTTGACGAACGTCTGCTGCAAAGTATAGAAAGTAATACCCAAATACACTGCCATTTTAAGTTGTCCGTACGATTACAGGGAGAAGTTTAAAAGGAGATTTTTTTTGGGATTTCGAATGCACTGACCGGTGGTTGGTCGACTAGATTCCTGACGCACGTCTGATGCGGTGTGACGAATTTTCCACGCTTTTTAAAACTTTTTCCTGGTTCCAATTTAAAGGAAGCAAAAAAAAAAAAAAAAAAACTGTATTAAAAGTATTAGAAATAGTATTCTGATTTTAAAAAAAAAGGTTTTTTTTCTATGAAAGAAAGAGAAAGTTAAACAATTTTCTGCTATAATGAATTTAGTCATTTCCAACTCTTTACCCACCCTTATAAATTTATGATAGTTTTTGATTTAAATTTTTTTTTGTGTTTTGAAAACATTCATTTTACATAAGCTAAGTGGTATTTTGAATTTATTTTGATAGTACATGTTAACTGTAAGTAAAGATTATTGGCATAGTTTTTTTTGCAAAGCATTCGTTAATTGATTTGGAAAAGATTTTTGGTTTATAAATTAGATGAATATTTAAATAAAATAAGAGGATACCTAGATAAAGTGAATCAAAAAAAAAAAAAACAGATAAATAAGAAAAAATGGGAAGACGAGGTAGAGCAGGCGTAGTGATTCCGAATACGCGCGGTCTTCAATCCCAACACAGGGTAAGCATGACACCCATTCACGCGAATGAGGACGTTAGAGAGGACGAGTCTGAAAATCGAATCGCGTCGGGAAGTAACGCAAACCTGGTTAATAATTCGGGAGAGAATGGTGAACATGGGTCACAAGCACCCGGTGCTAGTTCCAGCCCGCACGAAGTAAGTGATTCTAGAGAAGCAATTCAATTTGAAAACTATGTTCAGGAAGTAGTATCGGCAACAATTGGTCTTAACAGAACAGAGGATCAAAAGTTTATCCGAGATGAGCTAGCTCGAAGTCAAGCTAGGATTTTAGAACAAGTAGGGAACATAGTGAGAGAGACTCTTGCAAACGCAGCACCCAGGACTCAAAGTAGTTCACAGAACATTAGGAACCTACCCGAAGTGATTACACCACCGGTACAGCCAAATGAAACTCACACAACTAGGTTAGTGAACACTCAGTCTACGGAGATTACAACTCAACAAGCTGAGCCTAACGTGCATCCGATTGATATGGCTAGAGGCTCAAACGTAGATAATTTTCTGACACAGCTAAGTCAATTGAATCTCAACGATTCACCTGGTATTTCGAATCAACCGAATGTTGCAACTTCACTGCCGAGTACGTATGTAAGATTCCCACACTATCATAAGTGGGGGATTAAATTCGACAGTAAAAATATGACAATAGATGACTTCTTGTTTAGGTTAGAGAGGGTTAAGGACAGCTATAACGTGTCTTGGGAGGAGGTAGTTTCGAACTTCCACCAGTTCGTTGCTGGTTCGGCCGAGGCATGGTTTTGGATGTACCTCAAGAGCAACCCTAGAACTTCATGGCCAGCGCTTAGACTAGCCCTACTAGAACAGTATAGGAGTTTGGAAACCGATTCCGAATTATCGCGTAAGATGTCGGATCGTAAGCAATCGGAAAATGAAAGCTTTAATGATTTTTACGACGATTTGATAAGGTTGAACTCGAGGTTAAGAATTCCCAAACCCGCTAGAGAGATAGTAGAGCTGGTGAAACAAAATGTCAAACGCAGAATGGGAGAACTGTTAATAACATTTAATACTACTAGTTTACCTGAGTTAGTATATGTGTGTAGGACCATCGAAAAGTTTTTAAATGGCAATGAGGCACTGAAAACTCGTTTTCAACCAAACATAGGAAATTCAAACACTAACAGACGTTTTGTGAATGAGGTTGACAGAAATTCTGACAATCCGGTTATTAGTGAGCCAACATCTGTTGAAGCATTCCATGTGAAGGGGAATACGTGGAAGTGTTGGAATTGTAATGGCGAAGGTCATACGTTTAGAGATTGTCCGGATCCTAGAAGACGCTTGTTTTGCTTCAAATGTGGATTTGAAGGCGTGGTCACTCCGAATTGTAAGAAGTGTTCGGAAAACTTCAGGCAGAGCAGTTCTTCGACCGGGGGGAATTGTGCTTAAACCCGCTACCCGGAATAATAAGAAATAATGAAAATATAACAAAACCCATTACCATATTGAAATCTGATAAAACCCAAGATAAAGAAACTACGAAAGTACCTATGAAACTAGATCAAACAACTATTCCACCTAGGAAATCTTTGCATGAACGTCAGATCGAATATTACAAAGCTCGTCAGAGGATAGTAACGTCGCCTCACTTATCCCAGAAGATTAGTAAGCTTAGAGATAGGATAAAGCAGAAAAAGAAAATGTATAAAGTATTATCAGCGGCCACCATAGAAAGTATATCCGATGACCCCCGACCGTATGTAACAGTCGAAATTTTTGAAAAGAAGTGGCTAGGTCTGCTTGATTCAGGCGCCAGCGTTAGTTGTCTGGGTATTGGATCTATGGAATTCTTAAAAGAAAACAAAATTTCTTATAAGAAATTTTCCTCAACAATCTCCACCGCGGACGGTCACAAACAAGCAATTGTCGGAGTGGTTTCGGCGCAGATAAAATACAGAGGTAAAGCTGAAGTACTAGATTTGTTTGTCGTACCTTCGCTGGCACAATCATTGTATTTGGGAGTCGATTTTTGGCGAGTTTTCCAAATAGCCCCAAATGTTATTAGCGAAATTACGTCGATAACTGGATCTAAGGCTGACGACCCGAAGATCAAGGAATGTGAGTTGACTGAAAACGAAACAAGAATTCTGAGAGATACGATTGAGAAATTCCCATCATTTGCGAAGAAAGGCTTAGGACGGACTCACCTGATTGAACATAAGATAGATACGGGGGACGCATCGCCAATAAAACAGCGTCACTATCCCGTATCTCCAGTGATACAAGCCTTAGTGTATGAGGAATTGGATCGCATGATTTCAATGGGGATCATCGAAGAAAGTTCAAGCCCATGGAGTTCCCCCGTAGTATTGGTACGGAAACCGGGAAAGAACCGACTGTGCTTGGACTTTCGAAAGGTGAACCAGGTCACGAAGAAAAATGCGAGCCCCATTGCTCATATTGAAGGATTGCTAGCACGACTTTCAGATACGCATTTCATATCGAGTGTAGATCTGAAAGATGCGTACTGGCAGATACCACTGGAGAAGGGATCGCGGGAGAAGACTGCTTTTACTGTCCCCGGTAGACCGCTCTATCAGTTCAAGGTGATGCCGTTCGGTCTTTCGAACGCCGCTCAAAGTTTAACGTATCTCATGAATTTGGTAGTTCCTCAAGAATTACGTGATAGAGTCTTTGTATATTTAGACGATTTGTTAGTGATCTCTAGAAGTTTCGAGGAACATATAGAACTATTAGGTATTATAGCGACAAAGTTACAGGAAGCCGGATTGACTATAAATGTAGAGAAATCGAAGTTCTGCTTCCAGGAACTGCAGTACCTGGGGTACGTTGTAGGCCAGGGATGTTTAAAAACTGACCCGGCTAAAATGTCAGCCATTGTAGACTTTCCGAAACCTACAACGCAACGACAAGTACGCAGATTCCTGGGCATGGCTGGTTGGTACCGCAGATTTATAGCCAATTTTTCAACCTTAACCAGTCCGTTGACTGACCTGTTAAAGAAAGGTAAAAAGTTTCAATTTGACGAGAAAGCGCTAGAAGCATTTGAGCGAGTTAAGAAATCTTTAACTTCAGCTCCAGTGCTCATTAATCCTGATTTCGAGAAAGAATTTGTAATTCTATGTGATGCTTCAGCAACTGGCATAGGTTGCGTGTTATGCCAGAGAGATGAAGAGGGAGTAGAGCGACCGATAGTTTATTACTCGCAAAAACTTAACGCAGCCCAACGAAACTATTCTGTTACAGAGAGAGAATGTCTGGCGGCGGTAAAAGGCATTCAGAGATTCAGGCCATACGTGGAGGGGTATAGATTTTTGGTTATAACCGACCATGCAAGCCTGAAGTGGTTAATGAGTCTGAGAGATCCAACGGGAAGATTAGCTCGGTGGAGTCTCAAACTCCAGGGATTCGACTTTGGGATAGAACACCGGAAGGGAACTCTAAATGTAGTGCCTGATGCTCTATCTCGAGTGTATGAGGTAGAGGTACTACAGATAGACGTTTCTCTTCCGAGGTCTATGTCAACGGATCCCGACCAGGTCGTTCAAGTGGATTTAAACGATCCAAGCTTCAAATCCGAAGAGTATTGCCAAATCATTAAACATATTAATGAAAATGAAGAACGCTTGCCGGATCTTCGAGTTTCGGAAGGTTTTATTTACAAAAAATGTAGGCATTCTACCGGAAATCCGCTTGAAGACGACTTGACTTGGAAGTTGTGGATTCCATCGGCGCTGTCGGAACGATTGATATCTCTGGCTCATTGCCCACCTAGAGCTTCGCATGGGGGAATAACCAAGACTCTGTATCGCCTCCGTCAACGTTACTTTTGGCCATCCATGGCATCTCAGGTGAAATTATTCATCTCTGGTTGTGAGACGTGTAAAATATCAAAGGCGTCTAACGTAACTTTGAGAACAGACATGGGCGAAGCGTTCTCCGTGGAAAGACCCTTTCAACACTTATACGTCGACTTTCTCGGGCCCTATCCAAGGTCACGTAATGGAAACACCTTCATTGTTATAGCGTTAGATCAGTTAACGAAATTTGTATTGATCAAACCTTTAAAGAAAGCGAATACTCAAACGGTTTTAAAGTTCTTACAGGAGGAAATATTCCTTATGTTCGGTGTCCCAGAAAGCTTGTTATCAGACAATGGGTCGCAGTTTCTAAGTAAAGATTTTTTAAGAGCTATGGATACTTGGGGCATTAAACATTACAAAACAGCTTCGTACTCGCCACAAGCTAATGCGAGTGAGCGAGTTAATAGATCAATATTAGCGGCCATTCGATCGTATGTCGATCCCAAGCAGATGAACTGGGATATATACCTGTCTTCAATCAGTAGTGCCTTACGCACTACGGTTCATTCAGTTTTAGGTATGTCCCCTTATGAGGCACTTTTCGGACAAAGAATGATAGAACATGGGGCAGACTATCAGCTCTTAAAAAGATTAAATGGTTTGAACAACTCGGAAATAAATTGGTTGCCAAAAACGGCCCAGATGAACATACTACATGCTCATCTGAAATTAGCATTAGAGAATGCTCATGAGAACTATGCCAAAGTGTATAATTTGAGAAGTCGACAGGTAAGTTTTCAGGTAGGAGAGAATATATTCAAACGTAACTTCGTGTTGAGTGACGCTTCGAAGCATCTCAATGCAAAATTGTCACCTAAATTTGTTAAAGTTCAAGTTATGAAGAACATAGGCAATAACCTGTATAGAGTAAGGGACGAAAAAGGATTTGAGTCAGTAGCCCATACAAAAGATTTGAAAAGATAGAAAATATTTAGCCCGGCGTTGCAGCTGTGCATGAGACTCTGCAAATCGAAGAGAAAGAAAATAAGAAAAAAAAAATATACGGTAGAAAAACATTAATTAAACTCTTTCTTATCCTTTCCCTTAAGTTACATTCAGGCAAAGTATAAGTTTTGTAACGAGTTCAATCCATTCTCAAAATAAACAAAAAGATTACCAAAAAAAAATTGAAGATAAAACTTACATACTTACCGACTCTCAACTCAATAACCTATAAAGACCAAATTTACCCTACGATTAAATATTCTGTAGATATTCCAACCTTTCGAATTTCCAACATTCCAGTAACATGGAGTAGCCATTTCCGGCACGTTGAGAAATGAACTTCGAATCGTGACAAAGTCGCCATCTTACGATGCGTAGTTCTTTTCATCAATCGTCGCCAGCCCAACCAGACGTAGTCGTCTGACTAAGAGACGGGTAAGCATTAAAATATCCTCAAAATTAAGACTAAAATAGTGAAATTCCAATGTCTAAATAATTTTTGTCATTAGGGCAAAGGAAATACCGGCCAGAACTACAATTTATATCGGCGAAAAAAGATTTTACTGGCGAGAACGCCATACATCAGCCAGAACAAAAATTTCTCGGCCACAACTTTGCCCATCAACACGAACAAGATTTCCCTCCCAGCAATAGATTTATTTTTCATCGGCTAATATATTCTTTTTGAATATATAAAATTTCCACTGGTAAAAGCAGATCTCCAGCACCAAGAAAATTCTCCTTCACCAACCAGAAAGTTGAAATTTTCCGTAGGTACCCACCCAGATTACCTATTATATCAGCGAGGGTGTTCAGTTATCGGAAAGAACATACTTTCCTCAGCCAAGAAAAAAAAAACTTCACCAAGCAGAAACAAGCAATTTTTGTTGTAATCTTAATATCTAAGGTAAGAATAGAGATAGTAGATAAAAATGTGCAAAAGAATATATAAGACAAAGAGAAAAATTACTAAAGTCAGAATTTCTATTCAGGGAAGCTACAAGAGGTAAACGTAACAAAAAAGGAAAAACAAATCGCGAAACGATCACTACCACAGACTTACATATGTACGAGCAATAGTGGAACGTGCAACAAGAAGAGACAACCAAAAAAAAAATCACCTGCATACAAAAAAAATTAGCCATCTGCCAAAATACGGCAAATCATATTGGATGGTATCAGCATTCCGACGAATCCACTCACTATCACCACTACAACAAGCTCTCTTGGTTACACTTTCCACGTTCCATTTGCTCGTTCCCATAAGAAATCAACCCCTAAGATATAGTGACGTCATTACCCACAGAGCAAAAGAAAACACGGCTGACGCGACGCGACGGTGTCAAAACAACAACGATTAAACGAAGCTCAAAATTTAAAAGTGAATGGTTTGCGGTTCGATAAGTCGGTCAACGAAAATAAGTAGGTCAAGAACCGAAACCGGAATTTAAAGATAGTTTTGTTAAATTGTTACGATAAAAAAAATTAATTAAATAAAAAAAAAAAAATCGAAAATATTGATTCGATCGATCAGGAAACGAATAGAACAAAAAAATCGGGAATTCGCGGATAAGCAAAAAAAATTAAAAAAAAAAAAAGAAAAACGCAAATCGGATCGTTGAAGTAAAACTACCCCACAAAAAGAAAAATTCTGAAAAGAAAAACAGTTATTAAAATACCTATACCTCAAAGTTCAAAGAAAAATTTAAGAAGAAAATAGATAAAAAAAATTAAAGTAAAGGAAAGAGGTGTATCCGAAAAGTTATAGATCAGTGAAGAGTTTGATTTATTCAGTAAGAGAAAGTTTTTTTTGTTAATTATAGAATTAAGGCAAAAGATAAAGTGTAAATCCTTTCGCTTCTTACGGTAAAGAAAATAATAATAAAAAAAAAATATAATTTAAATCTTTAAAGAAAAAAGAAATAGATGTATGGTGTAATTAAAACAATTTGAAAGTGTTTAAACGAAAAGGAAGGTACATATATAGTTGTAGCAGATTGAAATCGAACCCTGGATCGTCTACTGACTTAAGGAGTGCACTTCATCGGTTGGAGAAGATCTGGTGAGTTTTTTTTTGTTTTGTTATTATTAATCGTTTCAAATTACATTTACAAATTGAATTATATGTTAGGCTATACATATTCGCATAACTAAATTTAAAATTCGGGATTTTGGTCTCAGAGTACCTATACCTTTTGATTTTGGTAAAATTGAATTCTTTGCGTAAAGTCAAAATTTGTTTGGTGACAAATATAAAAAAAAAAGATATAAGAAGCGGAAGTATATTTTCATATAGAGATTAGATTTTAAGTTGAATTGGAAACAAAGATGTTAAAGATTATATTTTAAGTTTAATTGGATAAATTCAAGCAAAGAGGATAAAATTTTTATTGTTAGTTGATTGGAAAAATCCCAACAAAGAGGATAAATATTAAAAGTTAGGATTTAGGCAAATTTGAAGATCAATAAAATTGCAATAGATATGAAAACTGTAAATCCGTCTTCGAGTAATTAATTATTTTATGGAAGGTCATAAATATTTTTGGTTAAAGATTTAAAAGAAAAGCAAGATGAAGTTGGAGTAAGAAAAAGATACTAAGGGATGGGAAACAGGAGATTGGAAATGACTTAATTGAATTAGACGCTGATATGGGAGTTTAAATCTTATTTTTATCCTCTCATTTTGATCAAGGGGTTCTCTTAAATAATTGAGCGCTACGAGTACCAAGTTAGCGATATGATGAAGTTGATTCACCATATCTAAGGGTGGTGGGTATAAGGCTCAGAGAGATTATACAGCTCTATCTCTCATTTTCGGGGCTTTCCAAAATAGAAGGAATATGAAAACCAAAGGTTCTTGTCGAGTCATAGACTTAACAGGATAGGGAGGGTTCAGATCACCCTAGGAGCATGAACATCGATGCCTCCTACATAGTTATCGTTTTATTGCCGTTCACTCACATACAAAAGAAAAATAGACAGAAATAAAGAGGTTGAAATGTTTTTAAACATTTACAAGAAAAAAGCATCTTACGCAAATCGGGTTCTACTCTTTTAAAATAATTTGGTTCATAACACCAGAACCGTAGGTCTGAAAAAAAAGTGTAACACCGTCTCACTCTAGCTGCAAGAACCACACCCCATTCGACGAGCTAAGCGAACGAGCATCCAGCAGACCTAGTGTGGCTATTGAGTGAAGACAAGCTAGTTGCGTTGCTGCTTGGACGTGCCATCCTTTTTAGGAAAGGTACTAAAAGTAGCATCGTGATTGGTCAGTAGATTCCTTGAGAAAGAGGAGAGTTTAGGGAAATCTTTATCCGGCTCCTTTTTCGGTAGCTGAAGCTGGTCATAAACCAATTTCATAACTTTACTCAAAATTCTCGTTTCTCTCCTCCCATTTCTTAAGGATATGTTCGATGTTTCGAGATATGAATTACGGGAAAGTTTTTGAATATTAATTCATTGAATCCAACGTTTATTTTTTTTTGTTATTCGGAGAACGAGTCTACTCTTTGGTGTATGATATAGTTTTGTTTGAGTATGTAAGACATCGAAATATATTCTTATTAGAAGGAGCGAGATATGGTTAATAGCTCAAAAGAGTATCCGTAGTGGAACTTGATAGCTTTTGACCATGTTTTGTCTTCTCATTTCTGTAAGGAATCTTAGTCAATGATGGAAGTGACAGATGATTATCAATCCAAACTATGTACTATAACAGGATAAAGTTTGAATTGGGAGTAATTTCAGATCAACCATCCTTGATTGATATAGACATATGTATACTATATATGTTGCTATAGATATATAGTAATGAATGTATACATATAAAAATCATCAGTATGATTAAAGAAGAAAATAACCATTATAAACCGTTACATCATAAAACAGAACTTGTTCTATTCTCCAGGAAATATAAAATTCCTCATGTAGATCCTCCTTCTATAAAAGGTATTCCATTAACTTTTACTGATCAAGCGAAATATTTGGGTCTTATTTTAGATAAAAAATTAAGCTGGAAACCTAATATACAAGAAAGAGTTAAAAAGGCCACAATGGCACTCTTCTCATGCAAAAAAGCCGTTGGGAATAAATGGGGCCTTCAACCTCGCATTACTCATTGGCTATATTCGTCGGTGATTAGACCGATTCTCACTTATGGTGTTGCAGTATGGTGGACTGCTCTAGATAAAGCGGTAAACTGCGACAAACTTAGCAAAATACAACGCTCGGCTTGTTTATGTATAAGTGGTGCGCTTCGTACGACACCCTCTGCCGCTCTAGACGTTCTGCTATATCTGACGCCGCTCGATATTTTTAGCAAACAGGTGGATGCAAATACGGCCATTCGCCTACAAGCTTCATCACAATGGACCAACAATAGCATTGGCCATTCCACCATTCTGAATTCATTCAGATTACCTAGTCACATTGACTACACCATCCCAAAACCACAATTCGGTTCAAACTTTCAAGTCACCATTCCTTCTAGAACCCTCTGGGAGGATATGGCGTTCTTGGATGATGAATCGGTCCATATCTACACAGACGGATCGAAAACTGATGAGGGGGTGGGTGGCGGTGTGTACTCAGAAAGACTAAAATTAAGTCTCTCATTCCGTCTTCCTAATCATTGTAGCGTGTTCCAGGCGGAACTTATGGCGATTAAAGAAGCCTTATCTTGGCTGAAAGAAAACGTGATATCAACTACAGATATCCGCATCTTCTCGGATAGTCAAGCTGCTATCAAATCCCTGGAATCAGTCTCGACTAACTCTATAACAGCCCTTGATTGCCGTTCATCTCTGCTGGAGATGGCGCAGCAGTTTAACATTCACCTATGTTGGGTGCCGGGGCATAGGGACATCCCAGGTAATTGTAAGGCCGATGAACTCGCTAAAAGTGGAACAACTCTACCTCTTCTACCTACCAAGGCAGATATAGGTATACCCATCGCTACTTGTAAACTTTTGCTGAGGCAAGATGCATTAGAGAGAACAAACCTTAGGTGGAACGATATCACCACTTGTTTGGCAACAAAACAAATCTGGCCAGTAATGGATTTAAAGCGATCTAAGTGTTTGATATCTCTAAGCAGATTGCACATCAGCTCCATGATTGGTGTTATAACCGGACACTGCCTCATAGGCAAGCACGCAACGCGTCTTGGCGTATTCGCTAACGATTTTTGCAGAAGCTGTATGGATGAGGAAGAGATAGAATCGATCCCTCACCTTCTATGCACGTGCCCTGCTCTATCTCATAGACGAAGACTTCACCTTGGTGAGTTCTACTTCAATGATCCTAGTGATCTGATAAACTTAGACATTGGCAGTCTATTACGCTTCATAAGAAGCTCCAAATGGTTCACCGAGTAAGGAAAAGGGTTTCCTAGATTCATGTGGTATCACAATGGACCAACTCATGGTCTAAGTGTGTCAGTCTCCACGACTGGCAGCCACTTCAACCTAACCTAGCCTATTAGTCAAATTTAAGAAAATAACATTTTTGAGGCAACCTACTTTTGGCTATTTTAATTTTTTTTAATGAATATTATTCAAAAAGTCTAATTAAGTAGTGGTAAATCTTCTATACTCCGCTGATTTATTTTATTAGTTTATAATACACTAGTCAACAATAATAAAGGAACAAATTTTTTTCCAATTTTTGTTAGCGTTTTTTGAAGAGCTGTATCTTTGTGATGAGTGGTCGTATTGAGTTGAAATAAAAAGCATTTTACAGCTTTATGTTTTTTGTTTCGAGATTTGTTTGCAAACAAATTTTTTTGAAGTACCGTTATTGCGTTATTGCAAAAAATGAGACGAGACAACAAAATTATTTTGTTTTTTATTTTTTTTGAAGGTCCTCATTTCTATGGATACATTTTTTTGAGTCAATTAAATGTCATGATCAGATTCCTTGTTTATTCAGCTTCAATTCAGTTTTTTTGTTGTTTTCGTACGATTTTTTTTGACATGGTTTATCTGACTTTGAATGAAAAAAGATACTTTTAGCCTTGATTACCAATATCTCAGCAAATATTGATGTTATAAAAAATTCAAAGACAGTTTTGGAAATTTGAAAAAGCGTTTTACAAGATTTTTTTATGATTTTGTAAAAATTATTTTTTTTTACCGTTCACCGTTAGTTTAAAAAAAGTACTAAAAACCGACGTTTTGTGGTCTTTTCGTAAATCTTTTTTTTTCGTTGCAAATATTGGTACCTATATGAACTATCTAACTATATTATCTCAATAAATTTCTTTTTGAATAAGAAGGCCACACATTCTTTATTGTTTATGATTATAAGTTGGTATTTTATTAGAAATTTACTTTTGAAGAAAAGATAATTTACACAATGTTCAATATAAGCCAGAAAACCACTTTAATTTCAATCTAATTAATTAATACGTTCATTAACTTTTCGCAGATATGGGGAATTTGCATAGTCATTTTACACCGACTTTAGTTTCTCTTGAAAATGATTAATGTGAAGGAAAATATAAATTCACTTGTAGAAAATTACTTGGCCAAATGCCAAAAACTATAATTATAATTTACTCGAAGAAAATATATAAAAATTGCTTTATTTTCGACACTTTCAACACATCCATTTCACACGCAAATAGATACGAACAAAAAATTCATCTTCTTTCGAGGAAAATGTGACAGCCAGAAGTCTCGGTCTACCGCTTTTTTGAGTTCTTTTGATAAAATTAAAAATAAAAGAAAATACAAATAAAAATTAAAACTATAAAAACAATTTACACGACAAAATTGTCACAAAACGTTTGTCAGAATTTATGCACCATGTATCTTAATTATTTTACATTTTGTCGTGTTCGTATTTAGTATTGGAAACATTAATAATTACGTGTCTAGTAGTGCGCTGATGATGACTGGCAAAATTGGACAAGCTGTTCTGAGATTTTTGGCAACTATTTTTATTGGTCATCAAATTGAAAATGAATTAAGTATCTAGGTAGGTACGTATGTATGTGTTTTAAGTGTTTTGCGGAAATAAATAAAATTTATATATTTGACTCATGGTTGCAGCATTAAATTAGTTTTTTTTAAGTGTTTTGGACAGTTTTGGACAGGCTTCATAAAATACATAATTTAACCAAAATACAACTTTTGTCTAAAGGTATTATTCTTGAAATAATCTCATACAAATGTTGCAGAATGAACACATAAATTAAGTTTCAAGGTCAGATGCAAAAATAATCAAACTTAAATGAGGACGGTTCCTATGTATAATAAATAAAATCACCAAAAATTCAAAAATTAAAACCAATTGGGAAATATGGTCTGAATTTTCAGAACTAACGACACTATGCAATTTTGCATAGACCTTAATTTAAAAAGCTGTTCCTAAGCCTATCCTACAACATCGATCTTATACCTGACCCAAATCACCTAAAGTAAAAATTCCAAATAATTTTCAATAGCTCTCTTTGTCATAAACTTTTTAGTCATAAAAATAATCATTTTCTTTTATTTCTATGTTTTTTTATTTTACCATATTTCCCAATCACTTTTGTCATATATTCGACAAATTCATGCACCTCTCATGCTTTTGGAATTACCGGCCTTTTTAATTATGTGAGTTTAGCCTACATTCGCTATTGACAAGTGTAAACTAAAAATAAGACAGCTAAAACGACAAAAGTAAAATAAAAACATATCTACATACCTAAACCTTCAAAGAAAAAGAACCTACTTTTTATAATGATTATTATAGCTCTCCAATTTAAAATGTGTGTGCGCGCCCCTTTGATGTGACTCTTTGGCTACATGGACTTCACTTACATATTGGTCTTGGTCGTTGTCTAACAGGTGTATCTGAATAGCTTATGATTGTCTATCTTTGTACCGTACCTATCTATAACTAAGTATCTATATGAGTGATAGTTATACTCAACATAACATCATATCTCTTTTTATACGTTTTATGGGGATTTTGTACTTTAAATGACAGTGGAACACCTTGTAATAAAAAATAGGAATATTTTTGTAAATATTTGAGAGTAAAATTCGATTAAATTTCGTTAAACTTTAAAACATACTTACCTACATAATATACGTAAGTATTTATATAAGCTTACGAACATTGCGAAAAATAAGGAAAAATGAGGAACCATAATTGTGGAGTAACTTTACAAAAACGCTCTTAAAGCCCAGGAAAAAATGTACACATAAAATGTTAATCTGAGGAAAAAATCCAAGTGAAGATTCCTTATTGCAATTTTTGTGCACACATCTGAAAGTCTTCGAATGAATGAATCTGCTTGCGTTAAAAGTTATTCAAGGTTAAATGTCAAAAATACTCGTTCTTCGCGGGCTTAAGTCTGTATTTCGTAACACTTTCTAACCCATATTATTGGAAAGGTCTCAATGGCGGCCAATAACTGTTATAGGTGTTATAGCGCAGTTCAAAAGTTATTGGACTATAACACTTTCCTTGCACGAGATACATACTTATGCCCATACAAAAAATAATAGCACTCATTGAGACATTTCCGGTCAGAAAGTGTTACAACATATTTGGGACGAAACGCCCATTCTCCTTAATTTTTTTTTAAAGGGTGATAATTATAAAAATATAATAATTAATAAACCCAAAGTTCATGATTTTTGTTCTTAACTCTTAAATAACGTAGTTCTCATAGAATTATTTATGCTAAGTTTATAGATAATAACATTTTTTCCATACGAGTGACCAGTAACAAGATATTGCTGCTTCAGGAAGGTAAAAACATTCGCTTACCACTCTTAAACGATAAATGTTCGAAATTTTATTTTAACACAGTTTTTAGGTTATTCAACCGTCAACAAAGAAAACATAAAAGATTTTTAGTCATAGGGGTCATTAAACAGATATTATATTTTTTTATAAAATTGACAAAAATAAAAACTAACGGTATTTTGCATTTTTCTCTTAAATGATGAAGTTTTTTAAAAATGATGTGCAATCATTTTGTAGGGAATAATATATTCTCTACAAGAACTTTTATGAACTAATATGAGAATTTTTTCGACACGAGGCCCCAATTCTAAGACATTGAGACTTAGAAATAAGGATACATTTTCGAAACTGCGTGTTTTTTGGGCCCTAAATGATTCGCTACGTGACATAAAATAATAAAAAAAAATTTTAAGAGGAACGTAGTACAAATATTACTTTTAACATCGAAGAGGGGTTCTATCTCCCTCCATGCAAGCAGAAGGGACAATTACCTACTGAAAAAATTCAAAAACAAATGGCAACACTTACAGTAAAGTACTATATATTTTTTAGATTTTGAAGTTGGTGCCTTAACATTTTTTTTTTCAAAATAAGTTATTCCTGTCAATTGTTTTCGAAAAAAAAACTTTCAAACTCAAAATTTTAGAAAACAAAAATTATAAACTGTCAGGTACTATATTGGTTTCTATTATACACTTCCTCTATACATTTTTAATCGAACATTGAAAACCAGTTGGTTTTATGTCATCATCAGATTTTTTTTTGGTAGTACCAAAATAAGTACAAATTATAAAAATTTGAACGTGGAATTTTCCTCAAGTGGAAATGAATTGTTCCTCAATATTACCCACAAGAAAAAAAGTCTAAGGTTATAGGCAAAAAAACTAAAAATTTTGACATTTGACCTTGAATAACTTTAAACGCCAGCCAGATTCCTCCGTACTCTGAAGACTTTTGCATAAGTTCCTTATGGAAATGAAGACAGTTGCATTTTTCATTAGCTTGCATGTATGTAATTTTTTTTTCTTTTTTTAAAGCCATTGTGTCCCACTGTTCTTTATCTACCTCAAGTAAAAATAAACAAAAATAAAAACTTAAATAATAAACACTTCACATTCACAAGATATGTACCATAACTAACTGCAGGAAGTATACACCATAATGTACCTGTACATACCTACTAAAAAATGTGTATGGATACCCAATTCATTGATATGTACATATTTGAATGTGACATCTGTTGCTATTTGAGAGTCACCAATAATGGTGTATGTATGACTTGTTTAAGTATAGGTGCATATTTACCTGCAATGTTTATTTAAAAAAAAAAATTAAATATTCTAATCACACAATTTTTCCAAAGTATAATGATAACCGTTTTATTGTGGTTAGGTGTTTGTTTTTTGTTATTTGGCTATACGGCAAGGTTGCCTCAATTTCGGGGTATTGTATTTTGTCTATTAAATTTTTCATGGGAGGGGGCAATCTAACCTGTGGCCAAAGTGTTGATGAGACAATATTTTATTTCTAATATTTTTTATTCTTTGTTTTTTTCGTTAAGAAATATTGTCAAAATGCTATTTTGAAAAAGGAACATTGCTTAAAAGGAAAAGAAAAAATTGTTGTCTCAAATTATTATGAGAGTTGTTTTCGGAAAAGAAAAATGACTAATGGATTGCACGAAACGAACTATGTAGCTCTTCTTTTTCAAAGCTATAACCTCGCTTAGACTAGACATCGAAGATAATAATGTATGCATGTATAAATGTTTTAATTATAACTACATTGATAATGGTGAAGTTTGAAAAAGTCCTAAAAAAATATTTTTATTCGAATTTATCCTCTAGGAAAGTGATTCCCAACTCAGATTTGTTCACGGACCCTTATTAAGAGGAATTGAAAATGCCCATCGTCCATCGCCCCCAAACATTAAATAGTAAAAAACAATTACAAAAATTGTATAATAGTTTTTTTCACCAATAAGCTTTATTTTTATTTTGATTTTTGAGCATTCATTGATTTTGAAAGGGCTTGAATTCTGGGTTCAGTTCAGCTCAATGCGAGTCGAATGTCATTTTCGTAGTTCAAGCGACTTCGTTGATTTTTACTTGCGCTATGGGGTAAGTTTTGTATTCGTGCAAAAAAAGTTTCGAGATAACAATCAAACATGACATTACGATTATAGAGAACACGAAAAATTGGGTTGCACAATTCTGCCTGTTTGTATCTCGATTTACAGTCTAATGTCGAATTCCTTACAACCAAATAATCGATTTTTTTCTAAACAGAATCGATTTTTTTCTAAACAAAATCGATTTTATTCTGTCAAAACAAATCTTGCATTTTCAGCAAGATTTCAAATCGATTTCACACACACTAACAAGATTTGACATTTCTCTGGAGTTGAAAGTATTTTGCGGCGGGTTTAACAAATGTTCGTCGGTCATTTAAATAGATTAAAAGCAAATAAATCATTAATTTTAATTCATCAAAAAATAGTGAATGGTCAGTTAGAAGTTATAAAAATATCAACTAACTTCGATTCAAAGTGCCCAAATTCAATTAAAGATATAAATCGCGCGCTCGCCGATGTGTTTCTCGAATAATGTGTTTCTTGGGTGAATTTGGGTTGTTTTTTTTACTTTAATGGCCACATAACTATTTTCTGTTTATTTTTGCAACTTTTCTTGGAAATGTATATGTTTTTAATCTAACAAAATGACGCGAAAAACTGAATACACTTTGGAATATTTGTTACAAATTTGTATGCGCATAGTTTGTTTACTTTTTGGCTTCAAAGCTACTGTCAAATGACACACACACAATCCCACACAAAAAATTAGATTTTTTGTGTGTTCCTTACAACCAACAAAAAAAATCGATTTGAAATTGTTGTAAGGAATTCGACATAAATCAATGATGCGAGCTTCTTCAAATTTTGAACTTAAGGCTTAGGTATTGGTGATTCCCCAGAGGGGAGATTGAGTTTTTGTTTAGCTCTAGAAATAACGTTACTTGCCATACAATCGTTAACGAAAAGCTTATTTATCTCAAAAATGGGTCTAACGATTTTGATTTAAGAAAATCAGTGTACGTTTGAAGGTACAGTGTACCATAATTGAATATGAAGAAAATTTGAAAAGAAATTCTTCATATGGATGGAAAGCTATTAGTCGTGAAGGTGTGCGAATCGCAAAATTAAATTGTTTGGGTCCATTTTAGCCATGTACCATTTTACACTGCCGCGCACTTTGCATATTGATAAAAAGTATTGTTTTTTGCTTAAAATTTCAAACATATAATTTAATTGAAAAACTATATATGTATGTATGTGCATATGTACGTTCATACATATTGTATTGAAAGCAAAGATGACAATACGTATGACAATACGTGGACCTGAAATAATTAAGAAGACGGTGGGTATCGATTTGAAGTTTTTGGTTTTTTTTGAAAAAAAAAAAATACCAAAAACTTTTACTAACGGTACCTGGCAGGGCCGGATTAACAAGTAGGCAGAATAGGCAGTTGCCTTGGGCCCCCGATTTTAGGGGGCCCCCCGAAAATTGAAAAAGACTTCTAAAATTTTCTTACAAACGTAAAATTCTAGTAACACTTTTTTTATATTGCAAAATTTCGTTGTCAAGTCCGGCAGCAATGGAGTAGGTCGTTCAGTCGCTATAGTTGCAGATTTGTCTACTGAATTCCACTTGGGTTTGCGATCTATGTTCCCTGTTCCGCGCATTCCCTTAATTTGGTTGGAAGCATGCTGTGAAGTGCTGTTTTTATGCAGTAGATTTTTTCGCCATTATGCAGACATTATATAATTTTTTTTCCGCTTCCACCTATCGTTGGGGCGTATTAAAAAATAAAATAAACAATGAGAAAACTTTGAAGACATTGTCAACTACACGCTGGGAAGCACATTCGAATGCGACGAATGCAGTTTACGATTCATTTGATATCATATTAGAGGCTCTAGAAATCATTGCTGCTGATGAATCACAAAATACTGATACTCGTTATGAGGCGACGTGTATCGCGAATAAAATTCAAAAATTCGAATTTGGTTTTATGTTGATTTTATGGAACTCTATTTTGACTGCTATGCGTTCAGTGAGTAAGTCATTGCAAAGTGAAAAAGCAGATTTGCAAATGTGTGCTTTTTTGTACGGACCGTTAGAAGAGATTTTAGTTTCATTCCGTGAAAAGTTCAATGATTTCGAGGAAAAAACAAAACAATTATTACCTGGAGTAGGTTATACAGAAATCGTAAAACATACTCGTCGTAGAAAAAAACAACATAATGACGGAAATGCTCCAGAAGTAGAATTTTCGCCTCGCGATGATTTTAGGACAAAAGGTTTCCTCGAAATCATTGACAATCTTCACAGTGAAATCAAACGACGTGCGAAAGTATATATGGAAGTTTCAGAGACATTTGCATTTCTCATCAACTTTTCTCTAAGTGATGGAGACCTCCACGAAGCTATAAATAACTTAGTTCATTTATATTCTAGAGATTTGGAAGAATTTTTCATTGAAATGAAACAATTCCAAAGTAACGTTAACAAAAAACTCATAGTCATTTGTATAAGATTCTAATGGAAGATCAATTAGCCGATGTATTTCCTAACACAGAAATAGCTCTTCGGATTTTTTTAACATTAATGATCACAAATTGTTCTGCCGAACGATCCTTCTCGCAATTTAAAAGAATCAAAGCTGCTGAAAGAGCTACAACGCGACAAGAGCGACTTGAGATGTTAGGTATACTTTGCATTGAGTCAGATTCATTGAACAAAATCGATGTTGATGATATAATTGATGAATTTGCCGAAAACATATGTAGAAAACAACATATTGAAAATGTAGATAGTAATTTTATTGTGACAATAAAATTTTTATGAAAGATATAAGTTTGTATTTTTTAATCGAAAAAAGAAGGGAACTGACGTGAAAAAAGGGCCCCCAAATTGATGGTTGCCTACGGCCCCGTTGAGGGTTAATCCGGCCCTGGTCATCATCATCGTATCCTGTAACCCCGGCTGGGGCATAGGGCGTCAACAAAACGTCTCCATCCTTCACGGTCTGCTGCAAGGTACTATAGCTGTGGCCACGTCTTTCTCTGGGATTCTGCTTCCGCTAAGACAGTTGATTTCCATGGGTGACGTGAAATAACGCCAAACGAAATAAAGCCGAAATTCAAAAATTTGGTCTAATTACGTTTTCAAAAACGAAATAAGACCGAATTTAAATTTTGGTTTTATTTCCTTTATGAAACCGAAATAAGACCAATTTGGCTTTATTTCGTTTTCAACTTATTTCATATTTTCAAATATCTAATTCTGCCGAAACTGAATTTCTTTTCCTGACATGAGGAGGCTTATGAAAAGAAGTTTAATGGTAGGATAAATTCAAATTTTCCAGATTATTTAAATGCAAAAGAAACTTTGCATACACCCAACCTCGCACCAACCCCAAATCCTATAGTGAGTCCAAGCAGGGGGGTTGCAGGGGGGCAGCATGCCCCCCAAGCATACCTCAATGTATAAGTTTCACAAACCTAATAAACCCTCTCCTTTATTTGGTTTGTGAAATTTTAAAACTCACGAATAAACAGTGGGGTACGTATGCAACCCTCCTGCTTGGGCTCGCTATAGGATTTGGAGTGGGTGCGAGGTTGGGTGAATGCAAAGTTTCTTTTGCATTTAAAGAACCTGTATTTAATGAAATAATGATTCTAAAGAAATATTTGGCCTTAATTCTATTTTCGCATTGCAATAAGGCCGAAAAACTGGTTGAGATAGATTTGGTTTAATTTCGATTATTTTGTTGGCGTTATTTCCATCGGGCATAAAAAATAACACCAAATTGGCGTTATTTCGTTTTGAAGATGGAAATAAGGCCAAATTCAATATTTGGATATATTTCGTTTGGCGTTATTTCACGTCACCATTTCCATGTTGTTCTTGGTCTTCCAACCCGCCGTGTACCCTGAGGATTCCATTCAAAGGACTGCTTTGCAATTTCATCGTTTGGTTTCCTCAGTGTGTGACCAATCCAACGCCATTTACGCTTTCTTATGTAGACGTCCAGCCGCTCTTGACTTGTCCTGCGCCACAATTCCTCATTTGATATTATTTGTGGCCAGCGAATCTTTAGGATGTGGCGAGGACAGCGATTCACAAAAGCCTGCATTTTCTTCGAAATAGTAGACGTGACTTTCCAGGTTTCACAAGCATATAACAGCACGGATTTGACATTGGATTCGAAGAATCTCAACTTAGTGCGTAAGGAGATTTGACTGGATTTCCAAATTGGGGACAGGGTACCGAAGGCAGCACGAGCTTTATTCATTCTACTTTTAACGTCCAGATCTGTACCACCGTTTGCAGAAACAATACTGCCAAGGTAGTTGAACTGTTCCACTTCTTCAACTGGCGTCCCCTGTAGAATAATACGCTGCTGTGTGGAGCGGCCTGTGAGCATTATTTTTGTCTTTTTGCTGTTTATTCTTAGACCACTCGACTCTCCCTTCACTTGCAGCGTTTGGCACATCCCGTTCAGCCCACTGATGTTATTTGCCAGTAGACATATGTCATCGGCATAGTCTAAATGACTGAGCCTTTCGAACGGTCTCCACTGAATGCCCTGTCGCTCAGCTGTACCAACACTGGCCTTCAATACGTCGTCCATCGACAGCAGGAAGAGAATTGGCGATAAAACATCCCCTTGTCTCACACCCTGTTGCACTACGAAGGAGTCGGATAGCTGCCCATTGTGCAAAACAAAACACCTTGCGTTGTTGTAGGACTCTTTAATAATGGCAACAATTTTTGGTGGAATTCCTCTACCAAGCAACGATCTCCATATACATTCTCGGTTAACTAATCCGGTCCTGGTACCTGGCCATATATCTAATGGGTTTTTTATTTTCGATTTTTTCATAATAATTGGCGCAAAAAATTTCATTCAAAATTTGTATGAAAAAGATCCTTTAAAATAGGTATCAATAATATTGCTTTTCGAAATTTTGAAATAAAATTTGAATTAAAAAAAAAAATGTTAATTTGGATTAAAAAAAAAATTTATTTTTTTTTATTCAATATGTCATACCTACTTTAAAAATGGGTTGATGGATTTTTTTGAAAAATTTAAAACTGGCATTCCAAAATTTAATATATACTTTTCTGCACTTTATGACGTTTACATAGACACGAACGTAGGTAGGAACACACAAGCATCTAAAATCAATGGATTGGGCATCTAATAGAAACCTCGAAACGTGGATGTCGGAGTTTTTCTATTCGACAAATCGAACCAATTTTAATTTCTTCCAATGCGAAGTTGAAAAAGAAGGTACATGCCAGATATACATATTTAAGAATTTAGAAAACAGTCTGCAGAAATAGAAACTTCTGATTGTTGTAGGTACTTACTTCACTCGCTATTTTTAAATCATATCATTTAAGAATAATAGACTTACTTACTTACTTAAGGTGACGCTGCAGTCCATGGGTGGACCAGGGCCTAAACCAACAAGCTTCGCTCTTCGCACGCCAAGTTGGTTGAGGTCCTCTTCCACTTGCGTGCGCCACATTAAACGCTGTCCACCTCTACTGAGCTATCCCACAGGGCTGTATTTCAAAGACTTTCCGGGCCGGAGCATTGGTGTCCATTCTAGGTGACCCAGCCATGTCAGTCGTTGGCTTTTCACTTTTGTGGCTAGGTAGGTGTTGCTGTACAGCCCTTACAGTTCGTTGTTGTATCTTCTTCTCCATTCTCCATCTATGCAGACGAGACCAAAAATCGCCCGGAGAATTTTCCTCTCAAAACAGCCAAACGCATTCTCATCCACCATTAACAGTGTCCATGCCTCTGCACCATACATCAGGACCAGGATGTTCCTCTCTCCTCTATTGCTCGTAGTGTTCGCGAGCAGCTCTGGTCCTTCTATGCAGGACCGCTTTGTATGCGTGTTTTTTGGCTGCATGTACTTGCCGGCATTCTTCGTCTTACTAGGGGTTTCACTGTTGTGGTCGTGCGAGGCCCAGTACGTCAGAGGAGGCATCAACTACGTACTAGCTACCACAACGTTTTGCTCTGCAGCAAAGTCGTTTAACCTGAATCCGTTATCGGAGGTGGTGTCGTGCAGTCTATATTTTCCGCTTGTGCCACCAAAGACATCTTCTCTTCCTAGTTTGGCATTAAAATCACCCAAAACAATTTAAATGTCATAGCTAGGGCACTGCTCACATGTCTTGTCCCGGAGCTTGTAGAACTCGTTCTTGGTGTCTACATCTTCCTCCTCTGTGGGAGCATGCGCGCATACCACGCTAATATTGGCGAATTAGCCTTGATGCGAATTGTCGTGAGGTGCTTATTCACATAGTGGAAATTCAAGCCATTTTGCATAAGTCTGCCTCTAACGACGAATCCACAACCAAGGAGACGCTTCCCTTGCGGTCGGTAACAGCCGCCGTAGTAGAGTCGCAGTCTTTCAGCTTGCTTTGCCTGGCTCATCCCATCACTTCCGCTAAATGTTTGGCTGCACGTGCTCTATAAAGAGAGAAAGAACATTTCACGTGCAGATCCGAAGCTCGTTGTCCTTATTTCGTTTGCTAGGTTCGTCAACAGTTAATCCGTCCGTATCCGAGGCTTGTTGCTACTTCGCAACTAAAGTCGCTTTACGTGGCCGGGAAGTCACCCGTATGGCACGACTCCCAACCTAGAGGACCAGACCAATAAAACTCCAAGGGCGGGGAGCCGGATTAACCGCTCCTTATAGGCCTGAGCTCCGAATATGTAATAGTAGCCCGTATAAGGTGTTCACTTAGTAGTTTAACCTAACTGGAACTGTAGACGCCACCGTTGATTCCATCTGGAGAATTTTTCTGCTGCCGCCTGGATAAAGGAGAAGTGACTAAGTGGGAACACTCCTCCCCCCTCTCTCGTTGTCTGCCGCCTAAAACCGTCCACAGAGATTGGAACCCTATCTTCAGTTAAAGCTACTAGGCACCCAATGTTCACCACGGGGAGGTGCAAGTAGGAGATGATAGACAGATTTTCGCTTTGAAAAAAAAAAAACTTGTGGACGCTTGTGTCCTCCATGCAGCACCATGAGTTTATCCATACATTTTGTATGAAAAACAGAAAATTGCAATGTGCGACCTCTAAATATTAATTTTTAAAAGCTCAAAATTTAAGCTGATTAATATTTTTGAAGCTTCTACAGAAATTTTGAGACCAGTTATGAAAAATTAATATTTTGATTTTGTTTGGCACAGTCTGTTATATTCTAACCGTTAGCGTTACAACTCCAAAGAGAGTGGACTAAGAGCCGTTTTCTTCACTACAAGTTGAACACAACTTTAGGATTTTTATTTTCAACTTGTGTTTTTGGTTTTCTTCACTCAAAAATGACAGTTTCAACTTCCGATTTTCAACTCTAGAGTTTATCAACTTTCGATTTTCTCAACTCCAGAAAAATGTAGGAGTTGGTCGTGCAAACTTCAGATTTTTCATCATAATTTAGATTTGTGTTCTTTATTTTCTTTATTATAAGATATTTTCACTATCAATATTCAGAACAAATTAATTTAAACCATATTTAGAGGAAACTATTTTTGAAGAGTTGATATTTTTCCCACAAAGTGAAACGCTTATTTTCTGCAAGATGAATACAAAAAAAAAAACAATTCAAAATGAAACTAAATTTTCACGACTACTAATTAATCAAATTTGGGTAGTTTGTTCTGTTTTTTTCCGCCATTGATTTTTTTTTTTTTAATTTTGACAGCAAAAATAATTCCGAAACCTGCATTGGGATAGAGCTAACCATGTGGCTTCAGTGGCGCGGTGTGTAGTGCATCGGCCTCTGAATCGCAAGGTTCATGGTTCGCTCCCATATGACGGCAAAGAGTTTTTCAATTAATACGAGCATAACCAGACTAAGCACCACTAAAGGAGTCTGATGATCGAGGTGGCTCTCGTGAAATAGCTATAACTCCAGCCTATAAACTTGGTGGTAACACACACAAGTTGTTGTTGTTCATTCAAAATTATTCAATATAAATTGATGTATAATGCGCAGCATGCACTGCACTTGTGTGTGAATTTCCATTTACACACAGGACCTAACTTAATTCCGAAACTTTGATTTCAAATTGAATAGACGCAATTAATTCAAATCTACTATTGAAATTGACATATCTGTCACAAATATCAAATACAAATATCAACTTTCAAATCTCAACTCCCGAGTTGAGAATTTAAGAAGTGAAGAAAAGAAATTTTCAACTTGCCATCCAACTCTCGATTTGATATCAAGTCTAGAGTTGGCCAACTCCAGAGTTTTCGGCAAGTTGATTAATAGTGCAGAAAACCGACCTAAATGAATTTTTGTAAATGCCATTAGAGAAAACATCCAATTTAGGAGAGAATATAAAACAAACACACAATCCTAAACCTATACCACCTTTAGCAGGTTTTCTTCAATAAATAAAACCTATTCCTATGAACAGTGTGTATATCCTTTTATTGTTCTGATACAAAAAAAATTTTAAATATAATAAATATTATAATTGAATATGAAGAAAATTTGAATTATATAATAAATATTCTTATAATGATTTACAACTTTTTTCTTTTCAGGTAAGTTATAAGCTGAATTGAATGTTGAGTAAGTTTAACTTTAAGTTTATTTATTTTACGTGTTTAAAAAAAAAAATACAAAATCCTACAGAAAAGTTATTTTCATATCAATGACAGTTTCTATACAAACAATTCATTATTTATGGCATGACTTTCAAAATTTTAATTTATGACTTCAAACAAAAATGTCATAATAAGTCTTCAAAACTTTCACTAATAGTAAGCTAAATACCATTCTACACTACGGATATTGTTTGAATTCCATTTTAACTGACTTAACTATATTTCAAAGTAATAAATTAAATGATAAGAAAAATCACGTACATAGTTTTTTTTGTTTTTCGATGCATTAATTGGCATATAAAAATTCAACAATCACAATACATCGGTATATAAATGGTATAGAGGCTTGCAATAGCACCATTTGAACACAAATTAATTGGCCATTAGGACTGATTTTATCAAACATAATTTGTGTACTTTGGAAAGTAAAATATATATTTGTATTCATCTCTTGTAATTTTCTAATAAAAAAAAATGATTTGATTCGAGTACCTATGCAGTTACTCTTGATTAAATACAAATTGTTGAATTAAATATTGCATATTGCAGCGAAAAAATGACACATGAATACATTCAATATGTACCTACATATGTATGTATGTATTATAATATAATCTCAAAATTTATTAAGTTAACGATTTTAAGAGGAGGAAATAACGGTCTCTAAAACTATTATATGCACTCAAATAACGGGTGATTTTTTAAGAGGTTTAGAACTTAAAAAAAAAAAAACACAAAAAATTCGAAAAAATGAATGAAATATTTATTTGAATCGATAGTTTGAACCTTGCAATTTAATGTTTAAAGATAATTTCATGCAAATGTTGACCGCGGCTGCGTCTCAGGTAGCCCATCCGCTGAGTCCAATTTTGGCATACTCTTTCACACATATCGGCCGGTATCTCACGAATGAATGCATGGATGTTGGCTTCCAGTGCGTCAATCGAAGCGGGCTTGTCCCTATAGACATTAGCCTTGACATACCTCCACAAAAATTAATCTAATGGTATCAAATCGCACGATCTAGGCGGCCAATTGACCGGCCCGAAACGTGAAATTAACTGTTCACCAAACTCGCCTCGCAATTGCGCCATTGTTTCGCGTGCTGTGTGGCATGTGGCACCGTCTTGTTGAAACCACATATCATGCAAGTCAAGAACTTCCATTTCGGGCAAAAAAAAGTTTGTTATCATCGCTCGGTAGCGTTCACCATTGACAGTAACGCTGCGATTCGCATCATCTTTGAAGAAATATGGCCCAATAATGCCGCCGGCCCATAAACCGCACCAAACAGTGGCTTTTTCGGGATGCATTGGTAGCTGTTGCAATGCTTCTGGCTGATCTTCACTCCAAATGCGGCAATTATGCTTATTTACGTTCAACCAAAAATGAGCCTCATCGCTGAACACAATTTTTCGATAAAAAAGCGGATCCTCGGCCAGCTTTCCAAGAGCCCATTCACCAAAAATTCGGCGTTGTGGTAGGTCGGCTGGCTTTATTTCTTGCACCAGCTGTATCTTAAAAGGCTTTACGCCCAAATCCTTCCGCAAAATTTTCCACGTAGTGCTGTAACAAAGGCCTACCTGCTGGGAACGGCGCCGAATCGACATTTCGCGGTCTTCTGTCACACTAGCTGATACGGCCGCAATATTTTCTTCACTACGCACAGTACGTAAACGTGTTGGTGGTTTAATGTCCAACAAAGTAAATTTGGTGCGAAATTTGGTCACAATCTTCCGAATAGACTGCTCAGAAGGTCGAGAATGCCGACCATAAAATGGAAGCAGCGCGCGATGAACATTTCGAACCGAGCACGAATTTTGATAGTAAAATTCAATAATTTGCAAGCGTTGTTCATTTGTAAGACGATCCATATCCATGGTTAAATTGCAAACCAAACTGAAGCTGTTTGACAGTGACACAAGGTACTAAACACACGTCAGCTGTCAAAACCAGTGTTGCCAAAACCAAACCAGCTAAAAAATCACCCGTTATCTCCAGGTATGTACCTAAGTGCGGTTCCTCAATCCTCATCCTCAATTCAGATCCCCCCCCCCCCCCATCAAGAGTACAAAACCTCTTGATTTGGGGGGAAAACCAACAAACTGCGGCAATCCTGATTCAACTTTATTATCCACCCATTATGTTGGATTGGAATTATCGAAAATAATCTCAAGCCTATACCTACATACTATAGTAGGTTCATGTTCATAAAATCAAAACTGTACGCCTACACTTTATGCACCAGAATAAATACAATAAAACATATTAATAGAGGGTTGTTTGTAATTCTACGCTATGTTTCATGATTTGTTATTTTATTAGATTAATGAAGGAAACTTAATACTGTTTTGCAGACAACCTGGATGCGGTAGAAATTTGATAAATGAGTTACTGTAGGTACACCTACATACATGTACAAGGGTGGTCGTTAAAAAAAGATCATCCCGTATTTGCCCAAATCGGCTCTAAATGAAGACAAAAAAGTACCCTAATTTTTTCAGATTTTCATCCCCTATAGTCGCTGTAGGGGTATGTTAAATTTGCACTTTTTTTTACATACTAGAAAATTCGCGTACCTAAGATCTGCCAAAAAAATTCAAAGCATGTAGGTGGGAACTAGACAAGAAAAAAATCCTATTGGACTGGGGTAATATCTCCCCCCGCTTGGACGGGAGGGGCAATTTAATAAAATATTTGCATAAAATAGAAAAAAATTAATTAAAAAACAACGGCAAAACCTACAGAAATGTTTTGTAGCTCCTTTTTAAATTAAGTTTTTTTAATAAACAGTTTTGGCACACGCAAGTGGAAGAGGACCTCAACCAACTTGGCGTGCGAAACTGGAGACAGCTAGCTCTGGTCCACCCCGGACTGTAGCGCCACCTTAAGTAAGTAAGTAAGTAAGTATTACCCCCCTCCAGTAGTATTTTTTTCTTGTCTACTTCTCACCAGTATGTTTTGAGTTTTTCGGCAAATTTTACGCGAATTTCCAAAAAAAAGAGGTAATTTAATTTACCCCTACAGCGACTATAGGGGATGAAAATAAAATCTGAAAAAATTTGCGAATTTTTTTTTTCTTCATTTAGAGCTGACTTAACCCGTTCCAAATATTAAAACTTAAAAAAAAACATTATAACGACCACCCTAATGTACATACATATATGCACATGCATACATACTACACATGTTGATATGTTAAATATTTAAATAGAACTGTGTAGTTTTAAATTAATATGAAATTATCGAGAGAGTATGATATTTTTAAAATATCTATGCACAAAATTTCATTTGGATACAAAAATATGTCTGTATGTCTGAAAGGCAACACTAACTCTGACTGATTTTTTTTTATATAATTGGGATTTAATGTTGCTACTTGCTGTTATAGTTACTTTTGATGTAATATAACTAGTAACTCATCAAAACAAAATTTATTAATGAAGAAGTAAAACTGTATGCATATTTCTATCCACTCGAATTATTTATTCCTACTTTCATTGTAGCATTTATGATCCAATTAAGCGTTAAGGACTTTTTTTTATCAGGAAAGCTATAATTATTATAATATAATAATTTAAAGCAGATTAAAAGGCGATAATTGGATTAGTTTCTAAGAAATTTATTTTATTTATTTTTTTTTCATAATTTGCATATACACTCAAGTGAGTTAAACTAATTTACCCTTAAAATGTTAGTTTTAATGCAGAGTCAGCGTTTAGAAATTGCGGAGAAAACTAAAAAGGAGATAGGTACATCAGATCAACAACATCATTCTGGTTTTGAATGTTTGAGAATTATAATGAGGCAAGAAAATCGAGGGTTATATTTGTGTTGTGCGGTTAAGCGTAATTCATAAGGGTAGTGGATGAACATTAACAGTTAGTTAGTTAAACGAGTATAACGATAAAATAGTTTTAGTGAACGAACGCATTTGGCTATTCCAGGTGCGGATACAGGGGGTGGGGAAAATGAATGCAATCGCCCCCCTCCTGGGCAAGAACAAACGAGGCATAAAATATGAATTTAATAAAAATTTAATCACAAAATGGTTTTCGTTATGCGTTTATGCTTATTTACTTTCTTACTTAAGGTGGCGCTTCTTCCAGGCGGCTCGGTTTCTAGCTAGCTGAGGTGCTCTTCAACTTGCGTGCGCCACCTTTTACGCTGTCCACCTCTACTGCGCTGTCCCACGGGGCTGGATTGAAGGACTTTGCGGCTCCGGGCCGGAGCATTGGTGTCCATTCGCTCTAGGTGACCCAGCCATCTCAGTCGTTGGCTTTTCACTTTTGTGGCTAGGTCGGTGTCGCTGTACAGCCCGAACAGTTCGTTGTTGTATCTTCTTCTCCATTCCCCATCTATGCAGATGGGACCAAAAATTACCCGGAAAATTTTCCTCTCAAAATAGCCTAACACGTTCTCATCCACCGTTAGCAGTGTCCATGCCTCTGTACCATTCATCAGGACGAGGACCGGGATGATTAGCGTCTTATACAGAGACAGTTTAGTTGCTCGAGAGAGGGCTTTGCTATGTGCGTGAAGTTAGCACTTATTTTGGATTTTCAAAAAAAAAAAGGTTGTGCTGTAATGTGCCCAACTTGTGCTGCTATGTGCCGTATTTAAAAAAAATCGTACTAAGGGTTTGGTTTTTAGAGGGTACCCATTTCTGATTTTCGAAAAAAGTGTTGCTGTACTGTGCTCAACTTGTGAAGGCATGTGTCGTAAATATTTTTGAAAAATTCGAAAATTTGCAAGTTTTACGAATGAAATTTTTGCGAAATTTCTTTAAAAAAAAGTTGTTCTGCATTGTGCTCAACTTGTGCTGCCTTGTGTCGTAAATATTTTTAGAAAATTTGCCAATTTGCAAATCTTACGGATGAAAATTTTTCAAATTTTGTAAAAATTTAAAGTTGTGCTGCCTTCATGCGCTATTTGTAGAGTAAGTTAGGGTATTGTGGTATACATGTTTGTATTTTTGACTTGACAGACAGTGACAGATAGTGACACGAATGCTTCCAAATTTTGTAGATGTTAACACGAACATATAAGCCACTACGTTAACTGTTTTTGTCAGATTCTAACAGTAACTTACAAAGATTTTGACAGAATAATGATATGACCTCGAAATCGCCACTTTTGAAAAGTTGTGGGTAATGTGGTACACCCTTAATGTCTAATGTGGTATACTATACCAAGTGGTCCTCCGAATATCTTGAAGGCAAATTTCATAATTCCTCATATTACAAGTGGGTATCTGCATATCTTTCGGTCCCATTTTCTAGTTTCACCTTTTTTAGACATTTTAACAAAAGATTATTGCCAAACCACAAATTTCAGTTGTCGCAGGTATAAACTTTAAGGTTGGGTAATGTGGTATACCATATTCCATTAGGAATACTATACCACATTATCCCACTGCTAGTATACCACATTAGCCGAAACTCTATATTTTTACAAAAAATACAATACAATTTAAAATTA
This sequence comes from Dasysyrphus tricinctus, assembly GCA_963921185.1. Lineage (NCBI taxonomy): Eukaryota > Metazoa > Arthropoda > Insecta > Diptera > Syrphidae > Dasysyrphus > Dasysyrphus tricinctus. Next base: position 200,320,971 of record OY992531.1, read on the forward strand.
ATACTTTTAAACAAAACTAAGAATTAAGTAACGTCAATGATTAATGTATTCTTCCGTTGCATTGAAAAATTGCTTTGGAACACAATTTTTCAAAGCGCACAAACACTTTTTGTTCCATCCAAAAAAAAACTCAGAGCTACACAATTACGGTTTTAAACAATTTGGTCGAATTAATGAACGATTTTTGGGTTGTTTAAATACGCATTACTAATTTTATTCAAATCACCGTCCACTGAATCAAGAACCGTTGTAGAAGCATGCTTGGTTTTTGAAATAACTGCCTATACCACATTACGCGCATATACCACATTACCCCAACTTACTCTACATCCATATTCCGCATATATTTCGTTTTGCTTTCATTCACCGTTAACCCCATCGTCTTGGCTTCCTTCTCACGAAAGCACCACTGACATCTCACTTTGTTCGTTCGATTATGTCAATGTTGCCAGCGTTAGCGAGTAATTGGACGGACTTTTGAAAGATTGAGCCTCTAGTGTTGACGTGAGAGTTTTGCACTATTCTTTCAAGAACGATGTTGAAGAAGTCGCATGACAGCGCGTCGTCGTCTCGCCTTAAAAACTTTTATTACATCAAAGGTTTCGTAGAGGTCCTTGCCGATCTTGATGGAGTAGCGTGCATTCTCCATCGTCATCCTGCATAAACGGACGAGCTTTGCAGGTATGCCAAAACGAGACATTGCTCTATATAGCTCGTCTCTATAGATGCTGTCATACACGGCCTTAAAATCGATAAAAAGGTGGTGGGTATCGATTTGAAACTCCTGGGTTTTTTCCGAGATCTGCCGCTGTGCAAATATTTGGTCGATGGTGGACTTCCCTGGCCTAAAGCCACACTAATATGGACCTATCAGGTTGTTGACGAATGGCTTCAGGTGTTCACAAATTATGGCAGAGAAGATCTGTAGGCGATAATAAGAAAATTGATGCCTCTGTAGTTGGTGCAGTCCAGAGGGTCTCCTTTCTTGAGGATCGGGCAAACAATGCTGTGGTTCCATTCATCGGGACTCGTAACCAATTCATCGCCAGCCGCTTTGAATAGCTCAGCCGCAAGGCCATCAGCTCCAGCAGCTTTATTGGACTTACGTTTAGATATAGCTATCTTTACTTCGTCGAGACCTGTAGGACGGAAATATAAACCTACGTCGTCCAGGTTGAATGGTGCAATTCGGTTCGCGATGACGAACAATTTATTTATACAATTTTCAGAAATGATCTTTTCCATATCCTCAGCAATGACTGGCGATTCAACTACAATGTTACCCTGATCATCCTTGCCGGCATCGGTTTGGGCCTTTTACAGGCTGGAAAGTTCCTTTTATTTTTGGAAAAACTTCCGAGCTTCAATTCTACAATGGTAGGTATCCCTCTGTTTCTTCGATCGCACGCGTCTCATTCTCTTTCTTTTTCTTTCTTAAAAGCTTGTGTTCCTCTCTCCTCTTCTGCTCGAACAGCTTGCGAGCAGTTTTGGTCCTTCTATGCATCGCCGCGCCACCGCCGCTTTGTATATCTGCTGTTTGGCTTCATGTACTTACCGGCATTCTTCGTTGAACCGAGGGTTTCCTTGTGGTGGTCGTGCCAGACCCAGCACGTTAAAGGTGGCATCTCCGATGGCTTCTTGGTAATTCTTCCACTGGTTCTCGATACTTGCAGTTGGTGACATAGGACTATTTAAGAAGATGCAAGAGACTCGATCGGAAAAGTATCTGGTGATTTCTTTTGACTGTAGCCGCCCGACGTTTAACTTCCTTACAGTATTTGCCTGCTTTGGCTTTGGTCTGGATATCAGTATCAATACTACCTTGGCTACAACGAGGTATTGGTCCAAGTCAACGTTGGCTCCTCGGAACGTTCGGACATCTTTGATACTGGAGGAGTGCCTTGCGTCGATCGCAATGTGGTCAATCTGGTTAGCGGTTTATTGACCAGGATTTCGCCATTGCCCCTTGTGCATATCGAGATGCGGGAACTGCGTACAAGCTTCTACAACGTTTCGCCCCGCACAGAAGTCGATTAACCTGAGTCCGTTATTGGAGGTGGTGTCGTGCAGGCAATATCTTCCGATCGTGCCACCAAAGACGTCTTCTTTTGCTAGCTTGGCATTAAAATCACCCAAAGCAATTTTAATGTCATAGCTAGGGAATTGCTCATATGTCTTGTCCAGGAGCTCGTAGAACTCATCCTTGGTGTCATCATCTTTCTCCTCTGTGGGGGCATGAGCAGATATAAGGCTAATGTTGGTGAATTTGGCCTTGATGTGAATTGTCATGAGGTGCTTGTTAACATAGTTGAAACTCAAGACTTCTTGCCTTAGTTTGCCTCTATTACCACATCCAAAGAGACTCTGCCCATGTGGTCGGTAACAGAAACGGCAGTAAGATGTCGCAGTCTTTCAGTTTTCTTTTGCCCGGGCCATTCCATCGCACTTCTTGGATGGCTTACTTACTTACTTTATTTTTGATGGCGCTTAAAATCCAGGGTGGACTACGGCCTCAACCAACAATCCCCTCCAGCCAGCTCGGTCCCTAGCTAGCTACCTCCAGTTACGCACTCCAAGTTGGTTGAGGTCGTTCTCCACTTGTGTGCGCCACTTAAGGTGGGGTCTTTCTCTGCTGCGCAGACCATCAGAGGTAGATTCGAAGACTCGTCGGGCTGGTGCGTCGGTGACCATACGCTCCACGTGTCCAAGCCATCTCAGCCGCTGTATTTTCAGCTTTTTGACCAGGTCGACGTCGCTGTAAAGCCCGTAAAGCTTGTTGTTGTTAAATCTTCTCCTCCATACTCCATCGATACATAATGGACCGAAGATCACCCGAAGAATTTTCCTTTCAAAGCACCCAAGCAGATTTTCATCCGTTTTTGACAGGGTACATGCTTCTGCCCCATACAGCAGGACCGGGATAATTAGGGTCTTATATAAGGTCTCCTTGGTTCTTTGAGAGAGGGCTTTACTACTCAAATGCCTTCTTAGCCCGAAGAAACAGCGGTTGGCAAGAGTATATTCTTCGTTTGATCTCTGCACTGATGTCATTTGGTGATGTAATAGTGGGAGCCCTTCTTGGATGGCGGTGTTGTCTTATTGTAGCAGTCTTGGGTTTCTGCTGAATGTTCGGCTGTACGTGGTCTATAGAGAGACAGAACATTCCATCACGTGCAGATCCGAAGATCGTTGTCCTTATTTCGTTTGCTAGGTTCGTCAACAGTAAATCCGTCCGTATCCGAGGCTTGTTGTTGCCTCGCAACTAAATAGCTTTACGTAGCCGGGAAGTCACCCCGACAGCACGACCCCCTTCCTAGAGGACCCGACCCTTATAATATAACTCCAAGGGCGGGGAGCCGGATTAAATGCTCCTTATAAACCTGAGATGTGATTATGTCTTAGTAGCCCGTTAGGTGTTCACTAAGTAGTTCAACCTATGACTAGAACTGTAGACGCCACCGTTGATTCCATCTAGGGAAGTCTTCCGCTGCCACCTGGATAAAGGAGAAGTGTCTTAGTGGGAACCCGATGTCCACCATCGTGCGAGTGAGAGTTGATAGACACAGGTTCGTTTTAAAAAAAAAAAGTGGACGCTTGTGTCGTGTTGAGTGCTCCGTGTCTACCATTTGAGCAGTAGTTCAGCCACGCTGGAACTGGAGACACCACCGTTGATTCATTGGGCCTTACTGCCTGAACATACTGAGATAGGGAGCTGGAATAGATGTCAAAATTGCTGCAGTGAAATTTAAAATTTGTTCAGCTCAGCATTTTTGACATCTTTAATGCAGCTCCGTCACCTATTCTGTTCAGGCAATCACAAAGATACGTTGTTCTACTTTCGAATCCATTCGAGCTGTATCTAACGAATTTATCATATATGGTCTTTTCGTGAGCTTCTTGACGGAAATACTCTTTCGTTGTTACCTTTGAAGCAGAACCGACACACAGTGAAAAGATTTTTGAAATAAAAAAAAAGTTAAATTTTAATTTTCGAGTGAAGATATTTTTATTAATTGTTTTGCTTGGGAAACCTTGCAAACGGAGGGCTAAAACCCAAGATCTTTTATAATAAAGTTATAAAATGTAAGTTTAAAAAAAAAAGATGAACCGTTATCCCTCTGTCCCGAAAGATGAAACCAAAGCAGATTTTAAATAACAATTTTCAGGAAAAAACTAACGCAACAAAAAATAACCAAACTCAAAAAATTGCACAATTTTGTCACCAACTAACGAAATAATGAAACAATCGAAATCTGAATAGATTTTATAAAAAATTAAAACTACTTATCTTTTTTTTCCAATTGCCTCTCCTTTTTTAAATTTTCCTTCCTGTATGTCATCTTCTATTTTTCCTCCCCAAGCTCTCCTTCAACTCTTTTTTTTTCATACTACCAAATATCAAATTTTCAATTTTGTTCACTTTACTTTTCCACTTTATCACCAAAATTAATTTCCTCTATTTTCAATATTTTCCTCTAATTGTCTCTTAAATGATCTTGATACCTTGCTCTTCAGTCAAGAATTGTCCTTCCAGATTGTTCAATGTCTGTTCGAACCTTCTTTAAGTGTTCTCCCCTGTGCTTTCAGCCAATCGGAGTCCGCGGACTACTACCCAACTAACAATTTTACTTTTATAAGGGACTAACGAAGCAATTTCCGATTCAGCAAAATTGTTTCTATAAGGCCATAGAAAAGCACATTTGGCCCACTTGAGAAGCACGACAGGCTTTCAAACAGTCATATGCAAATTGATTGGAGACTCTCAATACATTTCTCTTAGAGAAACAAACGATTGGCTTTCAAACAGTCATATTCAAGCTGATTGGAGACACTCAATACATTTCCTTAAAGCCTTATAAAAATAAACAACATTCGAAAATTGCAAATCTTAAAGGCTATTAGTTTCCCAGAAAAGTGTATTGCAGGCTTTTGTTTTGATCAAAAAGCTCTGGGAAAGCATACAATATTTTCGTATACAGGCTTTTGCACTCACTAAGAAGCAATTAATTTCGATTCAAACATCTGATAATACTTACGAAACCTTATAAAAAGCTTCTCGAAGTTTTGTGGAGTATTATCAAAAGATTAATGAAGGAAATAAGAAAATGCTTTTTATTTAATTTTATTTCGCCATTTTCCTCCTTATTATACACCCAGGCATTATTTATTTCTGAAATTAAATGTACAAATATTATAATTAAGATTAAAAACTTTTACTTAATTGGTGGATTTTATGGGAGTTGAACCTGGGATATGCCGGTTGGTAGTCAGGCGCCTTTTCCATAGAGCTATACTTCAATATAATTAAACAGTTTCAAATCGGAACCACTTAAAACCGAAGTTAGCTTGTCTGGAGCTTCGATTTAGCTTCCAGATGAAATGCACCACCCAGATTAAATGTGGTGACCATCTGGTTTGTTTTTTCGAAGTGAATTTTATTTTGTTAATTTGTTTTATATTAAAACATTAATATTAGTTGCCAAATATCACATTAACGAGAACATGAACTTATAAAAACAAAATTGTGCTTGTGCTAACAGGAGGCTTGTTTCAAGCTTGTGCTCACAGTACTTCTACAAATTAAATTAGTTACCTCAATTCTCTGAGACAATCTTATGCAAACATATGCTTCTAGCGCCTGCGCCTGACAGAGTAAACAAAGTTACACTTATTTACAAGACTTCCACAAATCAAATAATTAAATAGAACTTCTCTGAGAAAAACTAAACGAAATATATCTTTTTCGCGCTTGCGCCTGACAGTGAACAAAGTTAAGCTTGTTTCGGGCGTGTGCTCACAGGACTTATACAAATAAAATTAGTTACCTTACTTCTCTGAGACAAACTTATCGAAATATATGCTTCTCGTGCCAACAACTGACAGTAAAAAAAGTTATACTTGTTTCGGACTTGTGTTCACAGGACTTCTACAAATCAAATAAGTAAACAGAACTTCTCTGAGACAAGCTTATCGAAATATATGCTTATCGCGCATGCGCCTGACAGCAAACAAAATTATGCTTGGTTTGGGTTTGTGCTCACAGGACTTCTACAAATATAATTACTAAAAATCACTTCTCTGAGACAAACTCATCGAAATAAATGCTTTTAGTTTGTGCGCCTGTATGTACATAGAATTGTGCTTTTGTGGGGCTTGTGCTAAAAGAAGTTATACAAATTGAATTATTTAGTATAATTTCGCTGACCAAACTTAAAGAAATACATGAAGTTAACTTGAACTGGGCTTGTTTTTAGAGGAACTATACAAAGAAAAAGAAGTTGACATAATTTTTTTGAGATAAAGTTATCAAAATACAATTTTCGTATCTATTTTATCAGATTTGACTACAAAACACTTACAGAATCTTAGTATTTTACGATTTGATTAAAAAAATGTGTGACGTCTTTAGGGATTTTGTGAGCAGGTCTAATACAAACTCGTTGATAGAGCCTTTTGACGGAAGCTATTTATAAGCTTTTATTGATCATGCTTCTACAATAGAATTTCAGGTGGCTTTTTTGAAATTTTAACGAAACTGTGAACATTTATTCTTGTACTAAATTTTAGATTCTATTTCTAATAGGTTTTAAAGAAGCCGTTTACGAAATTGTAACTTCGAAAGATTGAATTTTCGATACACAAACTCAATACAAGGCATATAGAAATAATAACTTCAATAAAGTGAAAATTCTAACCTTATAGAAGAAAAATTGTAAGATGGGTATAACGTCATTTGTAAGCAACTGTCAGCTATGTTGCTGAACAGCGCCACCGTTGACGAAATCCAGCGATCCTACTTACTCGCACTCGCACAATCCCTAGCTTTTTGTAAGTCATCGTAGAATTCGCCGATCGCTGGTGCCACTTCCAGGAGCGTGCGAACACGGTGAATGCATTCAGCTTTTGTCCCCCTATTTTCTAACTTTTTAAGAGAAAACCAGAGGAAAGAACCAAAAATCGAACAAACCAATCTCGAAATTGTAAAACCATTTTTCCCCTCCACATTTCTAAAAACAGAACCCAAAAGTTAAAAGAGAGCTCAAGCGACAAAAAAAAGAGAAGACCAATAACTAGTAACTTAAAATGCGGAAAGGTAAATTGAAAAAAAAAAAAATGTTCTAATGTCAACCGCGCCTCTTTTGGTAATTTGGATTCGCACAGACCACCTGTCTGTCTGGGTACTAAGATACATTTTAACACAGACCGTCCGTCTGTTGTATTATCAGATAGTGGTTTGCTCTTCCACTTTAAGAGCCAGTAATGTACGTCGATTATCTTGTTTCATCAATATACTGGGATAGGGTACCAATGGCTGATGAACCATTGTTTTCCTACTCTCTCTCAGTATATTGAAGAAAACACCTGTAGAAAAGAAGGTATAGAAGTACTGGAATAAGGATTCTGAAATTTGAAGAGAAAAGTTTTGTTCGAAGTAAATTTTACCATGACATCGTGGCATTAAACCTTTAGAATTGAAATCCTGCTCTACATAGAACTATCGACCATGGGTGGCCCTTCTCCATCATTGTAAACTTCCCTCACTGCATCGTTTCGACTAATTTTTAAGCGTATATTCCGTTTTTGATATTATACGAGTATTTTGAATAAACAAAAATAATTCTCGATCAATGGTATATGTACCTACCTACTTCTGTAGGAATATTGGGCTATTTTTTGTATGCTAAGCAAATTTTGTTCAATGTGTAGAAATTACCCTTACACTATCAAACATCAACGGCATAATGTATTTATTGATTCCGTTTACCACTTCGCCAATTGTTATTCTAATCTCTATTCATTCTGAGAAGTCTTCAAATGAAACTGTCTATCGCCAAAGAGCTATAGGTACCTACTTAACTGCCAAAGATATATTCTTAACATGTACAATAACAAGTAATGAATGCATATTGCTCTGATGTCAGCTAGGTATAAAAGTTCCAATATAAACTATTGTTCTCAAGCAAGCTGATCGTCTTGTTGTGATATAAATATGTGACATTTTTATTTCGCCTTCTTATGCAACTTCAAGTAGAATTTTTAGTCAAAATCGAACTTTGTAAAAAGTTTCTATAAATAGCCGTTATTATGCAAAATATCACGTTGAGGGTTCTCATAACAAAATAAATAATAAATACATCGATATTTTCTGACGAAATGTGATAAATACATCCTAAAAATCTTGAACTATTTCAAAATGTTGTTGAACTTTTATCACATCATCAACACACAATATTGTTGATTACCATATAGATCACAAAATATACATATATATCACCACCACAACTATTTTCACTTCGCATTTCTCGCCTAATTAAATTAACAACTACCGTACAATCACGATTTTTTTCATACGAAAGAATGGAGAAAAAAATAAAACTCAAAACCATCAAATTCAAACATACATACAAAAGTTTTGGTTTGACAGAAAAAATAAAACTTAAATAAACAAAACTTAAAAGCAGACCCAAACTGAACAAAGATTCGAAAAAAAAAAAATAAAAAAAAAAATGTTTACTGTAAAATGACTTCCATTAAGAAAAAATACCTCTGTACTTCTGTATACACAATAGTCGCATAAATAAATAGTTAATAACCGTACGTACCTTATATACATAGGCACAAGTGAAGTCACATACCTAACTTATATACATTATGTGCATAAAACTGTACACTTTAACTATCAGAGCCACCATATACCTAATACCTACAACAATATTCGTTTAGAGTTCTCGCATAGCACGGCTCTAGAATACATTATTAACCTATGCACATTGGATCAAGCTCTATTCAGATACACTCTTAGAATAACAATAACAACAACAACAACTAACAGCTTAAAGGTGACTAAAACATATAAAAATGTAATTTTCATTTTTTATTTCACGCTTTTCACATTTTCCGCGTACTAGTGCTAGAAATTGCAATATTCTAAGCGCAGATACTTTTTTTTTGTGTTGCCTATAGATACTTTAAGATATATGTACGTAATGAGCTCTCAGATGAGTAAGGCCAGCGGCACACCGCTAGGGGGAGCGCCAATATTTTTCAAACCTCTGATCGATCGATCGTCCCCAACAAATAATTGTTGTTGTTGTTTTTTTTTTTTTTTTTTTGTTGGGTATTCGACGTGTTGTCGTCGCTTCATTGGGGATTCACAATTACCGCCAGTAAGCGTTCTATCGCAGTCGGTTACAGTAGGTTCGTTTTCATAGTTAAACTCACTTTTTTTTCAAAAAAAAAAACAAAAAATACTAAAAGATACTTTTGTATCTTTTTATTATTTATTTTTAATTTTTTTTCTGAATAAAAGTGTAATCACTTGAGTGAGTTTGTCAGAATGGATTAGCATCATGAAAAATAAACGCGTGACAATACGCCCATAAAAAGACGAATGCATCGTCACTACCTACTGCCCGATCCGATCCGGTGCCCGGCTGTCCAAAAAGATCTGTATCTTTTCATTCTCGAAAATTCAGTCAGAAACGTGACTTTAGCTCGAAAATGCGTTCGGTTTGTTGCATAGTTGCGTTGCATTCATTCACCCACATCTCAGAGATCGGCAGTTTTTTTTTGTGTATTTCCGAATGCCCGAGAAAAATGATCATAAGTTCAAGTATCTCATAGAAAGTGTGCGGTGCTGCTGTGCAGATACTTTTATTATTTTTTTTAATTTCTTTCCCTTTAGTGCTGTGCGGTTTGTTTTGGTGTGTGCGGTTTTGTGTGCACAGCTGATATTGTTCTCCGTTTGCTATAGAGATCGTCGAGTTGATTATTATCATCGCCATCGCGGGTATCTATGTGTTTATTTATTCAATTTTGAGAGAAAATAGCAAACATATAAAGTGATTGACAGCACCATTTCTACATACGACGAGTATCTACAGCAGCTTTATAGAGATGCTAAAAGTATCTAAAAATGTATCTATTACGCTCGTTTAGATATAATGGTGATACATGAGAACAAACAATTAGGCTATAATGTGATATGGTATTCTCATTTTTATCATTTTATGAGAAACCGAAAGGAGAACAAACAACAACGAGCTACACAATAAGATCGATATAAAACAGATGTATCTTTAAAGTTTCTCGAGTATCTTTTATAATTGTACATGTACCTACAAGGCCGGCGGTATTTTTCAATTAGTTTTTGCATCTTATTTATGGGGATATAAACCATAAACCCAATATAAACCAAACCATCTTCACTACACTATTCACTACACTACACAGTGCACCATTGCACACCATGCAACAGCAATTCAAACGAATTACAACTCAATGAAAAATCAATTTCAATTCACTAAAAGATTTATTTTTTTTTAAAGAATTCAATTTGTACCTTTAAAGATTTTTTTTTTTTAATTTTTGTTTGTTATTTTTCTCATTTTCATTTTCATATGAAGAGGATTTTTCTTTGAATGAATATTAGAAGAGATAATAATTAAGCTAAATCACTTTATTTAAGAATGAAAAACGAACAAACGCATCGTTTGTTGTGTATCAGATCAGTGTATCTTATAGATTGAAAATTATCATGATTTCTGTTCAGAAGAATTATTAGATAGTTTTTTATTTTCTAATTTGTTTGTGTTGAATGAGTTAAAAAATAAATCAATTTTCTCTCTTAATTTAGCTGAGAAATCTTACATTGAATGAGAGAGAGAGAGAGGTTAAATAATAATTATCATAAAAAAAGGGGGTGGTAACATATAATAGCAATAAATGTGTCACTTAATAAATTATTTAGTACTACTGGTTGTTGTTTTTTTTAGGTTTTCGGTTGTGGGATTAAAAAAAAAACATCTTCAGATATTTGACACATAGGGCAAAAATAATTCAGATTGACTTTGACATTTTTTTTCTTTTGTTGGAGGAACTGCGTCTAGTAAAGGTGATTTATGGTTTTCATAAAGAATAGAAGGTGTCTTAGAGAGTTTTATGGAATTTATTATGCGATTTTGAATCGTTTGTTTTGACATATTTGACATCTTATGTTTACAGCTTACACCTGTCTGCCAGGTGGTCGTTATAATGTTTTTTGTTATGTTTGTTTGGATGGGCCTAAATCAAATCTTCAAAAACTTCAAAAGTTGACATAATGATAAAAAATCATGTCAACTTTGAATCCACATTACAATTTTATACGAAACTGTTAGTTTCAATTTTGCATTTGAGCACACGGTCTCCATACAAGAGGTCCCATTGTGTGTTGTGCCACCAAATTTATTTGTAACGGGTGATTTTTTAGCTGGTTTGGTTTTGGCAACACTGGTTTTGACAGCTGACGTGTGTTAAGTACCTTGTGTCACTGTCAAACAGCTTCAGTTTGGTTTGCAATTTAACCATGGATCGTCTTACAAATGAACAACGCTTGCAAATTATTGAATTTTACTATCAAAATTCGTGCTCGGTTCGAAATGTTCATCGCGCGCTGCGATTGTTCAGCGATGAGGCTCATTTTTGGTTGAATGGGTACGTAAATAAGCATAATTGCCGCATTTGGAGTGAAGATCAGCCAGAAGCATTGCAACAGCTACCAATGCATCCCGAAAAAGCCACTGTTTGGTGCGGTTTATGGGCCGGTGGCATTATTGGGCCATATTTCTTCAAAGATGATGCGAATCGCAGCGTTACTGTCAATGGTGAACGCTACCGAGCGATGATAACAAACTTTTTTTTGCCCGAAATGGAAGTTCTTGACTTGCATGATATGTGGTTTCAACAAGACGGTGCCACATGCCACACAGCACGCGAAACAATGGCGCAATTGCGAGGCGAGTTTGGTGAACAGTTAATTTCACGTTTCGGGCCGGTCAATTGGCCGCCTAGATCGTGCGATTTGACACCATTAGATTATTTTTTGTGGGGGTATGTCAAGGCTAATGTCTATAGGGATAAGCCCGCTTCGATTGACGCACTGGAAGCCAACATCCATGCATTCATTCGTGAGATACCGGCCGATATGTGTGAAAGAGTATGCCAAAATTGGACTCAGCGGATGGGCTACCTGAGACGCAGCCGCGGTCAACATTTGCATGAAATTATCTTTAAACCTTAAATTGCAAGGTTCAAACTATCGATTCAAATAAATATTTCATTCATTTTTTCGAATTTTTTGTGTTTTTTTTTTTAAAAAAGTTCTAAACCTCTTAAAAAATCACCCTTTATAACAACAAAAAAATACCCAAATTACTTTTGAAGTAATTTCATATACATAATTATCAACTTCAGAAAAATATTTTTTTACAGATTTGTAGATAATTTATATTAAAACAAAAAAGTGTGTAGTGTTTTTTTTTCATAAAAAAGCACAGGAAAGGAGAAAAATGCAAAAAATCGAAAGAAGTCTTTTTTCCAAGATGGTGGCACACAAAACCAAACATGACACAAATCAAGATTTATACTGAGAAGAAAATCCTCTTGAAAACCGCATTCAAACTTTGAAGATGTCAAAACTTTTGTCAGATTTTGCCCCATTGCCTGTACTTATTGTGTTATCGAATGCCAAAATCTGGCAGGCTTTTTTCTCAACCTTTGGGAGGGGTGGGGGGTTAAGGAAGAGCTAGGCCTCCTATTTTGTTTTCAGAGTTATATCTAATCACTTTAATTAATTTATTTTTAAATTTGTATGGTCCGATTAATAGAACTCAAGATATAACCATTCTATTCGAACCTTATCATTTCTTTTTTAAAGATTTCAAAGAAAACAAAGATATCAACAAAATAAAGTCTCCACAAAAAGGTCGATAAGGCTTTGTTTAAAAAGCTTAAATTGACGATCGGATCAATAGGACCTATCTACTGATCCGATCGTCAGGATAAAAATTGTAAGGTTAAGAGCAAATGATGAAGCATCATTTTCAAGTGTTAATAATCCTAACACAAAAATAGGAAACCAAGCTGGTTTCAACCTTCCACTCCCATCAAAAGGCTGAGAGAAAAACCTACCGGACTTTGGTACTGGTTATCATGATACACGTACCCTCAAACTCAGATTTTGGTTATACATCCACTCCCAAAATTTGCTGTCAGCTCTTGTACTATACTTTTAACTTAATTTAGGTATAACAAAATTTTATATTTTTGAAAAAAAAAAAATCAATATATTTTTTTTTCTGCACAATTTCAATTTTTTTTTTATAAAAATCAACTTTGTTTAAAAACAAAATAAAAGAACAGACTTCTGCTTTTTAAAGCAGGTAGAACTTTTCTTAAAAAAAAAATCAATTAATCAAATCAAGTTTATGTAAATATTATGTACATAATGGCAAATTTTGGGTGGGGAATCATTTAAATAATTTGTTTATTAATGGTAACTCCCAAAGAACCTTTTTTTGGATTTTCAATTTTATTGAGAACCGACTGATTTAAATATTTTTTGTATACTTCGTAAAAATTTAAGCATAATTGTTTTTAAAAATAAAAAAAAAGAAGATTTTTAAATAACATTTCAAAATTTGTCTTGTAAACTTAATATTTTGATAACGGCACAGTCGATTTTTTAAAACTTGATACTAGAAACTCTTACAGCCCTATTATTGACACGATTCAAAACTAGTTTTAACGTAAAACTAGTTCTATATAGTCAGGGAGCCCCCCGTTAGATTACCTATCTCATCGCGGCCACTCAAAAATTGGATGCCAACCGATAGATTTAGTCCAAATATTTACCAAACTGCTGGTCGGACAAGCTTTATCTAGTCGCAATGGTTAGAAAATGCACTTTTCAGGTTGCATTTTTCGCTAGTACCCATAATATAAGCAACTTATATAAATGGGGTATCAAATGAAAGCTAGGACTGTTGTTGTGAAATTATCTAAACGCGAATTAAAGTTTACGATGGCGGAACTTCAATCCGCAAACTCAATGGATGTAATTAATCCAAACAACGAAATTATAGAAATAATTAATTAAAACAACCGAGCACGGAAACTGCGTGCGCTGCGAAACGAGATAAGCAAAAATGATCTGTCAAACGATGGGTGCGTTTAATAGATAATTTCCACAACTGACAACACAAAGTGCTGCCACCCAGTTAGCTCAGCAATGGGGTGGGTTCAGTAGTAAAAGATAATTTTATTAATCGAATTCGATTAATAAAATGGATTAAAAAAAAAAAATGAAATAAATTGTAAAGTAGAAGTACAGGGTGTACTTGTACTTGAAGTGGGCGCCAGGAATTCTTTTGTAAATTAAGAATTAGAGAATTCCAAAACTAATTTTTTTGTTTAAACAAAGAGAAGAAATTAGAAAACAACAAAGAACCAAAATAAAACACAACAAATTGTATGCCCAGATGGGGACTTCAATTATTTTATTTGGGAAACCTTTGGACCGAAGCCCAGGGATTAAAACCCAAAATTTTTTCAATATATAGGTAGGCTAAGAGTACAAAATTTAAAGGGCTTACGGTGAAACGTAAAGCCGAAAAACAAAGAGAGAAAATGCAATGAAAATTGGGCCGTTAACAAGAAAATACCGTGTCCCACAAAATCGGGATAAAACTCGAATCAAACAAACAAAATTAAAAGTTATCGGAATTGACACAAAATGAAATTATAACAACCAAACACTCTACTTATCTTTTTTTTGGATGTCTGCGGATCTCCTATCCGCCCTTTTTCCTCTACCACCTCGAATATTTTAGCCTCCTGCTAATTCCTTCTCCGCCTCGAATCACAAATTTTTCTTCTTCAAAATTTCTCGATAATTTTTCCTCCAATTTTTCCACAAAACAATTACTTTTGCTCAATTTTAAATTTCTTCCAAACTTTTTCGAATTCCCAAAATCAAAACTTGTCGCTTGAATAGTTCTCCAAAGAGTGAACTTTCCATGCTAATCCTATTGTCTACCTCGGCCATTCCAGTCTCTCACACATTCATACAACCAGCCAATCGTTTTCGAGATCTTCAGTCACGGGATCACGGCTTCCTGGAAAGCTACGTGCTCTCCTCGAAAACCTCCGTTCCTCCGTTGTCGAATCTCATCGAAACTTTACTCTCACACACACATTCAATGATTCAGCAAGTTGTTGGATGTCTTTCCAAAACTTGCCGAATCCAAATGGCCGAGTTCAGACCCCTTTCAACTAACTTTTTCGAGAAAATTTAAAAGAATTAAAATCGAGAAAAAGTTTCTTCTAGGCATTTTCCTAGTTACTCTAAACTAATCGCGAGTGATTCGAAGTGCGAAGCAATCTCTACAAAACTAACACTTCGAGGTGAGAGAGGAACACATTTTCTCTTTTAATCCTAGGATCTACTCATTTCTTTTCTTTCGCGTGTCAATTCCGATATATCTATCTCATTACAATTTAAAAAAGTTAAGTTACAAGATTTATAAATCAAGTTAACAACCCAATTTCTGACAAATTAAATTAGCTACGTTAAGTTACGCTACGTTAAGTTTAGTTACTGATGATTAGTTTGTTTAGAGTTTAGATATAAGTAAGAGTCCGCCTGACTCGATTACTTCTTCAGCTCATCCGCTGGCTCCTTTGACAAGAGACCGCCCGTCTTCTTGCTGATTATGGTTCGTGGATTTTGGAACCAACTGTTCCACTCAAATGAGAAATTGTTCGAAACCTATTTTTGTTACTTTTCCAAAATACTTTAGAGTAGGTCTCTGGCTGATGGACGCCAGGTATCCACTAACTCTACAAGCATTTTGGAGCCGCAACGGAAAAAGGAAAGGCTAAAAATGGTTTAGGAGAAAGAGTAGGCAGGTGAAACTTGTTGTGGTAAATTTTACCGCAACAAATCCCACCCTTACCTCCTAGGAAATGTGCTTACATTTCTGTAACACATTTTCCAAAGGTATGCCAAGGTAATGAAAAATGAAAAAGGATTTTCCATCAAAAGAAAACTCAAAACAAAACTTAAGATGCAAATCATCAATTGTTATCAAAGCCAAAATAATAAAAAAAAATAAAAAAAACAAACTACGTTACTTTACTTTAATCCTCGGATGCATCGGTATACGGTTTCAAATCTTTAACGTGCCAAGTTCCGCGCTCTTTACCACTACTATCTTGTAAGACATATGTCCAAGGTGACACACGCTTCTTAATTTCAAACGGACCGACAAACTTCGGTGCTAATTTGGCTGCATAATAATTCGCGGCATCCGACAACGAAAAATTTCTACGCCATACAATATCGCCCGGCTGATATTGAACATCACGCCGTCGAAGATTGTAGGCTTGAGCAGATCTTTTTGATGCTGCTTGTAATTTGTTGCCTATATCTTCCCTGAGTTCCTTGAAACGTTCAGCGATCTCATTCCGATCCTGAAGGCTTCCTGAACTATCCCCTACAGATGGTGCTTCTCGACCTGAAGTCACCATGTCTCTCCCGAAGTTCGCATAGTAAGGCGAAACTCCCAGAACCTCATGTTGTGACGTACGAATAGCGCACGCCACCTTGCTCAACTGTGAATCCCACACTCGGTGGTTTTCAGCGACGTAAGCCCTCAACGTCGTCTTCAGAATCTGATTAATACGCTCCGCAGGATTCGCCTGCGGGTGGTAATGGGCTGTGAATTTTAATTGTGACCCGTACGCCTGGCAAAGCGTTTTCAGTTCCTTGGATCGAAACTGGGGACCGTTGTCACAGACGATCACCTTTGGTATGCCAAATAATAATAACACGTTGTCTTCTAATTCCCTAACAATTGCCTTAGCCGTGGCCGACCTCAACGCAAACAGTAGTGGAAACTTCGTAAAGTAATCCACCACCGTCAAAATGTAAATAAAACCCCTACTCGACTTAGGAAGCGGACCTACCAAATCAATACAAATCATTTCCCACGGTGCCTTGATTCCTACTCTCTCAGTCATTAACCCAGCTGGCTTATCATTCACCGGTTTTACTTGTTGGCAAACTTTACAACTCCTAACATACTTTGTTATATCGGCCCTCATTTTTGGCCAGTAAAACTTTGCCCCAATTCTGGCAAAAGTTTTCCTAACTCCCATGTGTCCTGCTAATGGTCCATCATGGTATTCCTGTAAAATCCCTAACCTTTCATTTTTCCCTAACACTCTCTTCCATTCTTGATTAGTTTCATGAACTACTATATGATTAGCCTTCACGAGTTTGAACAACAAACCTTGCTCAACTCTCCAGGCTGGATATCTAAGGGGATTCGAGTTCACATCTGAAATCATTTTCTTCACCCAAGGGTCTAAATCCTCGTCTGAGATACCACCCAACAGTGGCACTCCTCGAGAGAGCATATCCGGAACTACATGCTCTTTGCCCTTGCGGTGAATGATTTCAAAATCGAATTGTTGGAGCCTAATTGCCCAACGCGCTAACCTACCCTGTGGATCCTTAAGATTACTTAGCCATACCAGGGAATAGTGATCTGTCACAACCGTAAACCGAACACCTTCGATATACGGTCGCAACTTCTCAATAGCCCAAAGTACAGCTAAGCATTCTTTCTCAGTTGTGGAGTAATTTCTCTCATTCCTATTCAAAGACCTACTAAGGTAACAGACAACCTTTTCTCCCTCATCAAAGTTCTGTGAAAGAACTGCACCGATACCAAAATCTGACGCGTCTGTTTGTACGACAAAAGGTCGCTTAAAATCTGGGCAAGTGAGTATAGGTGCTGTCACCAGACACTCTTTTGCCCTCCTAAAACTATCCTCGCATTCTTGAGTCCAAATGAACTTCTTATTCTTTTTCAATAAATCTGACAAAGGCCTAAGTAATTCTGCAAAATTTGGTACAAAACGTCGGTACCACGAAACAGTCCCTATAAAACTCCTAATCTCTTTTACATTCCTCGGTGCTGGAATCCTAACCATGCTTTCCACTTTCTCTGGATCTACATGTAAACCATTTCGATCCACTATATACCCTAAAAACTTCAGCGCTGGCATGCAAAAATTGCACTTTTCCCTACTGACTTTTAATCCTGCTTCACTCAACCTTTTCATCACCTCATTAAGAATTTCTAGATGTTTGTCGAAATTGTCTGTAATGATGATGATGTCGTCTAAATAGACGAACACGAATGGCTCGAGGTCGGCACCCAAAACTGTGTCGATAAACCTCTGCCAAGTCGCAGGTGAGTTGTGAAGCCCGAAAGGCATTCTCCTAAACTGAAAAAGCCCTCTCCCAGGAACCGTAAAGGCAGTATAGGGTTTAGATTCCTCCTCCATAGGAATCTGCCAATACGCTGACTTGATGTCTAGCGAAGACAAGAACCTCGCACCTCGAAGCCTGTCCAAAATCGAATTTATATATGGCAGTGGATAAGCATCCCTATCTGTATTTTTATTTAGCTTCCTATAGTCCACACAGAACCTATAGGAGCCATCTTTCTTCTTCACTAATAGTATTGGAGATGACCACGCACTTGTCGATCTCTCAATAACTCCTGCTTCTAACATTTCGTTTAATTCCCTATCAATATGCTCCTGCATTGCCGGAGAAACCGGATAATACCGTTGCTTAATCGGTTCCGCCGACGTCCTAATTTTGTGCTCAACCATAGTTGTGCACCCTAAGCCTTCAGGCATCTTCCTAAATGATTCTTGAATCAGATCTTCTAACAATTTAATTTCCCTATCAGTCAATTCCGACCGTTCTGTAATCGAACAGATCGAAACCTCACTATCCTGCTCTGAAAAATTCCACATACGTGATCTAAGATCCGGGACAATCCCCGATAGTGCCCAAAAATCTGCACCAAGAATCACTGTATGTGGCAGAGATGGTATGACCAAACAGTCAATCAGTACTGCCCTATCCTCTACTATTATTGGAAGAGAGAGAATCCCTAAAACTTCGACACCTGTTCCATCTGCTAGACGAACGCAGTGAACAGTGTCTGTCTTCAAAGGAAGACCTAAATTTTGGAGTATTCTCCAAGCATCCCTACCTATTATGGTCCTAGAAGCTCCTGAATCTAATAAACCTAAAAATCTAGTACCATAAATACTAACACCTAAAAATGGTCTCCTATCACTACCGTTTGCCTCCAACGTAAAACCTAAGTGAATCTGATTCACCAACTGGTTACCAGCAGGTAACCTCCTCAACGTCTTCGGACATCCCGCCCTGCTGGCGCAAGTGTCCGTTGTCCGTTTCCCGAACAGCGACGGCAATTTTGTCTATTGACACCTAAATCCCCACAACCAAAACAACGCCTAGGAGCGGAACACCTATTTGCAAAATGGCCTGATCCATTGCAATTGTAACACCTAACCGAAGATCTTGAAGGGTTCGATGATTGGGCCTGACGATCAGTTCCGTTGTTCTCAGCAACAACCGAAACTTTTGGAGTTTCAACACCTACATAAGCTAGATCCGGTTCTAGCAGATTCCTATTATCCCTAACACTAGGTGGTGGAATATACGATTCCACATTCGCCCTAACTGCTTCTAAATTCCTACCTAAAGCCACCAAATCGGATACACAACTTGGTTTCGCCAAACCAAGCTGAGTTTGATAGAAAGGTGTCAAGTTCCTTTGAATCATTGACAACTTCCTACCTTCCGAAATTGGATCGGTTAACCTACCAAATAAATTCTGCATTGTCGCCACATAGACTCCGATGGATTCATCTTTGCCCTGTGTACGACGCCTAATCTCATCTAAAAGCTGATCGTCGTAATTCGGTGGCAAGAACTCCAGCTTCAATTCTCTGATAAGTTCTGGCCACGAATTGACTGTAACCCTAATTGCCCTAAACCAAATTAAAGCTTTTCCTATGAAAAGCTCTACTGCTGCTTTAAAAAGTTGGGGTTCCGAAACCCCCCTAGCCTGACGCATCTCCTCAACTCGTTCTAAGAATGCGTTCACGGAGGCACCACAGCGCTCACCAGTGAACTTAACATCCCATTTAGATATGTTCTGAAATTTTTCTGAATTGCTTATAACCCGTTCTATAAATGAGTTATTCCCTTGACTATTTACCCCTACACTACTAACTGCCACTCCTAAGCCCGTCGATGTACTGGCAGAAGTAACCATCGACCTACTATTCAGAGGTTCAGCTGAACGCTGCTTTTCAACCTCGCTCTTTTTCTTAAGTCCCTGCTCCTGTTTCCCTTTATTAATATTTTCCTCTTCATTCCTATCCTCTTCTTTTTCTTCATCTTCATCCTCATCCTCCTCCTCGCCTTCTAATTCGGCCATAGCCATCACTATTTTATTCTTTAGAGCCTGCTTGCTCTTCTCCTGAGTCTCATTCTCTGGTATGCTCCTATCCATCCTACGTAACCCCCACTCTACCTTCGTGATAATTTTTAAGTACTCCTTCGAAGTTTCCGACTTCGGAGGATTTTCTAAAAGTTTCCCTATTTCTCCTAGTTTCTTCTCCACCGCCATAAGATCCTGTTCAAAGGTGAACGGATAGGCGGGAGGTGTATAAGAATTCCTACGTTCTAATTTTAATGCGACCCTAAGCGCCTTGCGCATCTCCTCTACTGTACCTAAAGCTAAACCCCTCCATTCTACTTCGTACGTAATCTCGTCTTGCGAGAGTCTATTAACCTGACTAACATCCATTTCAAAATGAAAAAAAAAAAAAACAAAATAAACAAGAAAACTATCCAAAAAGTTAAAAGTAAAAAAAAACAAAGCCGACAAAATAAACCTCAATCGAAATCCCAAAATACACTGGTAAGTATGAATTTGTTTTATTCAATGAAAGAAAGTTTTGTCGGAATCGATTCAACCTATCGCGTACGGTGGCGACTCCTCACAAGTTCCACACAGTTAAAAAAAAAACTAAAAAAAACTTTTCAAATAAATCCCCGAAACCGCATAAAATCACTTTAATATTTGTTTTCCTTTTCTAAACTAACCTGTAAAATCAATTTACTAATAATAAAAACGATAGTTGATTTAAAAGTAAAAATTTAAAACAAATAAATTATTTAAAAAACAAGATTAAAAAAAAATCAATAAAAAAAAATTCACAAAAGTGGTAGCCCAAAAAAAAGTACTATTTTAAAGTGGCAGCTTCGGTAGTGTTTACTCCGAAACTCCGAAACGTCAAAATAATATTTTTAGCTAATACCAAAATGGTTGGTCTGAAAGAGACCACACTATTCACTCAATGGAAACAAAATTGAAATACAAAATGACGAATTAATATTGTAAACAGTAAAAAAAATCACTCAATTAAAATGAAATCTCTAATCAAAAAATAAAATAAAGAAAATTAAATGAAAACCTTACTCGATTTTTCCACTCTTTATATCTTTCTCAACCGCAAATTTCCTTTGATATTCTGTATGAAAGTAGGTATTCATTCGGCTATCCAATTTTTCCGAAAAGATTTTATTGCGATGATACTCCTCGCTTCTCAACACAATTTAACACTTTTTAGGTACCTAGGAATAAAAGAAAATAACACCAAGTAAATCTCTTTGAATGAAAATATATAAAAACACTTCCCTAAACAAAAACAGCACAAAAAAAACAATCAAGTGCACTTTGAACACTTTTTTTCACCCAAGCAACACAAAGGGAGCCCCACGTTGGGCGCCAAATGTTGTGAAATTATCTAAACGCGAATTAAAGTTTACGATGGCGGAACTTCAATCCGCAAACTCAATGGATGTAATTAATCCAAACAACGAAATTATAGAAATAATTAATTAAAACAACCGAGCACGGAAACTGCGTGCGCTGCGAAACGAGATAAGCAAAAATGATCTGTCAAACGATGGGTGCGTTTAATAGATAATTTCCACAACTGACAACACAAAGTGCTGCCACCCAGTTAGCTCAGCAATGGGGTGGGTTCAGTAGTAAAAGATAATTTTATTAATCGAATTCGATTAATAAAATGGATTAAAAAAAAAAAATGAAATAAATTGTAAAGTATAAGTACAGGGTGTACTTGTACTTGAAGTGGGCGCCAGGAATTCTTTTGTAAATTAAGAATTAGAGAATTCCAAAACTAATTTTTTTGTTTAAACAAAGAGAAGAAATTAGAAAACAACAAAGAACCAAAATAAAACACAACAAATTGTATGCCCAGATGGGGACTTCAATTATTTTATTTGGGAAACCTTTGGACCGAAGCCCAGGGATTAAAACCCAAAATTTTTTCAATATATAGGTAGGCTAAGAGTACAAAATTTAAAGGGCTTACGGTGAAACGTAAAGCCGAAAAACAAAGAGAGAAAATGCAATGAAAATTGGGCCGTTAACAAGAAAATACCGTGTCCCACAAAATCGGGATAAAACTCGAATCAAACAAACAAAATTAAAAGTTATCGGAATTGACACAAAATGAAATTATAACAACCAAACACTCTACTTATCTTTTTTTTGGATGTCTGCGGATCTCCTATCCGCCCTTTTTCCTCTACCACCTCGAATATTTTAGCCTCCTGCTAATTCCTTCTCCGCCTCGAATCACAAATTTTTCTTCTTCAAAATTTCTCGATAATTTTTCCTCCAATTTTTCCACAAAACAATTACTTTTGCTCAATTTTAAATTTCTTCCAAACTTTTTCGAATTCCCAAAATCAAAACTTGTCGCTTGAATAGTTCTCCAAAGAGTGAACTTTCCATGCTAATCCTATTGTCTACCTCGGCCATTCCAGTCTCTCACACATTCATACAACCAGCCAATCGTTTTCGAGATCTTCAGTCACGGGATCACGGCTTCCTGGAAAGCTACGTGCTCTCCTCGAAAACCTCCGTTCCTCCGTTGTCGAATCTCATCGAAACTTTACTCTCACACACACATTCAATGATTCAGCAAGTTGTTGGATGTCTTTCCAAAACTTGCCGAATCCAAATGGCCGAGTTCAGACCCCTTTCAACTAACTTTTTCGAGAAAATTTAAAAGAATTAAAATCGAGAAAAAGTTTCTTCTAGGCATTTTCCTAGTTACTCTAAACTAATCGCGAGTGATTCGAAGTGCGAAGCAATCTCTACAAAACTAACACTTCGAGGTGAGAGAGGAACACATTTTCTCTTTTAATCCTAGGATCTACTCATTTCTTTTCTTTCGCGTGTCAATTCCGATATATCTATCTCATTACAATTTAAAAAAGTTAAGTTACAAGATTTATAAATCAAGTTAACAACCCAATTTCTGACAAATTAAATTAGCTACGTTAAGTTACGCTACGTTAAGTTTAGTTACTGATGATTAGTTTGTTTAGAGTTTAGATATAAGTAAGAGTCCGCCTGACTCGATTACTTCTTCAGCTCATCCGCTGGCTCCTTTGACAAGAGACCGCCCGT
Organism: Dasysyrphus tricinctus; assembly: GCA_963921185.1. Lineage (NCBI taxonomy): Eukaryota > Metazoa > Arthropoda > Insecta > Diptera > Syrphidae > Dasysyrphus > Dasysyrphus tricinctus. Next base: position 200,344,205 of record OY992531.1, read on the forward strand.
CTTCTTGCTGATTATGGTTCGTGGATTTTGGAACCAACTGTTCCACTCAAATGAGAAATTGTTCGAAACCTATTTTTGTTACTTTTCCAAAATACTTTAGAGTAGGTCTCTGGCTGATGGACGCCAGGTATCCACTAACTCTACAAGCATTTTGGAGCCGCAACGGAAAAAGGAAAGGCTAAAAATGGTTTAGGAGAAAGAGTAGGCAGGTGAAACTTGTTGTGGTAAATTTTACCGCAACACTGTCCTCTACACGATAGCAATGGTCGGACAGAGTTTTTTGGCTGTTGCTACAAGTCCGACCACTTTTCTAAAATTAGAGATTTTGTGCATCCTTGGGCTTGAACCTTGAACTTTGGTTGGGCTTGATTTTCACAGCATTTCGCCCGGCAAAAGGAAAAAAAATCTTAACTTAAAAGAAATCAAACACCGCTGAATTTTGAGAGTTTCAGTTTTGTTTTGATACTGGCCGGCCAGCGCCAGCGAGCGGGCGTCGAAATGACGAGTACAGGATCGATCTGGTAGCAGAGAAGTTTTTTCAAAACTCATAGGTCAGTGAGGCCGGATACGGTCAGGTCAGATCCAGTTTATATTATAAATTACTCAGCAAAACCATGTTCTTTCGTTGAGGTGCATCATAATTCACAAGCATATAGAAGCATTTTTACTTGCGATATTGGTCCTATAAGGCAAGTTGTGTATTCGTGCAAGAAAAAATTTTGAGATGACAATCAAACATGACAACGATAGAGAACACCAAAAAAGTGGGTGGCATAATTCTGTCTGTCCGTTTAGCTGTCTATCTGTTCGTCCACAGCCTAAACAGCTCCATCTGTTTTTTTTTTTCATTTTTCTTAGAACCAAAAATAACGGTACCTGCCATACAATTTTTTTTATACAATTTTAAATGATCGTATTTTTCTCAAAAATTGTTCCACACATTTTCTTAAGAAAAAAATCAATAAATTAATTTTAGTAAATGTTTCCTTTGGGTGGAGAACCAATTTTCAAAAATTAATAATGGTACCTCCCAAAGGACAATTTTTTAAATTTTCGATTTTCTTCAAAACGGTATGACTAATTTCAATAATTTGTTTTACACAGAAGCGTCCGAAAAATATAAATAGTTTTGTGCAACAAAATTAAAAAAAAAAATATTTTTTGGATTTTAAAAATATGTTTTTAACTTTTTTTTTTGAAAATCAAATACCTACTTCAAAGACGATAAGATCGAGTTTTTTGAAATTCGATACTTAGGAATTTCTTAGTGGGTAGATATGTACTCTCTAAAATATTTTTAGAAAAATTTTTACATTTATGAAAAACTAACGGTACCTTCGATACAAAAGTTAAAAAACTGCAAAGGAAAATATTTGTTTGCTTAAAAACGACTCCTACGATTTTGATTAAATTTTTTTCATGTACTAAAATTAGTACGATCTACTACCAAAAATGATAAAATTTTACACTTGGCAACTATTAATAGTACCTGCCATAGAACGTATTTTTTAATTTTGAAGTTTCTCTTATCAAATTTCAAATAAAACTTTATAATATTATAATAGTGTATATCAAAATTTTCAAACAAATTTTTTTTGGATTTTTAAAAAGTTTCAATTTTTTTTTTAAATTCGATACCTATCTCAAAAACGAGTTAACAGCTTTTTTTCAAATTTTGTTTTTAGGTGCACATATGTAAATATATGCTTTATATTTGGAGGGGGGGGGGAAGCATGCAGAAAAATTAAACAAACACTGAAAACTGCATGAAAGCCTAAGCGATGATCACTATGAATGACAATCGTTTCATAGATGTCAATCACAACTTCGATTTACGTTGCTGAGCAAAATGAAAATTTTGTAATTTTAAAATCCCAAGATCTTATATATATATTACCACATTAATATATACAATACTTCAGTCATATTGTATTTTTGGTTAGTTTTGATTTTTGTCCCCTTATGTTTTCAAATCTCATAAATGAAGGATTTGAAAAATTGAAAAAAGTTTTGAAGGGAAATTTTCATACTTCAGAATGACATTAGAAATGTATTAAAAAAAAACTACCTCGAGAAATAATATAACCCAAAATGTTCCTAAAAAATGCATTTTATCAACATTTTAGATTCGAATATTTCAAAAATGTGAAGTGCTATAGCATTTCTGGGGTCAGATTCGAATTCAAAGCATCAAATAACATCAGAAAAGAATATTTTGGCTAACTTTCATATTCAAATTCAAACTTTGTCACACAGTGCGTATCTATTTAATAAGTGTTCTCGAGTGGATTTTTGGAACATTAAAACCACGTAAATTTTCAACTAGCGATTGAGTCTAAATAGGTTGTCGTAGGCAAAAACCTTAAACCACGTTATGTTAAAAATTGTATATGCCTTCATATTGTTTTTCGATGTAATTTACGAATAATTGATATAGTTTTCGAGCCATAAGTAAAAAACTCCCAAAAAATGCATTTGTTTCCAGTCGCATACCTCAGATTCGGATTATGTATGTAGTTATGTAGTAGGAAACAAATCAAAACTACCAGACAATTCGGTTACTAAACACATAGTTTATGAACATCTACACTATGGTGATGGTCATTGTAAAAAAAAATCCTTTAAAATCCTAGCTCATTATTTTACCAATAACTCGGCCCCCAAGACGAAAGAAGTTTTATATGGGAAATGACATATTAAATGTCCAATCACACTTTGAATTTGTACCTATACACTTTTGAAATAATTGATACAGAATTCCTTCAGCCATCAGTTCTTTTTTTTAAGGTAGCTATTTAAGAAATTCTTCACCTTATCTAACTTTTTCTCTATGTAGCTTATGTTTTGCTTACACAAGTTCTGCTTCTCTAGTATGTAGGTAAATTATATTGACAGAGTGTAGATATTTTTAAAATTTTATCAGTTTTCTAATGAGTGCACGCCCCTTAATTTAAAACATTTTAAATCCACCTGGCATGCCGCAGTTCCATTAGACATTTCTTCCAAGTGCGTACGAACAAATTTTATCAAAAAACAAATGAATTGCCGTTTAATTTTATTAAAACATTATTTTTGTGTGTTGCTTCGCTCTGTAAAAAACCAACTTCATTGTACATGTCTTACTATCATACATATCTTACTTAACCAAATGTATAGTTCGAGTGGTAGTGTTGCAATTCATGTTTTTCTTTTGTTTAACCCAATGAATTAAATTGTAAGTTTAAGACGACATTTTAAAAGGTATGTTAAAACGTTGGTAATTTAGTGTTACCTCCCAAGAGAATAAATAAAATCCTCGATTGGGTCACAAGTACACTTGCTCTTATTATTAAGTGGCTTAGAATTTCAAATATTGTAGCTATAAAAGATGAATGTTAGTAGACAAAGACAGAGAATAATGGGACCCAATTTTTCGTTTTCCCTGTTATATGACCTAAATAAGTTTGATTAAAATCTCGAGTTCGATGTTATGTATGTAGTATATAGGGACCTTTACCTATCCCAGAATGAAACACAACCTGTTGAACTATATAAGCCCAATGACGGTTGGTCTTATGCCATATATCCATTATGGATAACCCAAAAAATTTAAATTTCAAATAAAATTTTATTACCTCTATACTATACCACTTCAAGCAGTCCAAACACTAAAGGAAGATACATATATTAAATGGTTGCGCAGCGCGGCGCGCCGGCCGCATATAACAACATTGCATGTGTGCCTTTTGGTTTTTATGTTGATATTGTTGTTGTTTGTCATTTTCAAGTACACTAATGTGATTCCAAGTACTTCTCGAGTGTCGTCATCATCGTCATAGAGCTCGCGCGCTATACCTCTTGCTACACACAGCGAACTTCAACTCTGACTGAAAAAAATAAATAAAAATATACTCATACAGCACACAACACAACACAATCATCGTCATTTTGGAATACAATAACCAAGAAGGTAATACCTACACCGCGGTTGAAGTTTTGTATCTCAGAGATACATTTTTTCCGTTTGTAAAAATAATGATGTGCATGCAATGTGGTATGATTGGTATCCATATTCAATCCACCGCAGTTCTGTGCGCGATACATTACTACTTAGTACTTAGTCAGTTGGATCTCTCCATTTACCGATTGTCATTTTATTTATTGTCATTATACCTTTAGCTTACTTACGTACGATTAGCTGCGCTATTGCTATATTACTCGAAGACCGGTGCGGTGGCGGATAGCGCGCGGCGGTAGGTCGGTGGGGGCAGCGTGTGGTATCCATATGAGAATGAGATACTTCAACTATATCTTCTTGGTTTGTCTCTCGTCTCGTTTGTATGAAATTGCATGCCGAAGCTATTTAACTAATATTGTGCTGTGTGCCAGTGCTTCTGGCTGGCATCATCAGCATAATAAAGATAGAAAAGTTACTCCTATAGTTCTCTCTAATGGAATGTATCTTTAAGTAGAAGATACAAAGTACAGTAGATCCATAATAATCATAATAATAATAATACATTGCCGGTCGATTGACGAAAGACAATATAAATTTGTTTTCGAACGACAACACAAACGCAAACGGTCGGTCGGACAAAGTCACTGTACTCGTACTGTTTGTTCACTCAGCTCCGCTCCGTGACTCTGTCGAAACGCATAACGAATACGGAATACGCAAGTAATACGACTACGACGACGACGAACGACGCGGACGGACGACGTCTCCGGAACGCGACCGATCAGTCAAGTCAGTCATTCATTTGCTTATTGAGTGGTGGAGGAGCTTTATTTTCATTTGTCTCTAAAATAAATCGCCGGAGTTTCAATTTAATAAAAATAAAAACAAAAACAAATTTAAAAAAAAAATGTACAGAAACAAAAAACAAAACAAACCCGAGCCATGCAAAATTTTGTGCTGAGTGTGTGAGAAATTTAGAATTTAGTTTACGGAATCAGAATAAATTGAAACCTGATAAATGAAGCTATGTAGTACCTACATACCTAATTCGTGCAACTGGTTGCAGTTTTGTATTTTTTTTTTTAAATTTATTTTTGGAATAATTTTGTGGCAGAATATGTGAAAACTATTAAATTGCATTTTTGAAATATTACTCATGGATACCGGAATACGGTTGAGATCACAGAAATTCGATCAGCCAGTGATGTGTTTTTCTCTTTCGGTTTTTGTTTATATTTTTTTTTTTTCATTTAAGTGAGTTTCAGTTTAATGAAATAAAAAAAATAGAAATAAGTCAGCCAGAAATGTTTAAATAAAATATCTAAAATCCAATAGCTGTTGTATGATGATGTGTAGGAAGCTCTGATGTCGTATGTAATTGGTATGTAATTACGAGTACAAGTGCCATACAGAATACACATAAATTGTTTTGTAGGTGAATTTCAAGTCACACTCTTTATTGTTGATGCTTTTCGAATTCCACAGATTCAAACGTGCACAGGCATTAATTATATTATTTGAAACTACAGCTGCCACTACTGATACAAAAACAAGTTAGAATAACAGTCAAATCTGCTTATTTATGAACTTAGATTTACTAAGTAAATTGATTAACTGAAAAACGGATTTATTTTGCAACATTTGTTCATAATTTACAAATTTGCTTTATCTTACTCAATTCTTCTTGTATGAAAATCTCTTGTTTTATACCTAACTAACTTTGGACAGGCGTCCATCTTAAAAACATTATTAATAAACATGTTTTTTTTTTAATTACCTAGGCACGATATGGAGTTAATTGTGGGTTGTCTAAGCTTTAGCTTTTCTATAGTTAAATGAAGCTTCCAACAATTAAAGCATCCAAGGTCAAAAACTAGACAACTCCACTTATTGACAAAACATGACCAATTAATGCAAATTAGCCAGTTTATATTTCTGAGATCTCAGAGGACTCAGAGGGCTCAGAAATATAAACGGGATTCCTCTTAAAAATTCCTCACTTTTCCCGTCAAAAACTGAGACTAAAATTTTTTGGATTTGCTTGCTCAGTTATTTTTTGTCGCAGTAAATTACATAGGAAGAAAAGAAAAAGAGAGTTGTTTTGACTTCTATGTATGTGAAGAATTGTGTTTATATTTTATCCTCCTGCTCTGTCAAAAAACGGAGAAAAATTACTGAGCGCTCAAGAAATATATAAACTGGATAAATGACTCTCATCCCTCAGAATCATGGTGTTCTTCATTAATTTTCAGTGATTGGTTCGGGTTTGTTTTCATACACCATTAATAGCTTTCTAGCTTTTCCTAATCAGGCATTTTTTCGAATGTTGACAATTCATAAATTAGTCGAAATTTAAAATCAATCATTTTGTTGGATTTACATGTTGCAATACATGGATGCAATTTTAGATAAAAACATAAACTTATTAAATTTTTCCACAAAAAAAAAACAACGTTTCAAAAATCGTTAGGGCTTGGCGAAAACCTGCCATTTAGATACTGACTGCAAATGTCACTGCCAAATAACTTTCGCAGACTGTAATCGCTACAAATACCATAGTGAGCGACAAGTCTCAGGACAAGGATTCAATACAAAATAGAATGAAAAAGGATTGAATTCAGAGCTGCGTTGTGTCGCTAACGAACGATGATATAGGTAAGACAAAACTGTAATTTTGTCTGCCTGTCGTTCTCTTCGGCCAGAGCCGAAACGGCTGAGTCAATTTGTTTTTAGTGCATAGTGTTTACTGGCCATTCCCCCAACGCATTGTCCTCAAAAATGGCAAAAAAAAATCAATAAATTATTTTTGGTGGACAATTTTTTTCAAAAATTTGTTGTAAATGATACCTACCAAGGAACCATTTTTTTATTATCTTATGTTAGGTTAGGTAAAAGGGCTGACAGTTGGTCTTGTTACCGTCACACTTAGATCTATGTCGATCCGTTGTGATACCCTAGGAAGTTGTAGGTATCACATTTTATATAATAACCTATGTATTCTGTTAGCAGTCAAGCCATTTAGAGGCGTTGACAAAATTCAGAAGGCTATTAGCTGTTGTTCTAGAAAGTTCCTCTAAATCGTCAATGACTCCCTAGGTGTTTCTTTCTTAAATGGCAGAGCGCTGGACAGTGACAAAGGAAGTGATAAGTATCCTCGTGTGCTTCTTCATCGCTGCACCCTCTGCAAAGGTCATCGATCCTGAGCCCTATTTTCTTTTTGTGGTATCCCATTAGGTCGTGCCCTGTGATTATGCTGACAAAGGAACGAAGATACTATTTTTTGTTCTTTTGCATAATTTTTACTGTCTTCTGCTTATTGAAATTTGGCCATTACTTTCTAGTTGTGGCACAAGTTTCAAGCAGGTTCCATCTCTCACTGGTTTTTTCTAATATTTTGTTTCCAATATCCTGTTTGACACTATACAGGTTGGTTCTTTTAAATCTCGTTCGGCTTGACTTGAATCAAGCAACGATCCCGTTCTTGCCAGCGCATCACCTCTTTCGTTTCACTGTACATCACTGTGACCATCAGGAACCCAGCAGAGTCTAATGTTATGCTCCATATGCCAAGAACCAGAGAATATTAAATAAAGAAGCCAATCCTCGGATGTCAATTTGATTTGCCTATAAGGTGAAGTGAAGAGCTGATGTATTTAGATTTACAAAGTATTAGTGAAGAACTCACACATAGATTCAACTAGTCATCCAGCACATCGTTCAGCAGTCTTTTTGTTGTTGCAATTCACATCTATTCTTTTGACACAAAATGAAATTACAAATACAACAATGTAAGCAAATGGGTTTTGAAGGGTGAAACGTACGAAGGATTGGCTTCTTGATAATTGATATTCTCTGCCAAGAACTTTAAGCTCTTCGCTACAGCAAGTTACAAGCTCCAAGTGTATCTCGGTGGCAAAAATTGCTTTTATTGCTGCTTGACTATCAATAAAGAGGGTGATGTCAGCTCGTGGTATCGCCCTCATTGATATTTTCGTAGCTGCTTTGGTCACTGCCAAGACCTCAGCTTGGAAGACGCTGCAAAAGTCCGGAAGTCTGAAGGAGCTCGCTAGTTCCAGAGTTTCCGAGAAAATTCCTACACCAACTCCAGTGTTCTAAGAACTAGCAGGGAAGACAGTTATCATTACTGAAGGGTTGGTTGTTTTATAAAAATCCTGTTACAGGAATGGAATGCGACCATAGCTTTCTTTGCTCTTTCTTGAATGTTGAGACTCCAGTTCAATTTCTTATCTAGTATCACACCAAGGTGTCTGGACTGATCCGAGATTTTGAGTGGAGTGGGAGTCCCTTCGATTGATGGTGCTCTTAAAATTTGTATTTTTCTTCTCTTAGTGAAGAGAACCAATACTATTTTCAATGGATTGGGCATTAGACCACAGTTCACTGTCCAGTGTCCAGGTGTTGACCTTTGACAAGGCATACTGCATTTGTTCACTAATAGTGGATGGGAAATTTGCATAAAAAAATAAATTAAGAATCGTTGGTGCGATTTTTTATATAGGTATTAAATTTTTAAAACATTTTTAAGGAAAAATGTTTGTATACAAATCTTAAGTATTTATTTATGTGCATATAAAAATAAAATTTTAAACAAAAAAATGTTAACCCGTTTATAGGACAGAATTTTCAAAAAAATAGTTTGAAACATTTTTTTTTAAATTCAAAAATTCTTTTTTGAAAAATTTGATAGGCAATTTTATTTGAACTTATTTGAAATTTGTATATAAAAAAACCTTATATCCGTTGAGCTGATAATGAGAAAATTTAAAATAAGAAAAATTCTATGAGAGGTTCTACTAAAAATTTCTAAGTTTTAGTAGTAGTTCAATTTTTAGTATCTAGTAGGTAGTTCGTACTCATTTTTGCATACGAACAAAAGTTTAAACAAAACCATTTAAAAATAATAAAAAATAGTTCCTTAACCGATTTTGTGCCTTTTGTATGGAAGGTGTACAGTTATTTTTTCATACAAACAACCTTTTTTCTTAATTATATTGTAGAGAGTAGATATTAAAAAACTTTTGAGTATCGAGCTTCAAAAAAATCGATCAAGTCGTTTTCAAAATTCAGTAGACGCTCGATATAGTGAAGTAGTTCCGCAGGCCTGTTCAGTCTTTCGAGTGGGAGTTTTAAAAGGCTTACCAATGGTGAATTTGATCCAAAATGCACATTTTGTTCCATGTGAATATTTTGACATTTAATTAAGCGTTGTATAAAGCTTCTAAATATTTTTATACAAAATACATACATTTTATATAACATTTTGTGTGCAAGTTGTGGATTAATCACTATTTTTCAATTCACTAAATCGAGCGTCTACTGTATTTGATTTTCAAAAAAAGTTTTTCAAAAATCCAAAAAAATATTCTTTTAAAAATTTTGGTACATAATACTTTTTTATATTTTTTGGGAGCTTCTGCGTAAAAAAAGATTAATGAAATCATACAGTTTGAAGAAAACCGAAATAAAAAAAAAATATTCTTTTGGAGGTACCATTAATAACTATTTTTGGAAAATGTTTTCCCATCCAAATGTAGCCTTTACTAAAAGTTAATTATTGAGTTTTTTTTTAAGTTGTTGAGCCATTTTTGAGAAAAATACGATTATGTACAGTTGCAAAAAAAATGTATGGCAGATACCGTTATACCGTTGGTTCTAAAAAAAATGAAAAAAGTGTGGGGGAATGTCCAAAAACCGCTATGTACCAAGTGTGAAGAAAATCGGCTGTAGCTTAACGTACAGACAGACAGAATTGTGAGACCCACTTTTTTCGTCTTCCCTATTAACATCTGATCAAAATCTCGAGTTGCATTTTTTACGAATGCATAAGTTTTTTTGATGAACAGTTTTGGCAAAAAATTGTTTCAAACTCAACATTTTGAAGAACAATTATTATTTTTTTTTAATTATAGGTTTAAAAACAGATTTTGCCGAAATTGTTTATTCAAAGAATTTTATTTTATAATCAGCTGACTTCTGGCTTTCCAAATAGCTACAAAATATTACTGAAAGTGTTGCGGTTGTTTTTTAATTATTTGTTTTTCTATTTTATTAAATTGCCCCTCCCAACCAAGCAGTGGGAAATATTACCCCCCTCTGTAGGTTTTTTGCCCTGTCTACTTCTCACCTACATGTTCTGAATTTTTTTGGCAGATTTTACGTGAATTTCCAAAAGAAAGGGGAGATTTAATTTAATTTTAGCGACTAAAGGAGGTGAAAATAAAAATCTGAAAAAATTAGGGAATTATTTTTTTTCTTCATTTAGAGCTGATTTAGGCACATCCAAATATTAAAACTCAAAAAAAGCCTTTATGACTACCCTAATGTATATACTGAATCGTATTTAAAGTTTAAATGAGAACAAACTGTGGATATTTGGCTATTCAGATAAGTGGAGTCGACTGTTATTTTAATTTTTGAGTAGTTTTTTTTGACATATCTACAATTCTTTATATGTTCCTACCTGCAAAGTGGGTGGGTGATAGTTGATTAGATATATCTATTACGAGCTTTTATTACAATTTTATTGTTTATTCATTTTCAATTTGATTTCATAAACAAAACAGTGAATGTTAGGTAATCCCAATCTATTCAAATCTATTCCATGTTTGTTGGTGGTGGTAATACTTACTACCTATTGCAAAAAACAATGAAAAAATTCCTTCCAAAAAATATATTTTGTTGTGATAGAAAGCTTGAAATTGTTTGTTTTTAAAATATGTATTAATTTTTCTGTATAAAATGACAGATCCATTTAATTTAATAAGCCTTTTGGTTGTTTAATATAGATAAACCAAGATTTAATTTATATTTATTTAAAAAAAAAAACATTTAATGGCATTCAATTACAGCATTACTGATCGTACCACGATCGAGTTTCGTTTGACACAGCAATTTCCTAGTAACAAAATTTGACTTAAACTGAACCGAATTTTTGCTCGGAGTGGCGTAGAAATTGTAAGAAACTCAAATTCGATCTCGATAAATATCACGGTGTTTTAGAAAATGTAGCATGGTAGATTTTTGTTGGCAAATTTACTGAGTATAAGGCCATCATTTTTATATTTTTTGTATTTTATGTCAAAAATGCATGTCTTTAGTAGTAGTTATTTGGACAGCGCAAAAATTATGAGCTAAGACACAACTCTTAGTGCCTGTCTTCATTGTCTTCTTACTGAAAGGTGGATCCAGTGAGATTGGTCGATTTTATGTGTGAAAGAAAGAGAAAGAAGATTTCAGCCAAAATCCACCGATGCGCCACTTTTGTAAATAATTCTTGGCTTCAAGAAGATGGATTTTTTTTTGTGCGACTGAGAGATGTATGGACCTTAATTGCGTGAAATAAGGAACTGAAAGGATTTTGTTTGTATAATATAGACAAGCTGTTCATCAAAATGACTTACAGTGAGAAGACAATGTAGACAGGCACTTAAGTTCGACAAGCTCCTACCTAGAGAATACTTGGAGCAGTGCCTTCACATTTTTAAAAGGACAAAGCCAGCAAATTCTATTAACGAGAAAATAAATAAAATTAAATGTACGACTAGGTCGCCATTACTTGCACTTATGTTCAAGATGCCAAGGGTTTTAGAAAATTGTGTTAAAAAATGGAAATTATGAAAGGAAAATATTCAGAAGCATGAAATACCATATTTAAATTAGCTAAAACAACTCCTTAGACAGTTTGAGGTTAACAAAAGAATGCCATCTTAAGGCGTTTTTCTTTTTTAGCTCCGAGCATACCTAGCATTGAGCTGTCAAAAAAATATCTGTGTTTCTTTTTTAGCTCCGAGCACTCAGAGCGCTCAACTTGTGTTTCTTTTTTAAATCAGAGCTAACTCGGAGTACGCTCCATGAACTCAGACTAAAAAGACCGAGTGAATGGAGTAAATAGCTGAGCGCAGCCAACTTCACTCTTTTGTTCACTCATTTGAAGTGAACGCGTTTGACAGATCAATTTCAGTTCATAATTTTGAATTTTTCAAGTTTTTGATTGGCCAGCTGTCCGATGAAAATTAAGTGATTAGATACTTAATTTTTGTGTTTTGAACGATACTGCAATTGTGTGACATTTTAGAGAGCTCAGATGTGTTTTAAAATTATATCGGAGAGCTCTGCTCAGAGCTTACTCCGATAGCTCGAGCTCTACTCCATGTTCTGCTTAGAGGCTAAAGAGAAAAACACTTTTAATAATTCTTAATTAAATATGATTGTATGAAAAAAAGTTCAAAATCGTTGGAGCGGTTTTTTAAGAAAATTATTTTGTATATATACAGTTCTTAAAACATAGAATTTCAAAAAAAAAATTTCAACCCATTTTCGAGATATTTGAAACTATTTTTTAAAAAAATCAATTTTTTTTGAAAATTTTGATTATGGAAAATTATTAAAACTTATTTGAAATTTGTAAAGCAAAATCCGTTCGGCTGCTAATGATTAAATTCATAATAAAAAAAAAACATGCTACGAGAGGTACTAGGTACTATAAATTGCTTAGTGTAAAACTTTATAATCTTCTGTAGAAGATCGCACTATTTTTGGCATACAAATGAAGTTCAATGAGAATCGTGGGAGCCGTTTTTGAGGCAAAAAAAAAATACTATCCTTAACGGTTTTTAACCTTTGTATGGAAGGTACCGTTACTTTTGCATAAAAGTAAAATTTTTTCGAAAATATTTTAAGGAGCATTAAAAAACACTGAAGTATTGAGTTTCTAAGCAATCGGTCATGTCGTTTCCGAAATATTTCATTTGCAAAAGAAAAAGTTTGAAATTTTTTTTTTTTTTATTCAAAAAATATTTTTTCAAAAATTTTGTTTTTTTTTTTTTAAATTAAAAAAATATTTTTTTTTAAATTTTGGTACACAATACTACTTGCATTTTTTCAAAACTCCTGTATAAAAAAAAATGTTGAAATCAGTTTGACCGTTTTGAAGAAAATCGAAAATTAAAAAAATGGTTCTTTGGGAGGTACCATTAATTACCATTTTTTGACAAATGGTTTCCCATCCAAAGTTAGCCTTTTTTTAAGAAAAGTCGAGCCGTTTTTGAGAAAAATACGATTATGTAAAATTGCTAAAAAAAACCGTACCGTTACTTTTGGTTTAAAAAATAGGTAAATGAAAAAAGCGTGTGGGCAGAATCACCAAAAACCACTTTGCCCCATGTTTGAAGAAAATCGATCGAACCGTTTAGGCTGTAGATGAACAGACAGAATTGTGTCACCCACTTTTTTGGTCTTGTGTCGTGTTTGATTGATATCTCGAAATTTTGTTTTGCACAAAGCCAAAACTTACCTTATTATGTAGGACCTTTATCGCAAGTAAAAAGAGAAATGTCTAATCTGATTGCTTGGGTGGGAGGGGCAATTTCGTTTGTTTTTAATCTAAAGCATGAGTAGGTATGTATATTGTATCTACTACTACTTGTCTACGTTTTTCTTACAAATCCAAAACTTTGACCTTTCAGTAGATAGAAATAGCAACTTGCACTTAAATCTAAATAAATTATTATGAATACAAATAATTACAGATTTGTTAGATAGATACATAAAAACATCATATATTTTATCTCACTTATAAAATTTTGCTTCGCATGATAAAGCTATTAAGAATGATATCGATGACAAAAAAAAATAATTAATAAATGAAAAACCAGTAGCTCATGACAATAATAATTGTGGTTAAAAGCATTTAGAATCAGAAGAGTTTCACTTAATAAAAACAAAAAAGTAAATAAAACATTCAAGGAACTCTTGTCTATAATTGTCTCTTACTCAAGATCAAGAGCCAAGATCAAGATATTGACATAAGAGAACTTTGTATTTCTCAGATATTTTAAATCTCTTCTCTTTTATTTTTATTTATTTTTAATTAACTTTTGTTCGATGATAAATGGATATACGATCTACCTCAAAGCAATAGTTGTCGTTCAAGAATCAAAATGATAGATGTAGATTGATAAATATATAAAGAAAAATAAATGTAATGATAAAAGCGTGTACTGTGCCTTCTGTTTGATAATTGATAGCAACAAAAGAAAATGAATGAGAAAGAGAAACAAATAAAAAGTAAAAAAGTATTAAAAATAAAAAAGTACCTCAAACATGAGTGTTCTGTCTTTTGCTGTTTTTTTTTTAGTAATTTGTATCTACATACGAGTATATACCGGCTTTTTATTCCATGCACGGACATGTGGTATTTCTCATTTTTTTAAATAATAATGTATCTTATTTTGTGTTTACTCAGGTTTTTCTTAAAAATGATCTAAAGCAACTAAAAGTGTAACAGAATAGAAAAATTAATGCAAATTAACTGTCAATTCATCGACAAAAAATTTAAAGCAATTTCCGAAAAAAAATAAAGTGTGTGTGATAGGTATTAAGTGAGAAATAAAAATATCATCATTAGTGCTTAATGTGATTTGTGCGAGTGAAACCAAAATAATAAAAATTTTAAAGGAAATAAAAAATAAATATTTAACAAAATGAAAAATCGTATAAAACAAGAAGGTTCATCGCCAATTAGTCAACACGGCTGCAACACCACAGCCACCATGGCCAACAACAACAACACTAATGGCAGTTCACTGCAACAGGCATATCCATCCATAACGGCAACCTATTGGCTGCCAGCACCCAATCCTGCACCGTACTTAGTTCCAGGTAATTTCCTCTTTTTCTATATTTTAATTGCAGGATATTGAGTTATGCGATATTATTTTCACTGCTTGCTTTTTCAGTTTCAGTTGAATTTTGCAATAAAAAACTTTTTAATATTGATCCCGGGGAATTTTTTATTTGATTTTTGTAATTTGATTATTTCGAATTCCGAAATTGGTAGGTACAGGGGAGTGTATTTTTTCGTGAGTTGAATTATTATTATTATTTTTATTTTTCGGGATAAAATGCAATCAAAATTTTAATTAGAATTTTATTACGAATATAACTAAATTCTCTTTTATTTGGAAGAAATTTTAACAAATTTTGCAGTTTGGGAATTAATGACCAGAGAGAAACAATGGAAATAATTATCATCTTCTGATAATAATTAATTCAAAAGAATGAAATAATACAAATTTGATCAAGAATTTTCATATTTATTTAAAGATTTAGTTTACGAGTGGAAATGTATGAATTAAGGAAATTTTGTTGTAAGAATTACATAAAAAATGTTATAGACGAAATTATTTTTTTTTTTGCAAACAACTCTGTCCGTCATCTTGAAAAATAAAGACAATAATGGTGGATCTACATGTTCTTCATTTGATTTCTCTAAAAGAGGAAATATGAAATGAAATTTGTATTTGTTAAATAGAGAGAAAGAGAAGACCAAAATGTAGAAGATATCTTCATACACGACGAGTCAATATAAGTCTCAAAGTGACATTTAGTGGCACAATGTCCAACAAAAGGTTTTCTGTTGGTTTTTTACTCTAATAGGTATTGTCTGCATGAGAAAAAAAGTTTACCAAAATCGGACCACCGGAAGTGACTTACTTTAGAACTTCGGCGGGTGACTGTCATTTCTCGTCTAATATAAAGTGCCATGAGTGCCATTTTTGTATACTCCTAAGGGTACCTACTTTATATAATGTATGTACCAAGTTTAAAGATTTTCCATCCACTTTCACACTTTTACCAAAATTTTGAGTGAAAGACTTAGAAATCTCCATGTATTTTGTATGGGACTACCACCACGTGTTAAACGTTAGGCGATTTCAGTAAAATTTTACAAAGATTTTTATTTTATTACCTCAATCACTTGTAGGAGGGGTGGGAGCTGAAGCAATTAAAAAATAAGCGCGTTCCTTTTAAATAGTTTAGTCTCTTCCTTTTTTGCATTCTTTTATCCGTTAGTGCCTTTTTTGCCTATTTTTCATTTTGTCGCAGTATTTCCTTCAAAGTTCGTTGGTTTTCAAGATAAAAAATCTTAAGATACAAAACAAAAAAGGTATAGCTTTAAAAATATTATAGTATGACATTGTAAGTGTTTTCGTTATGTTTTAATAGTTTTTTTCTGTTTTAAATAATTTTTTTCTTTTTAGAAAATTACGAGACACCCTGTATTCATTCTTAAATAACTTCGATCACACAGCGAATTTGGATATGTAATCTAGTGACAATAAATGTATGAATACGTACCTCTATTGAATATTATAGGCCATTATGATTTGTGCTGGCCAGCGTTCCATACATTGTCCTTTCATTATGGGCTGACACTCAAAGGTCTATGAAACCCTGATCTTTTAAATCCTCCTTCTAATAAAATTGAACTTGGCTGTAAGGTGTTGTAATCTTGCATTAGCCCTTAACAAATCTATGGTAATTTCTTGTCGACTTATTTTAATTAAGGGGGAAAATGAAGCCACGTTGGTGGGATCCAGAGTTTAAACCGCTCAGGACCAGGGTTTAAACCGCTCAGGAAAGATTATCTTAAACGTTTCAATCGAGCTTAAAGCATTCGAGTAGTATCAGATTGGGAATCCTATAAGGAAACCTTTAAATTATATAAGCTTTGAGGAAGTCAAAGAGATCCTCCTAGAGAATTTTCTGTGGAAAAATAGAAGAAACTTCAAAGGCATCCAGGCTAAGAAAAATCCTCTCTTCAAATCCAGTAATGCCTAGCTGTTGGAAAAATGCTGATGGCTCATGGACCAACTCTTGCGATGAACTCAACTTGATAGTTTCGACCATAATAGATCAAATAATGAGCCAAGATATCGACAGGGTCTGATAACTAGGGACAAGCTGCAATGGGTGTTCAACAGCTTCAAACCATACAAGTCTGTAGGATCTGACGGCATAGTACCAGCCGATTTCCAAATGAATTCTGATTGAATTCTTCCAATTCTGGAGACTTTTCTAACTAGTTGCTTAAACGTGGTCCACATTC
Source organism: Dasysyrphus tricinctus (assembly GCA_963921185.1). NCBI lineage: Eukaryota > Metazoa > Arthropoda > Insecta > Diptera > Syrphidae > Dasysyrphus > Dasysyrphus tricinctus. Next base: position 200,361,052 of record OY992531.1, read on the forward strand.
CACTGTTATGGAGAAAATTCAAGGTGGCAAGTGCCCCCAAGTAAACCCGAAAGATCTCAGACCTGTTAGTCTATCATCATTCCTTCTTAAAATCTTTGAAAGATGGATCGATATCCACCTTCAAACAAGTAATGACGCGCTACTTTTGTTAACTACGCTTATAGACTAAGAGCTGGCAGCAAATTTTGTGGGTGAACGCATAACCAAAATATGAGTATGAGGGTTTGTAGGTGCATGCATCTTGATATCGAATATCAAAGTCTGGCAGGATTTTTTTGGCGCCCGTAGAGGGGACGAGGGATTGAAAAAAGCGGTTTTTCCATTTGTTGTGTCAAGGGTACAATCACTTCATTTCATTTTTTAAAAATGGGAAATGATGCTCTGTCATTTCCCTAAGTCCAAAGATTTTATTTTCAATGATCCAATTGATAATACTCAAGTTATAACCATTTTAGGTACACCATATCGAGAGAAATTTGGAGATTTAAAAAAAAATAAAAATCAACAAAATAAAGTCTCCAAAATAAGGCAGATAAGGTTAATTTCAAAAGGACATATCTTGAGTTTTATTAATCAGATTATTAAAGAGAAAAGTTTGTGGACAAAGGAAAAATGACCGAGTATCATTCCTCATTTTTTATAAATGAATTGAATTGGTCTTACTCATGACACAACAAATGGGAAAACCGCTATTTTCAATCTCTCGTCCCCACTATGGGCGCCAAAAAAATCCTGCCAGACTTTTATATTCAATATCAAGATGCATGCACCTACAAACCCTCATACTCAGATTTTGGTTATGCGTTCACCCACAAAATTTGCTACCGGCTCTTAGACTATTAGTGTAAGGGGAAATCGGTATGAACGGCATTACATACTCCAGTTCGAAAAACCATAATAATTATAATTTTCATCATAAAAAGTACACCATGGTCGCTTTCTTGGATATAGAGGGAGCTTTTAACAATGTAGACATATCTGCAAATCATCTGCACATCCCTGAAGATAGATGGTTCGCTTGGTGAATTGATAAGTGAAATGCTGACAAGCAGGGCTATCAATTCAAATCTGGGCGGCCTTATTTGAAGTTCTAGAAGGTCTGTCAGTAGATGTTCCACTGACACGACGGTGGCAAGGCAAGGCGGTGTCCTATCTCCCCTTTTCTGGAACTTGGTAGTAAATGAGCTGCTGCTGTCATGCCTGGAGGCGGAGAGTTACAGAGTGATTGCCTATGCGGATGATGTTGCTATTGCTGTATCAGGAAAGCATCCTGCTGTCTTAAATGAACTCTTGCAAAATGCTTTAAGTAAGCTCACCAACTGGGCTGACCGGCGTGGTTTGGGTGTCAACCCTCAAAAAACAGAATAAGTGGCTGGAAACACAGCCATTCATTCCATCATTCTGAATTCATTTGAATCAATCCCAGGTCGCACTGATTACACCATCCCAAAACTAAGGTTTGGCAAAAAACTTCTATATCAGCATTCCTTCTAGAGTTCTCTGGGAGGATACTACTCCCTTGGAAAATGAATCAATACATTTTTACACCGACGGATCGAAAACTGCTGATGGGGTGAGTGCTGGTGTGTACTCAGAAAATTAAGTCTCTCCTTCCGTCTTCTTAATCAATGTATCGTGTTCCAGACGGAACTTATGGCGATCAAAGAAGCCTCATATCCACTGAAAGAAAAAGTTATCAACTACAGATATCCGCATTTTCTCATGCCGAAGATGCGGGTTCGATTCATAGCCGTGCCACCTAAAAACAGAATTGTTTTATCCGAGGTATACTGCCTCTTGCGAAGAACTGACAAATCCTCGAAGAGTATACTTGTCATGAAAAAGTGCTTCTCACTTAGCCGTTCGGACTCGGCAAAAACTGTAGGTCCCCTCCCGCATTTTCTCGGATAGTCAAGCAGCTATCAAATCTCTGGAATCGGTCTCTACTAACTCTTTAACAGCCCTTAATTGCCATTCATGTCTGCCTGTGTTGGGTGCCGGGGCATAGAGACATTCCAGGGAATTGTAAGGCCGATGAACTCGCTAAAAGTGGAATAACTCTACCTCTTCTACCAAGTAAGGCAGATATAGCTATTCCGATTGCTACATGTAAATTTATGCCGAAGCAAGATGCTTTAGATAGAACAAACCTTAGGTGGATTAATATAACCACTTGTTTATCAAAAACAAAACAAATCTGGCCAGTAATGGATTTAAAGCGATCTAAGTGTTTTATATCTCTAAGCAGATTGCACATTAGCTCCATGATAGGTTTCATAACCGGGCACTGTCTTATAGGCAAGCACGCAACGTGTCTTAGCATATTCCCTAACGATTTTTGTAGAAGCGTATGGATAAAAAAGCGGTAGAACTGATTCCTCATCTTCTATGCCATTGTCCTGACCACGTCGAAGTCAGCCGGCGCACTTTCGATTTTCGCAAAAAAAAGAATGTCAGGCGATGTATTCCTAATTGCACATTTCAAAAATCAAAAAAAATTTAATTGCACACCTCCTGTTTTTTTTATAAAAATATAAACAAATTCCACTTTGTATGGAACTTTCAAATGCCCATATCTTTGTAACCAAATCGAATATCTAAATGCACAGGGGCTTAAATAATTGCTCATCTTTAAATTTAATTTGCTCACTAAAATTTTTTTTTGTAACATGTTCCGTCAATTAATAAATCAATAATCAAAATTTCGACCAAGTTAATTGTTTAATAATACAAGTAAGTCTTAATAGAAACTAACCATCAGAATTTATAACTATCAATAGCGCAATGGAAGAGTTGCCGGCTGACAACAGGGAGTCACAGGTTCGAGTCCTGTGTGGGTCATGTACTAATTTTTTTTTTTGCAATCTAATCATTGTTATGTTGTACTTTTTAATAGAGAAAGCAAGATGGATGATTTTTAATTACAGTATAGACAAAAGCAAATGTGGAATGTATGCATTATTAAAACCTCAAAAAAAGAAATTTTCGTGTCTCTGAATAAAAGTGTTATTTCTCGATAGAAATAAATAATTTTGAACCTTAAATATGTTTTTTAAATTATTGACTTCGTGGTCGAATTTGCACACCAACCAATTTTTTTGCTCCACCACACACTTTTTGTAAAATTGATATTCAAAAACATGAAAAAATATACCAAAGTGAAGTTTTCCTGCCTCACTAAAACTGTTATATCTCAATGGAAAAAAATAATTTTGAACTTTTAGTAATTTTTTTCAATTATCAACGTCAAGGTCGAATTTGCTCACCTAAAGTTTAGTTTTTCCCACCACCCCCCTTTTTCTGAAATAAATATTGAAAAACATGAAAAAAAACATACCACAATTAAATTTTCATGCTTCACTAAAACTGTAATATCTCGATGAAAAAAAATAATTTTGAAATATTTGAAAATTGGACCAGGAAAGGATAGAAAGGTATTGATTGTTCTATGGACGCGGCAGTGGCATGCTGGCGTGCGTGGCTTAGCTCGCCGGATATAGGGGCGATCTTTCCACCCCATAAAACCTCACCACGCTACGGGGGTGGTGGGAAAAATTAAACTTTAGGTGAGCAAATTCGACCTTGACGTTGATAATTGAAAAAAATTACTAAAAGTTAAAAATTATTTTTTTCCATTGAGATATAACAGTTTTAGTGAGGCAGGAAAACTTCACTTTGGTATATTTTTTCATGTTTTTGAATATCAATTTTACAAAAAGTGGGTGGTGGAGCAAAAAAATTGGTTGGTGTGCAAATTCGACCACGAAGTCAATAATTTAAAAAACATATTTAAGGTTCAAAATTATTTATTTCTATCGAGAAATAACACTTTTATTCAGAGACACGAAAATTTCTTTTTTTGAGGTTTTAATAATGCATACATTTCACATTTGCTTTTGTCTATACTGTAATTAAAAATCATCCATCTTGCTTTCTCTATTAAAAAGTACAACATAACAATGTTAGATTGCAAAAAAAAAATAGTACATGACCCACACAGGACTCGAACCTGTGACTCACTGTTGTCAGCCGGAGTACATATATGTCTTCATGACTGACAGCCACTTCAACCTAACTTAACCTTTCTTTGGGTAGAAAAACTTTAGTCTATCAAATGCCAGGTTGATGTAGGTTGCCACCAAACCGTTTCAATTTTTTTTGAAAAATTTGCTTCTATGTGATTGAATTTCATAAAAATTTTATAGACTGCCAATTTTTGCCAGTAAATCTCTGGAACAAAGCTATTTCTTTTTTCATCAAAGAATATCTCTTGGGCAAGTCTTCTCAATTTTAAAGAATATCAACGAAAATTTGGTAAATGATTTTGGTTTTAATTTTCAAATACGGGACCTAAAATGGCGAATTCAATTCCAAACTTCTCGAAAACGTTGAAGTGAATGGTTTTATAGGGTTTTAAATGTGTTCTACTTGTTTCTTCTCAAATAGATAGGTTCTTTAGTTCCTTCAAGGAATTTTTAAGAAAAAATCATAGAAAACTGTTACCTGAGAACAAATAAAGAAGTTTAAGTGAGGTCTACTTCATATTTTCGATTTGATATGTATTTTTTGGTATATGCTGTTAACGTTGATATAAGTAAACAGTCACGCCCGATTTGGAAAAAAGGTGATTTCCGCTGATCCGATTTTGGTTAACTTTTTTTTATTATACAGACAACACTTAGAAGAGTCAAAAAACAATAAAAAAAAAACTTTACTGATGGGAGCTGGGAGTTCCACTAAATGTCACTTTGAGTCTTATATCGACTCGTCTAATAAGATCTGCTAGGTGCTAGGAATGTTTAATTTGTTATGTAGTAAAGGGGTTTTTATTAGAGGTAATGAACTTTAAGCTGACAACACTATTTTAATTGGCGGCCATTTTGTCAGCTGTTAAGCTATTTATTTTTAGTTTAGTTCGGTATTTCAACATAAATAGACTGACACCTGAACAACGCTTTAAAATTGTGAAAATTTATTTTGAAAACCATGGTTCGAATTTTGTTTAGCGATGAAGCTCACATTTTGTTGAATGAATATGCGTCACTAAAAAACTGCCGCATTTGGAGTGATGATAATCCTCAAGTGTATGTTGAGATACCGTAACATCCACAAAAACTGACTGTTTGGTGTGCTTTATGGGTTGGTGGAATAATTGGTCCGTACTTCTTTAAAAACGATGCTGGCCAGAATGTTACAGTCAATGGTGGCCACTATAGAGCCTTGATTACTGAGTTTTTCGTTCATCAATTGAACAACCATGATGTGGAAGAGCTGTGGTTTTAACAAACACGGTGCAACATGTCACACAGCTCGTGCCACAATTGATTTACTGAAGGAAGCGTTTGGTAACCGCATAGTTTCACCTTTCACGTTACGGTCCGTGAATTGGCCTCCAAGTTCGTGTGATTTAACGCCGTTTGACTATTTTATGTGGGGATATGTGAAGTCGCTAGTCTACGCTGATAAGCCCGAAGCGATTGACCATTTGGAGGGCAACATTCGTCACGTTATTCCCGATATACGGCCACAAATGTTGGAAAAAGTAATCGAAAATTGGACCTCCAGATTAGACTACGTCCAAGACAGCCGTGGCGGTCCTATGCCAAAAATCATATTGAATAATGCCAGAAGAGTACCCTGCGAATAAAGTAAATTTCATTTCGATTTAAAAAAATCATTTTTGTTTTGAAATGGAACAAAGTTCTATACCTCTAATAAAAACACCCTTTACCAAAGAGGCTTTCAAGTGAAAAATGATTAGAAATGGTAAATTTTAAGTTTCTTTATCTCGATCAGTTTTAGTTTACAATGGCTCTTGTTATTATATTAAAGCCTTGAGCCTTTTCTTTATTTGGTTGGAGCTTCCAGGGTAGTTTCTTGAAGGTTAATATGAGAGAGCCCATTTTTGTTCAAAATTGAATGATTACCTGTAATATTTCAATCTTGCTGCAGCTTTAAGTAATTGATGAAGTTAAAACGATTTGCGTTTATAGTTTTTGGAATATTACTCATGGATGACATGCATTCCACACATTATTAGCATCAATTACTGTTATAGAAAGATGTATTACTTCTCAAACACAAATATTTATTTTAATAGATGATAGAGTTTAGGTTCACAAATTTCAATTTCTATAGTTAGGTTTTTTTTTCAAGCATTTTGTTTTGTTTAAATTTGTTTTTAATTAAACAAGAGGTATTAATTTGCGTACATACATATGTGCATGTGAACATTATACCTTTGTACAGCAGTTAAAGTGCGTTTATTTTAATGTTTATTATGAAAGTGCACCCTTTATGTTACCAATGTTTTTTTTTTTTAATTAAATTGACAAAATCAAAACTCAAATATTATTTGATAAAAGTCAACAAAATTTGCAAGGGCAACTTGAAAATTATGTCAAATTAACATCAATTTTACACTGATATTTCTCATTAAGTGCTGAATTAACAAGTACACACTCTTATAGCTCATTAATATCGATCATCAACATTCCATCCGTGTTATTAAAAAAAATTATCACATTTTTGTGTGCATTTTTTTTTTTGTTAAACAAGTAAACCTTGTTCTCTGGTCGTAATCGAATGAAAAATTTCCATTGAAACGTTGACAGCAGACACGTTCCAAATTCGCACAAAAAATAATCCAACTCGCAGACATTAAACGAAACAAATTGAAAAGACACGCCAGACACGAATCCACAAAATTGTATATATTGCTGCAAGAGTGCGACTTCTGCAACAGCGAGTGCCAGCAGCAGCAGTGGCAGCATCATCATCACCACACTCTATAGCTGCTGCAATTTTAATTGGCCAGGTGTTAATGACCACTTGATTCAACAAGAAGAGTGCTCTAGTATAGCAATGGTGTATAGAAACTCCAAAATGGGGTTAAGTGTATATATTCTCTACTCGACCCAGTCCGGACCATCACCATACCATCATCATGATCATCCTAGTATGATGGCATAGTGTTGAAGTTGCAGCGTTGCAGCTATTGTATTCTCTGGTTCCATCAGTGCTCAATCCAATGCCCCCACGCTTGCTGTCAATATAACTTCAATTATTTGCTGCATTTAATTAGTATTTTAAATCGAGCTCCAACTTCAGGGTTTGCCTTGTCAATGATTTGGCCCCCGAGATGGGTAATCATGAGGATGTGGTTTTGCTGTGAAAGAGATTCACGTTCAATGGAATAGTAACCACAAACTGATGAGTTGTGTCTGATAGTCTGGGAGGCTTAGTTATATTTTGGATATATTTGTCCATCAGTGATTTATTGGGTTTAGGCAGTACCGTCTTTAATTATTTTGAATTGACCGAGTACTACAAGGCATTCCGTGTTCAGAATTGAAGAAGCACATATTCTTACAGAAATTGGCAACCCAAAGAAATTTTTTGCAATAAATGGTTGAAGTTTTAATAGATTGTTGGCACCTCATTTTTGGATTATGAATTCTTCATCACAATCTGAAAAGCCACTAAATTGCCATATAAATTCGACTACTACATAATTCTAATGAGCAAACAAATGGAACACAGCTTTTTTCGCAGCTCTGAGTGCCCTGCGTCGAGAAAAACAAGGAAAAACCTAAAGCTGGGTGGGCCGTTAAATACCAGGACTATGTTCTTATTGTTTCATTGGAATCGATTGAACAAATATTTTCTCTCCGACAGAAAACATATATGCACATAATGTCAAGACTACACATAGCGACATGTCAGTTAAAAAATTGTAAAAAAAATTGTTTCCTTAAATTTTAAATACTTCTTGTCCAGGTCTGGCAGAAAATTGAAGATCAAGAAGATCAAGTACGGTCCAAGGTCGCGGTTGTAAGAAATATTTTTTTTTTAATCAAACTATGTAGTATTTAAAAATCAAAAAATGTTTGAAAAAATAGCAAAGCACTATTTTTCATGTCTAGTTTTTTAAATGAGAAATTTTCAAAAAATATCACAGAAACTTCGATTCCAACTTAAGAAATCCATTCGACTCATTTTGTAGTATCAGAATAAAAAATAATAATTCATGAAGTTAAAATAAATTTATTTTTGTAAATTGAAGAACTTTACGGTACGCTGGAAAAATGTTTTTTATTTAATAAATTTTCCTTTGAATTAAGCATTTTGTTTTACTAATAAACACTCATAAGCGTTTCGTTTTTCCCCTTGATTAGCCTTCATCTTAAACTACCTTATTTGATAATATGCTTATAATCCAGTCAATTTGTGATTAAAATATCTTATATTAGCGAGTAAATTGTGGGGTGGTTTTGATTGTTTCCTGCCTTATTAGTCCAGTCATTTAAGCTTTCTGCTTCGGAAAAAATGATGGAAAGCTGAATTTTGGTATATAGCCTTCTCAGGGCTTTCTACGAAAATTGTGAAAAGTCTCCATCAATGTGAGTGCTGCTAACAATTTTACGGGGAGTCAAAGACCCCCCCACACAGTTTTAAAGGAATATCCCCCAAGCGGTAACTCTTACAGAAAAATGTCAAAGACTAGTTTTTAGCTTAGAAAATTTCCAACAAAAAATGTTGGGTAGAAATTGACTTAAAACAGAACAAAAATTATTGATAAACAACGGTAACACTGACAATGCCATGCCATCTTTTTTGTTAAGCTGAAAATCTCTTCTTTTATTTTAATTTAAAATAGAATTGTTTGAGTGAATTGTTTTTAAAAAATAATTTTCCAAACTCTAGAGGTTAGATGTTCATACTTAAGAATTACCATACAAATTATTTCGAAAAAAATTAGCTCGCGAAATAATATAACCCGACATCTGCTTCAAAAACGCATCTTTTTTAAATTGTTAGATTCGAATATCTGAAAAAACGTGACGTGCTAGACCAATTCCAAAGCCATATTCGAACTCAGCGCATCAAAGACCACCAGAAAAGTAGGTATATATCTTAGTTTATGTTGAAGACAAAAATTCAAATTTTGTCACGCAAAGTAATTAATTAGTATTTTCTAGTGGATTTTTGGAAACAGTAAAAACACGTCAATTTTCAGCTAGCGCTTGAGTCCAAATGGTTGTTTGCAGAAAAAAGCCTAAAACAGAGATTTATACTTTCAAGCCTTAGCTTTCATTTGATACCCCATTTATAGAAGTTGCTTATATTGTAGGTACATTTAGCGGAAAATGCAACCTGAAAAGTGCATTTTCTAACCATTGCGACCAGATAAAGCTTGTCCGACCAGTAGTTTTGTAATTTTTTTGACTAAAGCTATTGGCATCCAATTTTTGCATGGCCGCGATGGGATAGGTAATCTTACGGTTGGCTCCCGGACTATCACTAACGGCAGAAACGAATTATTTTTTGAAAATTCAATATCTCAAAAACGGGTTAAAATTTTTTTTATATTTTATTTTCATATGCACAAAATAGTCCAGTCAACAAAGACTCAAAATCATAAAATAAATGCAATAAATCATGCTCTCTGGGTTATTATTTTATGTGGTAAGGGTGACCCCCATGTTACCCAGGTATAACATACTAAAAGTCCTCAGCCTAGGGCCACGAGCCTCAGGCAGGAGGGGGGGGGGGGTTAAAGGTCCCCTTCTGGAATATTTTGAAAACTAAGCGTTTAAGCGGAAAAGTGTACACTACAAAATGAAAGAATAATAATTTTCCTACAAAAAAAGTTTTATTCATATTTTCGGTAGGAGAAGAGTAGTACCGCGTGGCATGATGGTTATAGTGCGTAGGACTGTCATGCCGAAGGTGTGGGTTCAATTCCCAGCCGTGCCACCGTGAAACAGAAATGTTTTATCCGAGGTATACTGCCTCTTGCGAGGAACTGACAAATCCTCCAAGAGTATACTTGTCATGAAAAAGTGCTTCTCATTTAGCCATTCGGACTCGGCAAAAAACTGTACGTCCCCTCCATTCCTGCCAACAAACATGCACACAGGAATGGTTGTGAGTTGTAAGTCACTAGGCCCTGGTTCTCCACAAACTGTTGCGGCACCCAATATTTATATATAGGAGAAGAAAATAAAAAAAATAACAATGTTATTGTCTTACAACATCAATGGTTTTTGATCAATTTATTCAGAATATGTTTTGTCAACTAGGCAACACTATCAAAAAAATTAAATTAGGACATTTTGAACAAAACCACCTTCTTTACACCATAACTTGCTCTCATAATGTCCCTGGGATGACCATGAATCAATATATACTTACTAGCCATTGATGTTGTAAGATAAAAACATTGTTTTTCATTTTTTGAATTTTCTTCTGCTTGTATCTTTCTTAACCTTGCTTCTACCGAAAATAATATGATTCATGATTTTAAATACCTGCTCTCAATCCAGTTTTGAACGATTCGTGGGGTGTGTTTAGAACCACGTCTTGTTCAAAAATCAAATGATCAGATAACGACATCCGTACCACCTATGGTGGCAATTTGTTTTGTAGAATACAAGGGTATTGCTCTTTCTTCATTATCCCTTCGATCCTGATCAGTGGACCAATGTTCTCCCAGGTAAATCAACCCCTACACCATCGAACTTCCACCTCAATTCTTTATGGTCAGTATTGGTACATTTTGCGGAAAATGCAACTTGAAAAGTGCATTTTCTAACCCTTGCGACCAGATAAAGCTTGTCCGAACAGTAGTTTTGTAAATGTTTGGACTAAAGCTTTCAGTTGGCATCCTTTTTTTGCGTAGCCACGATGAGATATGTAGGTGATCTTACGGTCGGCTCCCAGACTATTGTATGGAAAAAATTTTAAATCATTAGAGCGGTTGTTCAAACGCAGTTGTTATAACAACATTTTGTTTTAATCAAATTCTTAAAACATTTTTAAGGGCAAATTTTATTATTTATAGTCCAGTCAACGAAGACTCAAAATCATAAAATAAATGCAATAAATCATGCTCTCTGGGTTATTATTTTATGTGGTAGGATCGACCCCCAAGTATAACATACTATAAGTCCCCTGCCCAGGGCCAGAAGCCTTAGACAGGAGGGGGGGTTAAAGGTCCCCTCTTGTAACTTTTCGGGAATATTTTGAAAACTAAGCGTGTAAGCGGAAAAGTGTACACTACAAATGAAAGAATAATAAATTTCCTACACAAAAAGTTTTATTAATATTAATTATATTGTAAATAAGGCAAGTTCCATGCTTGGATTTATAAAACGCTGGGCAAAAGAATTTAACGATCCGTATGTTACCCTTTCCTTATACAATTGTTATGTACGACCCCATCTTGAGTACGCCTCTCAAGTATGGGCACCCTTCTACGAAATTCATAAAAGTCGTATTGAAGCAATACAACATAGATTCATTCGTTTTGCCTTGAAAGGTCTACCCTGGGCTGATCCGTATAACCTTCCACCCTATGAACACAGAATTCAGCTTCTGCAACTTCAAACTTTATCTCAAAGGCGTGTCAATAATGATTTGGTATTTTTTCATCAACTTATCAATGGTGAAACTGATGCGCCTGACTTGCTAGCCCATGTAGGAATTAATTACCGAGGAGGATCCCACCACCTGCGAAGATTTGAACTTTTTCACGTTCCTTTTCACAGAACAAACTATGGCACACACGAGCCACTCAATCGCATGTGCAAACTTTTTAACTTGAACGCCTCATCTGTTGATTTTAACATGAGTAAAATAGGATTAAAAGCATTATTTCGAACCAGTGCTCCACTCTCGTTAATGTATTAATTGTTTTAACTTTGTATGTTTAGTTTAAATGTTTTTTTTTATATTATATCTAATTTTGTATTTGTTCTAATTTTGTAGTTATACATGTGCTTGTGTTAGTTTGCTTAATTTTACTAACCACTAACACATGCACTCATGATGAGCCTCTGATTGTAGAATGCAGCTTGCTCTAAGCTCACTACAACAAAGAATCTGAAGTGTAAAAAAAAATGAAGTGGACATCACAAGTTCCGGACCTGAACACAATCAAAAATTTGTGGGCAATATTGAAAAGATGGCTCAGATGCTATGCCCTCTAAGTAATTTCCATGAGTTATGTCAGCGAGTGCAGGAACAAATTTTTCCAACAACACGTCAAAAAAAAGTAAGTGAGGACCGTTATAAGAAACAAGGTACTATGGACGAAGTATGAAGAAGCATCTTTATGCAGAAAAAATCAAAACGAGCATAACTAGATACATCAGTATTCCCTTAAGTATTTAATTTCTGCAAAAAAATCCCTGAAGTTATGTTTATGTTTTTTCTCTCAGGTAGTCAATAGGAAATGTACTTTTAAGAAAAAATAATTTAGTAATTTGTTTCATACATAACATAACGTTATTCCCATTAATTTATCTTTTTTTAAAAATATGTTTCCAGTTTTGCTCGCCACAGTACATCAAGCATTAAGATGCGTTCTTTTTTCACCTCAAACTACTCGTATTAAAGAAGTTGTTTCAGCTTATTTAAATATCGCTGTTATAAATTTTTCTCTCATAATTGTCTATATGTCTGTATACAGTTTTCTTAAACCCTACGCCCCTTGAACATAAGAGCAAGTTGGTGCGACCCAGTCGTGCATTTTACTTGTTGTGTTTATTTGATAGTTGAATAGCCATTTTGAAATACTGACACATTTAATTTTGACAACCTGCGTAGGATATTACATCAGATGTGTACACTGTGGCGAATACTTACTTTTTTACTGACAGCAATTGGAATTTGAACGATTTTTGGTTTTTCATTGATTATATCTATTTATTGAAAATTGGTTTGAATGTATGAGTGGTAACCGCCATTGTGTTAATTGTGGCCGTTCACTGGAATGAAGATAGTAACATGTTGTCACGCTGCAGGCATCTTAATTACCTAGAGGTGGGTGATGGGCCTTTTCATACACAATTTGTATTAGGCCCTAACTATGTCACTGATGAGTTCAAGTGAGTAAGCCGGATGAAACGCAAATTTGTGGGACTAAAGGCCATAAAAAGCTATTTTAAATTAATAATTCAACAAGTCCAATCCATAATGCTAAGTCTTCCACTTGGCTGATTTAGTTCAGTAGTAGAATTTGTATTATAAAACCTTCTTATATAGAAACTATGCCTGGCCCCGGGAAACAAACAAAATTTCCAGTGTAATGATTAGGAATTTTAATCTTGTTGGATATAGTTTACAGTGGCCTTTTGCTAAGAAACCGTGTAAGTTAAACTGAACTTAAAACAAATTGCGTTTGACAGGGCCCTCACTATGTCGCTGATGATTGCAAGTGAGTAAATCGGACGAAACGCCAATTTGTTGGACTAAAAGCCATAAAAAGCTATTTTGAGGGCCCAAAAACTTTTTAGCTCAAGTGCAAAAGTGGCCTATCTAATCAGTTATAACGGTATTTTGAAGGATCATGTACATAAAATCAAAAACCTTTTATTTTTATTGCAAAAAAAAGTCAAAATATGGTTCGAAAGTAATAGTTTGAAAGTAATCTGTTTCTTATTTTTGCTCTACTGAAAATAGTTAAAAATGCAGTGTAAGGCCACTATTGCACTCACTGCCTAAAATGTACCTATAGTTTAAAATAAAAAAAAATAACTCTACGTCCCAGACTATAAAAGCAAAACTACAAGTTAAATGCGGTTAATTTGATTTGTAAAACAAGTTGGACCTCTGATGGGGGTATCATGAATGACAGTTTGAGAAATTCGATGCGGTCGATGACAATGAAAACAATAAACTTCACCTCCCATAAATTGTTCTTATTTTTTTTGCATAGGTACTTTATTGATTTCATTTAATGATTAATTTATTCATTATCTTGAGGAAATTCATTAAGTTTTAAGATTATTGAAAATTTTCAATAGCTTTTTCATACAAAATTGATAAATAAAAATAGCCCACATACGCCCTGTTGAACGATGGAACAAATATATGGTTCTGGCTTTTTGCATTTAGTATTTTTTTTTCAATAATCTCTTCAAAATTGGGAATTGGTTTACTATGAAATAATTCTCAGTTTTATTTTTAAGGAACTAAAGCTAAACAGTAAAACGAACTAAGTCCCAAGATGAAAATAAACAAGTCCCACAAGTTGATCTTTTTTCTAAAAATTCTTCAACTTTGGATGTTTTTTTATACAAAATTATTTGATAGTTGATGAAAAGTCATTTCAAAAGTTTATCAATAAATACCTTATCAAATTGGTATTGCCAAATTAATTATTTATTAAATTGAACTCAACATTTTCTTTTCTTTTTGTGACATCTTAATCATTGAAAATCTTTGTTAAAGTTGAAACCTTTGATGCATACAAAGTGTGTGTATTTTAAAATATTTTTTGCAATAATAATGTTAAATTTCTAAGAAAATATTTATTTATGTATTTTCAAGTTGACGTTGTCATATGGTTGTCAGAAATAAATGTAACTCATTGCATTTGCATTCATCATTTACCATTATATAGTGTGTCTGCCTCTCAGCGCAACGTTTCACTTCAATTGCATTCATCAATCAGTCTGGCTCTTATGTAGATATACCTAATACATTTAGATAGTTTGGTATTTGGCAAATATTCAAAAATTGACAAACGAGACAACAAAATGAAATAAGAAATGGAAAAACTATTACTTTATCGGTTTATACATATGTACCGACTTTTATTTTGTTGATGGAAAATTATTATGTTTTGTTTAGCGAAAATTTCACTTAACTAAATTGATTTCTGAGGAAATATTTGGAAAATTATAGTTATTATTTGTTTTAAATAATAAAACAAAAATATTTTTATTTTTATTAAAAACTTCCAATTATACATAAAAATATATAACCTAGATGTGAAAATATAGTTCAAAATATAATATATATAAAAGAAATCAATAGATATTTTGTGAAAACTTCTCTCTTTGCTTCTGAAATCAAATCAGTCTTGATGCCTTCTCTATATTCTCTTAAGAGAAAAAACTGTCATTCGATGACAAAATTTAAGTTGCCAAGTAAGAAATGTAAAATTACATCGAAGGATAATAACGATATTTTAACGGATTCAAAGTTTATAGAAGATCCGAGAAATTGACATTTTTGTATTCCCCCGGTAAAAAGCAATTTAAATGATTTTCAGTTATAGTTTTTGAGACGAAATACTCTGTAAACGTAAAAATATAGTCAAGTTATAAACTGTCAAATTCATTAAAAAAAAAAATTTCAATGTTCTATTTATATCAACAACCTTCAAAAAATGAATGACCAAATAGATGAATAAATAGAAGCCATATAAACGCTTACCACAGAAATAACTGCACTTATTGACTTTAGCGTGAAAATGATCTAAGATCTACACAAAATTGGCAATTGATAGAACTCAGTATTCTGGGCCCCATTGAAAATAAAAAGCTCCAAATGTGAAAATGTCACCTTTTGTTCCTAATCTCCTCGCCGCCCACTTACCTACTCATAACGCACTTTTTTATCATATTTTTCATCTTTAATAGATCTTAAATGTTAAATACTATTATATTTGAGACTAGCTGGCCCACCCCGGCTCCGCCCGGGTAGACAAACATTTCGAGAACAAATTAACAAAACAAAATTTTAATTATGTGTACTCGATTAATCGAATTCCGGATAATCGAGATTCGACTTTATTTTTGTTTTTATTTTGTTAGAACCAAAATTTCATGATTGATTGATTTCATTTCAAAACTCAATTGATTTATTTTTGTTTACATAAAACAGATACCCAGGTGCACTTGGCAAAACGCAAGACCAAATAAAAAAAAAAAAATCACCAAAAACACTCTCAACACCAAAGATTACCTGAAAAGAATCATCCAAATAGGTCAAGCATTTTTGAGTTAACGCGTGACAAAGGGAAATATGGATTCATTTTTCTGTACAGAATTACTTGTAGGGCTCAAAATTTCAAAAAATTAAAGTTCCGGTTGAACCCCGTTTCGGATTAAAACTATTTTTTACCCCAAAATCATTATTACAGCCAAATTTCTTCTGAAAAATACTGAATCACAATACCAAATCTCGGGCCCACTTTACATACGCCACCGCCACCATTATGCTGTTGTGTCCTATAAAGTGCAAGGTAATTTATTTTAATAAAATTAAGATCAGCTTTGGATTTTTCGTAGTCCATTTAATTCAAGTCGTGTTGATAGAAGTATGAAGGGAATAATATTGGTACAGCAAACAGACTCGTTTCATTAGAATTGCTGAAGAAGTTTTTTCCGGAATTTCACTGTTTTTCTAATATTTAAAAGCTATCTTTTTTTACATTTTTACCATTTAAAGTACCCTAGGTCCTAGGATACTCCACTACATGTACGTAAAGTCTCGTCAGAATCGTTTTGAAGATTATTATGTTCAAACAGGCAAACAGACAAAATTTTTTTAAATGATGCAGTTATGTTTCTTAGCAAGTAAACAACCACCTAAGCTCAAAAACTTTAAACTATTTCAATATTAACGACAGACACTCCAATTTAATTTATATGTATAGATGTATAGATTTAAGGCGACGATAAGTCACATTTCTAGAAAACTTAGATATTTTAGAATTTAAAATTTTTGTTTTGAAAACTTTTGATGCATAAATTTAAAAATGCTAGACAACAATATCAAAAATGCCAAGCCAATTTTCAACTCACGGCCTCATTTAATTTCGATTTTTAAGACAAAATCTATATGAGCAGTCTATATAACAACGAATAGTATTATATGCCCACATGTTTGAAGCCACTTCTTTCAACCTCTTTTTTTCGTCATAAATAATACCAAAATGTTAACTACTCAACACTTATCCTTTAGGCTTTTGGCAACTGAAGGTGTTTCCACAACTTTTTTCATGTTCAATTATTAAAAAATACCAGAAAAGTGTAAGTCCCAACCTTTGACATAAACAGATATGTTCCCAAAAAGTGGCAACCCTAACATTTTACCTGAAGGAGGATCGACTCAACACCAATCTTTTAAGGCACATTTCATTATATTACCTCCACGCGGTTGGTATTTGGACATGTTTTGTTATGTTGTAAACATTAAAAACTAACAAAATATTCGAGATTCCACCCTTTTGACATAAAACAAAATTGTTCCCGAAAATTGGGAACACTAAGATTTTACCCGAAGGTAAGACCAGGGTTGTCAGATGTGGCGATTTGTCGCCAAACACGCGATATGAAATTTGATTTTTGGCGACACGAAAATCGGGTTGGCGATATACCTTAAAAAAGGCGATATTTTTAGGTTTTGGCGATTTCAATTTTTTAAATCAAAGTTATAATCTCTTTGGTCAAAAGGCTAAACTCACGAAGTGCAGACAAATAATATTAAAGAAAATGAGAATGGAACGCATTTTTTAGTCCAAGAACTCTCATTATGCAAGGTTTTTATTAACATATTGAAAGGTTTGCCCGGGAACTTTTTTTTCAAAATTTGCAGACCGTGACTTTTCAGCTTCAAAAAGTATTTTTCAACCTAATTTCGTTCAAATGTGTGACCGACGATATTTTTTCTTTTTTTCTGATCTTCACTTAAGCCTTACATCTTTTTTATTGGTGTTTGCTAAAATTAAGACATCGAAATACTAAATCTAATAGCACCCCAAATTGAAAATCGATTTCTTTCCCATCACTAACATAGTTTTATTACATTTTTATGATTGTTGAATTTGGTCATTTATAAGGTGGAACATTTTTAATTTGTCGATTTTCTTGGCGAATTATATTTTACATTTGGCAATTCCGCTTTTTTAAACCTGACAGCCCTGCGGTGAGACTACTCAACACGTATCTTTTAAAGCATGTCTCGTTATTTTTCCAATACGTGTTTGGCATCTGGAGGAATTTCCAGTACTTTTTTTATGTTCAAAATATTAAAAACTACGAAAAAAGCAGAGGTTCCGCCCATTGACATAAAAAAAAGTATGTTTCAGAAAAGAAGCAACTCAGACATTTTATCCGAAGGTGCGTCTACTTAACACCTATCTTTTAAGACAACAGCCGTTATTTTAGCCATGGAAATTTTCCAGGTAATTTACGAATTTCTCTTTTCTTTACGTCTTTGCCTAGATTGGGCGCCAATTTTCAAAATGGCGGCGAAACGACAGGATTAAAAAAATTATTTCCAGGCTAAATTAAGCATATCAAAAATTAATTTCAAATGTAAAAGTAAGATCCCCTCCCACAAAAAGTCTCAGGATTTGGCTTTCCTGACCCTGACCGGAGTACAGAGGTTGGGCGCCATTTTCAAAATGTACATTCTTGAATATTAGTACTACTGCCAACTGCTTATTTTGCAGTTAAAGTACCCAGTCAAAGTATTAACCTTACAGTTAATTGTTTAGTTAATTAACTGGAACTTTGCTGACTGCATTACCAGAGTACTGGATTTTTACAGCGCTGTTAATATGTATTTAATAGCTGGGGCGCGTGCACGATTCTCTCTTAATTCTTTGTGTCCTAGGTTTTTTTTTATAATTTAAGTAATTGATATTTATTATTTCATGCCAATAATTATAGTTTTAATTATTTAAAAAAATATACCTACATATGCAGTTAATTTCAAAATTATACAAAAGATTGATTTAAAATAAATTTTCCAAAATAACCATAAATAATTCAAATCACAAAAGGCAGCTATGAAAGTTTTAACCCCTTGTGCATCTGAAACTTAACCACTTTTCTGTCTTCACCCTAATCGTAATTGAGTGTTTCATTAAAGTTTTGAATTTATTTTACACGAAACCACTTCTTGCCCTATAAAACACGTCAAAAATTATGTCAGTAGCAACCTGTGTTTAATGTTTCTCCTTTTATTTGTTTATGGCAGAGTGTTCTGTTAAAGTTCTTTTTTATGAATGAATAATAAAATAAAGTATACAGATCCTTCTTGTATATGTACATAATTATAATACATATAAATTAAAAATAAAAAACATCGTAAATACAAATTAAGTAGATAGGTACCTACCTACTTGTGGTGCGGTATCAAGTTTACAAAATCACACAAATGAAAAAGGTTGACGTTGATGACGATGAAGATGAGACTTTTCCACCATGGAAAAGTGACGACATGACTATACGATGATGACGACGTGCAACAATGACTTTAAATACGTGAATATAACGCACCATCACCAACGCAAGAGCTCGGCGGCAAAACCTCTCCTCTGCATCTTTTTTTTTAACCATCATACATCTATCAAAAAAAATTATGTGTGTATGCAAGTTTAACAAAAAAAAAACACTGCCATTGCAAAAATATATTATGACAAAAAAGCGGGGCAAAGAGCTAGAGAGGTAGAGCAAAAATGAAATGTGGGACTCGAGCAATGTGGGTTGCATAATAATCAGGTCATGTGCTTAGAAGAGTTCGCGGAATAAGGGTATTCCTTCCACCCACCACCGTCCTCAGGACTCAGGAGCTACCCTTTAGCTTGAAAACATTCGTACCTACTTTTTTTGTACTTTTTAAATTCGCCGTGAAGAATAACTTGAGATGGTTTGTATAGTTCATTCTCTGGTGTGTGTGTCTATACATTTTATACAAATATTGCGAGGTCCTTAATGTAAATTTGTGAGCGCGTTTCTAGAGTCTAGGTTAAGTTTTATGCGAGAAAGCCAACCAAACCAACGAATGACTATGGCGATGGTGCGGTGTATCTATGGTAATTTAAAATGAGAAATTAAATTGCAAGACGCAGATATACGTGAGTGGTGCTTGATTTTTCACATTTTTTTTTTTTGTTGTTTGGGGGATTTTGAAGAGTTGGCAAATCACTGGGGATGAATAAAGGAGATCTGTATTTTTATTTCTACATCTTCGTGTATACCTAACTCTATCACTGCGGTGTTGAGATCATCATGAAGTCACACGAATGTTAATTTCCAGTTCTAAGTGCAACTAGGAGAATAATTTGATACTAAGGGGAAGATAGGGTTTTTAATTAGGTAGGTATATTTGGGCTTCGTGAGCGAAAATAGTTATCTATGTTTACTTACCCACATTCGAGTCGAGTGATAAGTCCTCGTCATTAAAATGAAGAGGTAATTTCATTTTGTGAAATGGAAGGGCATTTAAATCTTGACTTTTTTGCTAACAGCAGCAAAACAATGTTGGTTACGTTTAAGTATTGACCTTAAATTTTTTAAGTGTTTCAACTGAGGGTGACATAAAATTAATGTGAAGTAGCTTTAGTGTAGGAATGTGAATAGCTAAAAATTAGTGATTTACATTTAAGAAGCCAAAAATTCTCCACACGTAGCGCAATGGAATAAAACATACATTTAGCTACAATTTGCTAAATAAACTAATTTACAGCTCCTATAACAGTTTCAGTTAAGATAAAAATATGAAATTATTATATACTTTTGAAAATTGAATTTTTTCCACGTTTTCCCCACTGTGCGCCGCCACCTCAAGGCCATCGCTGAAAAAAAAAATACTCCGGGCTTTATTTTTAATTGAAGACCTATCCAAAGAAATGATTGTTGTTACTACTACCATACATAGAAAAAAAATGTGTGAGTACCGGGACTCGCGTGGAAGATGTGTAAACATTCGTTTTCATCTGAAGCTAAGGGATCGGGTCATTACCATGGCAAAAATTAGGAATCTGTAATACAAGTGTAAAACAAAATGGTTGCACGACACAAATTATAATGAATTTACCCATTAAAAAACACCTTCCGATAAAACTTTATGACGTCACAAAGTTGTTCCTGGATTCAAAGTTAAAGTGTCAAAAACTAACTTTGAGTACATTTTTCCAACTCATCTCTTTGATACTGAGTTGAAATGGTTAATCCGTCAAAAGCAGCTGAAATCACGATGTTTTCATTTTGAGTGAGTTTGATCGTTCGGTTTTGAATTGATCTCATTTTCTTAATATGTAATAGTTTAATTTTATTATCCCCCAGATCTGATCCGGATTAGATTATCATAATAAAACAAACAGGATCCCAGTGCGACAAGAGTGTTGTATACCTATCCGATCCCCGTTTATCCTTTTGTTTCTGTATTTTCTCTCTACTCTACTCTCTATTTTCTCCCTATCTTCAACACAAAAAGCCATCTACCTGTGAGAGAAAAAACTCATTTTTGCAAAAAAGTACAAAGGGTGTATGGTCAGAATTAATTTGCAAATCGAAATCCAAAAGCAAGGTCGGATTTTGTGTTGTTTTTGTAATTCATGTATGCATTTACAATCCAGATCAGATCTGGGGGAAAATATAAAGCTAATATATTTTTATTTTTATTGATTTTACCGTCGATAGTGCGTTTGGAAATTTTTTCCAGGTTTTGCGACATTTTTTTATCTGATTTGATCGATTTGTAGTAAAGAAATTTGTGCAAGTAATGAATGATAAAAAAAAAATGGAAATATTTTTGCTTAAATATTCAATTTTGTGCTAGAATGAAGTTAAATGAAATTTAATTTGAAAAATTTATGCATTTTTGAAGTGCTGATAAAAGTTCTTTTCAATAATGAAATCACAATTACTTGATTTTTAATTCCAAACTTATTTCCACTTTTTTCACTCAATTTGTTTGACAGATCAGCCATATTTTTAGCTTTTGTCGTTCCTATATGGATACAAAATAATGAAATAAAAAATTAAATTTCTAGATAAAAATCTTCACCTGGCAAAATTTATGTCAGATATCTCTGTCAGATCTATCAGATATGATTGCATCCAATCAAGATATGAAACGGAGTGACTCCATTAGATATTCAATGTCAAGACGAACATTCTGAGAGAAATTATCTACTGTGGAGTCAGGATGTAAGGAATTCACTCCACTTAGCAAAAATGAATTTTTGTACTATCTATGAAGTGACATTATCTCTATTTTTATGAAATACCAATGTCACTAACTATTCTCTCTTATAATCACTATTATAAATTTTTGTTAGAGTTATCTTAAAATATATCAAATGTTATAGTTAATAAGATGAGGATAATGATTAATAATATAAAAAAAAAAAAAAAAAAAAAAATACCAAAACCATTGGGTATAAAATGAAAACTACCTTACCTATTCGAGCTTACAGAGTTCTACTTACCTACAACAAACAAAATGGTTCCAAACGGAACCGTGAGCCCATATCCGTTACAGCCGATTTTCAATTTTACCCATACCGAGCGCTAAGATGTTTACACATCAAAAATAGCCAGAAGTAAATTACTTAAAACAATCAAAAAATAATGGATAGTAAACATTCTAAATCAAACAAAAAAGACAATATCAAAGCGATCAAAAATCGGGAAATTTGAGTTCTTAAAATTCATTGCCTACAATGGGGCTATTGTGGATAAAATTTCTAACGGAATTTCTCCCATCTTCAAAAATTGGAAATTCCAACAATTTTCTACTGTTCCTTGCAGATTAAAATTTGGCCGATCAAAATTGTAAACCAGCGGCCATGGAATATTCATTTGCGATGCCAGTAAATTCCGAAGAAAACTGCGAAGACAATTCGCGTTCCCAGTTTTTGACGATGGAAAAATTCCGTGGAAAATTTTATTCACGATAGCCTCCAGTATTTTCACTATGTTCACACTACATAAACTACAAAATAAATTTATATTTATTATTCATTTTATTAATCATTTTTCATTTGGCACGCGCCAAACAAACTTCAGCTATGGGGAATCTGTGTTCAAGGATTTTGGCTTTGTGGATTTTGGTTTTGTGAATATCGGATTTTGGTTTGGAGGTTCTGAATTTGGGGCTAGGTTACCCAACCCCAATTTGAACAAACCAAATATACTTATAACAAAGTCGCATATAACGAATTATCGCTTATAACGGACAAAATTTTAAAATCTGTCGATCATAGATAATATTGAGAAAAAAAAATTATGTGATGACTACAAATTTCGTGCATTTGAAACGATAAATTATAGGGAATCCTTTTTTGGTTATTTTTTATATCAGGAAAGGTTAAAAGTGTTAGTTTTTTGTAATTTTTCTCTTTTTGAAAATGAATTCCAAATGTCGAGTTTTAATAATTGAAAAAAAAAAAATCTACAGTTTTTTCAAGGCTCGAAGCTGGTGATATCCAATAAAAGTTTGACAGCAAAATTTGCTGTATCGGCTTCAAATCTACCATTTTCAATCATAAATAAATAAAAGTTTTATTGAAATAACAAAAAGTGGTCCCTTCCATTTCTGCCAACCTACAACACACACATTGGAATGGTTGAGGGTTGTAAGTCACGGGCCCTGGTTCTCTAAGAGCTGTCACGCCACAAATTTATTTTTATTTATTTAAGTTTTCTTTAGCGGTTGTATGGCACTTTTTTCGTGTTCTCTATCATCGTAATGAACATAGCAAGGTTGTGTGTGTTAATAAAAATGCTAGTCGCTGCCCAGCGGGAAAAATTAAAAAATTCATTGAGGAAAAACCTTCTTTTACCTTGAGGAATGGAAGCTGTACCTGCCACTTTTCCGCTTATTCCTTTGATGAATTTAACATGGGCGTGTCATTAGCGGGAAGCACATGCCACTTTCATGATGAAAAATCACTGATGAAATCACTACTTCAATGGAAGTTGTTTATTCACCTACCAAGGTGATGAAAAACATGGTGATTCCATAATCTGTGAATTCACTTCATACGGGTATTTAGCTTATTCATCAGTTCAATAATTTCAATGAAAAATGTAATGAAAATTCAATTATGAAATCACCAGGTTAGTGGTACTTTCTTTTTCATCAATTAAATCCTCCCATTTGTATTGTAAATCCCAGTGGGAAATTATCAAAAATTCACCGAGGAATCTCCAGCTTTTTCCTCCAGAAATAGTAGCTACACACAAGGAAAACTTGTTTAATCATTTGGTGACATTATTAAAATCGGTAATGTACTTTTTATTTTAAGATGAAAACAAACCAAAAAGCAGTTCCCATTTGAAATCAAAAGTTATTGGCATTTTGGCAAACGCAATTTCTATTGAGTTCAGTTCGTCTAACATGGACTTTTTTACAGAAAGTCACTGTGAACTGTATCCAACAAAATTAAAATTTATAGTTTCATCGTTGAAATCATCGATTACAATTCACCATGAATTTTAATCACATTTGTTTTGTTTTTTGTTCTCGCCATGAACACTTTACAAAGCAGATGAATGGATTCAAACAATGAACTGGTGAACTTGCACATTATTTTTCCACTACTTTGTCATCACATAATTTTTCCTTTTAAATTCACCGAAATAAAGGGTCGTTTGATAAACACAAAGCAGAAAGTGGAATCAAAGCTACGAACTGAGGAAACTTTGCATTAATCTTCACCTACTAAATCATTGCATGTCGATTCTCTTATAATTTGGCAAGTGAATTCATTGATTATTTCAGCAATAAATTTCATTGAGGATGATATTTCCCGCTGGGTTTTGCAATTGATAAACAATGAAACCTTCATTGGGATTGAGCAGAACATGTGGCTTCAGTGGCGTGGTGTGTAGAGCATCGGCCTCTGAATTGCAAGGTTCATGGTTCGCTCCCAAACGCTAATTGTTACTATTCATTAAAAATTAGTCATGTTTGATTGCTATATCGAAATTTATCTTTTGCACAAATCCAAAACTTGCTCTATAGTTTCTATATATCGCAAGTAATAATGGAAAATTGCTTTATAACGAAACACCAGGGGCCTGTTACACAAAGCTTCAAGTACTTGTCTTGTAATACAAGTGAATCATTACAAGTTTAACAAATTTCTGTGACACAAGGCTTCAAGTCGACAAGCTCTTCTACAAGTTAGTGTAATGAACGAATATTACAAGTGGGAAATTGTGTGATTTCCATCTTTCTGTAACACAAAGCTGCAAGTGTAAAGACTAAATTTTACTTGCAGAGTAATCGATGACATCTTAGGTTATTCAAGGCTTGTAGGATACAAAAGATGTATTAAAATATCTATTTAAAAATACAATCTTTTCAATCGATCGACATTTCAATAATTTTTTTCATCGTGATTATTGCTTTTTTACACCGAACAAAATTTCCAATCGTCAATGTATATCTATATGCAGATAAGATACCTTATAGTCCAGTCATATTGTGTTTTTACCATGCAAATTGTGGAGTAGTTTTAATTCCTTCCCTGCCTTATATGTTCGGTAATGCTGAATCCAAATCTGCGGTTTGCGATATTTCTAATATTTTCAGGCGCAACATGGACAAATGCAAAAATTGATGCAAAAATGCATTTTTTGAGAGTTTTTTAGTTATGGCTTGAAAACTATCAATTAATTCGTGGATTATACATCAACGTACAATTGAAAGCTTAATCTATTTCCAACAAATGCGTTTTGGTGCAAATTTGGGGGTGTATAATTTCTCGAGGTTAGTTTTTTTCGAATTAATGTTTAAAATCATTCCGAAGTTAAAAAATTTACTTCAAAATTCTTTTCGAATCTTCCAAATACCATCAGTCATCTTAGAGAAAATCATTAATTAGTTGTCAGCTTTCGTCTTTAATTACATAATTTGAAAATGCGCTAAATTCATAAATTTCTAATAAGGATTTCTAAGAGAGAAATATTAGATTGTTGTAGAAAAAGGCCTTCAACCTAAATTTGTTTGAAATTGTAAATACTTTCAATTTACTTCTACGTTATTTCATTTGTGAAAAACTAATAGCGTTCGAGTTATACCCTAAAAACTCAAAAAAATGCATTTTTATCACTTCTTGCGAATTTGTGTGTGTTGCGTCACGAAATTTTTGTGTCAAACCTCCGATTCGGATTCAGCATACCCTCAAAAAGAATGTTTATATTTCAGAAATCACAATTTAAACATTAATTCGAAAAAATTAACTCGAGAAATAATATAGGTAACTCCAAGTTTGAATCAAAAACGCATTTTTGTAATTAATAGATTTCAATATATCTTGGTTCATGTCAAGGACAAAAATTTAAATTTTGTCACACAAAGTAATAAATTATGGATTTTCGGAAACAGTAAAAATACGTCAATTTTCAACTAGCGATTGAGTCAAAATGTTGAAAACTGTAAATACTTTCAATTGTAGATTGATGTTATTTACAAGTAATCGATAGTTTTCGAGCAATAAGTAAAAAAAAATCAACAAATTAATTTTTGTCCATGTTGCGTCACGAAATTTCAGTCGCAAACCTCAGATTTGGATTCAGCACTATCGAAAATATAAGGCAGGAAACAAATCAAAACTACCCCACAATTTGCTTGCGAAAAGCCCTTTTGAGCAAAAATTGATTGGACTAATGTTAGTGTAAGTTTACATTTAGATTTTATTTTAAATATTTTCCAGTTCAACCGATTGCCGTTTTATTCCCCAAAAAATATTTTTAATTTTTTAAATAATATACAAAAAAATGATGTGTAGGCTGTAGGTATTTAATGCAAGTATCAAACATTTTGCATTAAAATCACCCTTACATTTATTAATTTGTTTATAAAAAAAAAAAACTATCAATTACTTTGCAAGTTCATTTCAGCTGTCATTGCATTAATATTTTTGTGAGATATTTAAGCATATTTTTGCATGATGTATCACAAATAATTGCTTCTCATTGAAAAAAAAAATATATATATTCAAAAACATGCATATCACTCCCAGCTAAACTCAATTAACTTAAACATTAATTAACGCACGCAATTACCATATACTACTTGGGTTTCCCGTTCAACCTTCCTCGCACATCATCATCATAACATTTGTTTCGCATGAAGTTATGATGTACAATTGATGCAATAATCACAACTCTGTAATGAACTCGTCTGGCAATAATGAATGAAAAACAAAACTGCAAAAAAAGTTACTTGCAAAACAATGCCACGTTGCATATTATTTTGTATATTTCCGTCATCGACATCGACGACAGTCGCCGTATATTGTATCAACATTTCATATTGTTGTCATGCAATATTCTGCTGCTGGCCAGTAGTAAAATGGAGGTCAGGAAAATCATAATAAACTCTGATAGCTATATACTATAGGAACACGTCAAAGAAACATCATGCGATTCGAGCAATATCAAGTTACATTCAACTATTTACATACATAAACCTGAGTATCATAGTAATCACACATTAAATTGATGGCCTATAGTTTGGCTCACTCCGTAAAAACATTAAACACCCATTTTGCCAACAAGAAACAAGATACTGACTGATGATGTTCTATCCACAAGTTAGAACTGAAGCAATTATTATCAATAATCACTGATTTGCTTTCGTATGCAGTGCAGACCCCTAATGTTCGTATTTTACTATAAGCAACCATCCCACTTCTGAAACGTGTATTTTAATTAAGATTGATGTGTTAAGTAATTAAACAAATAAACGATATATTTCTTCATTTAATGATAAGGTTATGCAAAATCGTGAAGCTTTCATTTTGACTCTTAGTATACCTAACAAGATAGAATTGAAATTTTGACAATCATGTGATAATTGATGTTGCTAATAATGCACCAATGTATGATCATATTTGATAGGTCAACATGAAGTGGCCATTTTATCATGTTAAATAGAAATAAGTATGAGGTACGATTAATGTATACATTACAAGGTTGCCAGAACCTATATCAATAAGGTAGAACCTTGTTATTGTTACTGAAAATATTGCCAACAAATTAATATTGACTACACGTGAATTGTGCTTATTTTGCCTTCAAGTGATAACTTTCAGATACTGGTCTCGTCCATCCGGACTTTAACTGTGAAACTAATGAGCGTGAGTTTAGAACAAATGATACAAAAAGCAAAACTTTTACTTTCTGTCAGAAATGACTAGCTATAGTATAATTCGGCTGAAATCTTGGACTAGCCTTTCAGAAGGATGATGTGCGGTGGATGAATTCATCATTATCAGCGGTGTCACCAACAGTCTGGAAATAGATACCTTACATTAGCTACTCTAGCATTTATGAGGTAAGCAGAGAATATCAAATAAAGAAGCCAATCCTCGGCTGTCAATTTGATTTGCCTACAAGCTAAAACGATCAGCTGTGATGATTAGATTGCAAAGTATTAGTGAAAAGTGCAAAACGCACACATAGAATCAACTAGTCATTCAGCACATCATTCAGCACAGGTCTTGTTGTTGTTGCAATTCACATCTATTTCTTCGACATAAATGAAATTACAAATACAACAATGTAAGCAAATGGGTTTTGGGGGGTGAAACGTACGAAGGATTGGCTTCATTATTTGATATTCTGTGGTCCTAAGTCTTTACAAGGACCTAGGCCTCCAGGTTTAAAGGTCGTGTTATAACGCTTACTTCCCCTCCAAGTAAAAAATCAGTAAAGAAAAAGGAGCATCGGATAATGGCATTAAGGTCCGGAGTTTCAAAGTATAATATGTACTTGGAACGTGGGAACCATTTAGCCTTAAAATCCAAGGTGCAACTCAAAAATATTAATCCCCGCGATGGATAGGATCCAGCTATGATGAAAAGGAAAGATCGTGACATTTATTAGGTACAGCTGTAATGAAAAGCTGCACCTGCACATTTAAGGATGTGAATTTGTCGTGGGAAATCGGCTAAGAAGCTAAATTTTGGAGTTAAATCCGGTGAGTGATCGCCTGACTGTAATCCTTATCAAAGCCACTGAGCCTTATAATGCACTCCATGGAGTTGAAAGCTCCTTAAAGAATACTTTTTATGCCCTACAGAACTTACGGAGCCTGCCCGGAGTACGATGTAAAATTTTCTTGGGGACTTCAATATTCTCTTATTGGAAACGTAGACATCTTCGTTAGATTAGTTGGTAGGCAGACCCTTCTAGAAGAGCCATATGATAGAGGCTTCCGACTAATAGACTTTTAAGAAACTCACAATATGACTAAGAATCCACAATGCAACCTGATGCTCCCCAACCAGTCCATATACCAATCAAATCAACCTTGTGCTAATTGATGGAAAACATCCTTCTAATAACTCGGACGTTCGTAATTTTTGAGGGGCCAGGTTCTACTCTGATCATTTCCTTATGCGTGGCAAGGTTAAGACCGTTTGTTGCCTTAGCATACCTAGAGTTGCATGAGCCTACAGTGAGCATCTGAACAAGAAGCTCTCTTCTGAGCCTGATGTAGATGACCCAGTATCGCGATATCATCAAAGAGGAAGCCGAAACAACAACTGGCTATACAAAGCACCCTCAAAAAGAACCTGTGGTATGATTATGAATGCGTACAGCTAAAAAAAGTGACATGCGAGTATGCTACAGAGGAAAAAAAGAGCAAAAGAGGAGTAAATAGCAAAGAGAAAAAAAAGAGAAGAAAGCCCTGCTAGGAAAATGAGGGCATACGCAGCCTCCTAGCTCAAGGAGATCGAAGAGTCTCGTGATTGGAACAACACCCGGAAGTCTTATAAAAAAGCCAAACAAGTGGCTGCTGGCTTTAAGGCCGGAACGCAGACTCTTCGAAACAGCAAAGGCAACCCAGTCACCGATGCAAGGAATAGTAGATGCATTCAGGCAGCTGCTAAATGGGCATCAGGAAGAACAAGAAATAGGACAAGAAGAGAGTACAGCTCCAGTCAGTGAAGACCAAGGAGGTAGACTTAGCTATAAAAAGCTCAAGAACAATAAGGCCGCCAGATCTGATGATGATTGAAAGGGTACATTATGTACATCAATTAAGTTTGGGTGGAAGGCAGCATGCCCGATGACAGGTCTATCAGCTCCAAATGTCACACCCACAAAAAAGGCGATCATTGTGTCCTGCAAGAACTATTGAGGCATATTCCTGATAAACGTCGCATACAAGGTCCTATTATGCGTACTGCGTGTGAACGTTTGAAACCGCTCTACAACATTAGGCGTTTTCCTTTGGAGGTTTTTTCAATGGAACACATCAAACTGCTTTCCCATTTAAAATGTATCTACTCGCGCATGAGAGCATGTGCAGTTGGTAGTACTAGATTAGGGTTTTCATCTACTCGTAAGTACTTCGTCACCTCCATAGGAAAACGGCTATTATAATTAGCAAGAACTAGTGTCGCTTCCAGCCAGACAGATCGACCATAGACCAAATTCACTCTCAGGGAAATCCTGGAAAAGATCAACAAATTCCGAGCTGAGACTCATCATCCATTCAACGACTTCAAAGCCACATATGAAGCATTCATCGTTCCCAGGAAAACTTATCAAGTTGTGTCCTTTTGACATTGTAAAATACGCGGTGCAATGTGCAACTATATAGGGAAAAATCTTCCAAAGTATTCTAAACATGCACAATATTTTTGCAAGGAGATGCGCAATGATGTGATTTCTTCAATCTCGTTCTGAAGAAAATAGTGCGTCGGACAGGCATGATTTTCAATAAATCTGTCCAGCCTCTAGGCTCTAGGGTCTAGGATATGCCGTTGATATTGCCATCATCGGCTGCTCCTAACAGGCCTTTAAAGAGTTTTTCACGGTTTTTGAAGAACAGGTGAAACTTTTTGGTCTTCACTTAAATGAGGACAAGACCAAACCCATGCTATCAAAAGACAATAGAACATCTATCAACTGGCTAGGGAAAAACGTCACTGTTGATAGCTAACTAAGAAGTAGTTTCAGGAGTTCATCTACCTCGGAATCAATATTAATCCCACGCACGTCATCTTAGTGGAAGTCCGACAAAGAATTATAACCTAGCAAACTCCGGTGCTACTTCGATTTGGAGCAATAGGTGGATGGTTGATTCAAAACTCCTCATGCGAGTGTTTGGCGATAAGCAGAAATGAATATCTGATACTGGGCTCCTTCGAAAGAAAAATTCTTCGACTCGTATTTGGTCCTGTTTTTAGAAGGATGCAACAATAAACTGTATCAAGATATGGAAGTAGTCCAGAAAATCAAAACACGTTAAGTACACTGGCTCGGCAAATCGAGCGATTGGACCATAATGCTCTAGCCAAGAGGGTCTTTGAATCCCACTCCGCAGGTTTAAGAGATAGAAGAAGTTCGAACTTCTGGTTTAAAGACCAAGCCATTGCGGATGCAAGAAAGCTTGGTCTTGATGATTGGTAGCAGTCTTTTCAGGATCATAGAGGATTTGAGACTGCCGTGTCTCAGGTTGCGACCCTTCATGGGTAGGAAGCCGGATAAGATAAGATGTAAGCCGAAAAAAAAGTAGTTCTAAGGAACCACCAACTGCTAATTTGTACTTACTTTACTTGAGATGGCGCTTACAGTCCAGGGTGGACTACGGCCTCAACCAACAAGCCCCTCCAGCCAGCTCGGTCCCTAGCTAGCTGCCTCCAGTTACGCACTCCAAGTTGGTTGAGGTCGTTCTCCACTTGTGTGCGCCACCTAAGGTGGGGTCTTCCTCTGCTAAGCAGACCATCAGGGGTAGATTCGAAGAGTCGTTGGGCTGGTGCGTCGGTGTCCATACGCTCCACGTGTCCCAGCCATCTTAGCCGCTGTATTTTCAGCTTTTTGACCAGGTCGACGTCGCTGTAAAGCCCGTAAAGCTCGTTGTTAAATCCTCTCCTCCATACTCCATCGATACATACTGGACCGAAGATCACCCGAAGAATTTTCCTTTCAAAGCACCCAAGCAGATTTTCATCCGTTTTTGACAGGGTCCATGCTTCTGCCCCATACAGCAGGACCGTGATAATAAGGGTCTTATATAAGGTCTCCTTGGTTCTTTGAGAGAGGGCTTTACTACTCAAATGCCTTCTTAGCCCGAAGAAACAGCGGTTGGCAAGAGTAATTCTTCGTTTGATTTCTGCACTGATGTCATTTTGTGATGTGATAGTGGAGCCCAGGTAGATAAAGTCCTTGACGACTTCGAAGTTGTACCTATCCATCGTGACGTTTTGCCCGAGTCGACGATGTTGAGATTCCTTTCTCGATGATAGCATATACTTCGTCTTGTCCTCATTAACAGCCAAACCCATTTTCGCCGCCTCCGATTCAATACTTGCAAACGCGCCGGTAACAGCTCGCTTCGTTCTCCCTATGATGTCAATATCATCTGCATAAGCAAGTAGTTGAACGGACTTTTGAAAAATTGTACCTCTGTTGTTGACTTGCGAGTTGCGTGCCATTGCTTCAAGTACGATGTTAAACAGGTTGCATGATAACGCGTCGCTTTGCCTTAAACCTTTCTCGACATCAAAGGGTTCCGTGGTGTTTTTACCAACTTTGACGGAGCAGCGAGACTTCTCCATCATCATCCTGTACAAGTGGACTAGTTTGGCAGGGATGCCGAGATGCGACATGGCTCTGTATAGTTCTTCTCTATCTACGCTATCATATGCGACTTTGAAATCGATAAAGAGGTGGTGTGTATCAATTTGAAACTCCTGGGTTTTTTCCAAAATCTGTCGTAGTGTGAACATTTGATCGACGGTTGACTTGCCGGGCCTAAAACCACACTGATAGGGGCCGAGATCGTTGATCGTTGACAAACGGTTTTAAGCGATCACATAGTACAGATGACAGGATTTTGTATGCGACTTTGAGGAGACTTATACCTCTGTAGTTGGTTCAGGTCAGAGCATCTCCTTTCTTGTGGATGGGGCACACTATACCAAGGTTCCATTCATCGGGCATACTTTTCATCCGACCAAATTTTGGAGATAAGTTGGTGTATACTCCCTATAACCAAGTCATCTCCTCCCGCTTTAAATAGCTCGGCTGGCAGGCCATCCGCACCAGCAGCATTGCATGCTTTCAGCTTGGCTATCGCTAACCGCACTTCATTTAGGTCGGGTGGACGGAAATATTGACCATCATCGTCCAGGTTGAATGGAGTGTTCTGCCTTAAAGTGGAATTTTGGCCATCTTTACCGTTTAGCAGTCTTGAGAAGTGCTGCTTCCGAATCCTCAGCACGGAATGTGTGTCTACCACCATATTCCCACTCTCATCACGACAGGCTTCCGTTCTAGCCTTGTAGCCCTGGGTAGATTGCCTTACCCTTCGGTAGAACTTTCGAACGTCCCCCCTGCCGTTACAATCCTCAATAGATTCGACCGCCCGCTTCGCATGCTCTCTCTTTTTCCTCCTGAGAAGTCGGCGTTTCTCCCTTCGTTTTCGCCCGTAGAGCTCCCGGGCTGCTCTCTCAGCAGCTCTGGTTTCAGCCTGCAGCATTGATTGGTAGCCCTCATTCTTTGCTACATGCGCCAGCCTGCATTCTTCATCGAACCAGGGGTTTCGTTGTGGTGGTCTAGTGAAACCCAGCACTTCAGTGGCCGCACTCCTGATGGCATTTTGGCAGTGTTTCCACTGGTCCTCTGCAGATGATGTTGGTGGCGGGCTTGTTGAGAGATTAAGAAAAAGAGAAACGCGGCATGCAAAAGTCCTGGCGACCTCTTGCGATTTTAACTTCGCGACGTTAAATCTTTTCACAGCATCCGCTCGTTGTTGTGGCGTCATGGATATCCGCATTCGTACTTGAGCTGCCACCAAGTAGTGATCCGAGCCTATGTTGGCACCTCGGAACGTTCGGACATCAAGGATACTGGAAGCATGTCTTGCGTTTATCGCAACATGATCAATCTGGTTGACGGTTCGTTGATCCGGAGACCGCCTGGTCCCTTTGTGTATATTAAGGTGTGGGAATCGAGTGCTTGCTATGATGACATTTCGCCCCGCTGCAAAGTCAATCAGCCTGAGTCCGTTACCGGAAGAGTTGTCGTGCAGTCTGTGTCCTTCGACTATCGAACCAAAGATGCCCTCCTTTCCAATCTTGGCGTTGAAGTCGCCAAGAATAATCTTGACGTCGTACTTGGGGCACCTATCATACGTTCTCTCAAGGAGATCGTAGAATTCCTCCTTGGTTGAGTCATCCTTCTCTTCCGTTGGGGCATTGGCACAGATCAACGTCATGTTTTTGAATTTCGCCTTGATGCGGATTGTGGCCAGGCGCTCGCTTACATTTCTGAAGCCTAAGACTTCTTGCCTTAGTCTTCCCCTCACCACAAAACCACACCCAAAAAGCCGCTGACCCTGCTCCTTGCAGCACTCGCCGAAGTAGATATCACACGAATTCATCCTTCGTATGCCCTCTCCATCCCATCGCACTTCCTGGATGTCAGCCCTTAGCCTATTCAGGCTCTCCACTAGTTGTTCGGCTGCACGTGGCCTGTTTAAGGTCCGGACATTCCACGTGCAGATCCGAAATTCATTGTCCTTGTTTCGTTTGCTGGGGTCGTCAACATTAAAATCATCCATATCCGATGCTTGTGGTCGTTTCGGAACCAGTTTGTTTTCCTGTGGTAGGGAAGTTACCCCGACGCACAACCCCCAACCTGGAGGACCAGACCCTTAGTATAACTCCAAGGGTGAGGAGCCGGATACACCGCTCCTTATAGGCCTGAGCTACGAATAAGTCGCAGTAGCCCATATAAGGTGTTCACTAAAAGTAGTTCAACCTAACTGGAACTGTAGACGCCACCGTTGATTCCATCTGGAGAATTCTTCCGCTGCCGCCTGGATACAGGAGAAGTGCCTTAGTGGGAACACTCCTCCCCCCCTCTCTCATTTGCTTCCCCCTAAAACCGTCCACAGGGATTGGAACCCCATCTTCAGTTAAAGGTACTAGGCACCCGATGTTCACCACTTGGAGGTGAGAGTAGGAGTTGATAGACAGAGGTTCGCTTTGAAAAAAAGCTTGTGGACGCTTGTGTCCTCTTGAATGCACCATGTCTACCCTTTGAACATCAACTGCTAATTTGTACTTTACGAAAGAAGTAGTTCTTAGCAACTACCAACTGCTATTGTGTACTTTACAAACCAATTAATCAATAATTCTCGAAAAGAAAAGCCAACGATAGGATGGTGCTGCAGATACTAATACTGAAAAAGTACTTACTCGGGAGCGTATCATATAAACATAATTTTATTCATTTTATTTGAGTCAGTCAATCGAATTGCAAATATGAAATATGAAGGCTTCGTCTAGAATAAATAAAACCCTGGAATTCAAATCACAAATGGTCCAAACAAAAAAAAACCTCATAGTAAATACAAAAAAATCAAAAACAAATCCAAAATTTAGAAAAGAATAAAATCCACTTGATTACTAAACTAGGCTAACTGAAATCCGATTGGAATGTCGAAATTTGTCTGTCTTAATAAATCCCCCATTGGCTTCGACTGCACCTTCATCACTCTTTCATCCTTATATCACTCAAAGTCTCAAATTATGTCAGAGTACTTGAAGTTTTGACGTCAGTAAGTCTTTTTAAACAGTATATTGATCTAAAAATAATCCACCCATAAGACCTTTATCAAAAAAGAAGAAGAAAAAAACGAGTACACCAATCATCCATTGACTGAAAATCAATTAAAATTTGTCTGTGCTTTTGCTTTTTTGTATGACTGGCTGGCTACCGATCGATGTATGTGATGTGTATGGATCTAAAAATAGACAACACACCATATCATTTTATTTTGTCCCCTTCTTTTTTTTCTTCCGATTCCTTTAAAGTTTTTGTTTTATTCGTTTTATTATAAAATTCTTTTATGTTTTTTAAATACTTCTTATTTGTAATTTTAGTTTGTTTTGATCATTTTGCTTTTATCTTCCGTTCCATTGAAGGAGGCAGGCTAAATTGTAATTGAATTCATTTATTAATTATGCATGCCACATGCTCGTTCAATTTTTGCCGGTTTATAACTTTATATCACTGTGGATGGCTGTGTGTTTTATTTTGTATATATGCGAATATACTCAGTCATATGGAAATAAATTCAATTAATTTAAACATTTTGCATTAGACATTTTGTGTTTGAAGTACATAAACATTGTACCGAAGGAAGTTCAAACTGAAGGTACTACATTAAATGGGATTTCTTCTTTTCTGTGGAATCGATAAACCACATGTAGTGGGACTAGTTGCATGCCAGGGCTCATTCAAAGTTACAATGATCTGTGATCAGATACATAGATAGATGTTGTAGCTTGTAAGAGATGGAACACTACTACACTGAAAGTATTTTCGAAAAATATTCTGCATTCAAGTACCAACTGATTATAAATTTGTTACTGCGTTTTGTATGTAATATGCTCAGCTCTTATACAGGCGTGGATCCAGGATTTCGTTCAGGGGTGGAGGGGGGGTCAGTTTTCGTGGGTTTCCAAGAACTTTATGGGGTCTACAGAACATGGGAGAAAACTATACACTCGATCACACAAAGAAATGTGAGTGGATAAGTTTGAAATTTGAAGAAAGCAATTACCTCTTTTATAACTGCCACAGTCTCCAACAGCGGGTACCTTGGAACTTTGTGAAATTAAGTTATGCAGTTTGT
The DNA here is from genome assembly GCA_963921185.1 of Dasysyrphus tricinctus. NCBI lineage: Eukaryota > Metazoa > Arthropoda > Insecta > Diptera > Syrphidae > Dasysyrphus > Dasysyrphus tricinctus. Next base: position 200,397,259 of record OY992531.1, read on the forward strand.
GGCTGTAGCCTGGTGCCTTTGCAGAGTTTTTGAATTCCCTCTGGACATGAACAAATTATGTACGTTCCCAGATGAGCGAAAAACCTTTGAATAGCTATATAAGCCATCCATAAAAATCCTTAATCATCATTGTCTAGATTGGGTTTAATCTTTTTATCCTTTTCGCGCTGATTATGTCATTTTTCATGTCAAATTAATACAAAAACATTTTTTTTTCACATTTTTGTGTGCACTATGAAAAAAGTGACGCAATTGATAATAAATTAGACAAAAATATTCTTCCCATTTAGCAGAGAAGGGCAAAATACATGCAAACAACAATGGCAACACTAACAATACTTTACTTTCCCTTTTTTAAATCAGACCCCTTTTTAGAAAAAAAAAAAGGAATTTTCGTTATTTACAATTTCCTCAAAGCAAACACCAAAAACCATTTTGTGTTTTGCATTCCACAAAATACTGAATGGAGCATTGAATTCTAAGAGTGTACTCAAAAACATTTTTGAAAGAAGTCAAGACCGGTAAAATTGAAATTTTTTGTATCCAAAATTTATTCAATAAAATAAAAATTGATTTTGTTATAAAATATATTTAGTTAAAGGATTATGTAGCATTGTAGCATATTTTTGTATCGATTTTGAGAAAATATTTTAAAAATTTGTTGCGAAAGACTCGGAGAAAGGCTGGTGCATAGAGCGTCAACAAAACGTCTCCATCCTTCACGGTCTGCTGCAAGGTACTTTATATGTGGCTACGTCTTTCTCTGGGATTGTGCTTCCGCTAAGACAGTTGATTTCCATGTTGTTCTTGGTCTTTCAACCCACCATGCACCCTGAGTATTCCTTTCAAAGGACTGCACTGTGGGTCCGGTTGTATGGAGAGGCGGTCATAAATCTATAAAATCTGAACCAGTCAACCGATATGAGTGAAATTTTCAGACATGGTTAAAGATAGTATAAGGTATCTTCGGACTTAATTTCCGCCTGCTGATACGCCCACTTTAAAAAAAAGTCTTCTAAGTGTCAAAGTTGAAATAAATGATTTGTGTTCTTCTAGAAAGTTGTAGATAACTTGATTTCATATAATTTTGTGTATAACATTTTCTACCATGCCCACTTTTGGGGGCGTTTTTTTTACAAACCTTTTGATTAAAAAATATTATCATTTTATAATTTTTGTTTTATTTGTTTGCTTAATTGAATTAATTCTATATTTAACACTGCTATTATTATTTAATTTGTTTTAACTTACAAAATAAAAAAGAAAATTTAAACTAATTCATAATAAATTAGATTTAGATTAGTAGAAGAATAATTAGATTAGATTAGAGTAGTATAATTTTCGTCAGGATAACTTAAAAAGAAAGTCTCAGATATATCAAGCCAAAAAGACTGATTTTTCGTAATTGAATTTTTTCTGGCTTTATTTTTCTTCCAAAATTCTGTCAACATCTTGCACCCGAAATAAATTTGGTCATAGAGGAAATCAAATTTAATATTCTCAACACCTTGATATGGCCAACTGCATTTAATGTTTTCCAGGATTTGTTTGGCTTGCGTTGACCATGTTGTATTATTTCCTCGACATCCAAGCCATTTATCAAATAAAATATTGCGTTTATTAACGCATTGATAACCAGCACTTACCAACGATAAAAAGATCAGTCAACACAGTTTTTTTGTTTTTTTTTTTCAAATCCGAAAATTAACGAATCATGGTTCTTTTAAACTGTTATAACTCGAAAAAAGGAAAAAACGGGAAAAAAACTACTTTATTATTTGAAAAGGTAAAACACTAATCTTCATTTTAGTTCCTCATTTGAAGTGAGCACTCGAAGGCAAACCAAAAAAATCTTTTATTGACTGTAAACAAAGCTAAAAAAAAGTTACAAAAAGTGCTTCGCGCAAGGGTCCAATTACACTGACCCTTTAAGTTATTAAACAATAAAATGTATGTTTTTAGAAAGTACTCACCTTCTTGTTTAATATCCGTTATAATTAAGTATAGTTTAACCCCCTTTTTAGCTCTTTAAATATTTTAATATACAAAACTAACTCCTTATTGGACACCTACATGAATGCATGTACTAGAAAATATATTAAATTTGGTTGCTTTCTTATAAGATGAGTGAGTTGATCAATATCTATATTGATACACACTTGAAAATTGATTTTGAAACAAAAATTGGAAATTTTAATTCGAATTTCAATTTTTGCAAGAAAATAAAAGTACATATGTATATCTATAGATATACCTACGTGTTCATTAATTTATAAAAGAAACCAACACCATTGTATAATCTCGTATACGTGTACGAACGTTTTACTTATTTTCTCTACCTCATTCTGTTATTATCATGACACTAACAGCTAACGCACCTATCTCACTTCTCCCCCTTATTGTTGTCAGAATAAAAAAATATAATCCTCTCTGTCTTATCCCCCTGACAACAGCAATTCGCCGTGGTTAACAGCGCCAAAAATGTCACCGAAAACGAGCCGAGTACGAAGGTTTTTTTTCTGTTCCATGATAGTACTATAATAATATATAAACAAAGGTGTGTGACGAATCCAACGCCATTTACGCTTTCTTATGTCGACGTTCAGCCGCTCTTGACTTGTCCTGCGCCACAATTCCTCATTTCATATTATTTGTGGCCAGCGAATCTTTAGGATGTGGCGAAGACAGCGATTCACAAAAGCCTGCAATTTCTTCGGTTTAAACCTATTCGCAAAGAAAGCTTTCTATTACAACCCTAGCATATTGATTAGTTTTCGTTAAGCTCTGCAAAAGGGCAAATATATAGACTAAGAGCCTGCAGCAGATTCTGGGTGTGAATGATAACAAAAATAGAAGTATAGGCGCCGAAAGCTTCATTAAAGGCTATTCAAAAAATCAAAGTCTTGCAGTCGACAACAACTGGGGCCTTTGTGAGAAACAGTGCATCGAAAAAAAGATATGAATACAACTTCGTAGATAATCGTTATATCGTATTATGATAATTGGTTTTCACCCCTCCCTAGATAAGCTCCGTGGATCCCATATCACGGAATCTGAGATCATTTGAGTGTTTAATTCGCCCTGCCAGACTGTTTAAAAAAAACCGTTTTTCACCTAGAATTTTGAATTTTTTAAACGGTCCGGTAGAGTGAACTATACACTCAAATGGTCTCAGATTCCGTGATCCGCGGAGCTTATCTAGGAAGGTGTGAAAACCAATTTCGGCTAACACGATTATCCTCGAAGTTGCATTCACATTTTTTTTTTAGATGCACTGTTTCTCGCAAAGGCCCCAGTTGTGGACTGCAAGACTTTGATTTTTTGAATAGCCTTTAATGAAGCTTTCGACGCCTATACTTTTTTTGCTATCACTCACACCCAAAATCTGCTGTGGACTCTCGCTCTAATACATATGTAAATTGTACAATCTAGCTACTGAAATAATACTTATAATCAGGAAAAGGATTTTGTTGACCTACAAAATTAAAAAAGGCAAAATAAAATCATGAAAAAGGCAAGAATGGCATTTATCAAATAAAGGGAATATTAGCATAACCAGACTAAGCACCACTAAAGGAGTCTGATGATCGAGGTGGCTCTCGTGAAATAGCTATAACTCCAGCCTATAAAACTTGGTGGTAACACACACAAGTTGTTGTTGTTCATTCAAAATTATTCAATATAACATAACTTAACGTTAGTTTACATTTACAGTAGCATTAAACTACGAACAGCTTTTTAAAGTTCACAGGTGACAGCTTCAACGATTGTCTCTTAAATTTTTTTTTTTTTCCGTGGGTAGGTGCAAAACCTGCATCAGGCTCTATAAGGACCGAAAAACGCGTGCTCATAGAAGTGTGAGATTCTTACTACACTAAAACCACCTTCACTTCCCGATTGCAACTAAGTTGAAATTTATCTAGCAATTTATTTTTAACGAAGTTAAGTAACGTGTTGCAGGTAACTTTCCGGTGAAAGTTTCTGCTTATTCCGCGATTTTAAAGCGGTTTTGTGTTCACCGCACCAAGTCGGAAGGTTTTGTTCTTTGCAGACGGCGTACTAAATTCGACTCGTCAAGAATGTTAATAATCGTTGGATTAGCGTGATCTAATAGCCGATTTCTATGTTTTCCCGCGAAACTCTTAATTTCGTCTCGAACCGATCCCGAGATCCCTGTGAAGATCTTCGTTTCTTATATACCATGGTGCATTTACAAATGACCTAAGCAATTTATTTTCAAACGTTTGTAAGTTATTTAAATTTGTATCGCAGGTACAACCCCAGTGTTGTATACCGTAAGTCCAGATAGGTTTAAGTACCTGCCTGTATAAAATCAACTTATTATCAATACTAAGCTTAGAATATTTACCGAGTAACCAGTTCATATCTCTTAATTTACTTTTTAGTTCTTCGCATTTCTTTTTTACTTGCGGCTTCCATTTTAATTTCGCGTCTAGAGTCATTCCCAGATATTTTGCCTCATTTGCAAATGGAACACGACCGGTATTTAGAAAGACGGGCAATCTATTTATTTTTTTATACGTAAAGTCCACGTGGACTGACTTTTGTTCATTGAGCGCTATTCGCCATGTTTTTGTCCACTCATTAACATTATTAAGAGCATTTTGTAATTTAATCGTAGCTTCGTTAATCGTTTTGCCTACTGCTAGTATTGCAGTATCATCAGCAAACGTTGCTACGATAGTGTCTTCTGTTATATCACGTGTAAATAGAAGGTACAGAACTGGAGGGGTTAAAAATGCCTTGAAGGAGCTAAAGGGCCTCATCAGCGTTTTCGGAAAGTTTGGAATTGACGACGGTTTAAGTGTCATATTTGAATTTAAAACAGCAGTGAACTTCTTCAAAACTTCGTTTGCAATCTTCCTTCACTTTAACCAAATTTTCGTTGAAATTCTTAAAATTGTGAACCTTTGCCCAATTGATATTCCTTGATGAAAATAATAGTTTTTTTTCCAGATATTTTTGGCAAAAATTGTCAGTATGGCAAATTTTAATGAATTTTTGATTTTGTTTGTAAATTACTGACATCTGATCTACGTCAACCTGACATTTGACAGACCTAAGAATTTCTACTCATGGAAATTTCTCGGACAGAATTTATCAGGAAGGGGAAATATTTTACATTCTGGTGAGCACTATCTTCTGCCCAAAACAAACATATGTATTTTTGAAGTGTGGAACAGCACTGTCTTCTGTCCAAAACAAACATATTTTTGAAGTGTGGAACAGGCCAGAACAGACAAAAATTGGTTCTGATAGTAACATTGACCGTTTTTGTTAATCTTTAGAACAAAGCAAATGTTAGTCAATAAAAAAAAGTACGTTGGTAAACAGATACTTACAGCTACTTTTTTTTATTTTTATTTTTTCTATCCTGAAAAAAAATGGACTTTAAAGAAAAGAGGTGAAAAAAGGCAAACAAAGCAAAAACGGCAAAAAAAAATGAACGGGTAAAAAGGCAAAAACAGGCAAAACAAAATATATATTTTTGGAGTTAGAAGGACGTGAAACGTATGAAACGTACGTGTATAAAGTAGTTACTTTCATACGATAACGCACAAAAAAAGGCGAATTAGCATAATCTTATCCCTGCTTATAATTTTTTTCAGTGTATTTTTGTATCTTTCAGCCACTTCAATGTTTTGACTTAGGTATAGGGCGTAAGGCTAAGCAAAAGCAGAAAACCTAAATCAAGCAAAATAAAAATCGGCAAAGTGTTCGCCAGACGAATGCGATAAGTCCAAGATGAATTTTTCCATAAATTGTTTCCGGTAATTGAGTCTATCCACTTAACGAGTGGGCAATGCATAGTAGATAGACCCTAAGACCTACAGAAGGAGTATGAAGAAGTGTATATATAGCTTCTTACATCTACTCCTTCTGAAGAACTGCTTTTGGCATTATGCCTATGTTTTTTTTTGTTGCTCCATAGATAGACCGGAGACGACGATGGTGGCGGGCAGTTTGGCGGTGGTGGCGGGCAGTGGTGGCACGGTAGCGTAACGTTGTCGTCATCGTTGAGCACTTGAACATTTTTCAATACATCGGAAGTGATAAGCCATTTAAAAAAAAAAATGGTCAAATGGCTGGAACGGATACAAACTGAGCACTCTGTCCGGGTCGGCTTGGTTATATAGTATTGAAAAAGGTTAAGCTAATGTAAGGCATTTGGTGTCGGATCTGTCGAAGGATGTGACATTTATGGGATTGGCGATTGCACTAATAGAATTTGCTTCAATGATTACATAGAAACTTACATAAATGAGAATCAATGTATGTAGATGTAGAGAATTGAGTAATTCTGCAAAATATATGGGAGCCTTGATGTGATGACACTAAATTGTCTCGTAAAACTAATTATTATTATCTTAACCATTCAAGCGCAATGATATTGTAATTACATAATTTGCAAATTAAACTTAAATTCTTGTGTTTGGGCCTGGGATTTGGGTAGATTAATTATTTTGTTTGTGAATGAAAAGTGCTGAGTTTAACACTTCACTGAGCATTTGTTTTGTATGGAATGCTTTTGAGATTAATCTTATTATTATTATACCTATTCCTTTGTTATTTTCGGATGCGTGACTTGCATCATGTCATGTCATTAATAGGGTATCTATATAAATGGGTTTAATGAAATTTTAATAAAAGACATTGACAAAGAGAGGATTTCATTAGATTCTTAGGAGAATAAACGTAATTGAAGAGGTAAAATGTTGATCCAAAATCAATGAAATTGTTTAAATTAGCCTTATACAAAGCCTAGGCTTTGTGATGGTTGTATTGAAATAGATAATTGCTATTTAAGCTGCTTTAAAGTTGATTCTGTTTGGAATTACGAGTTTTTGAATTTTGGGAGTGAATTTCAGCTCACATCAAACTTTTCAAAATGACTTCAATTGCAAGAACTATTTCTATACAAATCAGAAAGGTCACCAATAAATTTCCTTATGTATTCAAATTATAATTTTCTTTCCTAAAAAGTGCTCTTCGTCGGCGGGAATGAAGTCAGGCTAGTTGCAGAACCAAACAAAATTAGGCAAATTCTAACTGCCAACAGTTGTTTTGAGAAATCTTTTGATGGATCGTTCCGCAATGCAACTTACGTTTTCGTCGTCAATGTTAGCTGCAGTTTCTTTACGTATGCGTTGCTATTGCCAGAAATGTGATAATTTCAGGGAAACGTTGAATACATCTGCAGACATTTATCATGGGATGACCAGAAAATTTGACGGAAATCATCGACCAGTAATATCATTGCTTCTCTAAACGTCTTGCATTTTCCGCAAATCTTTCATTGTTCGATCAAGCACCTTCAATATGGTCGCTTGTATGTGATTAAGTATTCATCGCAGATTATAATTTTGCAAATTCAAAATACCTGTTCTGTTGCAGAGTTGTTTTGAATTTTTGAATGTTAGTTCGTCCAACGTAAAACATGTCGAAATTATAATGGCGTACAAAGTACGAACTCTAATCGCAAACACAGGAACAGTAGTATTTCGAGTGCAGCCCCGGATCTACGATTTTTCCGAACCGGGGCAAAAGCTTGATTTTGGCGCCGCTGCATTTTTTGATAGAATGAAAAAAAAACATATATCTACTTTGTTGGATTTTTTTTTTCACTGGGAGAGTAAAACTTTTTAATGGATGCGCAGTCCATATCTATTCAGCAAATTTCATTGAAGATACAAAATTGACAATGCCTAAACAAAGATAATACACAAGCAAGGTTTGTAGAACGATAAAATATGATTTGTTCTCACGTGAAAAATTCAAAAGGAATTTTTTTTATATGCGATCGCGAATCTCAGTTTTTGGTTCCTAATAAAATTCGTTTTCACTCGAATCAAATCTGCAAGGATCTGTAAAATATGGTTCGTTCCTGAATTTATCATGGGAGAACTATGGAAGATCTATTGACGAGCCGTTCAAATAAGAAAGAAAAATGTAAATCTACGAAAGGACAAAATTTCGCAAAGCCAAAGTTACGCTTGATAAAGTATCGAAGAACAAAGTTTTGAAATCCTCGGGACCTCGTTTTTCCTTGAGCGATTTAAACTAAATTAACAGAGGTGATAGCTGAGATAGAGTTATACCGGAAAAAATATATTTTTAAAATAAGACTTTTCAAAAATATGGCAACATTTTGCAACTTCGTTCTTCCTTGACCGATTGCAATGAAATTTCCACAGGTGATAGCTGATGCAGAATTGTAACTGAAAAAAAAAATATTATCAAAACAGGATGTTTCAAAAAATGTTGTTGTTCCTTGAACGGTAATTGCATTTCTTGGCTCCTATAGAACTAAGAGTAAATTTTTTATTCGATTTTGTAGGTTAAAATATCTTTTAAATTTTTTGTGTTCAAACATTTTCGACACCATGGAAAATTGTTGTCGGAAAACTATAAAAATGGTTTTCAGCATTAATCTCACTTTTTGTTCATCTGAACGAAAAAATTTTTACTGAACAGTTTTTTGTAGAGAACCTGATTTCCTACATTTGTTTGTACATATTTAGATTTTTTGTGAACTAAAAAATATCTAAAATACAGTTTTACAAAGTTGCCAGCATCCAGCAAATAATTCTTTAGGCAAGACTACGATTTGTACTGTACGGCGACGATTGTAGAGGGACACTGCTCAAGTTTTTTATTATTCAAGAAGGGGATCTATATCTCCTACAGTTTTGGCAGGAGGGGAAGTTTTTTAAAAATAAAACAATGCAAAAAGCAATTGTAAAAAAACCAAAAAAAAATAATGCTCGTTTTTTTTGTTTAAAATTTTCAATCAAGTTATAGTACCTAGTCAAAAGTTTCAAAAAATTATTTTAAATAGTGAAATAATGATAGAACAAACTGCTAAAGGTTGATGGAGAAATACCTACAGTTTGATATTCCATTGCGGCATCTCAGTTCCTTTAATTTCAATAACCGTCGCAATTCTCAATTTTTTCAGTCACATGGATTTGGCGCCCCTGTAAGCTACCGCCCGGGGCACAGGCCCTGGTTTGCCCCCCCATAGATCCGGGACTGGGCGAGTGTTCCATCCTAATTCAAATTAATATCCGCTAAAAGCATTTTAGAAATGTGGCGCACAGGCACAGCACACCATGAACAAACAGTCTTCAAGCTCTAGAGTGAGTGAGTTGGATCATGTACAGTACAATGTACTTGACCGCACTATAGCGATACACCACCATTTCTTATCAATCGCCACGCCATTATAAGGATATCGATAATTATACTACTCAGCTGTCAAATGTTAGTCTGGGACAAAATTTGCCAATTGTCAATTCCGTATTGCGTTTGTGATGAAGTATTTTCTTTTCCCAAACAAAAGGGAACTTTCTGATAGGTATCGCCTGACGGTATGAAATGTTGGTCGAAATTAGCAATTTTCGGCTCCGTAGTGTGTTTACCTGGTTCTGGTTCAATACAAATCCAACAAAAATCCACATGCAAATCGAATAATGTTTAGCCGAGATATGAGCATACAAACACACACCAATTCACTTTTAAATACATACATGTACATACATACATATGTACATATTTTATTAAATTCTTGGGTTTGATGTGCCTTATTCTATAGATTTGTATTTAAATCAGATTTTCAAGTTCAATATCAGAGAGAAGAGTTCTTTTTTAAACCTTAAAATGTTAGTGGTTGGAATATGAAAAGCTATTTTTTGCTGTAAATTTTACGAAATGTTATTTTAATTTTGTAGTGAAACAAATTTAATTAGTTTTATTATTTACTTGTTAGCTTTGAGTTAGTAAAATCCAGTAGCGGATCTAGGATTTGGCTGTGGGGGGGGCTTGAGGCTCATACTTTAGACACGTCATTTAAAAAAAAAGGCACATTGTCTCTCTTAACCCTAATTTTCTATTCTCAAAAGGCCAATCGGTAGAGTCAAACAATTGTTTCATAATGCAAAAATATACCTAATGAAAAATTTTATCATTGGAAAAGGAGCAGCTATAGAAAGCTACAAGATAATACATAGTACATTTACAAAAAGTTGTTAGGATAATGTTCAAATGTCTTTTTGTTTACACTGTCAGATCTTTGCCGAAGAGGGCAAGTTGGTACAAGCGACATCTTGCGACCAAAGAATTGCCAAACACAAAATAATAAAAATAATTAAAATAACAAATACAATGACATTGGAAAAATTAACAATTACAAACATTTAAGAGCGTGGTACACTGGTCTTCAATGTAGCTTTGAGCCTATTCTAACTTATACTAAAATCCAAAAAAAATTAGAGTTCAAATTCAGAATGTTGCACACGCGGGTGCACCATTGATTTGTTTTTGTAGAATCTATACAATTTTGGCAATACTCATAGACCAAGAGCCGACAGCAAATTTTGGGAGTGGAGGTATAACCAAAATCGGAGTATGAGGGATTATAGGTACATGTATCTTGATATGGAATATGAAAGTCTGGCAAATTCTTTTCTCAGCCTTTTTTTCAATATTTCAAGTAAATCTGATAAAATAAAATGGAGTTTCTTGAATATTTCGCGTTTTCGATTTTCATTTTAACATAGTAAAGTCCACCTAAATAAAATAAGCTGTAACAATTTATAAAAAATGTTTGTCCTAAAGTGGTCAATTGAAACGTCACGACTCAAAAAATAAACTACAATTAATTGACCTTGGGCCCACTTTAGGACAAACATTTTTTATAAATACATACCTAAAGGTCACGAAGAAAGGAAATATTTGTAACAATTTAGCTTGAGAATAATGTGGCGAACAAATATTTCACGCATCAAACTCTGACAGGTATCTTGGTGATGTACAGTAAGAAACGAAAATTTGATTAGAGTTGCGTACCACTAGGCTAAAATGCTAGGCAAAATTTTGGGAAGAATTTTGTATGGGAGCAAAATTTTACCGCATTCCAAAGATATTGGTTAAAACGTATTATTGGTTTTGGCTAAAGCAACCATTTTCAGCCACGCCATTTTGTTTAATTGATCCTTCCATTTCTTATCATAAATATTTAATGAATATTTATCAATTTATTAATTTATTTAATTTTATTTATTTATAATTTTAATGAATACCATTAAAAATCGCATTGCTTTAAGGAAACGTATGAAATCGTCAAAATATCTTCGAACTTTATCTTCAGTTTCAATTTCGAGGACACTGATTGTAATAAACAATAATTGTTTGATTCGGTTGCTAAAAGAACTTCATGCAAAGTTATTTATTGCATCGGAAACACAGTTTTTAGAGTAATAAGCTTTAAAATTTCTCGGGGGTAAGCTAAGCCTGAAAGATATCAACAGAAGAGCATAGGAACAAACATGACATAATGCTCTTGTTGTCAAATTCAATAGGATCCTTAATGATGAATTCTATCGATATTCTTAGCTTTCGTTCATTCAGCTTAAATTAATAGTAGGCTCTACTCAAAATTTAACCTGAAAAGGAATTTTCAACGCAATTGGTAACATTTGTCACTCAATACAATACTTCTACATACATATCTGAATTTCGGTTTTCAATTTCTAAAAAAAAAATTATTAAATGAAAATATCTGGTACTGTCCTAACAATTCTCCTCAATTGCATGTAAATTTGCTGAACTTACCTCGTTTGTTTCGCCCAATACTTTACGGGCTTGAACGAAAACGCAGCATTTTTCGTCCACCTTATTTTTTCGATAAATTCCCTTTGGGGCTTAACAAAAATCGCTAAGCCATCGTGTTTTCGTTCAGTTTCCTTGAAGCTTGGGAAAGCGACAGCTTCAATTTAAAATTGTAAAGCCCCAACCTCGTCGAATTTCTTTAATACTTGGGAAAAAACAGCCAGGATGCAAAATTGCTAGCCCCATTATCATTTTTTCCAATTCCCTTAGGGCTTGTAAAAACACCATTTAGGCGTAAATTGGTTAGCCCCAATTCGTCCCTCCTGTTGGGCTTGGAATAAATAGAGCCTACGTTTTTATATTCAAATTACTTACTCTAATCTTCATTTTTTTCATCCTTCATCCTTCCTTCAGGGGCTTAGAAAAACATTCTTTCATGCAAATTTGTCAGCCCCAACCTTGTTTTAATAAATACTACAAACAAAATTTTTTGTTTTAGGGATATTTCTTTGTTTTATCAAGTGTTTTTTAAAAATTTAAGTTTGAACCAGAACACAAAATTGAAACATTGTAATGTATTGTGTTTTACTTTCATTTTACGAATCGACTGTGGGGGAGGCTTCAGCCCCTATAGCCCCCCCTCTGGATCCGCCACTGGTAAAATCTGATTCTCTTGTAGACTAAGGGCCCACAGCAGATTTTGGGTGCCCTGCCAGACTGTTTAAAAAAACCGTTTTTCACTTAGAATTTTGATTTTTTTAACCGGTCTGGTAGAGCGAACTATACACTCAAATGATCTCAGATTCCGTGGTATGTGATCCGAGGAGCTTCTCAAGGGAGGAGTGAAAACCAATTTCGGCTAACACGATTATCCCCGAAGTTGCATTCAAATTTTTTTTTCGATGCACTGTTTCTCGCAAAGGCCCCAGTTGTGGACTTCAAGACTTTGATTTTTTGAATAGCTTTTAATGAAGCTTTCGACGCTTATACTCCTTTTTTGGTTTCGTTCACACCCAAAATCTGCTGTGGGCTCTCGGTCTATTGTAGTAATAATACCTACGGTTTTCTTGTGTGCGGGAAACATTTGAAGGAAGTCTTGTATGAAATACATATATAACCTATTTTTTAACTATGACCATAAGGGTGTTTTACTGTTTTGCTTTCATATCTAAATTATTAATATGAGTATGTTAGTTATTACCCAATTTTGTATTTGTTAATTTTTTTAATAACATTTTTTTTCTTCTTTTTCAGGTACGTTATACTGGTTTAATTTGACTGAAAGATTGTATGTATCTACTTAAAACAAAACTGATTTTACAACTTACATATTTATGACACGAATGTGATGGAGAAAGAAACAATTTAAATCTGTCTTAGTTTTGTATTTGTTGCAGCATCTTTCGATTAGATCTTTATATTTTTGGAATAGGCTCTTGATTGTGTCCTTTATAATAGGGCAACTAGGAAGACGTTCATAGGTTTTTATTATAAAAACAATTGAATGAGCCATTGATGATGACGTACGGCTATAGGATTTTCAAACACTTAAAAATCAAAATATGTACCTGTATGCGCTTAAAATTTGCTCTTAGAAATGGAAAATATGTAGTAAAAAATGGAAAATATGCTAAAAAAAAAGAATTCATATTTTGTTTTTATTTAAAGAATTGAATTCTGTGTTATTATTTAACAAAAATAAAGATAATATTAAAATAATAAAAAAAAGAAAACAATAATATTTATTTTAACTTACCTATGTATGTAGGTACATACATACATACTCTTTTCATATGTTTTGTTATCAGTTATCATAAATACGGAAAGTTTTTTTTTAAGTTTTCAAAAACAAAATCTTGTCAATTTGTTCTTTGAAAACTTTTGCAAAAAAAAAAAAAAAAACGTTCTATATCTATTGACTTATAGAAAGGCGCGTTTTTCAAGGAATTAATCTCATCTAACTTTACTTTTCATTATAGAATAGCCTCCGTTTAAAAAAAAAAACAGCCTAAATTTTTATTTTAATAACTGCACCAATTAGGGTCAAGTTGGCATAGGGTTGGTGCAAATTCAATTCAATTTAATTTATTATGGCGTACGAGTAAGACATAGTCTTTTATAGTACTTAAAATTAATACAATTTAGATCGGATTGGAAGAAAACTATCACTAAAAGTTTATAAATTAGAAGTAGGTTATAGGCAAAAATTTAAGCAATAATGTAATAATAACAATAAAAACCTGGAGATGAAAAAAGGAATTTAATAGTATACTATACATATTTTTTTTTTTATATACATATATAATTAAAATCGAGAATTTAATCAATTATTTTTCTTTCAAATTGCTGTTTCCATTTTAATTTCTAATCAAAATTAAGAAATAATGCTTTTTTGAATTGATTAGTTCCTATTATTTGTCTTACCGTTACAGGTAGGGAGTTCCAAAGTCTGATGGCATATACAAAAAAAAGTCTCGAAGAATTTAAATACATATTTTGATGCGTGTGTAGTGAGATTCAAGGTTCGGGTAGACTGCGCGAAGCGGAGCTTGTCAAATAGATATGATGGTGCTTTTCTTTGAATTATCTTGTGCAGAAATAAGCAACATCTAGAATCAAGAAATTGCATAAACGAGCATCCAAGAACACGTTGATGATATTGAGAAACCTTCGCAAACCATAAACATACCTAACCATGTCATTAAAAGCTACAGATAGTTTATGCAGTGAGTGCGAATCTGGTTTACAGTAAACTACAGCAGCATAATCAATGATAGGTAGTAACAGGGATTTAACAAGTCTTTAACAAGTCTCAGCCTAGTATCTATAGGAGTAAGGTTAGAGAAGAGGTTTAATTTTCGGAGACCACCATAGATACGGCCGACTGAGAGGTTAATATGATCATTAGCAGAAAGGCTCCGATTTATTTTGAAGCCTAGATTCATGACACTATCTACAAAATTTAGTTCGAAACGTGATATAAAGACAGGAGGAAGGATTGTAACATCAAATTTCTTTTTAGAAATTGCAATTATTTGCGATTTGGCAGGATTTAAAGTAAGTCCATTGCATAGGCTCCAATTGTAGATCTCAAAAAGATCTTCATTGAATCTACAAATTAGGTCTTCTAATAAATTAAATGGGCGAGATAGATACACTTGAACATCGTCAGCATAAAGATGCAACATGACATTATGACACACATTGCTGTAGAACAGCTATGGTAAGGGCGAAAACCCGACTGAACTAAGGAAAACAAATTAATAATAATAATTAATAATAATTATCTAAATTATCTATGAAAACAACCCCCGACCCAGGTTTTTCGTCACAAATTTAGACTTGACATGGTTAATAAATGCAATTTGTGGCTATTTTTAGAAACTTGTCAGATGATAAGCTCAAGCATGGGTGGTGTATTATTCAATCATGACTAGAAAAGTCAAAAATAATAGTCAAATTTTATATTTTTAGCAAGTTAGGGGATGTCATCTAAATTTTTCAAAATTTGAAATAACTTGAAAAATCTACACACTTGCTCTTACGGCTTTTGAATATGTAGATATCGTCGGTTCAAAGGTAAAACTCACTTAGTGCAGACAAAAATGTTCGTAAAAATGAGAATGAAATGCATTTTTGCAATCCAAAAAGTCTTATTTTGCATCGTTATTATAAGGACATTGAAAGGTATGCCCAGGAACTTCATTTAAAAATTTTCGGAACGTGACTTTTCAGCTTTAAAAAGTATGTTTCAATTAAATTTCCTTTAAAAGTGTAATATGTAATTTAGTGAGTTTTACCTTTGAACCGACGGTATATTAGGGTAGGCCTTAAATTTGACATAGTCTTGGATAGCCCTTATTCCATTAAGAACATTGAAAATAATTTCCCTAATTATTTCAGATTTTTATTTCACCCTCTTCGTTTCTCTCTTTTCACTTTAAGTTACTATATGGGTTAAGGGAAATTATTAAAACAAACGAACAAAATATGCGTATAGAATAGATTTAGACGAGGAAGAAATTTCGCAGGAAGGGGAGTCCATCTCCCCACGTTTAGGTTGGAGGGTTAGTTCTCTGAAAAGTTGACTCAAAATTGAAAACAAAATATTAAAAAACGACAGGCACACTTACAATGCCATGCTATAGCTTTTTAAGCGCCACGAATCCATTCTCTAATACGCTTTTAAAATAAACTTCTTACTGTAAATAGTTTTTTGAAAAAATAAGTAAATACAAAGTAGATAGAAGCATTGAGTTTATATACATTGTATATAGCATTGTATATAAACTCAATGATAGAAGGCATTGCAAATTTAGTAGAATTTTTACAATTGAAGAAAATTTTAAAGTTATTCCAAGGTTCGAAGCTGGTGATTCCAATAAAAGTTTTACTAAAATAAATAAAATGCACGACTGGGTCGCACGTACTTGCTCTTATGTTCAAGACACTGCGAGTTTAAGAAAATTGTATATACAAACATGGAAATTATGAGAGAAAAATGTAGAGAAGCATGAAATACGACATTTAAATTGGCTAAAACAACTCATTTGACAGTTTGAGGTGAAAAAAAAGTATGCCATCTTAACTCATGATGGAATATGATTGTATGGGAAAAAAAATTTTAAAATCGTTGGAGCGGTTTTTTTTTAAATTAATTTTTTATATATTAAATTCTTAAAACATTTTTAAGAACAAATTTTGGTATGCAGATTTAAACTATATATTTATGTGTATATAAAAACAAAATTTGAAAAAAAATTGTCAATCCGTTTTTGAGATATCGAATTTTCAAAAAAAAAAATTGAAACTTTTTTTAAAAATCCAAAAACTTTTTTTTTGAAAATTTTGATATGCAATATTATTTAATCTTATCTGAAATTTGTATATAAGAAAAATCATTTAAATCCGTTAAGCTGATAACAAGAAAACTCAAAATAAAAAAATACGTTCTATGACAGGTACTACTAATAGTTGCTATGTGTAAAATTTTATAATTTTTGATGGTAGATTGTACTAATTTTAGTATATGAAAAAAGTTTAATCAAAATCGTAGGAGTCGTTTTCAAGCAAAAAAGTATTTTCCTTGCGGTTTTTTCACTTTTGTATGGAAGGTACCGTTATTTTTTCATAAATGTAAAATTTTTTCTAAAAATATTTTAGAGAGTACTAAAAAAGTCTTAAATATCGAGTTTCAAAAAAATCTATGATGGCGTTTTCGAAATATTTGATTTTCCAAAAACAAATTTGAAATATTTTTTAAAAATCCAAAAAATATTTTTCAAAAATCTTGGTACACAAAACTATTGACATTTCTTGGAAGCTTCTGTATAAAAAAAATGATTGAAATCGGTCATACCATTTTGAAGAAAATCAAAAAATAAAAAAATGGTTCCTTGGGAGGTACCATTAATAACCATTTTTGAAAAATGGTTTTCCACCCAAAGAAAGCCTTCACTAAAATAAATTTATTGAATTTTTTTTAAGAAAAGTTGTCGAGCCGTTTTTGAGAAAAATACGATTATGTAAATTTGCCAAAAAAAATTGTATGACAGGTACCGTTATTTTTGGTTCTAAAAAAAAAATTAAAAAAACTTGTCGGCAGAATCACCAAAAACCACTAAGTACCAAGTTTGAAGAAAATCGATCGAGCCGTTTAGGCTGTAGACGAACAGACAGACAGACAGACAGAATTTTGCCACCCACTTTTTTGGTGTTCTCTATCATCGTAATATCATGTTTGATTGTTATCTCAAATTTTTTTTTTTGCACGAATCCAAAACTTGCCTTATAGTACCTATAATCGCAAGTAAAAATATATTGTCTGAAAAATGTTGATGATACAAAATCTGAATATATCGAACAAATCTTCCAGTCACATCGAGTTCGTTATAACCGATTCTTACTGTAGTATTGTGTTCCAAAGTTTTTAAAAAATATCTTTTGGATTTTTAAAAAGTTTCAATTTTTCTTTTTGGCAATCAAATATTTTGAAAACATGATCGATTTTTTTTTTTGGGAACCACGACATAACAGTTTTTTTTACACTTTCTTTAATATTTTAAGAAAAAAAATTACTTTTATGAACAAATAACGGCACCCTCCATACAAAAGTTAAAAATCCTTTAAGGAACAAAATTTTTCTTATAAGCACATAAATAAATGCTTAAGATTTACATACCAAATCTTTTTCTTAAAAATGTTTTTTTAAAAACCACTCCAGCGATTTGAATTTTTTTTTTTCATATGATCGTATTCAATAAAGAAATGAAATAACGTTCTTTTTTCACCTCTAAAGAGTTGTTTTTGCAATATATATCGTATGATACTCTTAAACATTTTTCTCTCATGATTCCAAAGGTGCTTTAACTAACGAAGTTGTCTTGTAGTAACCCCCTTTAAAATATATTATAATTGTAAATGCATTAAACAACTCTTCTAATTAAGTGAACTCCAAAAAGTAACGCAATCAAATTTAGGTTGAAAAGGCCAAGATCTGACAGATTAAGAAAGAGACACAGGTGGACAACAGAAACAAATTATAATACACACAGACAAAAATACTTCGAAACAAATATCTAATAGCCTAGGAAAATTAGATACAAATGGCAAAACTTCGAAAAAGCTGAATTTTGGTGCGGAGAGCTTTGTTTTGACGTCTTAAGCATTTCCACAAAAAGTTCCGTAAATTTAGGCCAGGGGAAAATTTTGTATGGGGGTAAAGGGGGGTTAAATTCATATTTTCTTAATTCCTTCAAAACTGTCAGCTTAGGTAATGGAGAATGTTTGTGCACGTTTTTCTCAAAATCTGTTACTCCGACGAAAAAGAGTGTCATAATCTTTTTTGTGTAGAGTTTTATGAGCATTTTTTTTTTTAACTGATAGTTTTCAAGAAATTTAGAAAAAACTGAATTCAACCCCAGCCCAAATTTATGGAACTTATTAGGAAATGTTCAAGACGTCATAACAAGGAACTCCACCAAAATTCAGCTTTGTCGGAATGTTTTTCGAAGTGAAAGTCTAATTTTTCTGGGCTATTATGTAAAAACAATTCATTTTTTCTAGAGTAAATATAACAATAACATAACAATATCGTACTTTCTGTATGTTTCATTTTCATTCCCAAGTTAAAAACTAAATAATGTTCAGTTCATGCAGCGTATGCAGCACTCATTTGCATCACATCATAATAGCGTGGGGAAAAAATTTGTAAAAAAATAAGCCCAAGGTTACAATATATTGTAAAACTACAATAATAGCATCTTATTGACCTATTTGCAGCCCTTGACTTCTGCTCTTTGCTTACACATAATATCTATTCCATATCTCACAGATGTATTTATGTATCTATGTGTATTTATCTATTCTTTCTTTTTTTAATTCTACTGATGCCAACCTCAATACGAGTATTCCCATTCAACATTTAGTTGTATAGGCTTTCAAGGGTCTATAGAGGTGATGTGTTTTTGTTTAAAAAGTTCCATTACACGAAGCACTTTTGTGTCAGGCTGTCTAGACTAATAGTTCAATTCTTAGAAATTTGCATTCGCAGGCTTTCTATTTTCTATTTCACGTCAATGTGGTTGAGATGAAAGTAGGTATATACCTACCTACACATAAAACGTGCGATAAGATGAAAAATATGGCACTTAAGAGATGGGACGAAAAATAATAAACAAAAATGCTAATCAAAGCACATTCAATTACCCAGTTCGCACGTAGGAGTAGGTCAGGTCTAGGAGGTATTCCTAAAATAACATTTTCAACCACAAGTGGTGGGAGAGGGCACCCTCAATAGATATAGATCGTACGCCATGGCCAACAAAAGTTAAATTAACTTTAGGGACCTAAGGTTGTGGCAATTTTTTGTATACCTATTTGTAACTGATGTTCTCTTTTTGTGCTTGACCGGGGGATATTTGCCTCCCTTGTACCTTTACTGGAAATGATATATCTAAATGTTGTCAATAGTACATAATCGTTTTTTTTTAATTCAATTGACAAATTTGTTTGTGTAGCTTGTCAACTTTCAATAATAATTATACCTGATTACATGATTCTATCATTTTGCAGTTAAAGCTGTTGTTTTTAATAGTGTCACTGTAACTTTTCAATCATCCTGATTAAAGACAAATTTTCTTGAAAAGTGTCATCCTTATTTCCAAATATACTATACCTTTCGACACATACGAATTAAATATAAGAACAATGACAAATATTTTTATAAATTTTTAAACCAATATCCTTCCTACTATTCTTACAAAGAACTCAAAACTTCTCTTAACTATCACTGCATGAGTTTTCCTCCCGCTAACTTCCTCTTATAAGGAAAATAAAAACTTGAGAACATTTGTTCAAATTCATCTGATTGAAAAATCCTTCAAACTATGTATAGGTAGTCAAAGAAGAAAGCAAAGAAAAAAAAAAGAGAATATTGTAAAATCTTTACTTCGATCTACGTAAAATATTTTAACTTGCCATATTATTACGTATAGGAGTAGGTAGGTAGGTAGCTACCTACTATAAGGATTTATTACAGATTCATAGAAAAAAAAATCAGCTTCAGATTTTTTATTCAAGACATCTGAAATCTTAACGACCACAGTGGCTCATATTGCCTTCTTTGGTTGAATTAATTATTATAACTCTAAAACGAATAGAGATAAGCCATGTTTTTTTATTGCATTTTTATATCCGCTTAAATAAATGTGAAATACAAAAAACAATTTGCTATTGTGACAGTTTTTTTAGGCTGAAAGAAAATAAGAAATGATATCAAAATGAGGAATTTCAAGAATAACGCTTCACTGGGTGACTCAGAATCTTTTTTTCATAAATAAGATGTCCGATCAAAACAATTAAGGTGTCTATGGACAGAAAAACATCATTACAAAAAAAATTAATTTTGTGCTCTATTATTTGGTTAAAATGCCTTTAAAATAACGAAAATATGGCGAAAATGGCTATTTTGCAAGGCGAATGTAGCTTAAACTATAGTTCTTTTTCCAAAAAAATGTTTGATAACATAAAATTTAATTTTTTTTACGAAGACAATATTAAAGAAAATTTTAATAATCTATACATCTATACATATAAATAAAATTGGAGTGTCTGTCGTTAATATTGAAATAATTTCAAGTTTTTGAGCTTAGGTGGTTGCTCAATTGCTAAGAAACATAACTGCATCAATTAAATATTTTTTGTCTGTCTGTCTGTTTGTCCGCGGTAACCTTCAAAACGGCAGAACAGGTTATGACGGGATTTTTCATACGCATGTAGTGGACAACTCAGGGAGTAATCTAGGCTAATTTTAATTGCAAAAATGTTAACGGTTTCTTTGAAATACTAGAAAAACAATGAAATTAAAGGAAAAGAAGAAAAAGAAAAATTAATTTATGGGAAATGATTATAAACAAGTAGAAATAATCGATTTTAAAAGTTTCAGACAATTAAATTAGAACAATAATTATATAGTCTTAGAGGTGGTGAAAGCTTTGCTCAAAACTTTGTCGACGTACTGTTTTTATCTGTGCAAACTACATGCCACCAACAAGCATCATAGCCGTGGCGGTTCTTGACCACCACAATGTATTTTCAAGAATTGCTTGACCTATTTGGATAATTCTTTTCAGGAAATGTTTGGTATTGGGAGTGTTTTTGTCAAGTTTGGGTAAATACGGTCTTGCGTTTTGCCAAAAAGGTGCAGAAGCACACTCTGGGTACCTGTTTTATGTAAAAAAAAATCAATAGAGTTTGAAAAGAAATCAATCAATCATGAAATTTGGTTCTGACAAAATAAAAAAAAACAGTCTAGTCTCGATTATCCGGAATTCAATTAATGGAGGACACATAATTAAAATTTGTTTTGTTCATTTGTTCTCGAAATTTGTATCTACCCGGGCGGAGCCAGCCAGGGTGGGCCAGCTAGTACAAAATAAAGTGCTTGTAAATTTTGAATTAAAAAAAAAACGCAAAATACAAAAAAAAAAGATGGCAAATGACTGGTTTTGTTCACTCTGGAACTCATGGAAAACTTTTTCTGTGATAAATTTTAAAACAACAGTACCTAGATAAAAAAAAAAGAGACAAGAAATTACAGGAAATTTACATGTGATAAAATTGAAGAAAAATTTCTTACAGTTGGTTTCCGAATTTTCTGCTTAAATAAACTTTTTTTTAACTAAGGGGACTCAAATAATATTTTAATTAAAAAACTCAAAATTTAATTTCTAAATACAGGAAAATATTTCGAGCAGGAAAAATAAACTAAAAAATTTTAAAATATTTTCCATACGGTGCATCCCATTATTAATCTGTTATTTACTTTGGAGTTTAGCAGATCAAAGGTCGCTTTTTGATTTTAAGGGAAAAATTCAGCTTTCGTTTCTACATATTTCGAGATCAAAATTTTTTTTTAAATAAAATGCATGACTGGATCGCACGTACTTGGAACTAAAGAACTTTTAAAATACTTCAAGAAATTATAAAGAAATCCATGTTCTTTTAATAATTGAACAAACAACTCGTCAAATAGCTTAAAACTCAAAAACAAGAATGCCATTTGATTACTTGAAAAAATATGAACAATAATTAGAGTTGGGAAATAATGATAAATATGAATTTCAAAATCAATTTGGTGTAAGTTGAAATCTCCAAATATTTTTTCAATTACTTTTAAATGTAAATAATTGCCTGTAATTTAAGTCTCAATTACTTGCAATTCAGTTAAATTAATGTAATTGAAGATATAATATTTTTGATGCTGTCAATTACATTTTACGTGATTTTTAATTAATTAAAACATGTAATGAATTTAAATCCAAACAATCAATTACCATGAATGTTATTATTATTTATCTTTCAATTACTTGTTAGAACCAATTATATAGTATTTATGTTAGTTTGTAAGTTAATTTTTTCAGCTACACGGTTAAAAATTCGAAGGTATTTTTTAATATAGCCTTTGTATTACAGCCGTATACAATACAGAAAATATTACTTTTTAATATTCCGTAAATGTTAAAGAAATTTCTTGATAACTTTGTATTACATTCTAATAGATTAGTATTAAAATTGTTATTTGTAATACCAAAAAGATTAAAAAGTAATCCAATGAAATAAAATATAATCTTTTGGTATTAAAATCTAATAACTTAAGTATATGCATACATTTTTAATACAAAAAGTATTGAAATTTAATACAAATTGTATTAAAAGAATCGGGACGCATGTATTTTTGATACAAAATGTATTAAAATTTAATAAAAATTGTATTAAAATATTCAGGATTCGGGATTCGTGTATTTTTAATACAAAAAGTATTAAAATTTAATACAAATTGTATTAAAATATTCGGAACGCGTGTATTTTTAATACAAAAAGTATTAAAATTTAATACAAATTGTATTAAAATATAGCTAGATGCGTATACTTTCAATACAAGAGTATTCATATCTAATACAATTTGTATGACAACAGGAAGCCATTACAAGCAAGCATCAGCCATATTTAAATATGAATATGAAGCATATGTTTTTAATACCAAAGTATTAAAATTCAATACAGATTGTATTAAAACAGCAATAAAACAAAAGTGGCAACCCTTTTTCTGCTAACTAATATAAAATAAACAATTTAAATATGCATTATTTTGAAGGCGCGTTGAAATATTACAAATTAGAAGATAAAATTTCAATCGCATTAAGATTTCTCATATATGTGAAAAAAAAATAAATATAATAATGCCACCATTAATTGACTAAGAAGATAAATACTCTTAGAAAAAAAGTCTTAACTTTTATTTTTGTAATATATTTTGTATTAATTTTCATTAAAATGAACTACAAATTAAATTTCAAGAACTAAAGTTTTATATTATACCTTTGTATCATTAAAATATAATACAGATTTCGTATTCCTTTTTAATATCTGATATTATTAAGTTTTAATGTATTTTGTATTTACTTCCAAATTTTAATATTTTCCAAGTATTAAATTTCAATAAATTTTTGTTGTTGTCATATATGTAACCCAGAAAATATTAAAAAGTACCCCAAAATTTGTATCCGTGTACTATTACAAGTAATGGAAAGGTATACTTTTTCTATTACAATTTTGTGTAATTGTAATGACAAAAGTTCAATTACCAATTATGTGTGATTGAAATGATTGATTGAAATATTTCAACAATAAATTAAAAAAGTGATCATTATTTCTCAACTCTGACAAATTCAATATACAAAATTTTTAAAACTTTAGAGTGGTTTTTTTTATAATATTTTTCTTTATAAAAAAAAGATTTGATATGCCAGTTTTGAATATTTAATAATGCATTTAAAAACCAAATTTCAAAAAAGTCATCAACCAGTTTTTTAAAAACCCAAAATTTAATTTTATTAACATTTTGATATTAACTATTTGTATAGAAATTTTGATTGAACGGTTGAGTCGGTTTTGATGATCTGCATCAAAAAAAACATTTTTTTTTTTTGTTACCTTTGTATAGTGGTGGGGGGTTGTCAATTTTAATATTTGAAACATAAACAAGGTTAGCTTTTATACTTGATGGTTAACAATTTTAATGATTTGCAACATAAAATTCGACTTCTTTAGTCTTCAATGCACCTATACTATAAAATCCCGTTTTTCTATAGGCAAGAGCGTCTGAAACATATTTGCAAAGGATTTTCCAGTTCGCTCCATTCAGTATGTCCTCTACTTCTTCTATTGTTAAACAAAATTTGTTCCAATTGAATCTTCAAATTTCCTGGAGAATCGGGCATTTTCCTATCAAGTGGTACACAACTTCCTTATCCTTTTCCCTTAGGTTGTACAGAGTGCAGAGTGATGGTAGATCGTTCCCTATGAGGTCTGAAGTAGATTTTCCCCTTGTTTTGAAAATTAAGCTAATTTGCTGGTTGCTATAATCTTCGTGAAAGTAATTCTGATTAAGTAGACTATGGTTTAGTACCTTATACACAAGTCGGCTTGATGAATTAGCAGCTTCCTCCAGAAATCTTGCATGCATTTTCTCATCCAAATTTTACCAAAATGGAATCCAGTGGTCGTTTCCATGTGGATCGATCCTCCCATCTAAGCGATAACTCTACACCTAATTCCACGCTAAGCTCTTGCCATTTAGCAAAGAACCCTGCTTTTCCTCTGAGAAGATGTAGGAGGACTACCTTTGGTAAACGATCATGCAGTAGCTGAATTATTTTGAGCATATACTTAAAGTGAAGCCTTAAAGTAACTATATAGATAGATTCATTGGCGTAGGAAGGAATTTTTTCTAAGGTGGGCAACCAGTCCAAACCAAACCTAATCATTAAACAATTTTTCGGTGCAAATGATTCCTCAATAACTATGAATTTATTTGGGATTGAGAATTAAATTAATTCCCGAATTTGTCCAAAAGAGATCTAATGAATGAAGCCGACAACGACGTCAACAGTAAAGCAAATTAACAGTCATTAGAAGTGCTACCAAACTCAACTCTGCTACTATACAACAATGTCTTACGATACATCTATTAAAAATGAATAGTTTTGGGTAAAATAAGTTCCCAATCAATTTTTTATCCGCAGCACATCCGATAAACTTCTTTCAAAATTGGTGCAACTAACCGGAAGCGGTAATGCGGCCTTTTGCAGTTTGTATATACATTTGAAAATTTCCAATAGGTTTTTTTTTTACTGTAAAGTTTATTTCATAGCTCTTTAATTCGAACATATATTTTTTCATAATCTAGACCAGCTGTTCCCAAACTTTTTAGGCTGTGGAACTCCAAACAAGGCCCAAATATATTCCGGAACCCCAACATAAACGATACAAAAAATGGAAGAAAAATGTATTTGTGTATTTGTGCCTGGAAAATAGTCTAACAAATATCTTTCTTGGTTACCAATCATCACATTATTAAGAATATCAGCGCTGAGCTCCAGCATATTTCCTATAAAAGTGGAAAACATCCAACATTTTCTTTCTGTACATAAGTAAGCCAGACATTAATTTTTATTTTTTAAGGTCCAGCTTTGTCATGAATAAAAGGTTCTGTTGCTGATTCATGATTTGTATTGCAAAGATTCAGCAGTTTGTTGGACATTCCCAAAATGTTTGCAAGATAAGCTTATTTTGAAATCCATATGCCCATCACATAATACCTTACTTGAAAAGATTTGCAGATGAAAAACTTTCAGCTCATCACGAAATTTGAATAACTTGGATAAAACTAGGATTGAGAACAAAATAATCTCTCAAATTAAAGTCTTTAAGGTCTTGCATTTGAAATCTCGCATATAAGGAAATCTGGCAATAACAAAATCCCGTTTTCATAATCTCACAATTGAAAAATGTGGCTTTTAACAACCCCACAATTACGAAATACTTCACACTAAAACCTCGAAAATTAGAGTTTTGCAGCAGATTTTTCAATTGTTAAAAGTTCGATTTGGAAAGCAGAACAGGAAAGCAGAATAGAGAAAATTCTTTTCGTTATTTAGTTTCTATATTTCATTCTCATTTTTATTTTGCAGTGAAGAACTGGGAACCGTATTTCAATTCGGAGTTTTTGTTTGCGGGATTTTCAGCCGCTTTTATAAAGCTCTCCCTCAGGAAAGCAATAGTATTTCAATGTGGAGAAGAAGTGGTTAAAATTGACTTTCCATATATTCGTACACTTTCTTGAGTATAGTTAAATGCAGAGAATAACTTTTCACGAAATTTATAATCTTCATAGATTTATAAAGAAATTTGTTCAAATCAGTTGGCATTCTTCTTACAAAAAGTACATCACGATCAGTATTCAACGAGACTGTTCCTTCCTGGCGCAATGTTTTTGCATCATACAAATCTATATCCAAGAAGATTCACCAAACGTCACTTGAAAGTTTTTATTTTCAAAATTTCTACAAAAGTTATATTTGTATTTACTTCAAGAAATTTGCGGAACACTGGAGACTGTTCAGTGGAACTCAAGGGTTCCGCGGACCACAGTTTAGGAACCGATGATCTAGACTTCGGCACTCAGTGATATATTGAATTAATTTTAAAACATCTTTAGTTATTGATAAAATTTGTCTGCAGTACTCATATATAATTCGACGAAGGCGACTAATGAATGGGCCAATAGAATATTTTCAAACCACCTTTTGAAGTTGACAGTTATTTTATCTATCACCTTAGTCGAAAAAAGAGTTATACGGTCGTATTTATAAACTTTAATAGCTGTCCTACTCCAAAAAGTTCTTTAAAAACTTTGCCCACCCTTGTTCTAAAGTTATCTTACTTGGACAACGGCATCGGTTTTCTAATATTTGACGAACTTTGCATTTTATTTAATTAAACAGAGCATATTTCCAACTATTAAGAACTTTTAGAAACTGTCTAACTACTCAGTTGTCAAATAAATTTAAATTCTGAGTATAAACATTATTCAATTTGATTTTTCTTTAAAACAAGGCTTGTCTTTTGAGTCATTTATTGAAAAGAAAAATAAATTTTTCCACTAAAACTTTGATCGCATTTTGAAAAGAAACTTCAAAATATGAATCTAAATACTAGTACTAGACCATTAAAACCAAATCAAAGCTGCATTAAAAAAATAAAAAAAATACTTGATTAAAAAATCTACATGGGTACAAATTATAATATTTATTCTCCAACAATCTTCTGTTTCGATAAGGGATGCCAAATCAAGTGTATTGCTTTCGCCACAACTGTTGCTGGAAAGTAAATTTGTTTTTCCTGACTTCTCCTTTTTGATACTCGTATGGGTTTTAAAGGAATCTCATACTTTTGTGAAAATTTTTCTATTTCAAACCAAATTTTAAAATAGTTCCTTAATGTTTCAAAGGTATGGACTGTACTGTCTGTAGAGTGTAGGTACTGGCATAGAAAAAATGTATTTTGATCCAAATTTCACCCAATTACCCTAAAATCATCTTTTTGTAAAACAGTAAAAAAACTAAAAATTTCTGATTTTGCTGAGGTTTTTAATTCATCCACATTTCCGCAGGCAATAATTAGAAGCAACTCGGTTTCGATTTTTTTTATAAAATTCCAATTATTCGGTTTGATTTGTCTGTTACAGAGCAAAATCTACGATAAGAATGAGTCGATGACAAACGAGTTGGTACCGAAACAGAACCGTAAGCTTTAATTTTAAACAAACCAAATCGAATTACATTTCGGTTCATGTTCCAAATTTGTCAGATGTAGCGATTTATCGCCAAACAGACGATTTGAATTTTCATTTGGTGGCATGAAAATCGATTTGGCGACGTACACAAAACAGGCAATATTATTAGCTTTTGGTGATTTTAATTTTTTGAATTCAAATCTTCATATTTTTTCCAAGTTTTGACTCAGGTAAACCTAACATTCGTTTTATAATATAATATTTTGCTGGATGGAGCCATCGTAATACTTAATCTGAACGCACTCCAAATATCTTGCATTTGGTGATTCCGCTTTTTAAACCTCTAAACCTACTCATCTTCAAGGTTCAGGTTTGAGACAAATTTAAACCGGTAGGTTTGTGCGTGTTGAGGCTTCCCGGACAGTGATGCAATGTGTAAACACAAACAAAATTAAGGTGGGCAACAATTGCTTTTATGTGACGACCAACTGTAACTGTAGGCAAAATTTTTATTTTCGTGTCTGAAATTTCATTCACAGTTGTTCAATCTTGCTTCTTGGGTGGGTTGTAGAACCAGAAAAGTTTAGTCGATTTTTCTAAGGTGGGCAGTTCAGTTTTTAAGGTGGGCACTGCCCACCTCCGCTCCCCCCTTCCTACGCCTATGGATAGATTAATGGAAGACCTTTCTCGACATAGAGCATATAACTGGGATTGCTATAGTAGGAAATCTAAGGAGGTGCTTTATAAAGTGACGTTGCAATTTTTCCACTTCCTCGTGTTCTTTAAAGCCCCAAACCTGACTTCCATAGCACATTATTACTTGAGCAGTCGACTCAAATAGTTTATATTTGTAAAACCAAATTTCTACCTCATTTTTACGCAGTACATTTTTCCAAGCGCAGTTTAGAGCTTTTTTGGAGTCTTTCAATTTTTCTTGTAGGTAGAAGCTGAATGTAAGACTCGTGGTGAGGGATATGCCAATATATCGGTATTGTTTGACTACCTCTAGAGGATCCGATCCTTTAAACCATTTTTCATCCCTTGTATAACGGCCTGAATTATTTCGGAATACCATAATTTTTGATTTAACCGGGTTGATATGCAGATTCCATTGAGCTTTTTACCGTTAGCAAGACATACTCTACCGATATTTGCCAGTTCAAATATACTGTCCATCGTTGAGAAGCTTGCCCTGAATCCCACCTGGTATTTGCTTAAAAGCCCATTTGATTCTACCCAACTAGTAAGACGATCCAGAAGTATGCTAGAGAGCAGCTTGTAAAGTGAATTCAGGAATGAGATTCCTCTGCAGTTCCCTGGATCGTTCGGGTCACCTTTTTTAAATATAGGAAATATTACGTTTTTTTTGGAAACTATCCGAAACTTTTTCTGAGTTGTAGATGTTTTTGAAACCTTCAGTCAGGAACTGAACAAAACTTGTTGGTGCATTTTTGTAGAATTCGAAGGTTATTCTATCTTCTCCTGGAGCTTTATTGTTTTTGCACTTATCAACAGCTCGTACTACTTCTTCCATTGAAATATCTCTATCCAAAGCTTCTACTTGAGTGAATGGGAGCGCATAGTAGTGCCTGGTAATAGCGACATCAACATTTTGTAGAGAATGGAAATGGGTTGCTAAAATGTCCGTGTTCACATTGTTTCCTATTATATTTTTTGAGCCATTAAGCACTCTAATTAGCTTCCAGTACGTTTTTGAATCTCTTGCATGTCAACATTTAAGTTTGAAAATTATTTTTCAAAAAATATTTACAATAACAACTTTACTAAATGGAAATATGGACATGGTATGTGTTGCTGCTGTTTTTTTTTTAAATTTTATTTTCTATTTTCTCGCTTGCCTTTACGTGGGGAAATATATAATTTTTTGTTATCTGGGTCCAACCTACACGTTCTAGCTGAAGTTTTAAATTCGTAACCCAACTATTCTTCTATACAAAGACTTAAGTCTTTAGAGCAACTTCATACGACTCAGTTGTAGGTTTCATTTTGTCTCTTTTTTTTGTTGTCGTGGTTCACCAGATTTTTTCGCTACGTTCTGGTTCATGAGAAAGACCCTTTCTCTTGGCTGGAAGTTCACTGCCTTTAGTAGTATTTTTTTTTTTTCATTTCTTAAGTTTTATTTTGAAAAGAATGCCAACAGTGCGTTTGCTTTCAAGTTTTTCCCAGACGTCCTCCACTTAATATGTAGCATTAAGGATGTTTGAAAAACAGCATCTTCTTGAACGATGAAGTTGCATGGTTGGAGAAGTAAGTATAACAAAAAAAAAATAAATAAAAAAACAAAAAAAAAATACTCTTAGGAAAATAAAAGTTCTCCAAATGAAAATTGATAATCTGCCCCGCGTGCCACGGCTGGGGTAGGTATCTTCTAGACTGCATAAATTCAGAATAAAGATAGAAATCTGTTGCCGTATACTGAGCAACTGAGCGCGAAGACGGGGTATAACTATAGACGTTTATAGTGTAACTTGGGTGCAGAAAGTCGTCCTCAATGTCTGAATAAAAGCAAGCAGTAAATCCTATTACTTTGGAATCTCCCTCCGTATATACAATCGGTAGCAGCTTACCGCTAAGCAGATAAAGATTTCGATTTCGTACTTGATACAGTGAAATTTATAAGTTTAAGATCTTTTCTATTCCTGTACCTCTACCTACTTATGTTTCTGCGAACAGTTGATTCACGTCCCTCTATAGTTCTTCGAAGTTCTTTTATAGATACGAGTATACAATCATAGCTAGTCTCCGATAGATATTTTTAAGAGGAGAGAAGTCTGAATTTCATGAGAGTAATATCCTTGAGATTGTTGATATGTACTTATTATTTTCGAAATAATGCAAGAGAATGCTACACACGTTAAATGCAGATGCATTTAATTAGGATGATGCTTGGATTTTTCCAATTATTGCTGAGTGCTTTAAGACATAAGTTTCAGTATAAGTTGGTTATCGGATTTAATGTTTCCGAAAAAAGTTTGATGAATGAATTTCTTTGTTTCATCATCAAAAAGGAATTTCATTTAAGAACACTTGATTGTTTGAATTTTGAATCTAAATTAAAAACTAATTTGTCGAAAAATAAGAAAATCTCAGAAGAAAAAAATTAAATATATTTTCCTACATTCAACTTCAGTTTCAGAACTTCATCAAAATCAATTAAATGGGTGCAGCTATATCGGCCATTTTCAGTCATCTGATAGTATAATTGCAAAACTTCAAAAATATCTAGAAACATTAGTTTTTGCTAATTTACTTCGACTCGTCATATAAAGTTTTTGTTATTCTAAAAGCCATCTGCAGTTGAACGGCAATTAAATTAAATTTTGCAATACTAATACCAGTTTGGCCCGAAGCTAATTTACATAAAAAAAAGTAAAATATCTATCGTAGTTTTCGTTCCGCCAAAACCCCACCATACAACAAAATTTTGTTCTATAAATGGAACAATTAACTTCAAAAATACCACCTCTAGCTAAAAATTCACTCCCCCCGTTACGTTTATTACAAAACGCTTTCTAAATTAAGTATAAGCATGCGGATGTATAGGATTGTAGGTAGCTACGTGTTCAATTTCGGATAAGGATGAGGCAATTTATGAATAGAATTCAAATAAAATATCCCGCGGGGAATTTGAAGAAAATTTGTTACTAAAACTATTTCGCGAAAATACATTCAACGTAAAATAAAATCACGTTTCGAAATACAAAATCCGCGTATCTCAAAATGTACAAATGTATATAATTAGATAAACGCAGGGAAGGTATGAACGATTTAAATGTGTTTTATGAATTTTGGGCGAACTATTTAACGAGTTATGAAAAAAAAACAAAAAGTAAAGCAAGTAAAAGTAATGAATGTTAATAAACTAAATTGTGCTCCAAAAATGTTATGCTCATTAATTAACTTTGAAGGGGATATATAACACTATACAAATGCGGTGAGGTGCTCCTTTGAGCAATGAGGGATCCTTATGTGACTGAATTGGTGGAATGAAATATTATTAACATCGAAAAAGTTTATTTATCAGACGTCTACCTAACCTACCCAATTCTGGCACATATACATAGGTATGCCGGGCCGGTAGACATTAAGTAAATTAATGAAGTTTATTGAATTCATTTTTTTTTGCCAAAAGAAGTGGCAAGGTCTTTGAAGTTCGTTTTTGTAGGAATTCAAAGAATAACTTTGGAACTTTTGAAGAAGGGCCAAAATTAAAAAAAAAAAAAAATAGAATTAATGCAAGAAAAAATGCATGATTGGTCGCTCCTGAGTGCGCGTTGTTGACAGGAATGGAGGGAACCTATAGTTTTTTGCCGAGTCCGAAAGGCTAGATGAGAAGCAATTATTCATGACAAGTACAATCTTGGAGGATTTTTCAGTTCCTCGCAAGAGGCAGTACCACGGGTAAGACATTTCTTTTTTAAGGTGGCACGGCTGGGAATCATACCTTCGACATGACAGTCCAAAACACTAATCTAAGGCTTATTTAATAGACCTTTTAAAATAAAATGCACGACTGGGTCACACGTACGTGCTCTTATGCTCAAAACACTGCGGGTTTAAGAAAATTGTATATAAAAACATGGAAATTATGAGAGAAAAATGTAGAGAAGCATGAAATACGACATTTAAATTTGCTAAAACAACTCATTTGAAAGTTTGAGGCAGAGGTCAAAAATAAAACTCAACCTTTTGAAAAGTCTTTAAAATTTCGCTTGCCTGCCAAGATTTCTAAAAATGGTCACTTAATAACGATTTAATTTAAAAAGAACTTTTTTCGGTTTCTCTCAGTGAGAAATTTTTATTATTCTTGGCGTCATCTTGCCGATTGTGTTTACACGTAGTTTTGTGTATTGTTGGCTCATGGCATACGCCTCGCGATGGTCGTTTACAAGTTGTTTTTTTCATTTGTAGCCATGGTGTTCATATCTTCTCGCCGTATAGCCTAGTACATACTTGTGAATCATGTCGTGAATCCATACAAAATTTGCATTTTTGTTCACCCGTGAACGTGCTCGTGAAGCTGTGTGGAGCGTTTTTGTTCACGAGCAATTCCTGTGCAAAATGCACGGGAACGCCTGGTGAACAGTTGCCAGTTTGATTACAATAGAAAAATGCCTCATTGGAGGCATTGTGGTTTTAAACGTCAAACGTTCACAACTCACTCGCAAGTCTGTACCAGTGAGCAATGTCAACAAATCACTTTTTCCACTGGTGATTGTTCACTTCGCGAGGAAGTTTGTACTAGGCTTATGCATTTAGGCACGCGTACACGAGGTTTTCTCGCTTATGGTTATAATTTCATCTCGTTATGCTATTGTTTGAAAAATAAGCTTATAGAGATCTTTTAAAGTTAGTCAACAGTTTTCTTGAACGATTGTACGTTGGCTGGCCAACGTGTTCTCATCTGTTGACCCACTTAGTGTATGTATGTTCAGTAGGCAGTAAGGTGTCAATGTTAACAATTTTCTTTTTTGCCAATCAGGCACCGTTGTCAGCTGCTTGAAAAATGTAGCTAAAATGAAACTCTAATTGCGATAATAGTCGGACTTTGGTAACATAAAAGTGAGACCACAGCGAGACGATGATAAGACGTGAACAATGACAAAAAAACACGTGTAAATGTCATGGCGTGACTATAGCGAGATTATTGCGAGAAATCCACGATGCAGGTAGCCGTGTAAATGAAACATAAAACCACCTTTGGAATTTTAAGCCACGGTTTTAGCTTATTGTAACCTATTTGAAAAGTAATTTTGAAAAAAAAAGAGTTTTGACGAGACTATAGCGAGACCAAAGCGAGGTGATGGAAAAACATTATAAATGACAAAAACCACGTTTAAATATCATGGCGAGACCAAAGCGAGACCATAGCAAGAAAACCACGACACAGATATCCATGTAAATGGGCACGGTGGGACAAAAGCGAGATTAAAATAATGACCATGAGACATAAAACAATGTTTGGTATTTTTAACTACGATTTTAGCTTATTGTAAAGTTTTGGTGAGACTACAGCGAGACCAAAGCGAGATGATGGAAAAACATTCTACATGCCAAAAACCACGTGTAAATATTGCGGCGAGACCAAACCGAGATCAAAGAGAGAAAACCACGACACAGATAGCCGTGTAAACGGGTACGGTGAGACAAAAGCGAGATTAGTGCAATGACCATAATGGCACTGAAAGCCACGTTTAGACAGTATCTGTGGCGTCGTTATCGTAATACCTCTTCTTTTATAAATGTTGATGACGATTTGAGTCTACTGAGATCTGAATTATCTAAAATATTTCAAACAACACAGATTTTATAACTACTTTTTCTAAGAGAGAAAAGATCATTTTTGATTTGATTTTGCCATTAATTCTTGATTTAATATGATTGTATGGGAAAAACAAATTTTAAATCGTTTGAGCGGTTTTTTAAAAAAATAATTTTTTTATATATAAAATTCTCAACACATTTTTAAGAACAGATTTTGGTATGCAAATCTAAAGTATGTATATATTTATTTGCATATAAAAATTTGAAAAAAAAAATTATCAACCCGTTTCTGAGATACCGAATTTTCGAAAACAAAACTTTTTTTAAAAATACAAAAACTTTTTTTTTGAAAATTTTGATATGCAATATTATTTAATTTTATCTGAAATTTGTACTAATTTAAAAAAAATTATCTAAGTCCATTCAGCCGATAACTAGAAAATTCAAAATAAAAAAAATACGTTCTATGACAGGTACTATTAATAGTTGCTAAGTATAAAATTTTATAATTTTTGGTATTAGATCGTACTTATTTTAGTTTATAGAAAAAGTTTAATCAAAATCGTAGGAGTCGTTTTTGAGTTAATATTTTCCTTTGCTGCTTTTTAACTTTTGTATGGAAGGTACCGTTATTTTTTCATAAATATAGAATTTTTTCTACAAATATTTTAAAGAGTACCTACTAAAAAAATCTTAAATATCGAGTTTCAAAAAAATCGATCATGTCGTTTTCGAAATCCAAAAAATATTTTTTCAAAAATTTTGGTAGACAAAACTATTTATATTTTTTTGAAGCTTCTGTATAAAAAAAAATTATTGAAATCAGTTGAACCGTTTTGAAGAAAATCAAAAATTAAAAAAATGGTTCTTTGGGAGGTACCATTAATAACCATTTTTAAAAAATTGTTTTCCACTGAAAGGAAGCTTTTACAAAAAAAATTATTGAATTTTTTTAAAGAAACGTTGTCGAGCTGTTTTTGTGAAAATACGATTATGTAAAATTGATAAAGAAAATGTATGACAGGTTCCGTTACTTTTGGTTCTTAAAAAAAAATTAAAAAAACTTGTGGGCATAATCACCAAAAACCACTATATACCAAGTTTGAAGAAAATCGATCCAGCCGTTTAGGCTGTAGACGAACAGACAGACAGACAGACAGACAGAATCGTAAGATTATGTTTGATCGTTATTTCAATTTTTTTGCACGAATCCAAAACTTGCCTTATAGTACATATATCGCAAGTGAAAAAAATCGAAAAATTAAATATTATTCCAAGTTTTTACTTAATTACACCTTACTTTTTCTTTGCAAATATTGGTCTCAGATCTACGCACATATAAAAAAGTTAAGGCTCACATTTTTATATGAAATTTATAAGATCTCATTGACATTCAAAATTAACAAAAATATTTTAGTTCGAACTTTACCATTTTTCGCAGTTTAAAATTTATTATTTAAAAGAATTTAGTGTTGAAATAACATGATACCATGTTATATCGACCAAAATATGGTATATTAGGACACCAGGTAAATTAAACACTGTATATTTAAATACCTACTGAAATCCGGTTAATTTATTTAACTTTAAATTAGATAGTGCGCCATGTGAGTTGTACAAGAGTCCTGTTAAATTCTCACCTGATCAATTTTTGCTATAAACATAAATAAAATAATTCTTAAAAAAGCTTCAATTTTCTTATGGAAGGCTATAAGAAAATTGTGTGCGTATTTTAAATTTTAAATTAATGTTTACAAAAAAAAAAATAAAAACAAACATTTTTTCTCTATCGTCGTCGTTGAGATGTTTTATAATCTTCAAGTAGGTAACTACGAGAAAATAAAATAATTATTTGAGAATATAATTTGAAAATTTCTTCTGTCATACATGATCAACTTCTTACTCAATTCTATATTTTTTTTTTTTTGTTTTTAATATTTTTTTGAAGAAGTTGAAAGTCGAGCGAAGTCGCATTTCTCATCTCTTTTCCAATCTCATATTTTTCTCCTGATGCCTCATTACTTTAGTTAGAAGGAATCAGAGATCCAATTACCGCAAATTGACACACAACTTATTCGCATAGTAATATCAACAGAAGGTGAATTTGAAGAAGCTTCTCATGTACCATCACATCATAACCAACACATGAGTCGTTTCCCGCTAACGAAGATGAAAACGAAGACCTAAGGTTCCGTTTCCGTTGACGACATACAACGTACAACGACGAAGTACATAGACATCAGCAACGTAAAAAGGAAATCTTGGCTTTTGCTGTTTCAAATTGAAGAAAATGATGATTATATTGTGTCCTCAATTTTTTTTTTTACTTTTTTATTATATTATTTTTTTTTATCCTCTGTGGGCTCATTTGTGAGTATGAGGAAGTAATAAACGAATCCTTATGACGTGTATTTTTACTTCCTCCTTCCGTTTTATATATAAAAATATTTTTTTTTTTACTCGTCTATACTTTATGATTTTGAAATGTTGAGAGATTCTCTAGGTAAACTTCAGGCGTCAATGAACATTTTTCCAAGATAAACTTTCAAATAAGTTTTTCTTAAAAAAAAAATAAAATAAATAAAAATGTTAGTGTCTTATAGTCTTCTTTGAAAATAAGGTCTTTTTTTTCGTCGTTCTTTGAAGTTCATACATGAGAGTTTATGGAGAATTCGAATAACTTATACTAGGTATTCTCCACTTATACAGTTGGAAATTTTGCAGTTCGTTAACTGAAGGAAGATATATTGTCGTCTTGATGTATTAAAATGCGTTATGGTAGCGACCTATGTTAAAAAATTGGAAGACAAATATTTTTCTTGGTTTTAAAAATCTTTCAGGTATATGAACCTAGAAATGTTTCTTATAAGTAGAAATGGCCGAAGTGTGATATTATAACTTCTTTAACTTATTGGTGGGAATAGATTAAATAAGATGGATCATACCCTCAGAGGGATCTTTAGCTTGCATGTTTCGAAACAAAATTCCTGATGCGAACGCCGTCTGCTCTGTCCACATGACATGAGTTCTCCATGCCCGAAGATATTTTTTGGATTAAATTCAACATGGAGGTTATGTTTGTGGCTTGGTGTGCCTTTGTTTGGACATTCATTAAGGCACTCACTCAATTGTATCACTATCTGCAGCTTAAGCCATTTCCCAGGCAGTATGTAAAGTGGCTTTAAAGTGGAACCAATATAACACAAAAGGTGCAATCCTCGCACCAATGAGCACCACAAGCTCCACTTATATGACCAATGGTCTTAGTTACTAAGTTAAGGTAGCGCCATTCACCCGGGTGGACCAGGGCTTCAACCAACAAGCTTCTGCCAGCCGGCTCGGTTTCTAGCTAGCTGTCTCCAGTTTTGCACGCCAATTTGTTTGAGGTTCTCTTCCACCCTTCCACTTGCGTGTGCCACCTGCTATGATTTCCTCTTCTACGGCGCCGTCCACGTGGTTGGATTCAAGGACCTGCACTCCAGGTGAAGCCACCTCAGCTGTACAGCCCCTACAGTTCGTTATTGTACCTTCTTCTCCATTCCTTGTTAGCTTTGTTCTCAATAATCACGAAAGCACCACTGACTTCATGCTTATTTGACGGACTTTTGAAAGATTGTGCCTAGTTTTGACGTGACAGCTTTGCACCTCAAGAAAAATATTGAAGAAGTCACAGCGCATCGCCTTTTCTGACACTAAAGGTATCGGTGAGGTCTTTAAATAAATTTGGTGGTGCAACAATTCGTGGAGAACCAGGACCTAGTGACCTACAACTCTCAACCATTTTTATGTGCGTGTTACTACATAGCAAGAATGGAGGGGATCTCCAGTTTTTTGACAGATGAGAATCACTTATTCATGACAAGTACATATGCTCTTGGAGGATTTGTGGGTTCTTCGCTAGAGGCAGTACCTCGGAAAAAAAATTTCAGTTTTAAGTTGGCAGTGGCTGGAAATCAAACCCAGACTTTCGGAATGACAGTCTAAACGCACTAACCATTATTCCACGAGGAAAGGTCTTTGCTGACCATGATGGAACAGCATGTATTCTCCCATCCTGACGAGCTTAGGAGTGATACCAAAACTAGAAACTGGTCTTTATAGTTTGTCTCTGTAGATGCTGTCATACGCTGCCGGGAATACGATGAAAAGGTGATGCGGTAGTGCGAATATTTGGTCGATGGTGGACTTTCCTGCTCTAAAGCCACACTGATATGGACCCACCAGATTGTTGATGAGTAAAAAGTACGGCAGAGAAGATATTTTTTGCGAAGTTTAGGAGACTGCCGCCTCTGTAGTTGGTGCAATCCAGAGGATTGCCTTGCTTGAGGATCGGGCCAACAATGCTGAGCTTCCTTTCTTCGGACATGCTTTCCTTCAACCATATTTTGCACATGAGGAGGTGCGTGCTTCTAACCATTTCATCGCCAGCCACTTTGAACAGTTCAACCGCAAGATAATCAGCTCCTGCAGCTTTATTAGACGGAATTGTTGACCAGGTTGAGTGGTGAAATATACATGGCAGCGGAATTCGATTCTTCATTGGAATTTAACAATTTGCAGAAATGATTTTTCGTTGAATAATTTTTGAATGAACAACAACAACTTGCGTGTGATACCACCAAGTATATAGGCTGGCTTTATAGCTTTTTCACGAGAGCCACCTCGATCATCATCAGACTCCTTTAGTGGTCCTTAGTCTGGTTATGCTCGTATTTATTGAAAAACTCTTTGTCGTCATCTGGGAGCGAACCATGAACCTTGCAATTCAGAGGCCGATGCACTACATACCCCGCCACTGAAGCCACATGTTCTGCTCAATTTTTCCTTATCCTCAGCACCGACTGCAATTCTATCACGTTGTTCCCCTAATCGTCTTTGAAGGTCTCAAATTGAGCCTTGTAAACTTGGGAGGTACTATTTACCTATAGATAAAACTTCCGAACTTAGTTGCTGCAAAAGAAGCCTTCTTTTTTCTTGATCACACGCTTCTTTTTATTTACTTCTGAGAAGTCGGTTTTCCTCTATCCTGTTCAGCTTGTCGAGCTCGCGAGTAGCTCTGGTCCTTCTATACAGCGCGATTTGTATGCCTTGCTGGCATTCTTCATTGAATCAGAGCTTTTGCTGTGATGATCGTGCCAGACCCAGCTCGTCAGAGGTGGCATCTCTGATGGCTTCCTGTTTCTTGCAATTCTTTCACTGGTTCTTGATTCTTGAAGTTGGCGGCATAGGAGTATTTAAGAGGGCGCGAGAGACTTGATCGGAAAGGGACCTGACGATTTCTTGCTTCTTCAAAGTTCATCACAGTATATAAATATTTAGATATTTGTGGATTAACCTGACTCCGTTATCGGAAGTGATTGCGTAGAGACTATATCTTCCGATTGTGCCCCAATCTTCCCAGTTTAGTCTAAAAACTACCCAAGACAATTTTAATGTCAAAGCTAGGGAATTCTTCATATGTCTTGTCCAGAAGCTTTTTGAACTCGTCCTTGATGGTATCATTATCTGTGGGGCTTGTGCACATACGAGAATAGTGTTGACGAATTAAGCCTCGAAGCGCTCGTTCACATAGTTAAAGTTCAAAACTTCTTGCCTAGATTTGCCTTTAACGGCCTAGATTTGCCTTTAACGGTAAAGAGAGACATAACATTCCACGTGCTGACCCAGAGTTCGTTGTCCTTATTTCGCTAGCTAGGTTCATCAACAACGAATCAGTCTCGATCCAAGGCTTGTTATTGCTTCGCAACTGAACAACTTTATGTGGCCGGAAAGTCACCCCGACTGCACGACCCCCAACCTGGGGAACTAAACCCTTAGTATGACTCCAAGATTAACCGCTCCTTATAGGACGGTGCTCCGAATATTTTGTAGTAGCCCGTATAAGGGGTTTACTAAGTAGCTCAACCTAACTGGAACTGTAGACGCCACCGTTGATTCCATGTAGGGAATTCTTTCGTTGCCGCTTTGATGAAAGGAGAATTACTTTATTCAAAACACTCCTCCCCCTCTCTCGTTTACTGCCCCCAACAACTGTCCCCATCTTTCATTGAGGTACTAAGCACTTGGTGTTCACCACGGGGAGGTGAGATTCGGAGTTGATAGACTGAAATTGACTTAACAAAAAGCCTGTGGACGCTAGTGTCTTCTTGAATGCACATGTCTTAGCTTTGAACATCGTCGCTCAGTACCTCTGTGACTCGGAGCTAAGATAACAGTGATTTTGAGGTTAATATCAAGCTTTAAAGTAAAGTTATTTTGCGTGAATTTAGTTCTCTTTTCGCACCATTTTTAGCATATTTTTCAAAAGGTTTAGAGAACTAACGGATTCAGATATGACAATCATTTATTAATTTCCATTGATCTCTCACAGTTTTGCCTGAGCTTTCATGCTACACGCATCGATCAATCTTTGTTCACTCTACCTACGTTTTTTCCAAGATTAACAAACGCGCGAGATCCCCAAACACCGGGGACATCTCATTGTCCTCGAGGAAGAAACCTAGGTCCCTTCCAAAAATGACTTTAAAAAAAGATCCTAACTCAAACTATTGGAGTCCTCTCCAATGTTTACCGGATAATAGTGATGATAGTGATGATATGGACGACAATGTGTTGCCAAGTAAATCCAAAAAAGTTATTGTGCCTCCTATTAAACTGCTGCAAAAACCTTGTGAATATGTACATACTTTAATGAAATCCATGAATGTATCTGACTACTGCATTAAAAAAATATCTATTGGTGTTAAAATCATGTGCGAAACAATGGATTCGTATAAATCTGTTCTCGATAAACTAAAATCTGATAATTGTCAATATTTCACACATGATTTGAGGAGCGAAAAATCGTTCAAAGTTGTGCTTTTTGGTTTAGGTGTACATGACACAAACCAATTAAAAACTGAACTCATAAGATTAGGTCTTAAGTGCAAAGAAACAAAATTAATAACAAAAAAATATGAACAATACACTGACACTTTCTACATAATTTCTCTCGAAAATGGTTCGATAAAACTTCATGATTTAAAGAAAAGTATTCGTTCTATTTTTCACACTCAAATTAATTGGAGTTTTCATCGACATCAAAAGAATCGAGTCACACAGTGTCGAAATTGCCAAATGTTTGGCCATGGCGAGAAAAACTGTCATGTTAGGAGTTATTGTTCCATCTGTGCTGGTCATCATAAGACTGTTGATTGCACCAACTCTAATGTTCAAAAATGCGCGAACTGCCATGGTAATCATCAGTCTACAGACAGCGCATGCGCAAGTAGAACTAGTTTTTTGCAAATGAGACAGAAAACTGTAACAAAAGCTCCTCGCACTTCATCAAGGCATAATAACAACAGCATTCAAAATACCAATATTCCATTGATGTCACTAAACGATTTCCCGTCCCTTCCCACGCGTCGTATCACGAAACGTTTGGAATCGAACAACAACAGCATCTCTCGCCCAAAAGCGTGGGAACACACATCTTCTTCAACGGCTGCAACAACACTGATTGCAAACAACAACAACAATCCATCGGCTGCAACCACCTCTAGTGCTGATTTGTTCTCAATGGACGAATTGAATTCCCTTGTAATGGAAATGATTACCAAATTAGGTACATGTAAATCTAAATTAGATCAATTTAATGTTATCGCGCAATTAGCCACTAAATTTATTTATAATAATGTTAAGTAATTTAAATAATAATATGAGAGTTATTACATGGAATGCCAGAGGCATTAGAAAAAAACATGTAGAATTTATTAATTTTTTAAATAATAAAAAAATTGACATTGCACTAGTGACCGAAACTTGGTTAAAATCAGAAATTCAAATTTCAACGTCGGATTATAAATGCTATAGAGTAGATAGAGAAAATAGAAAAGGCGGGGGTGTCGCAATTTTAACTAAAAGGTCAATTCAACATAAGCTGTTGCCCTGTGTTCAGACTCGCTATATTGAAAATGTAGGAATTGAAGTTACTTTACATAATCAAAGAAAAGTTAAAATATATTGTGTGTATTTTCCTGGGAAAATTACAGGAAGTTTAACACCTCAAGAGAAAAAGCTTGCTTTAAAAAATGATTTTAGGAAGATTTTTAGTATGAACTGTGCATTTATCATAGGAGGTGATCTAAACTGCAAGCATAGGAATTGGGGCTGTAGTAGAGCTAACTCCTGGGGAAATGTTTTGTCTGACATAACTATTATGTTGCCTGTTTCTATTTTATTTCCCCCTAGTCCTTCATACCTCCCAACTAGCTCTCGTGGAAGTCCCTCTGTTATCGACTTATATGTCACTAATGTTCCTGGTCTTATGTCTAATCCTATTTCTTTAAATGAGCTTAGCTCTGACCACAATCCAGTGATCACTCAAGTTCTTTGGTCGGGCTTACAAAATGTGCAATATTTTCAGGACCTGAAAAACGCAAACTGGTCAAATTATAGAAAAGAATTGAAAAGAAGGCTTCAAACAGTTCCATCAAACATAGAATCCATTGAATATAAAGAGGATGTTGACTCTCTTGTACAGCAGTTTTCGGACCATATTCTTAGTTCAGCCAATAATAATATTCCAAGAGTTGCAGTAAAATGCTACGGTAAAAAAATCCCACCTCATATTATGGAATATATAAGAGTAAGAAACATGTATAGGCGAAATTGGCAAAGACATCGCCATCCTACTTCGCGAATCCAAGTTGCACAATTAAATAAAATAATTAGTAAGAGCATTCAAGACCATAGAAATAAGGAATGGAATGACAAACTTAAAACTTTAGATAAAGGTTCCAAACCCTTCTGGAACATAGTTAAAGTCGTGAAAAATAAAAATAAGCAAATACCTTGTCTTAAAAATGGTTCTGAAACTTTTTTCACAGATACTGAAAAGGCAAAGGCACTTGCATCCAGTTTTTCACAAAATCATTTTGTGTCTCAAAATTTAGGTGATGCAAATACGACCGATATTGTAGAGAGCACCTTACAGTCTTTTAATATGATTTCTCATGAAACTCCTTCAAGTGAATTTGTAACTGAAATAGACACCAAATATTTCCTAAATAATCTGCTTATTAAGAAGACAGGTGGAAACGACCAAATAAGAAATATATATCTTAAAAAATTACCGAGGGAAGGGGTTAGGTGTCTTACTAATATAATTAATGCAAGCCTTAAAATACAATACTTCCCGGATGCGTGGAAACTTGCAAAGGTTATCCCAATACCAAAAGCAGGCAAGTCTTTGGATAGCATTCAAAGTTTTAGACCAATTAGCTTACTAAGTTCGGTAAGTAAAATTTATGAAAGAATATTGAAGGAAAAAATTATCAAAATTATTGATGATCGGAAAATATATCCCGATGAACAGTTTGGTTTCAGACGTTTTCATGGAACTTCGCACCAAGTTCTAAGAATATGCAACATCGTAACAGAAAATCGGTCAGTAGGTAAATCTACAGGCATGATTCTGCTGGACATAGAAAAAGCATTTGATTCTGTGTGGCATAAGGGTCTTACTTATAAAATGATAAACTTTAACTTTCCTCCATTTCTTTGCAAAATAGTGCAAAGTTTTGTTTCAAATAGAGGTTTCAAGGTACATATTAATAATGGGGTGTCTGATTTAATTAATTTTTCTGCTGGTGTACCCCAAGGCTCTGTTCTTGGTCCAGTGTTATACAATTTATACACATCGGATTTTCCAACACTTCCTGATTGTGATGTAGCAGTATATGCCGATGACACAGCAATTTTTTCGTCGCATGAAATTGGTCTCAACATTGAGACAAATTTAAAAGATGCAGCTAAGATTTTGCAAGATTACTACACAAAGTGGAAAATAAAGCTTAATGCCGAAAAGATCCAAGCAATCTTTTTTACTAGAAAAAGAAAACCTTGTTCACTTCCGGCTAATCAACTCATTATCGGTGGACACCCCATAACGTGGGAATCTTCTGTTAAATACTTGGGCATATTCCTTGACAGTAAACTGACATTTCAAAAACACAATATGCAAACAATACAAAAAATAAATATTGCCATTAAAATGTTGTATCCATTTATAAATAGGAAATCATTGCTTTCTAATGAAAATAAAGTCATAATACACAAAACTATTTTCCAAGCCATTCTTTTGTATGGATGCCAGATTTGGGGTAATTGTGCTCAGTGCCATATTAAAAAACTACAGATATCTCAGAACAAAATACTTAAAATGATGTTGAATTTGCCTTGGCACCATTCTACGTTAGACCTTCATTTGAGAGCCAATGTTGAACCAATATCGCATAGAATACAAAAACTCAACGATTCATTTAAAATCCGATGTGAGATTCCAGATAATCCTCTTATTAATCAGTTAAGTTCATAATGTTCACCTAAGCAAGTCAAACTATTGTCTATCTATATAAGTTGAATTGTGTCAAATTAATTATTTAGCATTCACTATCATTCAAATTGTAATCTTTTGTTGTTTAATTATTTATTTATTGATCTATTTATTTATTCATGTATTTATTTATTTATTTATTTATTTATTTATTTATTGATTTATTTATTTATTTATTTATTTATTTATTTATTTATTTATTTATTCATGTATTTGTTTATACACATATTTATTTTTTGTTGTTTATTTATTTGTATATTTATTTATTTATTTATTTATTTATTTATTTATTTATTTATTTATTTATTTATTTATTAAATTGCCATTTTATTTATATATTTATTCATTTATTTATTTTGTAATCAATTGCTTTATTTATTGCTACAACTAATATAATAA
Organism: Dasysyrphus tricinctus; assembly: GCA_963921185.1. Classification (NCBI taxonomy): domain Eukaryota; kingdom Metazoa; phylum Arthropoda; class Insecta; order Diptera; family Syrphidae; genus Dasysyrphus; species Dasysyrphus tricinctus. The sequence continues at coordinate 200,442,090 of OY992531.1, forward strand.
TTATTATTATTATTATTATTTTTTTTTTTTTGTTATTTATAACTTTTTTTTTTTTATATAAATGATGATTCCTAACTTATCTTTAATACAGATTTAAATATTTTGTTTTTAAATTATTGTATTCATTTTTTTTTTTATTTTCTTTTTGTTTAAATTGAGGTTTTTTATCGTTGTTTCCTCAAAAATACATTAATATCTAAAATCCACTTATTTAATAACTTATATAATATTTGTTACAGTAGAAAGATATACCTTTGTAAAATCATATCTCTGTACTTTGAAATTTGTAAATTGTGCGATAACACAACGAACGAAATAAAGAAATATCTATCTATCATTGATCTCTCTACACTTTAAGGATATACAGTTTCAATTTTAAGTTTTGTACCGCCCTTCACATGCACACCCACAAAACAAATATAAACACTTTAAACAGATTTTACTTTCTCGTATCCTCAAGAACATTAACTTGCATCTGCATAAACAATTCCTGGAATTTGCCTAATCTGGATCAGAACTCACAACAAGAGTAGTAGTGTATATGCAGAGACTATAGAAGTATAAAAGCGAACAAAGACACGTTGACGTTACTTCTTCGAAGATAGCTAAGGGTTTGGGGATATGTTATATGGATGTGCGATAATGTACACTCTGCATTCCGCTGAACAAGATTAATGAGCAAATAACTTCCAAATCAGATGGAAAACCTATCTCTTTTATACCTCTCTCTCTCTCACTCTCTCTAGAACCGGCAAATATACCAGGGTATGATAATTCTATACGGAGAAGGAAATAACAACCATTCGTCCTTACACAAAACACCTATACACACAGTTCCCAACAAAAAGGATGATAGAGAATATATATCCTTGTTCGCAGGCAAGCAGTAGGTATAGGTTCCTGTAAGAGAAAACAAATTTTACAATAATCACCTGTTTGCAAACTTAGAATTTGCATAGATTTCACAGATTTGAAATTCCAACACCGTGTGTACCTAAACAATCAAGACCGCCCTCTATCCATCCGCTGCATGATGCTGATGCAACTATGTATGCATTCTGCTGCTGCTTCTATATCTACACAATTGTTCTGGAGGTTGATGCATGCATATGTAAGTAAAATATAGTGTGCATATCACGTATGCTGAGCTGAAGTAATATTGCCAGGTGGAATAATCAGGAATATTACTTTGTTTCGGTTAGGAAATGGAGCTTTAAAACTAAACAATAGTTTTTGAATATAAAATTGCGGATGTTATTAAGAAAATAAATTTTGACTACATTTGAGGAAGGAACATTCATTCAAGTTATCAAATCTCTGTATTTAATACTCAAGCTCCTAAGATAAAACTGCAACACTCAGAGGAGTTAGGTGATTGGCACAGTTCTAGTTCATAGAGAATGAAAAATTGCCAAAATAGTTTGCAAGGTGCTTGAGATTCCTATGGACATAATAGTCAGGTCTTTTTCGGATGCTTTGTCAGTCATAGCTAGACTTGAAGACTCATCAGCTAGCCCGTTGATTTCCATGTGATTAATTTTCCATATACAATATTAAAGAGGAAGGTACACATTACAACTTTTAAAAAAATTAAGAAAGCACATTTTGTATTTGTTAGCACAGTGACAGTGTTACCACTTCAAGTAAGAACACAAAAATTTAGAAAGTGATTTCATTGAAATTCATCCAAGCCTATTTTTCTTAATTCTTCTTTTTCCGAAACAACTCATACGAAAGATGATATTTTAAGAGTTTTTTCTTACAGGGAAAATACATTTTTGGAAGTTTTACTTTTATTGGATTCTCAAATATTGCAGTTTTGATTAAATTTTAAGATTTTTTCGTATGAGTAACAAAAAACTTTAGAAAATAATTTAGTGAATTAAGTGAGAAACTAATTTAAAAAATGTTTTTTTTTTTTTAAATCCAAATATTGCTACGCCCACTTTTCTTACTATTTCTTCGTTTTTCAGAAGCGGTCCAAACGATTTGGATGAAATTTTTAAAATTTGTTCTGTAACGAGCGAGAAAAATAAAAAAAATAGTTTTGATAATATCCGCCCATTTCCACGCCCACTTTTCTTATTTCTTGATTTCTCAACAAAAAAGGATTTGTTTTTATGATAAAGACAAAAATTTGTAGGGAAATGGCTATTGTATGAGATTTTATTTTTAGATAATATTTTACATTCCAAGTATGAATATCTAGTTGGATGTTCCATTAAAGGTGCTGAGTGCCCCAATAATTTTAATTATTGGGTTGAAATTTTGTATTCTTATAATCTTTTATCAGAAACGGCCATAGCTTCTTGAATGAAATGTTGTCATTTCATAATAATTTATTTGTTAAGTTTTCATAGAAAGGTGTCATTCAGGTCCAACTTGTTATATTATTTGTTCGTTGTTATTATTTTACCTCGAATTAGTTGTAGCCAGGGCCGATGAAGGAGGTTTATGATTTCTTAAGCGCACCTTCTTAAATTTTTACCTCTCTCAAGTATTTTTTTAATTTGATTTTGAATATTTTCAGAAACGTATTTTTGGGTCTAGATTCAATATTTTGCAAAAAAACTTTCCAGAATTTCGTAGGAACAAAAACGAAACCATCTTGAAAAAACTTTCAAAAATACTTACTTATCCGGCTCTCAAACTATGAAGATTAGCAGCCTAAGACACGTCACTGTGGTCCTAAGATCAAAAATATTAATTACATTTTTGATCGCTGGTTTGATTTCAAGAGTTTTTCAAAGTTGGACAAACGTTGTTGTGGAGTAATTAAAATAGAAAAAAAACAGATTTTCATTATTTTCTTTTTTGCAATTTTGGCATATACATACATATCATTTATATATATATTTTTCTTCTATTTTATTAAGTTGTAAATAAATAAGAATTTTAATAAAAAAAAATATCTACTATTTTTAATAAATAAAACAAATCTACACCTTTTTTGAACAGCTTTTGAGGTATGAATTTAGCTACAAAAAATCTTGATTGATCGCAAGCATGGATGAACAGGATTTTGGACCTCTACTATTTGACTCAGAGAAACTAGCAGGTATAATAAACCAATTTCTGAATTATTATACCTGATTTTCAGGATGTTATTTTTCGAAACGGTAGATCGGGTTAACTGCAAAACAAACAAAACAAAAATAATTAATTTTCAATTATTTAATTTTTAATTATCTAACTGCTAAACCCGATACCTGATTTCGTAGGTTGCAGGTAACATCTGCATGACATCTTTTAAATTTAAAACTGCTTTAATATAGTAAAATTGTAAATTTAACTAGAAAATCTGGTTGCTTTAACCTGAAAATATTGTTAGTCTCAAATGAAAATCAAGCTAATTTAAAATGTCTTGATGTTCAATCTCCTGTAAATTTAAGATGAAAATCTAGTTAATTTAAAGATTCAATATTGAATCAACCCTGTATCCTATATAATTATATTATTTCTTGAATCCATATGTCTAGGTCCCGTCTCTAACGCTGCTTACAGCTCAATTTGTTTTGCATTATTTTGAAAGTAGGTATGGAAATTTATTATTTGCGAGTATATATTTATTTTATTTTATCTTATTTTATTTTATTTTATTTTATTTTATTTTATTTTATTTTATTTTATTTTATTTTATTTTATTTTATTTTATTTTATTTTTTTTTAATTTATTTTATTTCAAAAATACTCTGTGATACTAGCTTAGTTTTGAACTGGGAACCTCTTACACATGGAGATAGCACGCATCCCCCGGGCCCACTTCGCTACACAAAAAACTGTTGCCAAATATCAATAATTTAAAACTCGTTTGTTTTGGATGACTTGTGTGTGTATTTCAAAACTTGCCTTTATTTGTGCGATAAGGCCAGGTTGACTTCAACAGCCACAAATTGTAAAAATTAAACTTTAATACAGCCTAATTTGTATGCTAAAATAGAAATTCATAGCATACAGTGTTGAGATAACACGACCTTGGTTAAAGTTAATACTATATTGTTGTCAAAATTTTTTATTCATTAGAATTAAGTATTAAAATAACAGTTCATTGTTGTTATTAAACTTGAATATGATAAGAATGGCCACCAGTTTGACACATTTCTGAAAGGTCCATAACTTTATGTGGGAATGTGTACTTGGTGAATTTAACAAGGCTCAGGTTAACTATTTTCCTTTGTAACAACATATTATTTTGTTGCTATAATTTCTAGAACTATAAATCTGATTTTGACTGTACTTTGCATTATTAAAATTGCCTTTGACTGTACTTTTGTAAATAATCACATCTTCTTTGCTTTATTTATTTATTTATTTCTAAAATATTTCTTTAAGATTTCAAAGCCTACTAATTTCAAATAATAGCTCATTTTTCTCACCATAAAATGAGAACCAAATTTAGAATTAGATTCACTTTCAACTTGACCAAGGAACTGCCAAGTAATGATCCAGAGGAATCACATAACGCTTTTCATTGCTTGCTTTTTTTCTAGAATATTATTTGTTGTGCTCTTTTCCTTCAGCAATTACAGCGGACCACGCCCGCATAATGGCAAAGGAAAAGTCATAACAGTAATAACCGAGAATTTAAAATTTGTACCAAGTAAGTTAATATTTTTGTTTTGTTAATAAATTTTTGTTTATTTTAAAACCTCCGGTGTATGAATTTATTTGGATAAACCCTACAATTTGCTCTACCGAACTATCCTCACGCTTCACTTTTCAATTTTTTCTGATGATAATTCATATGCAAAACTTTCAGCTGCACGTTCTTGTAGCTTTCGGAGAGATTGAAATTTGTCTTAAAAAAACGTGTTCCTGAAGCTAAAATGTTGGTATTAAAAGCAAATTTACTATTGGTATAAATTATTTCATTCTTCAAACAAGTAAGCAACATAATATCATGATCTTATTTCAAGTAAAATATATTTGCTACCACCGTCATTTTGAAAATAACCACCCAATTCCACTTTGATTTTCTCCAAAACAAAATTTAAAATTTTGAAGAAACACATTAGTTTGGTAGAACAAATTATTTATTTTCTTGAAATTTTAGTTTGAAAATACATATATTTAAAAAAATATTTACGAAAACAACTTTATTTAAATCGAAAATTGGAGAATTGATTATTGGCCAAAGAAAAAAAGTTTTAACGTGACATTATTAGTGTTGCCGTTGTTTTTTAATTTATTTTTTTCTATTTTGAGAAAATAAATTAATGAAAATAACAAACTTATTGGGTTTAATTTTATTGATGTATTCGTCCGCTTCTTTTTTTCCACACTAACTCATAGGAAATATATTAATGAGACAGTCTTTAATATATACCCCTCCACCAAAAAATGAAAAATATATATTCTTTTTATTGAATAATTTTGAATGAAAACAACAACTTGTGTGATAACACCAAGAATATTGGCTGAAGTTATAGCTATTTCACGAGTGCGACCTCGATCATCAGATTTCTTTAGTGGTGCCTAGTCTGGTTATGCTCCTATTAATTAAAAAACTCTTTGCCATCATCTGAGAGCAAACCATGAACCTTGCGATTCAGAGCCCGATTAAAATCTGCAAAATTTTTGACTTTTAGCTTTTACTTTAATTCTCTTTTTTCTAGCAATTTCTTTTTTTTTTCAAAAAATCTTATTCAAACCAATAACACAGCTCAACAAATTAAAAAATTATTGTTGTGCCTGGGTTTATGATTTTTTTATTCGTCATGCTCCAAAATGATGGAAAAATACCCACATCCCCCCTAAAATTTGCTTTTGTAGAGTTGGTAGTCAAAACACAGTTACCATAGTTTTCATAGAAATAATTAATGTTTGCTGTAATATATTTTTTAAAAGAGGAGAAGGGAGGGGAATCGTTACGTCCATTTGGTATCCCTAGAGTATATTTGTGTCACAAACAACACACATTTTTATTTTAATATTTAAGGACGTTAAAATATTATTAAGAATGTGTTAAAGTGATGCTAATGCATTTTGCTATATATGTGGTTATTTTATCAAAATTCACAATATTATCATTTTTGAAAATATGTTAAGAAACTCAAAAGACAAGCGGGATGTCTCTAAGATTGAGTATTCTGCACGGTCATTTAGAAAAAAATGAAATGAAAACGCTTTAACTAGGATTTTATGGACTTGGAGAGTAATTGTCATTACCAAGGTCAATAAAATGAAACAATGATGGGAAATTGATCTATAGGTTTAGTTTCATAAAAGCACATTCCAAAATCAGTGTTTTTGTTGATTGAAATGAAAATTACCTTTAATGTTGGTACCAAACACTAAACAAAAAAAAATGAAGAAAAAAGGAGTTTTTGTTATTTTCAATTTTATCAAAAATTAAAATACATACAACCATCTGCTTTTTAAACTTTCACTTAAAATTGGTGAAAGCATTGAATATTGAAAAAAAAAACTTTTTCACGTAAAATAACACAAAATTTAATATAAGCAAAAAATAATATTATTGGTTATTTGTTTTCAAAATTCTGAATTTGAAAATTAATTAAAGAAAAAAAAAACTATTCATGGAAATGACTAAATATAAAAACTTAACTAAAGAATGGAGCATTAGCTTTTAAAAAAAATTAGCTATGATATTTTTGGCGCTGCCGTTGTTTTTTAATATTTTTTTCTAGTTTAAGTAACTTTTTAAAGAAAATTACCCCTCCTGCCTAAGCAGGGGAACATAGACACCCCTTCTTGTATGTTTTTTTGTTTAGAATCAGCCTAAACGCTGTAGAATTTTGGTGTATCTTAGTCTTTTATCTTAGAATATCTATATCAATTGATTCTAACATAGCACATTTTCATGAATTTTCAAATAATGTGCTCCTGACTACAAAAGCAAACTATTTCAAACAAGACAATTTTTTTTTTAATAAGTAATATGTAAGGAATAAGAAAATCATATGCAGAGCCCAGGTACAAAATTTCTGTTGACCAGAGTAATTCATAAACACTCTTTACACCAATTTTCTTAAAATTTACAATTTTTATAGCCTTAAAAATTTCATTTAAAAAATTATGATTTTTGCAACGAAAAAAGTCATTTTGGACCACTGTGGCACCGCATCATTCGTCGTACCCTTTCATTCAGATATTGTGATAGCCAACCGATGTGCGTCGCGCTCTCGTTAAGGCTCATAAATTCATACAAAATTGAAGAATAAAAAGAAAAAAATAATAATAAATTTGGTGGAAAAAGTGAACATTTGTTTATTTATTTTTATTGATTAATTAATCGAAATATTAGTTAATCTTATTATTTATTTTATTGACTTAAAATAAAAAAAAAAGAAGAAAGAAAGAAAAATGAACTTTGATTGCAAAGAATGTAAAAAGAATACACGGAACACTGCAACAATCCAATGTAGTGGTTCTTGCGGTCGTGTTTTTCATACTACCTGTATTGGTGACAAATACCTATTAAAAGCTCTTGAAGAAAAAAAGAAATTTATGTGTATTGTGTTCAGATTGCAAGAATGCATTAACATCATTAAATGAAAATATGAAAGAAGTGAAGATATGTGTGAAAGAGTTAGATAGTAAAATTGATGCTCAAAGTGACAGCTTAAAAGAAATAAGTAGTGCATTGCAGAACATAAACAATAATCAGCAACATGTTGCAATAAATCCTAATCGTGTAGTGAGACCAACATATGCTGATAAATTAAAAGAAATAAAAAATCGTGATCCTGTATTAATTTTAAAACCTAAAACAGGAAATCAAGATGCCAGTAAAACAAAAAGTGAAATGTTAGAAAAAATCGATCCTGTCGGAATACAAGTATCTCAAATTAAATCTAGAAATAATGGAGCTGTGTTAGTAGCATGAGAAGATTTGGACAACTTATACAATTGCCTATGTATGAACAAACTGAAATTAAACATATCAAAAACCAAGTTCATGACCATAAACTTAAATGAAACAATTGACTTAGAAATTGGCAGTGAAAAGATTGAGCAAGTGTCGTCAACAAAATATTTAGGTGTTATTATTGATAAGGACCTAAATTTTAAAGATCATTCAGATTATGTATGTGCAAAAATTAGTAAGAAAGTAGGTTTGCTGTGTAGATTACGCAAAAGGCTTAATTTCACAAATTCAGTTATGATTTTTAACTCAATTATCTTACCTCATTTTGACTACTGTGCAACTATCTTATTTATGTGCAATATAGAACTTAAGCAAAGGTTACAGATCCTACAAAATAAAGCAATGCGTGCAATACTTAAGTGCAATATTTATACGCCGATAAATTATATGTTACAGTCATTGTTGTGGTTAAACGTAAACCAACGGATCATGTTAAAGGTATTATTATTTGTTTTTAATGTAAAGCATAATTTGTTTCCACAGTATCTCACAAACAAACTAAGAACTGTCAGTGAATCACAACCATATTCCCTAAGGACAGCAAACGATTTTCGTCTTGAAAGATTCAATCGAACCAGCACTCAAAAATCAACTATGTACCAGGGAGTACAGCTGTTTAACAGCCTACCGCGAGCGATCAAAGAGGAGTCTCATTTTCACAAATTTAAAAGATTAGCAACCCAACATATAAAAACACATTTCTACTAAATTTAATATTAAATTTTTTTCTCATTATAGTTATGTATGTTAAGTTTGTATTAATTTAATTTTGTCTATAAGATAATTTAGATTTATATAAAACTAATATTACAAAAAGATTATTAAATGTAAAAGTTATATTTATACCTAATAAAATCATTATACATTACATTCTCTGTGATCCCCAGCACGTTGCTACCACGCATACGAAGCCTTCTGACATCTGCGGTGGCTGGGTCCTTAAACCGGAAAAACTAAAAAAATCTCAAAAATGGGTTCTTAGACTTAACGAACTCAATTTTTTTTAGTGTAAAAAAAAAAATTAAAAGGATTCTTACAAAAATTAATTAATCCATTATAATGGCAATACCTGCTCTTGAAAAAATGTATCTATTTATATGACACAACAAAGAGATACTCCAAAAGGAAATGCACATTTAATAGCGATGCAAAAGATGCGGCGCAGCGTGGCGTGAGTTAGCAATAGAAAGAGCTAGTAAATGTGTTTATTTCTTTCTATCTGTTGATAAATGGATACATACTATACAAATGTCCTGATTTAATCAGGGAAAACGTTTCGCTGATATGTAACAACCGTTCATGAAATTATTTATTAGATAACTCTTTAGATTTTGAGGCTGTCAAATAGGATGCTGCCGTTTTGAAACTGTGCGAATTATTTGATACCTGTTTTATATTTGAAAATTCTGACTGACAGGAACATTTAAATATTCAAATTATTGTAAGTGATTAGAAAATTATGGTATACCTAGAGGAACAGATACATGACAGGTTTGAATTCAAAATAAAGGGTGTTTTTTTTTAACTTGTGGTTTTCAAGAAGAAATAAAACGCAGATAAATTTATGTTATGGAATTTAGCTTTATTATAAAGATAAGGGTTTGCCACTATGTTTTAAAAATGATTTCGGGCAAGTGATGGCCGCCGTGGCTGGTTCAAATAAATTCCAGCCGAGAGACCCAATCTCCGACCACAATTTTCGACCACCAATTTTGGACGCGATGGCAAATGGACTCATTCGGGTCTTCTTCGATACTCTGCTCCACAGCATAAATAGCGTCTTCGTAGGTAGCGCACTGTATGGCGTCTCTGAGGATGCTCAGGAGTAAACGTGGTGCAAAACGATCCATGGTTGCTGGAATTACTGATTCTGCTGGTCGATTATGTCGACCCAATATTGAACCGAACCATTTTTGTTGGTAATAAATTTGCACGATTTGCAAACGTTGTTCAGAAGTAAATCTATTCATTATGAAATGGCAAACTTAATTGAGCATAAATCAAGTGACAGCTGTCAAAAAGACAAACTCCGAAAAAAGTTTTGCCAGATTGAAAACCACACTAATTACTAATTTACTAATGGGCTGGGAATACATATTTCGAGTTATAAATTTGCGGCGTTAGTTTCTCATGATATCCATAAAATAAGGTAGTAGAAAACTGTAGAGGAGCGAATTTTGTTCTCATCAAAAATATTAAAAAAAACAAATAAAAAAAAATAGTTCGACTTATTAAAGTTATTTATTAAATTCTCAGAATCTAAATTTTTGAAAAATAGATTATGAAGAATCTAAATTTCTTAAAAATTTAAATTTATGAGAATTTTATACATAAAAAATAATAAAAAAAGAAACGCTCTAACGATTTAAATTTTGTTTTTCACATAATTTCCACGTCTCTATACAGTTTTATTAAACCCTCCAACCTCTTGAACATAACAGCAAGCACGTGCGACCCAGTCGTGCATTTTATTTTAAATTCAAGTGGGTTATGATTTGATGATGATGATGCAACTCACGAATAGACTTCCAATTGAGTCGGTGTCTTCTAAAATTAATTTAGATTTAAGTTAAAATAAGCCATCTGTATTGTGAACCTTAATGCAGTTACTGTCCTAACTAAGTCAGATCGGTTTACTATCATTACTACAATGATTGGCGTATTGCTGAACGAACAAAAAAGGAAAAACAGTATGCCAACATTTTAAATATACCTAAAGCTTAAGTTTAGTAAAAGTGTTAATTTCAACATTTTGTTAGATTAATCAATGTTTTTGTTAAATTTTCTACGACAAACATGTATTTTTATTTCCATTACACCGGCAACTCATCATGCCGACGTATATTTATTTGATTATTAATTTTTAATTTAACTACAAGCTGGTAGGTGTGTGTTCAATTTGTGTTTATGCAGGCTCACCACCTGTTGTTTACATGCCTCTATATCCTCCTAATACCAACAAGTTTCCCCTCACATACCTTCTCAACCACTATTCAAATAATTAAAAAAAAACAAGAATTAAAACCCTGACTATTATGCTCTTACGAGCTTGTTTCATTCCCAATGTTAAAAAAAAAATAAAATATAAATAAATGAAAAAAATATAAAAATTCATTCTACAATATTTTATTTTTTTATTTTTAATTTTAATATTTTCCTCATTTCAGAGCGAAAACTTTTCGTTGGAATGCTGAACAAAAAGTACAATGAGAGTGAAGTGAGGCAACTATTTGCTGGACACGGAACAATAGAGGAATGCACCGTGTTACGGGATCAAAATGGACAAAGCAAGGGCTGTGCCTTTGTTACGTTTTCAACGAAACAGGCAGCAATTGGAGCAATTAAGGTAATTTTTCAAAACGTATTTCATAAAATATGCGGCAGTAGGGAGCAATAGGGTATATAGGGAGCATGTATAGCAGGGGTGATGGAGAAGGATGGCCTGGCTATGGGCTATAGCGCAATGAAAATGCATCCTCACTATGTAATATGGATGGAGGAAATGTGAATAATATACATTTTCTTGAATAATGAAAAGAATGTTTAATGAATGGACTTAATGTGAGTAGGTGCACTCTTGTAATATGGAAAATAAATTAATGTCGAAAGGGAGAGTTGTTGAGCGGTGAATGGTGAACGTTAAGGGTATGGGTGGGTGGGCCTATGTTCATGTACATGCCTGTCGAGAGTCTAGGTATAGAGTAAACGGCGGGGGAGGGGGACATTCCATTTTCAGTGCAATGGACATGAATTGTGATTTCCATTATTATTGCTTTTGGTTTAAGTATTTGCTTCAGAAGTGGGTCACCGAGTGCAATGAGAAAACTATGAGGAGTACCTATGATTGTTATTATTTGCATGACAATAGAACGAGAATTTGTATAATATAACAAAGAGCTGGAGTTCCTTTATGGGACCCTTTTTCTATTTTTCTTGACATATTTCTGTTATGTTTGTGGACGTATTTTTCTGTTTTATCTAGATAGGAAATCTTTTTAATAAACTGATATCCTTTACCTAAAATGTTATGCATACAAGAATGATACTTTTTTGCGGCAAAGGTTTGTTATAAAGGATTATTAAACATTAAATTTAGATCATGATTATATTCAAACATGGCATAGGTATCACCAAGTGCTGAAGGATATTTTGCCTGAAAAACTTTAAAAGTGCAATTTTTCTTCGGTACAATGTTCAGCTCATAACCAACCTGTGGCATATAGTATAGGTTTTGTGTCTCCATCGACTTATTAACACAGGTCAATCTTTGATGAACTGACAGAAATTATCCATTGTATGACTAGAGTCAATAGAAGTAGATTTTGCTGAGCTGAGGCCGTGAGAAGCAGAGTATCTTAACTGATGTTTTCTCATTTTTAATAGAGCAAAAACAAAAATAAGTTTTGAAACTGTTGTAAGCGGTGATTGAATCAAGATATGAATGATTTTTGTATTGCATTTAATAAAAAATTAATTAGACATTGCTTTGTTATGACAATTTTTATAAGAAAACTGTTTTAACTGGTTTTGAAGAGAGTCAGGCCACTACCAAAAAAATAAATAAAAATAAAATGAAGTTGAAAGAAAGACCGAAAATGCTTCCTTAATGGTAGTAAACTGTTGATCTTAGCAGACAAAATTATTATTTCAAAAATAAAATCATAAAAATAATAAAGGTTCTTTTAAAGCACATTACCTATTATACTAAAGATTACCAAGACTTTCATTTTTAAAGTCTTTTTGGAGAGGAATTCAAATTGAAACTTAAAATTGAAAAGACACAAGTTATTATACTTATTCTGTGTTTAAACAAGTCAAGTTAAAACAAGTCAAGTTATTAGTTAGAGCTTGTTACTGGAGACATATTGATATTTTGAGCACAGCCACTTTAAATTAGACTAGAGAAGCGGTGTTATTCCTTTCATAAAAAAACCATAAATACAAATACACATGATATTCTACCAAGAAATAAGAAATAAACTTTTGCTAAAATATGATTTCCTTGACTCTGTAGGCACACTTAAACAATCAAGATGAAAAAAAAAATATTCCTGTATCCATTTTACAAATTCTCGCGCTAACCTAATGTTTCTTGTTCAGCAACCACTCTACATCTCATACAAAAGAATAAGACGATCCTTCACATCTTATTTTATTTGTTTTGTATCCCTTTTTTCTCAAGGACAGTTGTTTTTAATTTCTTTGTTCAACACACGTTAATCATTAAAGTCATTCTTTATGTTATTAAGAGTGAATTTGTTCAAAATGAATATGAAGAATATTCTAAAAGAAAATTCGTTTGAACTTTAAATTGAATCTGTTTTGGGGAGAAGTGAAATGTTTCCATTTAAACGCATATAACTTGAGTTCTAATAGTTGTATCTAAGACCAATAACTCGAAATCACCGAAAAAGTAGTAGTTTGATGTTGTTTGGTGGACATTTCAGAAAGGAAATGTCACTATTATAGCCAAACCACAATCAAGCGTTCGGTCGCGCCGACTTTGACATGAGCCTGAGCCAAACGCCCGAATAGATCTATTTTCTATTCCAGTCGCGCTTTGACAACTAAAATAGACTTTTTCTTTTTATGTGTTCTTTTTTTTGTGCCCATGAGAAGTGTTTTAGCAAATATTTAATAAAATTTACCATTTCTGTTTAAAAAAAAAAATAGATTACTAATTCTTAAAGCCAGTAGAAACTAAAAATTGTGTTTTTGTGATTACTTTATTAATTTGCAACAACGACAACAGCAGAAATAAAACTCATTGTATCTATGTTAGTGTTTGAAATGTTTTTTGTTACAGTTCAACAGGCAGATTGGATATAATAGAACTATGCCATTTTATTAACGTGTTTCTATTATCCTTTTATTTACATAACAATTGAATAAAACTACACAGTGATAACCAAAAATAATCAAATAAATAAACTAAATATTCCTGTGAAATAATTTTTTTTTTTTTTTTTTATACATTTGACAGCTGTTTGCACTGTTCTCTTTCTTGGGCATGTTCGATTGCTTGAATCAATTTAAGTTCCGGAGAAAGTGTTTATGTACAGTGTACACTGTGCCAGGTTCTGTAATGATGAAGTCTGAAACAAAGCACATGAGTTTCGATCCATTTTTAAAAGCTTCTCGACGAATTTTGTCGATGCAAGGGTTATAGACCATGTGCATTGGTTTGCGTTCTTCGAAAGCAAAAGAATTTTGAATTATCAATAAGAGTTTTTCAATTGAAATGATTGATAACTTCACTCATTTGCAGCCCCGGATCTATGGGGGGGCAAACCGGGGTCTGTGCCCCGGGCGGCAGCCTTCAAGGGCGCCAAATCCATGTACTTAAAACAGAATTGAGAAACTTAATGACACTTTATGAAATAAAATGGAAATTTTTTCTACCATAGGCGTTTTTCTTTTTTAGTTCGGAACAGAGCCTGAGAATTGTGAAAATAAAAATTGTGTTTCCTTAGAAAAACGCCTCATTTCCCCATTTAGAATAAAAAATATTTCAAACTATATTATTATCTACACTCAGTCATGAAAATAAATATACAGAAGACCTAGGAGTACCTTTGTGATACCCTCTGGCTACGGCCTTTTATTTATTTATTTATTTATTTAAGCTTAATTCAAGCATTATGTATATGAATCTTAAAACTAAACACGAAAATTCTAAAACTATGTATATTAATATAAAAATAATAGTAATGGATAAATAGGGTGGAATGTCAGGGATGGATAGTTATTGGAGAGCAATTTTGAGGGCAGTTTTTGAGGAACTTAAATCGAAAACGGTTGAGTTGTTGGCTTTTCTCAGCATTCTTGTGAGAGGTTCATTTTGGCCGCATTCTGTTCGGTGAAAGGGTATCGAAAAAAGTGGTACAGATCTAAGACTACGTTGATTTGAGTTCCTCTTTACTTTTCCAAATTAGTCAACGCAATCAATTCCTCCAGTTAATAACTGGTGTAAGAAAAGTAGGTCGGCATTGTCACGGCCTTGTGCTTGTATTGTCTTTTATTTAAAATGGTTTATTATATTTTCTTTTATGTAAAGTGTAAACTCACTAAGAAGTTTTATTCTACCGGTAACAAAAACCAAGTATGCCGCTTTTTTTTATTAATCTCAAAAACTGGAGGGGCCCAAAAATCAAGTTTTTGCCCCGGTTCGGAAAAATCGTAGATCCGGGGCTGCTCATTTGGTCTGTTTTGTTAAGGGATTTGACTGAAAATTCACTGACCGATCTTTGTCGGTACTGCTTGGATCCTTAAAAAATGAGCTCGGGTGGGGATTTTATTTATTTTGGCACTTATTTTTTCATTTTCAGTCAACAATACAAACTAAATGGAATTGTAATTTGTTTAATCTTGCTAGTGCAAATAAGTGTGTTTTTGTTAATTTTTTTTAAAGATTCCAAATAACTGCGGCTTGGAAGGAAAAACTTTCTTCGTGCTCTTTGTTTGTACTTTGTCTGTGGTTGTTATGGTTGTTGCTTGTAGGAAATTTAGAACTCGATAAGGGAATTTTCTCTTCATACCTCTTGGTTTCGGTACTTGTTTGTTCACACTTTGTCAACTTAAATCAATGATTATTCCAGTTGATTATCATTGAATGCGTTTGTTCATCAAAATTTTAAACAGAGAATCCATGATTTGAGCACTTAATTGGAGAAATCACTAATTCTCCGATTCTGTTCGATTGACACGATTTAATCAAAGATTTCCTGGAATTTAGTTTGTTCGCCATTGGTTATTCCCAAAGCGTGATATAGAAAAAAGAAACAAAATCTATCAAATTCCTACCAACAAAGAACATGAATAAACAGAAACCAAGCATCGTCAATATTGCAAGAAAAAAATAAACTATTTTATTTGACAGATAGACTGTAAAATGGAACGATTATTGGAAAAACTATGATTTATTAATCATACTGAAAATTGAGTGAACAAACACTCTCTGATTATCACAGATCCATAACTATGGGTTTAACAGAATCAGTGATAAGCTGGTTGCAGATTTAACCCACTGTTAGGAAACTGGCCCTTAGTATGGTGAATTTTGTACCTCACAACGATGTCAAACGGGCAGAAAAATTCAGATTTGTTTGTGATGAGTGGTGAATATGTGATGCGGAGTGCTGTGTTGTGTTGAAATTCCTTCTGTTTCGATTTTTATCTTTTTCGTATCGTACAAACTCCATTATTTACAAATTTTAAAAAAGGTGTGTTTGGTTAGTTTTTGCAAGAACTGTCACTGTTTTAGTCGTTTAAATTGGATTTTCTTAGGGCCAGTTGTACATCCGTGGTTTAAGTATGTGATGATAGCGATGTATATGGTTGAACCATTGTTGAACTTTGCAGTTATTCCGCCGAAATCAGTGGGTTCAAATTAAAAAATTAAATTAAGCTAAAGTGGTTTCATACTAACATTAATCATCTAGTTATTTATAAAAGAAAATGTTCGGGATTTTTATTTTTTCATTGCTTCATAATTAAGAGCAAAGAAAACCTGCTCAAATTTAGCTTTCGAACCCACCGCTACTTTTATTTATAAATAAAAGAGAGTTTATGTCCCCCTTCTTGGTGAAGAATTTTTATAGTAGCCGTGTTTTTTATTATCGGGATCTTGATCTGGATTAACTTTTACACGTAATACAAAAACAAAATAATGGGAAATTTTCTAAAATTGTTTTTGTAACACGTGTTGAAAGTAAATCCAGATCCAGATCCCGATGATAATAAAACACGCCTAGTGTTAATTTAAGAAAACAGAACTTTTATTCTGTCATATTCGTAATTTGTCAACGCCCGAAGCCTGAAGCTACATTCCGATTTGGAAATTTAAGGGTCGCGCTTTATGACACACATTATCGTAAAGTCGGTAAAAAGCCCGTCAAAGCGCGAGCGACCGAACGCGAGATTGTGATTTGGCCATTAGGATACAACGTTAAACTTTTTTCCTTCTTGGTCTTGATAATATTTATCGAGTAAGGCTCTTGATGCTTAATATTAGAAAAAACATACTAAATAAGACGAGCAGAAACATTTTGAACAGCTATTCTTCTTAATTTATTTAAGTTATTATGTAAGCTTAATTTTACTTGTTTTTACTTCCTTTTTAATATAATTTTATAAATTTTAATTAAATATTTACTTACATAATTTAATTTGGTTTTATTTTACTTTATTTTATTTTATTTTATTTTATTTTATTTTATTTTATTTTATTTTATTTTATTTTATTTTATTTTATTTTATTTTTTTTTTTTTTATTTTATTTTATTTTATTTTATTTTTCTTTATTTAATTTTTGTATGTTATTTTACTTTATTTTTATTTAATGTATTTTTATTTTAGTTTACTTTATTTTATTTGGTTTTTCTTTAGTTATATGTATACTCAGGCGTATGCGTACTTTTGTCAACATTTGAAGTTTTTTTATCATCGCATAAGGAGACACTATAAAATATCGTAGCAAGTTTTGCACTCGTTAAAAACAAACAAACTCGATCTTGATCATATTTGTCATTACAATTATAAGGGAATATGAAAAAAGTGGGTCTTACAATTCTGTCCGTCTATATGCGCAACAATCGATTTGCTTTAAATTAGGTACAAGGCTTTTCTTGTTTATTTCCCTTAATGTTTTTTTTTTTGATCAAAAATCTTAAAGGTATTGAGTATCCACCAAAATTTTTAAAAACATAATTTACCCCTTTATTTGCATACTAAGAAATTTGCATAAAAGACTATTGCATAAAATAGGGAAAAAATAAAAAAAACTACAGCAACATTTGCAGTAATGCTCTGAAGCTTTTTGGAAAGCCCAGAAGTCCATTTTTATGGTTTGTTTTCAAAAAAGGTTTTTTCATGAACAGTTTTGCCAAAAAATTGTTTCAAACTAAACATTTTGAAGAAAAAATATTTTATTTTTATTTATTAGTTTGAAAGCAGATTTTGGTGAAATTTTTTATTCGAATAACTTTATTTGAAAATAAACTATAAAAAAATAGACCTGGCTTTCCAAGAAGAATAACATTACTTTAAGTGTTGCTCTTGTTTTTTAATTATTTTGTTATATTTTATGCAATAATTTTATTAAATTGTCCCTTTCGTCCAAGCGGAAGAACACGTAGAACACGTATTTTTTTATAAACGTATAAGTATGCTTTGACATTTTATGACACCTTTTAGCCCTGTCTCTAGATAAATATTATAACATTTGAAGAGCCATGAGCTTGACTTCAGTTGGTGCTAGCGCAACACTTGAGCACATTCCATTTTGATGCTATGCACATTCCGTGACTACCATAACGAAAAAAAACAAAAATAAACCAACATTACAAATCATCATTCACCATGTAATGCCATACAGTCGCGGTCTGGCCCAGACACCATCCGGTGACAATTGTTGCTCTACAATATAAACACAAAGAAAAACAACAACAACAACAATAGCAACCACTATACTATACAACACGATACCGCAAAAACAACCAATTTAAAATAAAAGTTCTTCCGTTAAAGTTCAAATGACAGTGCAAGAGCAAAAGAATTCGGGTAAACGACCCAGAAAACAATAGTTTTCCCCTATTATAAGGGAGCAATACTTAAGGAGAATTTTTCTAACAATGGGTTTCATTGTATTTTTATAGAAAAAAAAAATCAAAAGTTAAAAAAGTAATCTCAATAGAAAAAACTTTCTAGCCTATAATTGAACTTTTTATAGAACGCTGGGAGCTGGAACACAGATGGATTGAGGGAAATTTTTCTTTTGAGATTTTAACTTAACATTCCACAGCGTGTATATATTTGTTTTTTTTTTTTACAAAAAAAATATGTATAGTGAATTAAAAAAAATTAAAGTTTCAACGTGATTTATTCTTTTTTCCATGTGGTCACATACTGAGCGAAAAGTTTCATGTTGGGGACGAAGAAAGTTGTCGAACGTAATCATTTTTCGCTTAGTAAAAAGCAAGAACTGGAGTTAACAGTAGAGTTGAAGAGCCAAATAAATCTTTTTATACAATTCATTTCTATTTCGAAACATGTGGCTGTGGCCACATGAGAGAAGCTTACGAAGTGCGCCAAAGCTAAATTCTTGTCAAAGTTTTCATTTAGTTCCAAAATTTGGATTCTTCTTGATTTTAAATACTTCTATACTTTAACTAATAGTGAAATAAAAGTCAATAACCTTCTATGATCTATTGTTGGGTAAACTTCCAACTTATTATAGCATGTTGCACTGAGAAAATAAGCTAGGATTGGGATAGCATTGCCCAGGATTGATATTGGTTTAATAAAACGAATTTTGATTAAAAATGTTTGTTGTTTAAATTAAAGCAGAAGTTTGTTCTGATAGAAAATCCAACATTGCTAAAATTCACCTTAATGCAAAAGTGTTTGTCCCTCTAATAGATACAACCGGAGACAGTACCTTCTGTTGCCTGTTGATAGTGTAGAAACAGCAAACGGCCATATAGAATTCTGTTAACAAAAAAAAAATAAAGTAGACCACAAATAGCAAATGGCGTAAACCTCACCAAACTGTAAAACAACGTAATAGACAAAAAGCAGTCTCCAAAAACCTATACACTGCCGGAAGTTTGTAATATAGCCGTACACTGTGTGTGCCCAGCTGGTATGCATTCCTCATTGCATCACTATATATCCTGTGGAAATTGTTTTACTATAGTCTTCTCTACACATCTTTAGCAATTAATCATGCCGTGGAATACAAAAACTATTGAAACAAAAAAAACAACTAGCTAGCGCTAGCTAGATATACCCGGAAAACATCCCGTCCCTAATTCCACAGCGAAACCAACCCCGAGGCCACCACATCGGTTTCATTAAGGCAAAAGATGTTTCGGAATCCTTTTGATAACATTTTTTTTTCTTTTCAAATTGTGTACATGTATGCGAACAAAAAAATTCATAGCACTCTATAACTTGCTTTGAAGCCCTCAGCGAGATTATTTTTTTTCCTCATTCAGTTCTCTTTGGATGGAAAAAATCTCGATTGACAAAAAAAAAGAATGTATATGAAAAAGAATGAAATTGCATTTTCAATAATTTTTTGCAAAGAAAAATTCCGCGACATCTATTATAGCTGATGATATTGTTGAGTTTTGAAGAGTAAGGCCTGAGGGATTCAACACCAGTCTTGGTGACAACGAAAAAAATCACAGTTTTTAGTTTTTAATTTCTTTTTTAAATTAAAGGCTTTGTTATCAGCTTATACAAGGAGTCGATGCCAAAAAATATTATTTTATGATTCATTGGCCTTTTGGGTGGTATATACGTTTCCATGCGGTCCAAAAATTGGGAACGACTTTGAAATAATATAACCCCAAATAATTTTTCTTTGAATGGCTGATTTCTAAAACAAGTTGTGCTTTTTTGATCAGTTACTGACCAATTAGATGGCATGTCTACTTTTTTTCACATCCCACTATTTTTTTTTTATAAATTAATTTTTATTCTTCCATTTTCTTAAAACTATCTTAAAGCTAGACAAAAATTCATAAAATCTAGCCTTCTATGAATACTTATGACTAACTTACTGGCCCCAATCGGGAGCTGTGAGTTAAACTAAAATAAGTTAATACTAATGCCTTTCGGCCTAAGAACTATCCTTATAATAAAATGCAGATTGGTTTTTATTTGACATCCCACTATATAGGGTGCCCAGATTCTTTCTTTTCCCCGAATAACGCTATGTCGCCTACTGTTGAGAAGAAGGAAGCCCCTAAGAAGGTTAAGAGGGATCCCGCAAAGAACCCTATGCGGGATTTGCACATCCAAAAACTCTGCCTGAATATTTGCGTGGGTGAATGTGGTGATAGGCTTACTTGAGCTGCTAAGGTTTTGGAGCAATTGACTGACCAACAGCCTGTGTTCTCAAAGGCTCATTATACCGTGCGTTCATTCGATATCAGACGTAATGAGAAAATCGCTGTACACTGCACAGTACGTGGCGCCAAAGCCGAAGAGATTTTGGAACGAGGTCTTTAAGTTCTTGAATACGAGTTGAGGAGGGATAACTTCTCATCCATAGGAAACTTTGGCTTCGGTATCCAGGAACATATTGATCTGGGTATCAAGTACGATCCTTCCATCGGTATGTACGGTTTGGATTTCTACGTTGTCTTGGGACGACCAGGCTACAACGTAGCTCATAGAAAGCGTAAGTCAGGCACTGTTGGATTCCCATGAAGTGGTTCCAACAGAAATACGATGAAATCATCTTAAACAGCAAGAAATAACTTTACAAGTCTTAAACCATTTTTTTGTAAATAAAAGATAACAAAATAAAAGATACCAGAGCCTGATACTACGCTGTGTCATTTCGTTAACCTAATCTTAACCTTAAATCATGAACTAAGAGCGATTTCTTCTTTAAATTGAATAACAAAAAAAAAAAACCAACGTAGATATAACAAATTTCTAACTTTAAATTTCAATTAAAATTAAAACTAAAAAAATAGTGCGCATACGTCATGGTGAACTTTAGACAAATATAATATTATGAATAATTTCATTGATTCTTCTTAAAATTTTTGTTTTTTTTTTTTTTTGTTTTGATAAGATTTTTCTTCACTTTTGTAACTTGTAGATACATATGTACATATTTTCAATACGACTAACGCAACAGGTGTTCTGATTTATAACGACTTTGACTAACCTATTATAAGGTAAAAGGCTACAATTTTGGGGGTACTTAGTCTGGGACTAGTCGAGTACAAAAACAACAGTCTAGCAGGGTTGCCGTGGTTGAAAAATGTTTATATTTTTTTCAAGATGAAAAAAAAAATTGCTCAAATTTATCCTTCTTTTACAAGGCTACCATTTAGATGTAGTTTAGTTTATGCATTCCAATTCAAGAAACAAATATAATACCATACCAGATTCAGTGGTCGAAAGTACTTGCCAGACGAGCAAAAAGTCTTAAATTTTTAAGCCGGGTGGCCATTTAAGTCAAAACTTGGCTTCGTAAAAATAGGTTTTTTAAACGAAAATATCGCACATTTTGGAAAATAATAAAAAATAATTTCTTATGATACCAATCTAATTAATCAGCTTAAAACTCATGTGGCAAACACTTTTGACCACGAAACGTCTGACACTTTTTACTTGCGATGTATATGTAGGTAAATACTATATGACAATTTATGCATTCGTAAAAGAAATGAACTTGAGATTTAGATCAGGCTTGTCATTACGCTGATAGGGAAGACTGAAAAAGTGGGTCTCACAATTCTGTCTGTCTGTCCGTTTGGCTACAGACTAAATGGCTGAATCTTCAAACTTGGAACATAGCGTTTTTTGGTCACACCCCCCACACGTTTTTAAATTTTTTTTTTCATAGAACTAAAAAATAACGGTACCTTTTTTTTTAGCAATTTTACAATTTTTTTATCAAAAACGGCTCCACAACTTTTCCTTAAAAGATTCAATAAATTACATTTAGTAAAGGCTTCCTTTGGGTGGGAAACCATATTTCAAAAATGGTTCTTAATGGTACCTCCAAAAGAACCATTTTTTAGTTTTCAATTTTCTTCAAAACGGTATGACTGATTCGAATAATTTTTGTATATAGAAGCTTCCAGAAAATATAAATAGTTTTGGGTACCAACATTTTTTTTTTGGAATTTTAAAAATGTTTCGAACTTATTTTTTAAAATCAAATATCGATCACGATCGTTTTTTTTTTTAACTTTTTAATATTTTCACGATAGGTTTTTTTTTTTAATTTTTTAATGTTCACTTTTATGAAAAACTAACAGTACCTTCCATACAAAAGTTAAAAAACCTTTAAGGAAAATATTGTTTCTCAGAACAAACTCCTACGATTTTGATAAAACTTTTTCGGTAGGTATGCTAACAAGCAATCTACTACCAAAAATTATAAAATTTTCCACGTAGCAATTATTAATAGTACCTCTTATAAAGCTTTTGTATTTTGAATTTTATCAATATCGGCTGAATGGATTTAGATTATTTTTTGTATGTACAAGTTTCAAAGATAAATAATATTTTAGGTATATCAAAATTATGATTTTGAAGAAAAATTAAAAATAATTTTCTTCTGTTTTAATGGAGCGAATGAATTAAGTTCAAATAATGAAGTTTAAGTGAGCTCTACTCCGCATATATTGTGTTTCGCCCAGGTACAATAGTTTGGCTCATCAGTTAGATGATGTTGTACCCTTCTAAGCGAAACGCAATATATGGAGTAGAGCTCACTTAAACATCTTTATGGGTTCATATATCAAAATTTAACAAAAAAATGTTTTTGAATTAAAAAAAAGCCTCGATTTTAATTTTTTTTTGAAAGTTCGATATCTCAAAAACGGGTTGACAATTTTTAAAAAAAATTTTTTTATATGCACATTAATATCTACATACTTTAGATTTACATACTAAAATTTTTCCTTAAAAATGTTTGAAGAATTTTATATATCAAAATTATTTTTTTAAGAAACCACTCCAACGAGTTTAAACTTTTCTTTCCATACAATCATATTCAATCAAGAATTAAGATGGAATTCTTTTTTTTACCTCAAACTGTCAAAGGAGTTGTTTTAACTAATATAAATATCGTATTTCATGCTTCTCTACATTTTTCTCTCGTGATTTCCATGTTTTATGTACAATTTTCTTAAGTATTTTGAACAAAAGAGCAAGTACGTATGGCCCAGTCGGGCATTTTATTTTCATTTTCAAGAGGGCATAAACTAACATATTTTAAGAAACTGGTTTTGTAAAAGCAGGTGTGTTCATTTTGGCAATTAATTTTTATTAAGAATAATTATTTAAAAGAAAACAAAAAGAAAAAATTATTAATAGTTAAAAACTATCAATAATAATTCCAAAATATATTCTTTTTGTGGAGTTTCATGAATAAAATTAATTTTTATTTTAAAACTGTGGAAAACTTGGCTTATCATTATTTTTTGGCTTAACTGTTCACGAATACTTCCAGTTTAGGCGTTTAAACTTTCTATAACTATCGGAGTCTTATTAAGAAACAATTGGAGCACATTGGCCCTTATTACAGTAGTAGAACATCTTCCGCTGGGTCAAAATGTGCACTTAAGTCAATATTGAAAAAAATGAACATTGGCCCTTTTACAGGTACAAAAGGTACAGAAATAAATTTTCGAAATTCCACTTGTAGAAAAACACTCATGAAGACAAAATTTTCATAGGGTGATTTCCGTTTCATTTTAATTTTGATTTGCTTATGACATGAATGAGTTTTGAGAAAAACTGAGCATAAACGCACTCATTACCTATTTTACCCAAGCAAAATGCAAACAAATTTCATTACAGTAAGAAGCTTTTATTATAACGTTTCTGCGCGTTTTTCTTAAAATCTATTGCTCCTACGAAAAAAGCTTTGCAATCTTTTTTAAGTAGAACTTTCTGTTCAAGAATATAAATTCATTAATTTTTTAATTGACAATTTTTGAGATATTTGGCGAGTTCAGCAAAATGAGATCTCAGAGCCCTCAGGAATCTCAGTCTCGTGAACAGGTTTCCCCAGAAATTTTGTTGTCAAATAATTGAGGAAAGAAAATATTAGATACGCTTCCCCAGTTTTTGACACCATCGGAGATCTCATTTCCCTGAACACGCCTTTTTACAAAAACTGTTATCTGTCACTTGTACTGAACTGAAAAGTGTAACTTTGACACGCTATAAATTCAGGATTAATAAACCTACAGTGTTTGTTAATATGTAGCTCATTTTGTAGATAATTTCTCATGATTTTGTTGGAAAAGGAAATTCAATCGAGTTATTGTTGAATAAAAACCAAATCACTTTATTTTTCAAGGTGGCGGCCTTCTTCTTACTCCGGGTACACCAAGAACTTGGTTTGTTTGGAGATGTAGCCAAACACAAATCATACAAAAAAAAATTGCCCATCGATTAATGAATTTTTAATAAATTTTTTGATAGATTTTGCTCCACCATTTCCATTAAGTTCTTACACGATTTTCTCTGAATCTATTGATTGAATGAAAAAATTATCTTAACCTTTTTTGTGTAGAATTACATAAGCTACAATATCTTCACATTAAATAAAAATGATAGTTTTCGAGGAAATATTAAAAAACTGCTGAAATGCTTAAGACGTCAAAACAAAGTTCTCCACCAAAATTCAGCTTTGATGGAATTTTTTGAAAACGAAAGCCTAATTTTCCTGGGCTATTCTTTCATTTGTTTCTTTAAATCAAGTTGCTTAGGTCAATAGTTCTTAAGATATTAAATTTTTGAAAACAAATTATGATTTTTTTTTCAAAATTTTTTGTAAGTCTGATTTTTGTGTCCGATGTCCAATGCCTCATAAATTTTACTTTGTTTTTTGTAGAATATACCTAAGAATCATCCCTAAATTTAAGGGATACCCTGTAGGTATAAATTGGTAAATAGTATCAAAGTCCTTTACAAAACATCTCACATTTACCATTGATATAGTCATAAAAAGTCGCAAACTAATTTGACATTCAGCTCTTGCAAGCAGCTGATTTCAATTTTGCAGCCGAGAAAAAACCTGGTTTGCTTGAAAGCGAATTCAGTTCACACCAAGGAGCCGAAACATACATCGAACACCAGTGCAAATAAACTTTGATGAAAAAGTGTCATAAAAACACCATACAAAGATTCAAAAATGGGGGGTAGGAGGATGAAAAATACTTTACGACCTATATTGCGACAAAAACAAAAAAATTTCATAAAAATCGGTCGAGCCGTTTTGGAGAAACGTGTACGACCACAAACACCGTGACTCGAGATCTTTATATACGAGTATAAGATGAATTTTACATAATAACAGATTTATTGTTTTCTCCAAAAAATTCCTTCAGTATTGGATTCTTGTGACTGATGATGATAACCCAAAAATGGCAGCCCTGTAATGATTTTCAATTATTGTTTTCATAGCTTACTTAGTTTTTATTTAATCGCTTGGCACCTTCATAACATAGTATAAGCAGCCTTGCCTTAATAAAAAAGAAACATTTTTGACAAAAAAGGCTATCGTAATTATATCAAGTTAATTTCTTTCAAAATACAGCCTATAGGGTTGTATTTTACCAAGCATTAAATAAAGCTACCTTCATGCTTGTCTTTTATTCTCATCGGTAACGGATATTCATCATAACCCCAGAGAAAAACTACTTCCTAATTACTTTCTAACCGTTTTTCTCTGTAAACAAATTTGGTCCAGAGAAAATGATACCATCAAGGATAGTGATGCGGATAGAAAACCTAAGTGTCCTTTGTGTAAAAGTAAAATTGAGCTGCCACCTCCTACCCTCACCACATTTTACCACGACAACGGACGCAACAATGACAATGTAAAACCAATGTAATTAAAGACTACTTTCCGTTTTTGTAATGCAAACCACCGCGGTACGACACGGCAGTAGCACAATGGACTTAACCGCATAGCCAACAAGAGCAATATCTTCTCGCCATGATGCACTCAGGCAAAATGTCAAGCTACAGACACTGAATGGCAAGGAATCAAGTAAACGCTGATAAAGTTCTCTGTTCGTCAGTTTTTTTTTTTTGTATATTGTTCCTTCGCCCTGAAGGCAAACGATGGACTCTAAATAATGTCCACAAAAGTAAAACAAGAGTCTGTTGCGTTAAATAATCCCCTGGCGAGAAATAAGTAAGGCAACCCATTAAATGTTTCACTTTGTAAAGGCAGCGCCATGTCATCCCACAGGAATTACACATAAATTTAGAGTAGTGTAGGGCGACTTTTTGACTGAAAACGTTAAATGAAACAAATCTACCGAAACTAATGAGTTAAAGCTTTGAGGGTGTATACTGTATATATAATTATGAATGTGACTTGAGGAAAAGGTGTCATACGTTAATAATTTTGGCTTGGGAACTTACGTTGGATATTTATGTAGTTGGCCTTGAGCCAAAACAATTTTTCACATCTCAATGTGTGACACACGTTTCCAATTTGACGTGACCAATTCGTGTAAATTAGATATGCCAGTTGGCACATTGAAGAATATTTTTCATTTTCGTATCCAAATGGTTTATTTAAAAAAAAATATATTGAGATTCGTTACACCTTGTTATAAGCTGGAATAGGCGGTGTGGAAATTATTACTGTATTTTATGATTTAACAAAACTCGATTTTAAGGAATAATGAAGACGTAAGAAAATCATGAATTGAGTTGGACAGTAAAGTAAAGATTTTGGTAAGAATATTCAACAAAACTGCATTGCCAAAAATTGATCTTTGAGTTAGGTTTTCCACACAGTTTTTGAGTGCAGATGGGTTCACTCAACCCACTATATAGAAAGTCTACCTTTGTATGTACATGGTTTTGCATATTCAGCACTCAATTTCAAAGTCAAACAATGGAACCTTAAATTTAATATTGCAGCACTTAATAAGTCCATAAATACCATTAGGACACTGCATCCAAATGGAATTTTAAGCTCAGTCTGGATTGTGGCACCAAATCATCAAATTCCTCTATCATTACATTTTTGACGGACCTTAATCAATTGCAATACGCAAATTTGTATTCGAAAACAAGTCCTTGAGGGTTAAAATCATACTGGACTTCGGCAACAAACAAGCCCCAACCAGCTCCGTCCCTAGCTAGCTGCTTCTAGTTACGCACTCTAAGTTGATGAAGGTCGTTCTCCGCTTGTGTGTGCCGCCTAAGGTTGGGTATTTCTCTGCTACGCAAACCAGGTAGAAGATCACCCGAAGAATTTTCTCTTCAAAGCACCCGAGATTGTCATACGTTTTTGACAGGGTCCACGCTTCTGCCCCATACAGCAGGACCGGGATGATTATGGTCTTATAAATTAGATAGAGTCCTTGACGACTTCGAAGTTGTACCTATCCATCGTGACGTTTTGTTGAGATTCCTTTCTCGATGATAAGATATACTTCGTCCTCATTAACAGCCAAACCCATTTTCACCGCCTCCAATTCAAAACTTGCAAACGTGCCGGTAACAGCTCGCTTCGTTCTCTCAATGATTTCAATATCATCTGCATATAGACAAGTACGAGTAGTTGAACGGACTTGGAAAATTGTACTTCAGTTGTTGACTTACGAGTTGCGTACAATTGCTTCAAGTACGATGTTAAACAGATTGCATGATAATGCATCGCCTTGTCTCAAACCTCGACATCAAGGGGTTCGGTGGTGTTCTTGCTGACTTTGACGGAGCAGCGAGATTTCTCCATCGTCATCATGCACAAGCGGACGAGTTTGGCAGGTGATGCGATATGGCTCTGTATAGCTCATCTCTGTCTACGCTATCATAATGTGAACATTTGATCTACGTTTGATTTGCCGGGCCTAAGACCACACAGATAGGGGCCGATCAGATAGCTGACAAACGGTTTTAAGCGATCACACAGTACAGATACAGATGATGATTTGGTATGCGGCATTGAGGAGACTAATACCTCTGTAGTTGTCACAAGTTAGAGCATCTCCTTTTGTATGGATAGGGCATACTACACGGAGGTTCCATTCACCGGGCATACTTTCATCCGACCAAATTTTGGAGATAAGTTGGTGTATACTCCCTACCCAGTCATCTCCTCCTGCTTGGAATAGCTTGACTGGCAGGCCATTTGCCGCAGCAGCCTTGTACGCTTTAAGCTCCGTTTTTGTTAACCACTTTTCATGAAGGTCGGGTGCATGGAAATTTTGACCATCGTCGTCTAGGTTGAATGATTTGTTCTGTCTAACAGAGGAATTTGGGCCATTGTAGAGAATAGTAATAACACGTTTGGTATGAGGTTCGTTTGTTGACTGGTGGGCATTGATCAAACATAATATTATGCATCCATACTTTCAAAGTTGGTATGCACTGGCAAGATGCAAGCTCAGCACATATAACAACTCATGTGTATCTGATACACCTGGAGAACCATTAGTAGGAATTGTTCCCAAGATGTAATTGAATGCTGTTTTGGGGGCTTTATGTTAGTTACCAGGGAATTGAGGTTGGCCTTGATTCCCACGACAAATAATGATGAGGTTGTCATTACACCATCTTCGCCTTTTAGCTGTCCAGAAAAGTGTTGTTTCCAGATCCTCAGAACCGACTGTGTGTCTACTACCATATTCCCACTCTTTTCTCGGCAGGTTTCCGTAGCCTCGTAGCCCTGGATAGATTGCCTCACCCTTCAGTAGAACTTTCGAACATCTGCCCTACCGCTACAGTCCTCGACCGCCCACTTCATTATGCTCTCTCTTTTTCTGCCTGAGAAGTTGGCATTCCTCCCTTCGTTTTGACCTGTAGAGCTCCTGGGCTGTTCTCTCAGCAGCTGTGGTTCTAGTTTGCTGAATTGATTGGTGGGCCTCATGCTTTGCTGCATGCACCACCTGGCGTTCTTCATCGAACCAGGGGTTTCGCTGTGGTCACCTAGTGAAACCCAACACATCAGTGGCAGTGTTTTCACTGGTCCTCTGCAGTTGGTGCTGGTGGCGGAGTTACTGAAAAGTTAAGAGACACTTGGTCAGCAAAGGTCCTGGCAATCTTCTGTGGTTTTAACTTCTTGACATCAAATCATTTCACAGCACCCGCTCGGAGCTGTGGTGTCATAGATATCTTCGTACGTCGTTGAGCTACAACCAAGTAATGGTTCGAGTCAATGTTGGATCCAGAGATTACCCGGTCCCTTTGTGTACGCCCCGCCGCAAAGTCAATCAGCCTCAGTCCGTTACCCAAAGTGTTGTCGTGCAGGCTCTGTCCTCCGACTACTGAACCAAAGATACCCTCCTCTCCGAATTTGACATTGAAGTCGCCAAGAATGATATTGACGTCGTTCTTCAGGCACCTATCAGACGTACTCTCGAGGAGATCGTAGAAGACTTTCCTTGGTTGAGTCATCTTTGTGTTCCCTTGAGGCGTGGGCACAGATGAACATGATGTTTTTGATTTTTGCTTTGATGCAGATTGTGACCAGGTGCTCCCTTAAATTTCATAAGCCCAAGACTTCTTGCCTAAGTCTTCCCCCTTCCAGAAAACCTCAACTAAAGAGCCGCCGACCATGCTCATTGCAGTACTCGCCGAAGTAGATATCACATGGCTTCATCCTTCGTATGCCCTCTCCATACCATCGCACTTCTTGAATCATATACATCAGCCTTTAGCCTATCCATGTTCTCCACTTATTGTTCGGTTGCACGTGGTGTGTTTAAGGTCCGTTCATTCCACATGCAGATCCGAAATTCATTGTCCTTGTTTCGTTTGTTGGGGTCGGCAACATTAAAATCATCCATATCCGAGGCTTGTTGTTGATCCTGAACCATTGTTGTTTTCCGTGGTAGAGAATTTACGCCGACGCACAACCCTCAACCTGAAGACCAGACCCTTAATATAACTCCAAGGGTGGGGAGGCTAGGCCTAAGCTACGAATATGTCATAGTTGCCCATAAGGTGTTCACTAAGTTGTTCAATCAAACTGCAATTGTAGACGCCAACTTTGATTCGATCTGGAGAATTCTTCCACTGCCACCTGGATAAAGAAGAAGTGCCTAAGTGGGGACTCTCCTGCCCCCTTCTCTCGTTAGCTGTGCATTGGAACTCCATCTTCAATTAAAGGTACTAGGCACCCGATGTTCACCATGGAGAGGTGCGACCAAGAGTTGATAGATAGAGGTTCGCTTTGAAGAAAAGCTTGTGGACGCTTGTGTCTTCTTGTATGCACAGTGTCATTGAACTTCAGTAGGTACAGATATTTTTTGTTACCCGAATGCCTTATTTGGCTCTATTTTGTCCCTTCCATTTTGATATTCAGATCTTCAAGACGAATCACCGGTATCTCCTATTAAATCATTCTCTTTTTTTTCCAACGCTCACACTATGTTCAATAAGGTTAGTCAAAATCTCTTGAGTGCACGCATAACAAGAACAAAATATATATATGTAGCAATTAATTTCTCTTTAAGTTTTCAATTGTGTGCGACTTTAAAAACACTTCTTACAAAAAATTATTTCTTTTTATAATTATTTTTAGAATTTGCACCAAAGTCAAACCATGGAAGGATGTTCGGCACCCCTAGTCGTTAAATTTGCCGATACCCAAAAAGAAAAAGACCAAAAGAAACTTCAACAGCTACAAGCAACTCTGTGTGGTGGCAATGGTTTGACAACAAATCCATCAGTGTCTGCAGCTTCAGTGATAACCCGTTCAAATCCCACCGTCCAGGCCTTAGCAGCACCAACATTTGCTCAAAGTACACCAGCTTTAGCTGCAACTCCCTCATTAATAGCTACCAATCCACCACAACAGACTTCACCTTATTTAGCAGCAGATGCATTGGCAACTCCTAGTCAAATGCAATATTTTCAACAATTACAAACTTTCGGGATCCATCCACAATTTTTACAAGGTAATTGAAAAAAAAATGATAAATAAAATAAATTATTATTTTAATACAAAATTTTATATAAATACATAAAACATTATAATGTACTACCAAATGTATACAGTTAAATGTGTTTGAAATCATTTCTGTGTGTAAAAAAAATCTGTTGCAATATTGTTTGATTAGACAAAAAACAAAGTGTCCTTTCCTTGTACTTTTTATTTGTTGTATTTTATTTTGAATCTTATATCTATGGAGAAATGAAAGATCCAAAATCATCAAAAACATCGACTTTCATTGATGAATAAGGATTTACCAAAAAGTGAATTTCACAAGCATTAAAGGTTTTGAATCATTTTAATCAAATTTCAGGTCAGCAAAAACCATTTTTTACGTTAAATACTAAAAATTAATTCAAGAAATACTTTTTCTACAAATTGCAGCCAATCATTCGACAAATGCATCATTTTCAAATTCGCTCAGAATGTAGCATAGTTCTTATTCCCTTAGAAAATCAGCCGAAAAGCCTTGAAAAATGAAACAAAACTCATGTATTTTGTTTTAATTTTCATCATTTCTCGACCGAATTTTACCGACGTGAGAGTCACAGAACGTAGGCACTGTGCCCAGTACATCTCTAGCATCGATAAAATTAGTCGAGAAACGATCAAAACTGAAACAAAATAAATTAGTTTCGTTCCGTTTTCAACGTTTCTCAACCAATTTTATCGATGCTAGATTTACAGAATGAAAGTGGGCACTGAACAGAGAGTAGATATATTTAGAACCGATTGAGTTGATACAGCTTACCGTCTAATCCCTTCAGCTCAGCAGTTGCAAAAATTGGAGAAAATACAAGGCACAGAAATGCTCACTCATGAGTACTCATTTGCTATCTGCTCACTCATATTTCGCACATGAGCATGAGTAGTTTCCAAGTACTCATGAGCTTGAGAATGAGCAAAATTAAAAACAAAGAAATGCTCACACATAGAGTCAGAGCCAACGTAGAATAATTAAACGCTCATTTCAAGCAGTTTTGAGCAACTCATGAGCAGAGTTGTAAAAACAAAATATGAAAGTAGAATAACAATTAACGACTTATATCATTGGAAAGTTCTCAATGAGTGCTATTTTTTATTGTATGGGAATAACTCTGTATCTCATGCAGAGAAAATATTAACTCCCATAATCACTGTTGCACTGCGCTATTATTCTTTCCCTACACAGGTTGCACGTCCCAAGTGTTGTAACACCTTCTGCGCTTCATTAATGACCTTCTGCGCTTCATTAATGAAAAGGTCTCAATGAGAGCTATTTTTTCTATAGTGAGGGCATAAATCTGTATTGCGTGCAAGGAAAATGTAACTGCCCATAATAATTATTGCACTGTCCTATAATTTTTTCCCATCACAAATTGCGTTCTAAGTGTTGCAACACCTTCCGACTTTTATCATTGGAAAGATCTCAATAAGTGCTATTTTTTCTTCAATGGTCCTCATACGTCTCAAGCTCGTGCAGAAAAACGGTATAGCTGCAAATATTCACTGTTGCACTGCAATTCATTGTTTTCGCTCTGTTCAGGTTGCACCCCAAGTGTTGTAACACCTTCTGGCATATATCAATGGAAACGTATAAGTAAGTGCTATTTTTTTTTTTTGTATAAGCTTAATTACTTAGGTATCTCGTGCAGATGAAACAATAACTGTTAAATGAGTTATAGCCCTGTGCAACAGTAAGTAGGCAATAACACTTCACCTGCACAAGATACAAACAAGATACGACAAAAAATAGCACTCAATGAGATTTGAGCCATTTCCAATTTTAAAGGCTGGAAAACATATGGGATTTAACCAACTGATGCTCTTTACTACCAAAACTAATATACAACCCTTCACACCGTCCCAGCTTAGCGGCCAACTACTCTCACTTTCAACCACTTTAAAAAAATCTAGGTGTCATGCTTGACCCTGAATTAAACTGGAAAATAAACATCGAAGAACGGGTCCCGAAGGCATGCATGGCTTTCTACACCTGAAGTAAAACCTTTGGGCAAAAGTGGGGCCTTCAATCAAAGTTGATCTTCTGGACGTATACAGCCGTAGTACGGCTGATTCTAGCTTATGGTTTGATTGTATGGTGGCCTGCACTTAACAAAGCATTATAACATCTTTAAACTCAAATAGGTTAAAAGAACAGCTAGCGTTGGTACCACAGGGGCTCTTTGATCTTGCCCAACGGATGCCTTCAGTTTTCTGCACCTTCTGCCACTTGATCTACACATTAAGTATTTAGTATCTTGCAGTGCGTGAAGACTTAAAAAATCAAATTATTGGGTTGTTTAACCTTATGGTCACAGCAATATCACAAATTTTATTCCCATAGAAATTTTTTCGACTCCCACTGACTGACTACCACACTCCTACAATGAATCTCAGTTAAGATTTTAAGGTTTTATTCCCATCCAGAAAGGACTGGGCTGATGACGCCACAGTGACGAGAGACTTCGACACATCTAATTATACCGTTGGCTCAAAAATGGAGTGCGGTGTTGGTTCAGGAATCTTTTCTGAGATTCTTAACATCTCTAGGTGCTTTTGGCTACCCAATTTTTCCAGTGTATTTTAAGCTGAATTAATGTTAATATGAGAGGCGCATGCATAAGGTACTAAAGTTATCCTTATAGACAGTCAGGCAGCTGTTAAAGCCATTGATTCGGCTTCACATCATCCTCTAAATTGGTCCAGCCATTTCGAGTTGAGCTCGCACGCCTTAATATTAACCCTCATGGTCGCCCTTCTCTGGGTTCCTGGCCACTAGCCAGGAAAGGATCAGCCCTTCACATCTCACTCGCGGAAGGAGTCAACATTCCCCTCGGAGCTGTGAAGGGCCATATAGGTACTATCAATTTTCCCTAGTAAATCAAATCGTAGGTGGAACAGCTAAACCAAATGTAAAATATTCAAAAGGATCTGGCCCGACAAGACATAGCAGGCAAGACATAGCCAAGGTCGAAGCAACCTGTGCTGGACACTGGCCACTAGGAAAACATGTGACGTGGCTGGTTATTCCTGTGAAGACCAGCAAGAAAGGGAAACAGTCCTTATATTTCTTTGTTAATGTCTTGTTCTAGCCAGAATGAAAGCACGATCGTTTGGAGTGGCGATTTCTGACGACATAAAAGAATTGGTTTCAAGATGCTTAATGACAATGAT
Organism: Dasysyrphus tricinctus; assembly: GCA_963921185.1. NCBI lineage: Eukaryota > Metazoa > Arthropoda > Insecta > Diptera > Syrphidae > Dasysyrphus > Dasysyrphus tricinctus. Next base: position 200,476,586 of record OY992531.1, read on the forward strand.
GATCATACGGTTGGATCGACCCTGTTTCAGTTATATTCTGCTATCTGTTAAGTTTGGCATAATGCAGCTGACTCGGGCGAGATGTGATCCAATCGAGTGAGTGTCTTATCACCTCCCGTCATTTGCGCTGGCTTGGAATTTACCACAACCGTACCCCTCAGCCGTTCTATTTCAAACCAAAGAACACTTATCTGGTTTCTTGTGAGGATGCTGATCTTCACTTGAAACCTTATTTGTCATGTGGAGTGAGCAGACCAGGAAATCTCACATCCAATAATGTAATGGAATGTCCCCCGGAGGTAATATGATCCTCAGTGGATATGCCAGCAAACCCTCTCTTTAATCCGCTTTCATCCACGGGTCAAACATGTTATGGTATCAAAACGGCACAATCCAACTCTAATTAGGCACAGAGCGAGTATAACGCTCATGTCGCAATTTCTAGCTACCCACTTATGGGACTCAATGGCCATTCTCCTAAGGAACTTTACGTTTTCCTTTCAAAACTCAATTTTTCGAAATTCATTCTCCCGAACCGAATCACGTTTGCTCGAACTAAAACTCGATTGAGGTAGGCCACGATGTATACTGAAGGATGAAACTTGTTTTGACAGTCGGTTTAATGGTAACGATAAGGTCATTTCATTTCACCGTAGCCTCATCGTGGTCACCCAAACGTGTTTTTAGTATCGCGATCATTTTGTTCGTCTCGCTGTGGTTTCACCTTGCCTGTTTACACAGGGATCTGTGTTATGGTTTTCTTGCTATGGTCTTATTTTGGGCTGGCCATCACATTCACATGCTGTTTTTTGGCTTTGAGTATGTTTTTCCGTCATCTCGCTTTGGTCTCGCTATAATCTCACACATTTTTTTTTTTTCAAAATAAAATTTTTCAAAAAGGTTAAAAGGTCGTCCCTTGTCACTGAAGTAGCACAACGCAAAATATTTTCTTTATCTCTAAGGGAACACTTACCCTTACCCTACCAAGTTCTAGCATAGTAACGAGTACGCTTGAAACTATTTTAAGCGTTTTCAATAGAATTGTTTTTTGAGCTTATTCTAACCTTTTTAAAAAAAAATTATTGTGAAAAAAACTTTGGCGAGACTTCTGTGAGATGAAATCGAGATAATGCCAAAACATTGCACAGCGCCAAAAACCACGTGTAAGTCAAGGTAAAAGGGAACGGTGAGACCACATCGAGACGAACACAATGACCACGATTCTAAAAACCTCGTTTGGAAGATTACGTCAAGACTTAAGCGATATGACACCGAGATAGCGAGACGTTGCCGAAATTTTTACAATGCATTTATTCGATTTTTCCAACCAAAAGATATTTAAGATTTGGTTTCCATTTTTCACGGAAGATGAAATAACAAATTTGTATTCCTATTAAGAAAAATATTTTACGAAAAATTTTGCAATCAAATACCAAACTCTAAAATAATAATAATTGTGCAGAGGCACTAAATTGCTCACTCCCGACTCATGTTCAAGAAGCGAGCATATCCGTTAATGAGCTTTATGACAGTGCTCATGGGTAGCGGGTGAGCATGAGCATACTTAAACACTCGTGAGGATGAACAAAAATAAAAATGCTCACAGCTAGTTACTCATGAGCAAGAGCCTATCATAAATGCTCACTCCATAATCAGCCCATACGTGAGTAATTTCGTTCCCTGAGAAGAACTTTTTATTTCGTCAAAAACAGAGTTACACGATATTTGTTCGCACAGACTCAAATTTTTAAGAAACAAATATTTTCGGTAATCTTTTGAGGTAATTATAGATTTGAATAATATTAAGATACAAAACTGATTAAATTTGTTAATTCATTAAAAAAAAAACAACACCTTTTATGCTTGTGAAATTCACCTCATTCTCAATTCTAACTTCGTAAATGTTTTGAATGGATTTTGTTTCTAAATATTGTAACTGTAATTTTCTGTGAGTGTGTGACATAATGTGGCTTTCCAAAAAACAAAACGAAAAAATGTCCTTTTTTTATCTTTTTTGCTCCTTGTGTCCTTCTAAAAATTAAAAAAAAAAATACATTGCACCGCTAGATTGCATTTAACATATGTGTGTGGAATCTATCCTTCCTGCATATATAATTTTAGTGTTTTTTTTTATATTTTAATATTCTTTGTTGTATACATTTTGTGTTATGTATATCTAGTCCTGTTCCTTTCCTGCGTAGAAGAATATTTTAAATGTCATGCTTATTCCCAACTTTATTTATAGTGTCTCAGGACTTCCAGGAGTGATGTGGATAATTTTTCTTGCTTTTTCTCTGGCTTTACTTACTGCTCTAACGACGTCCCCATCGTCGTCGTCCTCGTTGGTCGTTCAGAATTTCGTTTTGTTATATTTTTTTTTTTGTAGTATTTTATCTGCAAAGCTTTGTGTTGAGGTCGTGGCTAAATGTTTCAATCGTTTATGTTAGAAGGGAAAGATATAGTATGAAAATTGCACATATCCTTTAAAACCCTATAAAAGAGTGTTGTTGAATTTAATGTTTGGGTTATAAAAAAATTGTAGAATGCATAAAAAGAAAAAAAAAAATACATGCAGATAGGACCGGCGAGGGATGGACTTGTCGACGTTTCTATCTTCAATCATTTTAAGATTTACATATTTTATCTTTTATATTACGGTGTGTCCTTTTAACTTTTGCCTGATGGAATAGAATATGCTATGATGGTGGTGTATGAAGAATGATGTTTTAGCGCTAGATATAGGCGTTTGAGTGGGACGTTGATACTCTCTGCCTAAACGTGTTTTTTGTATGTAAGAAGCGAGAAGGACAATGGTTAAAAAATTACAACACGAAAAAATTATCATGCTCTTTGAATACTAAATCATTTTGACGTGGATGAGATTGTTTGTATGTTATGGGCAGTAAGTCCAACAGGAAAATCCATACATACATACATAAATATAAATTTTATTACAAATAAAGTGGTTTTTGTGTTTTTGACAATAACCTCCAACTATTTACCAGACGGTCGTAGAGGAGATGATGATTTTATCAAAGGATTAGATGCAGTGGCGGATCCAGAGGGGGGGCTATAGGGGCTGAAGCCACCCCCACGGCCGATTCAGAAGAGAGTTAAAGAAACAAAACTTAGATTGTGGCCTCAAAATTTACATGTGAGCTGTGTTTTTCCAAGCCCTAAGGAAATTAAATAAATTGTTGGGCTGAACCATAATATATGCAACTGTGTTTTTTTCGAAGCCCCAAGAGAATTGGATGAAAAAATGCGATTATATGACAAATCAATTGGCTCTATTAATTTCAAGCCCTAAAGGTATTAGACAAAAAATTGAGGCTTGCGGGGCTAAACCTTTACGAAGCGTTTTCCTAAGCCTGCAAGGGAATCTGATGAAAACTATAACACTGGATAGGGCTAACAAATTTGCATAGTAGCTGTGTTTTTTTCCCAGGCATTAAAGAAATCCGACGAAAATAAGAGGCAAGAGCTAAAAAATTAGCATGAAAGCTGTTGTTTTCTGAAGTCCAGTAGGGAAATATGGAGCTTGGCACTTAACAATTTGTATTTGAGCTTTGTTTTTTCCAAGCCCGTAGGGAATCGGACTAAAGAAATAACTAGTTTGGGGCTAGTATGTATGCATACCTAAATGCTGTGTTTTTTTCCAAGTCCTTATATTGAAACTAGTGTGGTTGACTTTAATGCTATTATTAGCCCTGTTTTTTAGTGCATTTTTATCTTCGCTTACAAAAAAGTAGCATGTTAAATACAACAACAATACGGAGTTATACCAAATTGTTGTTGTATTTAACATGCTACTTTCTTTTAAGCGAAGATAAAAATGCACTAAAAAAACTGGGCTATTGTTACCTATAGATTTCCTTGGGTATCGATATTTCTTAAAGATAAAATTAAGTTTGACAAAATAAATCAATGTTACCTTTTTCTTCAACTCCTCTTTATATTTTTCCGACTTAGATGAGCCCGCATAGCTTTTGGGGCTTTAGTTTAAAAACTCAGCTTCCGGTGTAAAAAATCAACCTGATAACAGAATCCGACGAATGAGTCAGGTTCAATTTTAACATTTGGCTCATAGTAAAAATGTCAAAATTCAGTTTGATTCACTCCACAGCTCATTCGACGGATGCTATAGAGGTTATCGGGCTAAATAACTTTGAAAATATTGTTTTTGAAATTAAAACTTATTTTTTTATATCAGATTGTTTTCGTGTGTCGAAAGATATTTTGACGATTTCAAAGACGGCTTTAAGACGAAATGGTTTTTGATCTTAGTTTCTCTTGTGATTTCCTTTGTGCTCTAACGAAAGATTAGAGAGCTCTTCCAGCGAGCAATTTTCATTAAATGAAATGAAAAAGAATTTCAATTCACTTCGAACTTGTTTTCGAAATGTAAAAATCAGCTGTAACGGCTAATGTTTTTTTTCTTTAAAAAGTGTAAAATACATTTTTGTTTTAATATAAACCAAATACTCGTATAACTATAAATAAATAGAAATTGAAGGGCAGACAAATTTTTTTTAATTTTAACTCAAATTTTTTTCAAATCTTCGTCAAACTGTAAGATTTCAATGCCCTCCTTGGCGTTACGCCTTTTTTTTCAATTTGGCCATATATTTTTCGCATGGATCCTACGTTAGTGTCAAAAACAGACAGTCTAGTTGATCAAATTTTAGGACAACACTAGCCTACAAAGTTTAACATTAACTTTTCGGACGTATACGGCTGTCTACAGTTAGATAAAGTAGGTACTGTAGGATGAGTATTTATAGATCCTACAAAAAATATTCAAATTAAAGACAGGTACCTAACTTATTTAAAGTTCCTATAAATATATCCTAACATCTTTTTTATACGATGTGTCTCTTCCAATCATAAAATTTTGCAGAATTTTTTTATTATGTACATATATTTTTGCATTATACAAAATCTTTTTAATTCAGCTGCCGACTAGCCTACTTTCTGAGAAAAGAAAATTTGGGTTGGTAGGGCATTCGTATACTTATGATTAAGAATTTAAAAAAAAAATGTGTCTAAGGGAACTCCAAGCCCCCCCCACAGCCAAATCCTGGATCCGCTACTGATTAGATGGGCTATTTATATGATTACTTAAATTCTCATGACACCTTTCAAATAAAAACAGGCCTTACCTGATTTAAATATATATTGTCAGGTAAAGGATTTGATCAAAAAATTTATTAAAAGTTTTCTACAAAATAAATCATAAAAAATTTGATGGATTTTTAATATAAACAACTTAAACTTTGAGTTTTGAATACAAAAAAAAAAAGTATTAAGGATTAATACTTTTCGCGGTTAAATTTCGTCAAAAAAACGTCTTCATCCTTCACAGTCTGTAGCAAGGTATTTTAACTGTGGTCACGTTTTTCTCTGGGACTCTGCTTCCACTAAGACAGTTGATTTCCATGATGTTCTGGATCTTCCAACTTTTGTTTTTTTTTTGTTGGTTTCCTCAGTGTGTGATCAATCCATTGCCATTTACGCTTTCTGTTGTCGACATCCAGCCGCTCTTGACTTTGGCTGTGCCACAGTTTCTTGTTTGATATAATTTGTGGGCAGCAAATCAAAAGGATATGGCGTAGGCAGCTATTCACAAAAGCCTGCAATTTCCTCGAAATGGTAGACGTGACTTTCCAGGTTTCACAAGCATATAACAGTACGGATTTGACAGTGGATTAGAAGAATCTCAAGTTAGTGCGTAAGGAGATTTGACTGGATTTCCAAATTGAGTACAAGGCAGCACGAGCCTTATTAATTCTACTTTTAACGATCATATCCGCACCTTCGTTTGCAGAAACAATTCTTCCAAAGTATAGTTAAACTGTTCGAATCTTCCAAAGTATAGTTAAACTGTTTGAATTCTTCCACTGGTCTTAATGACTGATCCTTTGGAACAGTCTCCATTCAATTCCCTGTCACCAGAAATATCTAGTTATAAAACAAATCTGGCGTACACTAGATTCGAAAACCACTAAGTTTGTATGCAGTGACGAAAACTCTGTGGCCGTATGGTGTGTCTAATCCACTGCGGCTCTACCACTTCCTATTACGAATTTCAATGTCGATGGTTTTTTAACTAGTTCTCCCATGGAGATCTTGGTTGGAGATGGTGTTGGGCCAACAAATCTGTAGGACTCTTTGAAGACGTATATTAACAAAAATTTGCAGTTTTTTTGAGATAGAGGCAGTCACTTTCCATGCACTGCACTACATCCATATAGTTACAAGTATTAAATCTACGTTCACGTGGATCAGTCACAGCTAAGTTTTTATACTGTAGACTTTCTTCCTCCAAACTTTTAACCGCATGCCCAAAGCATGCCCAAAGCAGCTTTGTCAATACAGCAATCAACATCTTCATCTGTTCCACCACTGTCTTTTGAGACAATGATTCCTAGGTAGATCAAGTTGTTGTCAGAAATCGGTAAAAGCTACCAGATGGTTTATGGCTTAATAATTTGCTGTTAATTAGTTGTGAAAAATTCAATTTGATGGTGCAATGTTTTCTATGTTTTATTGGGTGCTTTGCTAACTAGATAGATATCAAGTTAGCAAAGCAATTCTCACGGATGAAAAAATGGATAGGTGCATTGTTTGTCGTTATTTAGTCGGTTATTAGTTGCAACAATTTCAAGTTTTTTGTTCTATGTTTTCTATGTTTTTCTATTGAAAAATGGTAAGACCTTCTAAAATTTGTATATTTTAGTGCTTAATAATCTGTCATTAGTTAGTCGTTAATTAGTTGTGAAAAAAATCAATTTATCGTGCGATGCTTTCTATGTGTTTTTCGAGTTATTTATTTTCTATGAGTGTCAAGTTAGCAAAGCAACTTTGACGAATCTAAAAATATGTAGGTGGAAAATTCGCCGTTAATTAGTCATTAATAAGTTGTGAAAATTTCGAATTTGTCGTTCAATATTTTCTATGATATTTCTGATGCTTTGCTTATTTGAAATAACTGAAAAAGCGGTAAAAACTCTCTATACTTAATATTTTAATAATTTGCCGTAAGTAAGTATTTAATTAGTTGAGAAAAATTGAATTCAATAGCGCAATGTTTTCTATATTTTTGGGTCCTTTCCTAGCTTGATATCAAGTAAGCGAAGCGCCAGCTACAAAAGGGGCAGAATCTGCTAATAGCGAATGGTTTATGGCTAAGTGATTTGTCGTAACCTAGTCTTTAATAAGTTGTGACAGTTTCGAATTTTTCATGCAATGTTTTCTACGTTTTTTGAGTTCCTTGCTAACTTGACATCGAGCTAGTATAGCACCACCCAGGTCAAAACTGCTTAACTCGAATGGTTTGTGGCTGTATATAGTTCATAATTAATAAGACGTTACTAAGTTTTGACAATTTAGAATTTTTCTTTCCATGTTTTTTTTTTTCAAAAAGTGGTAGAAATTTCTGAAACTTAGCATTTAATTGCTCAGTAATTTGCTATTAATAAGTCGTTAGTCACTGATGACAAACTTAATTTTTTTCGTGCGATGTTTTCTATGTATTTTTAAATAAAATTGCCTCATTTGACCCAGGGAAAACGTAATAAAGCAGTATGATAAATTTTTAACTCTTAAAAAATGTTAATACATACGAATTAAGGAATTAAAACGAAAAACATAGAAAACATTGCACGACAACGTTAAAATTGTTACATACAATCAATAGCTAATCAAAAATTAATTATTTTATAATTAAAATTGCAATAGTAGGTTCTAAGAACTTTTCCGGAGCTCTTTGCTGATTTCATACGAATTTAGGAAAATAAAACAAGAAACATAGAAAACATCGCATGAAAAAATTGAATTCGTCACAAAAAAATCACGATTAATTAACGGAAAATTACAAAGAAATAAAATTTCAAGTTTTAGAAGTTTTTATCAGTTTTGAAAAAAAAAACATAGAAAACATAGAACGAAAAATTCAAAAAAATATCAAAACTTACTTACGAGCGGTAAACCAAGAATTATTTAGCATATTATTAAGCTTTAAGACATTAAGTAAAAAGAGTTTTTACCGTTTTCGAGTTATGTCTTATTAGTGGCAAATTATCCACCTACCTATTGTTCGGTTCGTTAAAGATGATTTGCTAACTTGACAGTCATGCTTTTTACCTGTTATCCTGCAACGTTAACTTGACCAGTTACCAGAAATATTAACGATTTCGTTTTCCCGGTGTTTATCCTCAACTCAAATTTATTAGCTTCATTTTCCAGATTGCTCGCCATCTGTTGTAAATCCATAGCTGCAGCTCCTAGCTGGTTTTCCGGAATAAACGAAGAAAGTGGTTTTGGAAGGTGAATCCACCTGAGCTGAGCTCAACCATATCATTTCGCTCAGTCCCATGAGGTCCAGGTTGTATCGTTGGGATCAAAATTGACCGGTAGTTCCGATCTTTTGATATCAAAACCTGAAAACATTTGGAATGAAAAAATCATAAAAGCTCCAAGTGTTAAATTGCCTCCATTATTTAAATGACTGCATAAATGCTTATGACTAGTTTTTTTTCCGGATAGATTTTGAAGTGAATAATTTAAAAATATTCTTACACCAAACAAAGCTCATAAGTCGAATTATATACCAACTTCTCAAAAACAAAATACAAGAAATATGAAGAATTTGATAAGCTGATACTTTAGTGAAGTGTGTAAGCCTCTTGGCAACTTGTTCTTTGACACCACTTCATAGCATCCCTCATCTAAAAACTATGTTTTGCTTTAATTGATCAATTTTGACACCTACACCGAGTTAACCATTTCTATTTTGATATTTAAAGAAGGGATAAGGTGTTAAATCGTATACGTTAAGTAAGAAGCTCAGCATCAGGTTCATTTTGTGAAGTAGAGCGTTTTGAATTTTGTGTGTGTAATTTTTATTTTGTTTCAAAAAAAAAAGAAACCTGATGTGGTACTTCTTTTAATTGCTTTCAACGCTCACATTCTCGCTTAATACGAAATACACCACATCCTTGATTTTTTTTTGTTTCTACAACTTATTTTATCAAGGACTAGCTAGCTATGTGTATAATTCCAAAGCTGTGACTATAATATGTTTAGAAACATAGCTGCTGCTATTGCAATTGAAGAGAGTACGGGGTACAAATTGTTAAGTCAACCTTATGGACGCTTAAGTGTAACCCACGTTTCGCTCCAGTTTCTCGAGAAGCAGCTAAAAACTACAGCTAGACATGTACAGTACATATACCTAGCTATATAGAGGAGAGCATTGTAGAACTGTAGCGCAACTTCGTCCATGATTTGTACAACAATGTCCATTGTTTTGGATTTTGTTTTCTGTTCCCCTCAAGTGGTTTTGCAGACGTGTCGAGGAACGTGAAGTAGGAGACCAAGTTGTTTTCGTCGTACTTTCCAGAAAATAGTCATTCCAAACCCGAAGCCATTAAAATGCATTATATTAAGTACCTTTCCGTCCGCATTGCTGGTTGTTATTTTTTATTTATATTTTTTTTTATTTTTTTTTTTAACTTAAGAGTTTCAATTGTCCTGTGACTTAAATATGTATGTTTGTGTGTTTACTTACCTATGTGTGTGTACAGGATATTTTTGTCTCTTCATTGAGGGCAGTTGAGGGTTCGGAAAAGCACCTTTTTTTGGCCAGTAATGATCGTTATCGTTGGTTGATTTTTTAAGCGTTACACCACCACCGCCACCATCACTACAACCAGCTTGGATGCCAGACGACGAATTAAGGAGCAAAATGTAAATTTCACTGCTGATCCTTATTGTATCCGCATTGAATTTTATTTAAAGCGAAATGTAATGCAGTAAAATTTTAATGGCGATTTTATTGAATCAGTCAAGTGGTGTTGAAGTGTTGGAAAGCGTGCACACGGTGGTGGTTGTAACTGATGGGGAATTTCAAAATTCCAACAAAAAAGTTGGGTTTCGTTTCTTTTTTATATTTTATTTTCTTAATGTGGCATTGATGTTTTACAAATGATATTCCAACAAGGGTTTAGATTAAAGAAACTCTCAAAATGGTCTGTTTGTTTCGTTTATTGAATTTTATTTTGGAAATTTATTTGGAATACTTTGTTGTTTGATATTTGGTTTTATTAATTCGATACACTGTTTACTCATTAGAATCGTTGATATACGTTGATAATGAGCTATCCGAAGGTGTGGCAAAATTTAACAGACAAATAATACGCAACGGAAAGTTTTAGTAAACATTTGAGTAATCGATGACGAAGTACATAATACTTCATGACGTATTCCTGATAGAACTTTACAGGTTGCATTCTTAAAAATAATTTACAAAAACCAGCACAATAGTCCGACGAAATAAATTTAAGCGAAGGATTTTAAAACCAATTATCTTTATTTTCGTAAGAAACTTGAATTCATTTATTCGGCTCCCAATCCATGAAGGGTCGCAGCCTGAGACACGGCAGCCTTCCATTCTCTACGATCCTGAGCACGCTGCTTCCAGTCATCTTGATGAAGCTTCCTGGCATCCTCGACGGCTTGGTCTTTAAACCTGAAGAGGTTCAGTCTTCTTCTTCGTTCTATCGAACATGGGGGCTGGTATTTGCCGTCCTGGCATAAAGGACCAAATATCCGTTGAAGCGTTTTTCTTTGGAAAGGAGCTCCATTTTTGCTTATCGCCCAACAATCGGCATCATAGATCCAGGACCGGGAGTGTATTAGTTTACTTGTTATTGGTAGATGAATTCCTTAACTACTACGAAGTTCTTGCTATCAACAGTGACATTTTTTCATATCCAGTTGACAGCTCTTTTATTGTTTGTCGATAACATGTACTTCGTCTTGCCATGGTTTACTTGAAAACCAACAAGTTTCGCCTGATCTTAGTGAAAGCCTCTACAACAGCCTGTTGGGAGCGGCTGATGGTGTCAATATGATCGGCATATCCTGGAAGATGGACAGATCTGATTGAAGAAATCACACGATAGCGCATCTCATTGCTGAACCCCTGTTCATGTTTGGAATAGATCGGAAGTGCATTTTCCTAGTTGCACATTGCATCGCGTATTTTCTAATGTCACCGCGACACACTGTATCAGTTTTCCCGGGATCAAAAGTTCAGCAATCGCTATATAGAGCTCCTGACGATGAATGCTTTCGTATGTGGCTTTGAAGTCGATGAAAAGATGGTGAGTCTCGACATGAAATTCCTTGGTCTTTTGCAGAATTTGCATGATAATTAATACTTGGTAAATGGTGGACGAACCACTCTGGTTCGTGTCGATTATCGTGTTGCAGAAAGGTTTAAGACGCTCACACAGTACCTACTTTAGATAGGATCTTATGCATGCAACGTTTATCAGGGATATGCCCCGATAGTTCTTGCAGTTGTATCCCATAGGATCACCTTTTTTGTAGTTCTGATACATGGAGCTGGTAAAGCAGCCATCGGGCGTGTTTCATTCCACCTTAACTTGAAGAGATCCGCTGGTAAACAATCTGATCTGACAGCCTTTTTGTTCTTGAGCTTCTCTATATAGCTTAATCTAGGGCTGGTCCTGCTATACTGTGTGTGGTAATAGGTTGATGGTTCTTTGACTGAAGATGGGTTTGCTTCTCGTCCTATTTCTCAACCACTCAGCCAAGAGCATACGCCTGGGGTACAGGTAGGGGCACTTGCCCCTAATCAGAATATATTTCCGAAATTGGGCAATTTGTCTTCTTTTGAAGCATTTTAATTCAAGATTTCTGTACCAAAACTATTTTTGCAATGAATTTGCCCCAGTTGAATTTCTCCTTAAGGGCCGTTGATTCTTTCTTTTTATTTGACTATCAAACTCTTAACCTTGCAGCAATAAGGACATGGTCAGAGCTAACGTTTTTCCCTCGAAAACTACGCACGTCTAAAGTAGGGTCCACACTATGTCGATCAACATTGCTGGTTAACATTTTCGATCAACATGCTAGTGAGTACGCCAAAAACTTTCGTAGCAACAATATGTGTGGATGGGAATTTTCTGATCGATGCGTCAAGATCCAACCACACAAAACCAATAAATTATGTTCATGAAATTAGAACCCCACAAATGTTTTTAACAATATGGAATTTATTGAACAAGTTTGTCGATTCCTATATTTCAACAAATGATGATTGGCATTGTCGACCAATACACACTTACTAAACACTGTTGATCAGCGATGTTGATCTACACAATTTTACATAATGTGAACGTGGCTTAAGATGTTAAGGAGGGTCCACACTATGCGATCAACATTGTTGGTTAACACTGTCGATCAGCATGCTAATGTGTACGTCAAAAACTTTCGTAGCAATAATTTGTGTGGATTGGAATTTTCTGATCGGTGCGTCAGGATCCAACCGAAGGGTTCATGGTTCGAATCCTGGTGGTACCAAACCTTTTTTTATTTTTTTTTTTTTTGTGAACAATAAAGTTAAAACGATATTATTAACATTAAATACTTATTCAACAACAAATATTGCATTTTTTATCTAACAAAAATGTAATTAATAACGCACAAAACCAATAAATTATGTTCATGAAATTAAAACCCTACATTTTAATAAAATTAAATTTGTTGAACAACTTTGTCGATTGCTATCCATTTGAATCGGGTTACGTTCGGGTCAACAAATGTTGATTGGTATTGTTGATCAACACGTCTATACTTACTCAACACTGTTGATCAACGATGTTGATCTACAAAATTCGACATAATGTGGACGCGGCTTTAGATGAATGTCTTCCGTCGACTAGCATATGGTCGATTTGGTTGGCGTTTCGACCGTTTGGAGAGTGCCAGAGGTAGCTTTGTGGATTCATAGCCTTGGAATCCTAGTGGTACTTATCACCGTATTTCGAGTTTCTGAAAAGTCTTATGTCATGGATGCTGTGCCTTGTGCCTACCAACTAATCTGCCGAAGGTGTTTAGTGTTTTCCTACCCAATTTGAGAATATAGGTCCTCGAGTGAAATTTTTACATCGTACCCGGCAGGCTTCGTATCACTTATCGGTTTGCTTCTTGGCTAATTTTCCAGAACGAATGTGCATCCTAACAGACTCATGTTTTTGAGATACACCTAGGGTGCAAAGGGTTCTCAAGTTCCAAGTACATATTCTCAATTCGTTATCCGTTGACGTGTCGGGTCTTGTTGCAATTTGAGGGTTATCATTATCCGAGGCTCCTCGTGTCTCTTTCATAACCAAAATTTGTGTGTTTGGTAGGATAATAAACCAGACGATATAAGTCCTTATTTAGCCGTAGGCCGGCTTACACATCGCACATTCCACTTCGTTTTCTCAGTTCTAACAATGAAAAACAAACTGAAATGCTCTATGTTGCTTTAGGCAATGGTAGCTTCGCACTTTCGAGCTCATCAGAAAGCATCCAGTGATATTTCTTAAGAAAAAACACAAGAAAACGTGACGATACCTATACAAGATTTCTTGTCTGAACAGAATGAGAAACGGATCAAGAATGGATGTCAAAGATTTTTCCTTTCTGTTCGCTCAGGCAGCTTGTCACCGAAACTGAGATGAGACTTAAAAGAGTCTTCTTTTGAATTTAGTATTACTTCTGGTTTACAGATCCTTATGTTCCTTCTTTTGTTTAATCTTGTATCCAGTGTTATGCCTAGTACGCTGCTGATACTCAACAAAATTTCCTCTTCGGAGTGATTCGTCGCAGTTGTTCAGTAGTGGTTTTGAAATGGAATGGGCGATTGGTGATGTTTCCTACTTCTTCTATCACCGAGAAAAATATTGAATATATTCATGTTTAAATCAAACTCAAACACATACGATTTGGCATGGAAGCGATTTCTGTTTGATTTGAACAGAAACGTATTTAATCATAGTTGACTCAATTTAAACGTGTTTTTGTTTAAATTTACTTAGTTTCTATTTGATATGAACATATTTCTATTTGTTTTCATTTACTTCATTTAACTTTGTTTCAAATAGAATCATATTAATTTTTTTAAACACTCCCGTGTTTGATTCAATGATATTTTATGTTTAAAATATGTATAGATATGTTAATATACTTACCCAAACTTATTTTTTATTTTTACTCAATAAAACTGACCAGGACATACAAAACAAAAACAGTAAAAAGTCTTTGAAAATTTCAATAAATCTTTAATCGAACATGAAGAAAAAACACATTAAGTTTTTAGTTAAAAATTAAACAATTTAAACAAAATTAAACTAAGCTTCTAAATTGTACCTTAATTTATGTTCCATTTAATAATTGAATGAGGAAGTTTGTGGAGTACCTAGAATTGAATTTACAGTACATATTAGCTTTTTTGATTAAAGTTAAAAAAGGTTTTACTCTTATTGTGATATACTTACTTTTGGTAAATTTTTGGTTTAAATCTTCAAACACCCAAGTAAGCCCCAAAGTACAGCATTTCACAGTTGAACAAGGGTGATTTGTGATAATCGATAATGTGTTTTGGCTTAAAAATGTCCCCAATACTGATTATAAAAAAATTATGTCAAGTTGTTCCATTAAATTTTTTGAAAAGACAGTTCTTCTTTTTCTGTATATAAAAAGGAGAAGATATGATTTAATTTTAATATCAATACCTAAAAAAATGTTATAACTTACCAAAAACCTCCTTTAAAGATAGCAAGTGTTCCAAAAACTTTTTTCCCCAAATGACATCACCACAAGGTAAATTTATCCCCAATTTTTCTTCATTTGAGTTCAGTTCAAACTGATTTGAGTTTAAATTTAAGATTTCTGTTCAACTCCTTTTTCCTGTTAACATTTTCAGTGGGTTCATATTTAAAACAAACTCGTTCATATTCATTTTATGTTAAATACTTTCAAGTGGGAACAAAAATTAAACAGGCTTTTCAAAAATCAAAATCAAGCTAGTTTGAATCACATACAAAAATTATTCACTAGTTCTGATGAAATATTCAAACATGAATGGTTTTGACTTAAACATAATTTACTTTAAAATAATAGTATTTTCGCATTTAAACAGATTACAATTAGGTTTAAACCGAATTCTATTTGTATTAGTTAAACATATAATCAAACATGCATCTTTTTGAATAACTCATAGTACAGTTTTCTCAGTATACTACTTCGATTTCCTTAATGTAAGAAACAGGTACCAGTTTGATTATAGGTTATGAGTCCAGTCCGGTGCAGATCCTTAGCAATTTTCTTTCAAAGACAACTATGTTTTAAGTCGAAAACCAAACCGAAATCCTTGAATTGATCACTGGTCTCAGGACAAGAATTGTTTACTATCTTTTTCTGCTGGTTCAGCCCAGTCCACTCCAAGGTAGAGTTAATGAAATGCGCAGCAGACTTTTACGATAACGTGAGGCTATTATCTTAATGTTAAAGGGGAATGCTATAAGGACTTTTCACTTCGTTTTTCTAGTACTGGAAGATTAGTTTGTTTTGTTTGTCAGTGAAAATGGTTATGGAAATATCTCTAAAAAGGCCCTTTTCAGCCTTCAAATGCGTGAAGCCTTAAATGCCTATTCAACGTTGCATATACGTTTTATAAATAACGTTTTTGTTTTTGGAAACATTTTAAGGAGTGCATAAATGTATATAACAAGGCTAAATGTGTTAAGAATTATTTTATTTAAAACAAAAGCAACACACAACACTCTCACACAATAGATATTTCCTCGCTTCAAGGCGAAATCCTTCATACCTTAAAGCAAGTTAAATTTATAGTTACTTTACAAGACTTAATACGTTAGTTCCTCTCAAAAGCATGACTGAAGAAATAAAATAAATTCCACTTCACTACCCACCAAGAGGATGATGAAATTCACAAAGTTAAAAATCATCACTTTCAACTTGTGTGACAAGTGAAAATAATATAAACGTTATGCACATCCACTTTTCTTCCAAGGACTTTAACTGTGGGTTTTTTTTGCACCAACTTTACCACCACATACATGTATGTAGCTAGACCATCAGAAGGCATCATACACGTATAAATATTTATAATGTCTTTTACACACACAAGCATACATTTAATAGTTTTTATTTTTAGTAAAGGATAGCAAAGTTATCCTTGTGATCTTTTTGAGAAGGAAAGGCTTAAGCCCAAAGCCTTGTTTGTTGTTTTTTTTTGCATATACAATTTTTCCAACCTGACTCTTGTGCAAAAGATTGTTGTGCAGTATATGCAGCAGAAAATTGCTAAAACTACATACCTTTACCAACATGAGATTTATGAAGAGTGAACGAAAAAAAAACTGAAATGCTTAAAAGAAATGAAGTGCTTGTTATTCTTTTGAGAAAACCGCATACTACTACTTAAGAAAAATTCAAAAACAAAAGGAACAGATTTAAAAGTTCATTTTTTTTACTTTACATTTCATACATCATTATATGGTGGTTAACATAAACTGTTTTATGCTGTTAACATACTTGAAATTCTTATTATTTTTTTCTCACAAATTTTTTGAAGTCTTAACAAAATTACATAGATCAAAGAGGTTGAAGGGATTATAAAATACTCTAGAATGAGTTTTTGAGAGAAAAATTGGTGAATTATGGTCTTTTTGATATTTTGTAAATTTACAAAAAAAAATACAGATTTTAAACCCACGATGTACTTTTAAAGCAACAAAAAAAAACCTCAAAAAGAAAGATTAAGTTTTTATACTGACACAATCCTACTTCTGATACCTTGTAGGCTGGATAACATATTATATCTGAATCTAAAACTCAAAGCTTAAGTGACGCATATTAATGCAGGCTTGGATGCAGTAACTTCCACAGAGTCTCGCTTATTAATTTTATTTTTAGAAAAATGCAAATTGGATATTATGATCAGGGTTGCCAGACAAACCACCTTTAATTTGATCCAGATAAATAAAAAAAAAAACTATTAAATTAAGCTCATTATATTAACGTTTCCCCGGCCCTCAAGACGAAAAAAATTCTAAATGGGAAAAAACATGTAAAATGTTTAATCAAATTTGGAATTTTTAGAACTTTGGTAATAATTGATATAAAAATGTAAATTTTAAACGAATAATTTTAATCTACTCATTTTGTGCATCATTTATCAGCTTGAGATTTGGATATTTTCGGCTCCAAAATTTTTCAAATTAGGCTCCTTTCGTCTTGAAAAATCTGGCAAAACACTGATCAGCGTTGCCAATATGGTAAGATCGTGTTTTTTGTTAGACACGGAAATTTCTTCATAGCACGGTGACACCCAATTTTTGTATTTCCATTATTTTTCTAAAACTTAAGTTGATTTGGGTAAAATGAGATCAAAATTGCTCCAAAAAGCGTACAAATTGCCCCAAAGTCTTCTTTTTCAACTATGCACGGTCAGAGTAATAGTTCAGGTCCACTCAAGAAACCAAATCCCATGCGCTTTTTGGGAGGACCTTTGCTTATGATTAGAATTCATTTTGAAAAATGGCGCCCAATCTATGCCAAATGATAAACTTAATAAGAAACTCATAGATTACTTGGAAAATTTCCATGGTTAAAGTAACGGTTAATGACTTAAAAGATATATGTAAGGTAGACGTACATTTGGGTAATATTACAGTGTTGCCACTTTTGGGGCACTTTCGTGTGGTATATCAAAGGATGAGACCACTACTACTTCCTTGGTAATTGTTAATGTTTTGAACATGAACATTTCCGGAAGCTCCTTCAGAAGCCTATGTTAGTTTTTTAGTATGTTGTTAGCATCTGAAGGCATTTCCGCAACTTTAAATATTAAAAAATACCAAAAAAGTGAAAGTCCCACCCTTTGACATCAATAAAAAGTATGTTTCCGAAAAGTGCCAACAGTGGCATTTTAACCGAAGGGGCGTCTACATCTACTCAACGCCTGTCTTTTGAGACATCATATTTTTTTTGGACAGCAACGCTGGCCATGATCCACCTTTGGATAATATATTGATATTTCTATTGTATGCAAACAATATTTAAAAAGAAATTATTTCTAAGTCCAGAAGAGACGTTCAGTTCTAGCACCGCCATTTTCGATTTTCAAAAAAGGGCCCAACTTTAAAAAAAAAATTACAAATTTGCTACTATAACGGATGAAATTTTTCAAGTTTTACAATTTTGTTAAAAAGATTAGTTGTGCTATTTTTTGCTCATTTTGTGCTGCCATATTCCGAAAAGAAGAAAAAAACTCGTATATTTGTAACTTTTACGGCCAAAAAAACAATTTTTCGAAGCGTGAAGTTACCACCGTCATTTTCAATTTTCAAAAACAAAAGGTTGTGCTGTACCCTATTGTGTTCAACTTGTGCCACCTTCTGCCATAAATATTTTTAAAAACTCGCAAATTTGCAAATTTTGCGGATGAAAATTTTCAAATCTAGCAAATTTTATAAAAATGAAAGTTGCGCTGATTTGTGCTCAGTTTATGCTCTGGTCACATATTCTGAAAAGACAAAAAAACCCGCATATTTGTAACTTTTACTGCCAAAAACCAGTTTTGCGAAGCGTGAAGTTAGCACCGCCATTTTGGATTTTCAAAAACAAAAAGTTTTACTGTACCTATTGTGTTCAACTTGTGCTGCCTTGTGCCGTAAATATTTTTAAGAAATTTTAAAATTTTGCAATTTTGTAAAAATGAAAGTTGTGCTCAGTTTTTGCTGACATATTCTGAAAAGCTCAAAATACCCGCATAGTTGTAACTTACGGTCAAAAACCAGTTTTGCGAAGCGTGAAGCTAGCACCGCCATTTTCGATTTTCAAAACCAAAAAGTTGTGCTGTACTTATTGTGTTCAACTTGTGCCGCCTTGTGCAGTAAATATTTTTTTCTAAAATTCGCAAATTTGCAAATTTTTCGGATGTAAAATTATAAAATTTTGCAAGTTTGTAAAAATAAAAGTTGTGCGCTTTGTGCTTAGTTTTAACTGCCATACTAAAAAAAATATAAGAAAAACCGCATATATGTAACTTTTACGGCCAAAAAAAAAATTTGCGAAGCGTGAAGTTAGCACCGCCATTTTCGATTTTCAGAAAAAAAAGTTGACTCAACTTGTGCTGCGCCTTGTGTCGTAAATATTTTTAAAAAGTTTGCAAATTTGCAAAGGGATGAAATTCTTTCAAATAGTGAAATTTTCTAAAAATTCTTATATTTTAGGAAATGTCGAAATTTAAAAACAATTTCATTGATAAAACTTGAAAATTTGTGATTTTTTATATTTACGACACAAAGAAGCACAATTTGAGCGCAATACTGCATAATTTTTTTTCGAAAATTGAAAATGGCGGAGCTAACTACACGCTTAGAAAATGGTACCCTGTAAGAACCGTTCCCTACTACGATTCTTTTTTAATACGACACATGGTAGCATGGGGCATATTACAGCACAACCTATTTTTTGAAAATCGAAACTGGCGGTGCTAACTTCATGCACATGTACAGTTCTCAGAGCATTCCCTTCTTGAATGTTGTTGACTTCTGACTTTTGACCCTCCGTCTTCTTTGTCTTTAAATTAATTTCTTTGTTAAAAAATTCATCAATAGACAGTTTAGCCAGACTCTATTTTTTTAAATGGTTCAATCCTTCTTCTGATAAGCATGACTCTTATTTTCGACACACCACTTCAAGCAGCAAAAATGCGTCCGCTTCACTCTTTTTTTCAAAGCTTGTATGTATTTTAAAATTTTGCAAAGTTGTCTGTAATTCCTTTGATCCCAATTGTTTAAGCATGATAAAATTGTTTGAATATTATTTATATGTGTGACACCCAAAAAAAAATTCACAAACCACTCTTCCAAACCTTCACCCATTTTAATATTCCATTCCACAGAAAACATTTCCTTTCCAGAACACGATTTACAAAAAAAAAAAGAAACTTAAAAAACATCCTTTTGCTGTATGTATTTGAAATTCAAAAACAAATTTACTATTTTATTTTTTTGCATTTTTATGTATATGTATTTTGAATTTTTCTTAGTTATTGTTGTTTTATTTATTAATACATTTTTTTATAAAAACGAATTTTTGTAAATGTAAATAATCCATTTTTGGGTGTGTGTTTTCTTCTATGTTTTATATTTGTTGATTTTTTGGTAATGTCTCTTGCGACTCTGTGGTCATTAAAAAAAAAAAAATACAAAAAAAAATCAAAAAAAAAAAACAAAAAAAAAATATGGAAATATCAGGACTAAATTTCCCACCGGATCACAGTGCAACAGCTTTATCGGCTGCCACCGGACTTATTGCACCTATGTCCATGCAGAGTTTGGTCTCGTTGAGTGCTCTAAATCCGTCACAGCACCAATTTCATCATCCGCATCAGCATTTGACGCATCAGCATTTGAGTGCAGCTGTTCCAGCTAGTCCAACACAGCCCATTCCAGCACAATTGGCAACAGCACAACCTGGATCGACAACATTATGTAAGTACAATTTAATTTTGTTTTTTAATATTACATATTTGCATTTAAATTTTTTTTTTTTTGAAATGTGAAAAATATTTTCATAGTACGTATTTATATTTTTGACTAACAATTATAACATAATATGTAGAGTTGATTGAAAGCTAATTTTCAGCATTTTGACAGATAATGGTTTTATGATTATTTTTGGCAGAAGTTGTGTTTATAATTTTACTTGAGGCATTTTGCTATTTTAACGAGCTTGTTTCTTATTGAAGTAGTTCAACCATAAACTTTTTTGATGGTTTTAAACACAAATAACGATTTCAAAAATTTTCTGGTAAAAGAGATTTTTCATATTATTTTGTTTTATTTAATGAAGCTGTCACCTATGTGTCAATAGCATGAATCAGTTTGAAATGCTTTTTGGGTTAGTTTAAATTGTTTTTTTTTTTTCATAAACCGTGAATATGCATATTTCTGGGAAATTTATTTTAAATACATTATTGTTCCTAGAATTGATTGTTTCTGCAAACTGTTGCTGAAATTGATTTTTGTATTGAGAAAAACATATTATAGCAAACAAGTAAATGCCTACATTGTTTTAATGAAATATTTTTGTGCTGTATTATTTTCTACATCAAAATAAAAAATGATAAAAGAATGTAGATACTAAAACTCTTCAATTCACGGAGAATTGTCTTACCGGAATGAATTACATTCATGTTATCGATAGTTTGAATGGAGACTCCATGTTTTTTTTTTATGGCGTCGGTAATCCGCAGTGTCGTTTTTTTCGACCAATTTCATTCATGCTTTCAAAAAAGCTATAAGTTGTCAACGCGTAAGCGTTTGTTGTGTTATTCACATCAATAACATAGTTTTTCTCCGCATTTCAGTGAAGCAAAGAGGTTGTCCTCTACCTGCGTGAATGACTTTGTAATCGATAAATCGCATGCAAATGCCACTTCTCTTGGTTCCGTTTAGCCGCAATTTTATGCAAACGTCACTTTTGCTACGAGCTATCAAAGTCAAAGAGTTGACATTTAACAAGTCAACTTTTAGTGTCTACTACATACCGGTAATACAGTTTTTATCCACTTTAAGGATAAGTGCCGAGACTTCTATGCGTTTGGCTTAACATGCCGGCTCCAAGTATCACCCAATTGCCTTAAAATCACCTTTTTCTAGAGCATTAAAAATTCATCTAAAATTTGTCATTTTTTAGAGGCTTTTTAATCCATCGACATCGTAGGCCATCCGTAAAAGGAATTTGACAGTTGATGGCTTGATATATAGGGGCCAAACTATAATTTGACAGAAAAAGTATATTTTGATCCAAATGCCACCCAATTATTGCCTTAAAATCACCTTTTTCTGCAGCAGTAAAAATTCATCAAGAATTCAAGTTTTTCTTAAACGCTTTAATCCACTGACATCGCAGCCATCCGTCAACGGAATTTGACAGTTGATGGCGTAAAATATGGGGAACAAACTATATTTTGACAGAAAAATTATTTTTCGATCCAAATGTCACCCAATTGCCTACACTTTTGTTCTTCTTTTGGTGAACGGTGTTTCCACATCCAAAATTCATAACGTCTTTAAATTTCTTCGTTTTTCGTTTTCGGTGTTATCATTTACACCTTCGTTGTTCCTTGTACGGACCAAAACAAACAACATACATGGACGATAACACCGATGGTCTTAATGCGGCTTTAAAATCACTTTCTTTTTGAGCAGTAACAATTCATCAAAAATTTGTGATTTCTTAGAGGTTTTTTAATCCATTGACATCGTAGCCATCTGTCAATGGAATTTGACAGTTGATGTCTTTATGGATAAGAGCCGAACTTAATTTTCACATAAAAAGTGTATTATTATCCAAATGTCAAGCAATTGACATAAAATCTTCTTTTTCCGGAGCAGTAAAAAACTGAACATTTCATATTGTTTTTGAGCTTTTTTAATCAATCCCTTTTTTTTTAATTTGGATCAAATTGGATTCGGTACAGTCTTGAATTTAATTCGTTAAAATCGAAGAGATTTATTGTCTGTGAAATCCAAATGAATAAGATTGAAAATTGAATTCAGTGAAATGATCAAATCATTTTGATGATCGATTCTTGAACGATTTTATAGAATTCTGCCAACTAGACAATAGTGTTATAAGCACTCGAGTTTCGAGGGCTGGACTTACTAGTATTTCTCAATATGTCAAAAAACAGACATATTGCTCAACAGGGAACACATTTTTTTTTATTTGAAAAGAAACAGTAAAATGTATGGAGATTTTTCCCTAATATTTGTATTTCAAAATTCCGTTACAAATCCGGGTTGAGAATTTAAGAAAATTGTATTTTAAGACATAGAAATTATGAGAGAAAAGTGTTGAAAAGCATCAAGTATGTACTTTATTTAAACTAGCTTAAACAACTCTTTTGAAAAAAGAACGTCATTTTAATTCTTGATTGAATATGATGGTATGGGAAAAAAAATTCAAAATCGTTGGAGCGGCTTCTTAAAAAAATAATTTTATATAATATCAAATTATTAAAACATTTTTAAAATTTGTATGCAAATCTTAAGTATTTATTAATGTGCATATAAAAATATTCATATTAAATTTCAAAAAAAAATTATTAACCCATTTTTGAGATATCGAATTTTCAAAAATATTATTTGAAACTATAATTTTGAAGAAAATTAAAAATAATATTCTTCTGTTTGAGTGGAGCGAATGAAAAAAAACATCGGGGTACAATAGCATCTAACTGATGAGTCAACTGTTGTACCTGGGCGAAACGCAATATATGAAACTTCCTTATTTGAACATAATTTGAAACTTTTCTTAAACTTTTAAAAATTTTCTTTTTTTGAATATTTTGATACATATATGCAATATTATTTAAACTTTTTTGAAATATTTATATAAAAAATAATCTAAATCCGTTGAGCTGATGATAATGCGAAAATAAAATATTCAAAATAAAAAAAAACATCTTATGAGAGGTTCTACTAATGGTTGCTAAGTGTTAAATTTTAAGTTTTTGGCAGTAGACCATACTAATTTTAGCATACGGAAAAAGTTTAATCCAAATCATAGGAATCATTTTTAAGAAAAAAATATTTTCTCAAACAGTTTTTTAACTTTTGGATGGAAGGTACCGATAGTTTTTCATAAAAGTAATTTTGTTTAATACTTTAGAGAGTACTAAAAAACTTTTAAGTATCACATTTTAAAAAAATTGATTATGTCACTTTCGCAATATTTGATTTAAAAAAAAAATTAAGAATCCAAAAAAATTTTTCTAATTTCTTTTGTATACAAAAAAATATTAAAATCAGTCATACTGTTTTGAAGAGAAAGCAAACTTAATAAAATGGTTCATTGAAAAATGGTTCCCTACCCAAAGGTAGACTTTACTAGAGGTAATTTATTGATTGTTTAAAAGAAAAGTCGTGTAGCCGTTTTTGAGAAAAATACGATTATGTAAAATTGCTAAAAAATTGTATGGCAGGTACCGTTATTTTTGGTTTTAAGAAAAACGGGTGGGGGAAATGACAAAAAAACGCTATGTGGGTGATTCCGTGCCAACCGTGATTCTTTGTGTCCAGTGCTTTTTTAATATTTAATATAAAATATTTGCATATATTTCTGGTTTGAATTAGGTGAACGACTATTTACTACAATCTACATTCAATTTCATGACTAAATTTGCTACTTATTCCACATAGCTTGCAAAAGTGTAGTCAAAATGTCAGTACCATGGCATGTCCGTTTCTTGTTTTTCCAATTAAATCTACTATTTCCGAATTAAATTGAATAAAAATGCTATCTTTAGTAAAGCTTTAGTGCAATACTTACTTGGCAGAATTTTGCAAAAATTAAGACAACATACTTATTGCTGAATAAAATAACCATGAATGAATGTTGTTCGAGGTTTTAGTTTTATTTTTGAATGCAAAAGATTTCTCGGTCAACCGCCATTTTGTTTTAGTTTTAACACGTTTGTAGTGTGGTTTTCTAAAAGAGACACTATTTATGTATAGTTAACAACAGTCATTTTATTTTTGGTAAGCGAAAAGTCCTGGTTGCTAGCGCTATATTTATTTAATTATTGTTAGTATAATTTATTTATATTTTCAATAAAGTTTTAATAATAATGATAATAATAATATTTTTGGTACGTTGTTGTACTTTAAGAGTCATATGTTTTCATGCGATGAAAGTATGTCACAAATTTAATTGTCAGTACCGTGGTAGTATTTTTGAAGCATGTTATAACATGTTTTTGGTTGGTTATCAGAATTTTGTATTACTTTTAACGGCATAAAGTTAAAATTGTCCTGGAAATTTTTTTTCTCAAAATCCTAGAGAAGTGAGGTTACATAATCTGTCTAAATGTCAGTACCGTGGCATTTAAATGCTTATTGAACTTTAATTAAATATAATTAAATAATTTCTTCCAATAATATTTTTTTTTTCTACCAATTTTCTTTGTAACAACGGTAGCAATACCTCAGACGAGCCAAACAAAAATCATTCCGTGCAATAAAAACTAAGTAATAACCCAGCACAAGAAAATGGGTTGCCATTCAGAAGAACAGACTTCAAAAACGAAAAAGAGATAATTTTTTTAAAGAAAATAGGGAAGTAGAAATGTCAAGAGGTCAAAACGTATTAGACAATCAAGAAACTTAAAAAAATATGGTCAAAAAGAGGGAGAACAAATTAAAAACAAAAAAAAACAAAAAGAGTGTCATTATCGTCTATTCCAGTTTTAGTACATTTCAGTATATTTTTTGTTCTTTAAAAGTTTTAGCAAAATGCTTTTACTGATTTGATACTCTGACTAAATGAAGCCAAAAACACAAAAAAAAATGTTCCAAGAAGTTTTAATTTTTGAAATTTTTTTTAGAAAAAGAATGACAATTGGCAGATAATCACCCATGTACCAAGTATGAAGAAAATCGATCCAGCCGTTTAGGCTGTAGCTTAATATCTTTGACGCGAGGTGTAAACAAAAATTATTATGTAAATTTTAAGTTAAAAACAGCTGGTCTGCTTAGCCCTGGAATGAATTTGCCCCAGTTACACCTATTTTTTCGTTTTTGAAAAGTCAATACGTACTTCTAAAACGCCCTTATCAATTTTTACCAAGCTTTGATATTAAATGATTTTTATATTATATATTTAGAATATTAGAAAAATAAATAATTAGCTTAAATAGCGGTAGATGAAAAACGTAGGGGAAAATCTTCTTTTTTACTTGCGATATAGGTATTCATACTATAGGGCAGGTTTTGGATTCGTCCAAAAAAAATTTTGATATAACAACCAACCTGACATTACGATGATAGAGAACACGAAAATAGTTGGTGGCATAGTTCTGTCCGTCTGTCTGTTTGTACCTCAACGTACAGCCTAAGCCACTGAAGCGATTTTCTTCAAATTTTGAACTTAATGCATTTTTGTAACTCTCCAGAGGGGAAATTGAAATTTTTGTATCTCCAAAAATAACGGTACTTGCCATACAACCGTAAATAAAAAGCTAATTTATCTCAAAAACGGCTCCAACGATTTTGATTACAAAAAAATTAGTGTGTAATTGTATATGTGGTATACTTTTAGTATGAAAAAAATGTCCAAAAACTGTTATCAACGGTATCGGCCAAAGGTTTTTTATTTTCTATTTTCTCTCTTTTAAAATTGGCTAAACTGGCATCCCAAATTTTTTTTAAATATAACCAAAACCTTATATGGGTGATTCTCTGCCAACTGTGATTCTTTTTTTAGAAAATTTTCAAAAACTAAAACTTCTTGGAAACAATTTTTGTTTTGTGTTTGTGGCTTCATTTAGTCAGAGTATCATATCTGTAAAAGCATTTTGCTAAAACTTTTAAAGAACAAAAAATATAGTGAAATGTACTAAAACTAGTATAGACGATAATGATACTCTTTTTCTTTTTTTTCTTTTTAATTTTTTCTCCCTCTTTTTGACCATATTTTTGTTGAGATTCTTGATTTTCTAATAGGTTTTGACCTCTTGACATTTCTACTTATCTTTTTTTCTTTAAAAAATTATCTCTTTTTCGTTTTTGAAGTCTGTTCTTCTGAATGGAAACCCTTTTCCTTGTGCTGGGTTATTACTTAGTTTTTATTGCACGGAATGATTTTTGTTTGGCTCGTCTGAGGTATTGCTACCGTTCTCATAAAGAAAATTGGTAGAAGAAAATATTATTGCAAAGAATTATTTAATTATATTTATTTAAAGCTCAATAAGTATTTAAATGCCACGGTACTGACATCCACGGTACTGACATTTAGACAGTCTATGTAACCTCACTTCTCTATGCTTATGAGAAAAATAATTTCCCGGACAATTCTAATTTCTGCCGTTAAAAAGAATACAACATTCTGATAACCAACCAGAAACATGTTATAACATGCTTAAAAAATACCACCACGGTACTGACAAATAAATTTGTGACATACTTTCATCGCATGCAAACATATCACTCTTAAAATACAACAACGTACCAAAAACAAAATTAAATATACATAAATAGTGTCTCTTTTAGAAAACTACAATACATACGGGTTAAAGCTAAAACAAAATGGCGTTTGAGCGGGAAATCTTTTGAATTCAAAAATAAAACTAAAACCTCGGACAACATTCATTCATGATTATTTTATTCAGCTAGAAGTATTTTGACTTAATTTTTGCATTATTTTGTCAAGCAAGTATTGCACTCAAACTTTTCTAAGGGCAACATTTCAATTCAATGAACTATTTCATTCGAAAACAGTAGAATTAATCGGAAAAACAAGAATCGGACATGCCACGGTACTGACATTTTGACCATACTTTTCCAAGCCATGTCGAAGAAGTTGGAAATTTGGTAATGATATTGAATGAAGATTGTAGTGAATAGCCATTTACACAATCCAAACCAAAAATATATACGAACATTTTACATTAAACAACAAAAAAAGCACTGAACGCAAAGAATCACAGTTGGAACGGAATCACCCATATATAAGAAAATTATTTTTACTTGCGATTATAGGTACTATAAGGCAAATTTTGGATTCGTGCAAAAAAAAAAAAATTTAGATAACAATCAAACATGATATTACGATGATAGAGGACACGAAAAAAGTGGGTGGCAGAATTCTGTCTGTCTGTCTGTCTGTCTGTCTGTCTGTCTGTCTGTCTGTTCGACTGCAGCCTAAACGGCTTGATCGATTTTCTTCAAACTTGGTACATAGTGGTTTTTGGTGATTCTGCCGACACGTTTTTTTCATTTTTTTTTAGGTCCAAAAATAACGGTACCTGCCATACGATTTTTTTAGCAATTTTACATAATCGTATTTTTCTCAAAAACGGCTAGATAACTTTTCTTAAAAAAAATTCTAAAAATTTATTTTAGTAAAGACTTTGTTTAAGTGGAAAACCATTTTTCAAAAATGGTTATAACTGGTACCTCCCAAAGAACCATTTTTTTAATTTTTGATTTTCTTCCAAACGGTAAGACCAATTTCAATTATTTTTTTTATACAGAAGCTTCCAAAAAATATAAATAGTTTCAAAATTTTTGAAAAAATATTTTTTGGATTTTTAAAAAATGTTTCAAAATTTTTTTTGGAAAATCAAATATTGAGAAAATGACATGATCGATTTTTTTGAAACTCGATATTTAAGAGTTTTTTAGTACTTTCTAAAATATTTTTATAAAAAATTTTACATTTATGAAAAAATAACGGTAGGTACCTTCCATACAAAAGTTAAAAAACCACAAAAGAAAATATTTTTTTGCTTAAAAACGGCTCCAACGATTTTGATAAAACTTTTTCTATATACTAAAATTAGTATGATCTACTACAAAAAAATATAAAATTTTACACTCAGAAACTATTAACAGTACCTGTCATAGAACGTATTTTTTTATTTTGAATTTTCTCGTTATCAGCTAAACGGATTTAGATGAATTTTTTTATATACAAATTTCAGATAAGACTCAATAATATTGCATATCAAAATTTTCAAAAAAAAAGTTTTTGGATTTTTAAAAAAAGTTTTTTTTTTTGAAAATTCAGTATCTCAAAAACGGGTTGACAATTTTTTTTCAAATTTTGTTTTTATATACACATAAATATTTACTTAAGATTTGCATACCAAAATTTTTTCTTAAAAATGTTTTAAGAGTTTATATATAAAAAATTAATTTTTTAAAAAACCGCTCCAACGATTTTAAATTTTTTTTCCCATACAATCATATTCAATCAAGAATAAAGATGGCATTCTTTTTTTTCCCCTCAAACTGTCAAAAGAGTTGTTTTAGCCAAATTCAATGTCGTATTTCATGCTTCTCTACATTTTTCTCTCATAATTTCCATGTTTTTATATACAATTTTCTTAATCCCACAGTGTCTTGAACATAAGAGCAAGTACTTGCGATCCAGTCGTGCATTTTATTTTTAAACGGCTTCCACTAGATCTAGTTTTTCAATGCTTAAAATAGTGCGATTTTTTTCCCATAATTTCCATGTGCAAATATAATATTTAAAACTCTTAGCCCACCTTTTCAGGACTGCTGTTCGCATTACTTCAGGGGGGCTGTAATAATCATACACCCTTTCAGGCTCACTCTGTCTCGCGGGACTGCTCTTCTTCTCTTTTATTTCTTCTGAGAATATGTAAGCCATAGGTGCAGATTTGGCTCCAATTCTGCTCACTGATAATTATCTTTAAGGGTATTTTGTCTCGAGTGATTGTACCGTTATTTCTGTTCAGTTCTCCTCATTCGGCTTCCCATCAGCTGCAGGCGAAGAAGGTATTGTGGTTGTCTGCTTGGAAGTCCCGTACTCGCAGACTGGACTGTTCGTTTTGCTGATTTTGTGGAGAAATGCATTGAAGTATCCATGACCGGTGAGTAACTGGATGACGTAGTAGTTTATCTCACCGTGTTTTCGGTCATTTCCCTCAGCCACTTTCCTGATCAGCCTCGCTGTCCATTGTCCTCTGCCTTACGAGCTCCAACGCTCTTTCCACTTCTGTTTCGTAAGCTCCTTAGCCTCTACCGTTTCCGTTTGCACTCCTACTTCCGCCTTTTTGTCGTAGACAAAACTTCTCTTGCTGAGCCTTTGACCACCTACGTTCAAAATCAGCCTACTCAATGGAGCCTTCACTTTCGACGCTCGGTCCACCGCGTTCTTGATCTGGTGCCAGAAAGTGAGCTTAGTATTATGCTTGATGATCACACCTGAATACTACACGCTGGCATCCTTACTCCTTACCACTTTCATCAGAAGGACTATACCGGTTTTTTCTGTAGCCAACCTGAGACCGTGTTCATACATCAATAAGCTAACTCGTCGCATAACCTGGTTGAGCTTCGTTTGCGTGCTTTCAGTATGTCTTTTGCCGTTATCACCACGTTGATGTCATTTGCATATCCCACCAGGAAAGTATTATATTGATTTCTCAGTCTTTTACTCAAAATTTTGGAAAAAGTGTGAAAGTGGATGGAAAGTCTTGAAACTTGGCACATATATTTCCGTGGCGGTCGTGAAGAACCAGGTAAGTCGAGTAACCTGAAGTGAATTATTATTGTCCGCATTAGTTAGGTCCTGTAAATGATATTTAACAAAAATCCCAACCTTCTAAATGTTTTAAGTGTTTGACTTACCTTGTTCTTCACGACCGCCATGGATTTACTATCATAAAGACGCATACAAAAAAATTATTTTAAATTTTTTGGAAAATATTTACCCAGTAACATTATTTTGAAAAGGAGATTGCAAACACAAGTTATAAAAAAAAGAGGGGCCAATTGAGCAAAGCAACATTCACCTATCCATCTTTGGATAATTTGTTGTTATACTAGTCGTTAATTATGTAGTTGTGACTATTTCGAATTTGCCATTCAATGCTTTCTATGTTTTTGTTTGTGCTCTGCAAACCTAATATCCTTATCGACTCATAAAAATAGAGCTGCGAGCCTTTCTGATTTATTTATTCCTAAAAACATTTCCTTAATATGTTAGATTTTTTAAATTAGCATCAATTAAACACGATCTAAAACCCCGCACTAGAATTGTAGCACATTTTAAGACTATTCAAATTGACTTAATGTTTCACTGACGTTGTAAGCTAAAAAATATTCCCAGTTTTGTACTGTGACAATGGACGTTTTGGCAACAGTTCAAATTTAACAACCTTGCATTAACATCAATTGAAATGATTCAACCTCATTTTTCGCAGTAAATGGCCAAAATCTCTTTTTATTTTAAAATGGTTTTCATAGTCAAATTTATGAAAATTCATCTTTACAACGAGCTCATTCATACCTTTAGCACAAAATTTAAGCAAAAATTTTGCTACACGAACGCGTATAACCAACCGACCGAGCAACACGATGCAAACGTGCTCATCAAAAGCAGAATCCGAAACAAGATATTATATCCTCGATAAGAATTTTTCATCGTAAAAATTCCAATATTAAACTCTGGCAACAAACAAAAGACAATAAAATGTTTACAGGTATACAAATATATACACACAGGATGAAGTCAAAATAAAAATAAAAACAAAACAAAAAGACAGAAATTCCTCTGAATCAGCCGAATGTCCTGCATATACCTTTATACCAAAGTGTCCAAAAACGTCCTTGTTTTAATAAAAAGCCAAAACCATCCTTCTCTCTACCATTCCATCCGCTCTCGTCTCCATTTCTGCCCTCTTTCAACTATTCTGATGACGAAGAAGAAAAAAAATTCGATGTTACCTTTTCCGTTTTCGTTTTATTTTATGACGGGGTTATAAAAGGACACAATCAAATTCATGAAAATATTTCGAAATATCCTTTTTATACTACTTTTTTTTTTGTTAAGCTGAATTGGTAGAGATGGAAAGATTCAATTTTATACAAAGCTGTGCTACATAAAAAAAAATAAGGTTATTATCTCTAAAAGTAAAAACTTTCATTTCGTCCCTACATAGTAGGTATATTGGTAGCATGAATAATGCGACTTGTATGTTAACCCTATTTTATGAATGTTTGTAGTAGCTATCAATCCATGTGTCATATTTTTATATTTTTTTTTAATTCTATCTTGTAAAGCTTACAGTTTTTCCAGAGCTTCTATTATTTGATGTTTTGGTACCTACAGCTTTTTAATATGCGCTTTTTCAAAGGTTTTTATTTGACATAAATGTACTTACATGATTTTTATATCTCTAGAGTACAGGATGAAAAACATTTTAAAGACAAAGTTTTCCTCTCCCTTTAAGCTGGATAATAAATGTTGTTTTACTAGCAATCAAATTAAAATGAAAAATTTAATGAGACTAACTAAAAAACGAAAAATACATAAAATAAAATTCAAAATAGAAGAAGGTACGATTTTCA
Organism: Dasysyrphus tricinctus; assembly: GCA_963921185.1. Classification (NCBI taxonomy): domain Eukaryota; kingdom Metazoa; phylum Arthropoda; class Insecta; order Diptera; family Syrphidae; genus Dasysyrphus; species Dasysyrphus tricinctus. The sequence goes on from OY992531.1 coordinate 200,508,367, forward strand.
GGGTTTTAAGAAATAGACGGAAACAATAAATATTGTTGAGTACCTGCCATTTCTAGAATTTCTCTTCCAGAAAATTGTATACATAAAAAAAAAGATTTAAATCTATGCATGGTTATTGCCACGGTCTTATAAAGCAAGATTCATACGAATTTTAAACTAATAACTTGAAAAACTGCAACGTTAAGGTAAACATTTTTTATTTGTATGTGATAACCAGGGAAAAAATTTGTTGTTGACCTAAAAAACTTAAAAAAAAGCAAAACAAAATCCTTAAAAAGACAAAAAAAGGCATTTATTAAAAAAAAGAGAATAATAACATAAATTAACGTTCAATTATGGTAGAATTAAACTACAAACCGCTTTTCAAAATTCTCTTTAATTAACAGCACAAAAACAGTGATTTGAAGGTCCTAAAGGGCATCTCTCCTTGAGCAGAAACGAATGGAACCTCTTAGAACACCATAAATCCATTCATTTCAGAGTTTTTGGAAAGTTTGGAATTGACGTTGCCGCATTCATCTTAAAAAAAAATTGATCAACAGTCTTAAGTCCCGTATTAACATTTAAAACTTCAGTGAACTTTTTCAAAACTTCATTAGCAATGGGCCCTTCGCTTTTACCAACATTTTTTTGATATTCCTAAAATTGAGAACACTTGTCCAATGGATAATCTTTCATAGAAATATAAGCTTTGTTCCATAGATTTTTGAACAAAAAATGTCAGCTTGGTAGAGCTTAAATGATTTTTTTATTTCGTTTTGCTTTCATTCACCGTTGAACCCATCTTCTTGGCTTCCTTTTCAATACTCACAAAAGCACCACTGACATCACGCTTTGTTCGTCCGATTATGTCAATGTCGTCAGCGTAAGCGAATAATTGGACGGACTTTTGAAAGATTGTGCCTCTAGTGTTGACGTGAGAGTTTTGTACTATTCTTTCAAGAACGATGTTGAAAAAGTCGCATGACAGCGCGTCGCCTTGCCTAAAACCTTTTTTGACATCAAAGGTATCGGTAAGGTCTTTGCCGACCTTGATGGAGCAGCGTGCATTCTCCATCGTCATCCTGCACAAACGAAGGAGTTTGGCAGGGATGCCAAAACTAGACATTGCTCGTCTCTATAAATGCTGTCATACGCACCTTGAAATCGATGAAAAGGTGGTGGGTATCGATTTGAAACTCCTGGGTTTTCTCCAAGATCTGCCGTAGTGCGAATATTTGGTCGATGGTGGACTTCCCTGGCCTAAAGCCACACTGATATGGACCTATCAGGTTGTTGACGAATGGCTTCAGGCGTTCACAAAGTACGGCAGAGAAGATCTTGTAGGCGATATTAAGAAGGCTGATGCCTCTGTAGTTGGTGCAGTCCAGAGGATCGCCTTTCTTGAGGATCGGGCAAACAATGCTGAGGTTCCATTCATCGGGCATGCTTTCCTCCGACCATATTTTACAGATGAGCTGGTGCATACTCCTAACCAATTCATCGCCAGCCGCTTTGAATAGTTCAGCAGCTTTATTGGACTTAAGTTTAGATATAGCTATCCTTACTTTGTCGAGATCGGGTGGACAGAATTGTTGGCCTACGTGGGTCGTCCAGGTTGAATGGTGCAATCTGCATGGTAGCGGAATTCGGTTCGTCATCGCCGTTATACAATTTGCAGAAATGATTTTTCCATATCCTCAACAGTGACTGCAATTCTACTACGATGTTCCACTGATCATCCTTGCAGGCTGCGGTCCGGGCCTTGTAACCTTGGGAGGTTCTCTTTACCTTTTGGTAAAATTTCCGAACTTCATTCCTGCAATGACGTCCCTCTATTTCCTTGATCGCGCGCTTCTCATTCCTTTTTCCTTTTTCTTCTTAGAAGCTTGTGTTCCTCTCTCCTCTTCTGCTCGTAGAGCTCGCGAGCAGCTCTGGTCCTTCTATGCAGTGCAGCGCCACTTTGTATGCCTGTTGTTTGGCTGCATGTTCTTGTGAGCATTCTTCGTCGAACCAGGGGTTTCGCTGTGGTGGTCATGCAAGGCCCAGCACGTCCGTCATAGGCGGCATCTCTGATGGCTTCCTGGCAATTCTTCCACTGTTTCTCGATACTTGCAGTTGGTGGCATAGGACTATTTGAGAGGGTGCGGGGGACTCGATTGGAAAAGGACCTGGCGATTTCTTGAGACGGTAGCTGTCCGACGTTAAACTTCCTTACAGTATTTGCCTGCATTGACTTTGGTCTGGATATCCGTAGCATTACCTTGTTAACAACGAGGTAGTGGTCCGAGTCAAAGTTGGTTGGCTCCTCGGAACGTTCGGAAATCCTTGATACTGGAGGAGTGCCTTACGTCGATCGCAATATGGTCAATCTGGTTGGTGGTTGATTGACCAGGAATTTGCCATGTCCCCTTGTGTATATCGGGATGCGGGAACTGCGTACTAGCTACCGCAGCAAAGTCGATTAGCCTGAGTCCATTATCGGAGGTGGTGTCGTGCAGGCTTTATCTTCCGATTGTGCCACCAAAGACGTCTTCTTTTCCTAGCTTGGCATTAAAATCACCCAAGACAATTTTAATGTCATAGCTAGGGCATTGCTCATATGTCTTGTCCAGGAGCTCGTGGAACTCAACCTTGGCGTCGTCATCTTTCTCCTCTGTGGGGACATGCGCGCATATCAGGCTAATGTTGGCGAATTTAGCCTTGATGCGAATTGTCGTGAGGTGCTCTTTCACATAGTTGAAACTCAAGACTTCTTGGCTAAGTCTGCCTCTAACGACGAATCCACATCCAAAGAGACGCTGCCCTTGTGGTCGGTAACAGTCACCGTAGTAGATATCGCAGTCTTTCAGTTTTCTTTTGCCCGGCCCATCCCATCGCACTTCTTGGATGGTGGTGATGTCTGCTTTGTAGCAGTCTAGGGCCTCCGCTAAATGTTCGGCTGCACGTGGTCTTTAGAGAGACAGAACATTCCACGTGCAGATCCGAAGTTCGTTGTCCTTATCTCGTTTGCTCGGTTCGTCCGTATCCGAGGCTTGTTGTTGCTTCGCAACTAAATATATAAAAATAAAAATAATAACATTGGCCGTTTTGGTCAAGGCTTGGAATAAAAAAAGTTCTTACACAGGACCTCAAAACTACTTTTTTTTATATAAATTTTTGTTTATCTTGAAAACAATGAACATTTTTTTAAAAAGGCAAAATCGACAAAAAGGCCAAATAAGGCAAAATAAAATATTTTTGAACTCAGAAAGACAAGAAACGTGTTTGTGTAAAGTCGATACGATTGCGAATAAAAGAAATAAAAGAAAAATTGAAGATGCGAAAACCGTGGGGAGCTATTAAATTATAGATTGCATTTTGGAGGGGGGTACAAAAGCACCCTTTTGGGTTTTTTTTGCATATACATACATTGCAACCAGTAAATTAAAAAAAAAAAAACATTGCAAGCAAATGGGAAAAATGAGGGGTATAGCTTAATTTTTATAATTTTTGGTAGTATATAGCTCTAATTTAAGCATACAGAAGAAGTTTTATAAAAATCGGATGAGCCGTTTTTGACAGAAAATAAAATAATTTTTCTTTGCGGTTTTTCATCATTTGTATGGACGGTACCGTTATTTGTTCATTAAAGCAAATTTTTTTCTTTAAATATTCTAGTGTTAAACAAAAACTTAAATACCGAATTTCAAAAAAAAATTGTGTATTTTTCAATCTCCAAAATATATTTTTTTTGAAAATTTTGGTAAGACAATCTATTAATATTTTTTAGAAGTTTCTGTATAAAAAATTATTAAAATCAGAAAAACCATTTTGAGCATTTTGAAGAAAACCAGGTAGTAAAATGACAGTTCTTTGGAATGTGGTATTAACAACCATTTTTTGAAAAATGATTTCCTAACCAGAGGTAACCTGATGCACCAAAGGAAATTTATTGATTTTTTTTTAAGCATAGTTGTGTAAAATTTATTGAGAAAAATAAAATTTCGTAACATTGCTGAAAGAAAAATGTATGGCAGGTACCGGTTATTTTTGGTTCTGAAACAAAACTGAAAGAACGTGTGGGGATTCACCAAAAACCGCTTTGTGCCAAGTTTTATGAAAATCGATTAAGTCGCTTAGGCTGTAGCCGCACAGACAGACAGAATTGTGAGATACACGTTTTTCGTCATCCCTATCATCGTTATGACAAGTCTGATGAAAATCTCGAAATCATTTTTTTTTCGAATGTATAACTTGTCATACATATGTGGTACCTGGTATATCGCAGGTAAAAAATATTCTTTTGACTTTGAAAATTATATCATTTTTTATTTTTGAAAACTTAATGACCTTGAGTAATAGATCCGAATCTAGCCTGAAGTCAACTTTAACAAAGACACCCGTAGAAATAAAATACAAATTTCACCACTAAATGCTTAAAAGCACCTCAAGCTAAGTTTAAAATGGTCTAATCTAAGCATTTAGAAGTGAAATGTGTAATTTATTACTACGGATGTTTTTGTTAAAGTATACTTTAGCTAGATTCTGATCTATTACTCAGGGCCAATGTGTTATATTTCGAAAACGATAAAGTCAATTTTGTTAAATATGCAATAGCCGCTTGTGGTTCTCAACAGTTTATAGGATATTCAAAATGATTTACCTATAGGCAAAATCAGGAATAGAAATTAAAAAAAAAAATGCAAAAAAAAACTGCAGACTCCTGTCAAGGTCCCTTTGGTGTGGGTGAAAGTTGCCCTGCTAACTTCACAGAAGTCTGACAAATTCTCTGTTGACACTGTCAAACACCTTTTCAAATTCGATGAACAGATGCTCAAGTGGTGATTGATATTCAACGCACTGTTCCGAACATAATATCCCGTGCGGAATTTTGCTTGTTCACTGTCAAGCGTGTCTTCTAGGTGGTCTTTTATTCGCTCCAGGACGATTTTTACTATAACTTATTTGGCTACAGCAAGCAGCACGAAAAACTTCTCTCCAGTTTTCCAACTACGTATAATGTCTCCTTTCTTTTGGAGCTCGACAATAATTTCCCTTTTCCACTCTTCAGGAGAACTCTCTGCTCAATGAGTGCTTGGCGCTACTCGCAAGAGGTTTGTGGTAATTCCGTCTAGTCTTGTCTTCAGTGCTCTGAGTCTCTGACTGCGGTAAAAATTTCTTCTCTAATGGGTTATACAGTGCGTATTCCGAAAACAGTTACTATGGACAGGCCATTTGGTGTTGGGCTGATTCCACTTGTGAAAACGTGGTTTTACACCACAGAAAAGTGCTCCTTTCACATTTTGAGCTAGTCCTCATCCGGCACTTGCAGTGGTCCGTCTATGTCACACCTACTTGTAGCCTCTTCTGCTTCTGTTGCCAATGCATTGATATAATTACGCTTATCACGATCTAGCTCGTTTCTCCCTGCTGCAAGGTAAGCTGGAAAATGCGGGCTTTGAGTTGTTTTATTTCTTCAATCCTAGCCCAAGTTCATTCGGAGAGCCAGGCACTGTTTCTTCCTTGCGACCGACTCACAATATTTTCAGCACCGGAAATGAAAACGTTTATAATAGCACACCAACGGTTAACGATGGAGGTGGGTTCCAAGCTACTGATTTCTCATTTGTTTTCTTTTCAAACCACCAAATATATTTAAAATTTCAATTTAATTATTTGTTCATCAACAAAATAATTAACAAAAATATTTGTTGACGTAATTCACTTATTTCTGAAATAGTCATTTAGAAAAATTACTTAATGTGTATAGATTTTAATCTTCGCCTTGATTTCTTGTCATTGTATCATCAGGAAATAGCTTTCACTTTAAATGTTTTATAAATATTTATTTTTTTTATTTTATTAAGTTTTAGTATATTTTACTTCTTTTCGTTATGTAAAAATGGCATTAATAAAGTTTATTTCACAGGGACAGGAACTGAAGCTCTAACTAGTCCATATGCTCAGTCTCTAACGCATTTGACCAATGGCACATTTGCAACGGCAACAACACCATTAACAGCTTCAGCACTTTCAGCAGCAGCAGCAGGAGTAGCTGGTAAGCAAATTGAAGGTTAGTTTTTGAAATAGAATAGAATAAGTTGCCAAGATTTTGTTCTTTAAATTTGATGGCTTGGATACTTTAATATAGTTTTAAAATTAAACATATCTATACAATCTACTTATAACGGCACATTTTCTATTACACTCTCAAAAATATGCACTTTCAATTTATAATATTTTATTACTCTCTCAAAAAATCAGAATAATGTACCTAAATTTTAAACCATAACTTATTTTTATATTCCAGGCCCCGAAGGAAGTAATCTTTTCATATATCACCTACCTCAAGAATTCAATGACACCGATCTCGCTTCAACATTTCTACCCTTTGGCAATGTCCTTTCAGCAAAAGTTTTCATCGATAAACAAACTAATTTGTCTAAATGTTTTGGCTTTGTTTCATATGATAATCCACATTCAGCCAATGCAGCCATTCAGGCTATGCATGGCTTTCAAATTGGCACAAAAAGATTGAAGGTTCAATTAAAACGCTCTAAGGATGCTGCAAAGCCATATTAATGATTTAACACAAGCACAAAAATAATAATTAGAATTTGTGAATAATGTGTTTTATTTTTGAAATTCAGTTTAAAAAATTTATTTAGCAATTTTAAATTAAATTAAATATTGTTTTGTTTCTTTTTTTTTGTTATAAGTTAAATTTTAGAAAATTCCAAAGTACATTGTGCCTTAGGCTAGATTTTAAGGAAAATAGAAAAAAAAAAGAATGGAAAATATTTTAGCTAAGTAAAATAGGTATTTTAATTTAATTTTGTATATATTAGAAACAATATTGTGTGCAGCTATGTCAACTTTGTGGGGGAAATACTATAACCAAAATTGTTATAAAAAATTCAATATTGAATTTAAACAAAACAAAAATAGTTTAAAAACCTAAATTATGTTTAAAATTGAAAAATAAAATATAATGTTAACTTAATATTTGGAAATAGAAATGGTACCAAATAATAAAAAAAGGGTTTCAATTTTAATGGTAGCAATTATTTACACTTTTAAAAAATAAATAAATAAATGAAAAACAAACAAGAAGAATAATTATATATTATTATTAGTAAATATTATATAAATATTTAAAGGCATGGTTATTTAGTCTGTATTATTTTAATATTTTTTGTTAAAGCATTATATAAAATAAATTATGCAAACAAAAATTAATTTAAGCAAACAATACTGCATTTAAGAGAAAAAAAAAATAATTATTTTTATATTCATGTTTCATTTTATTTGGTACCAGGCTAGTTAATAACAACAAATAAATTTAAAAACATTAAAAATGTGAAAGAAAAATCGTGCTTGAATGAAATATAAGATTCAGACCAAAGAAATAAAAATAAAAAATATAACCAAATAGAAAAATGAATTGCTAAAAAAACATAATACATTCATAAAACGTATAAGATTTTAATTTTATAATAAATTTAATTTTAAAATCTAATTTAAAATCAAAGAAAAATAGCCAGTTCATATAATGAAGTCATTTTGTTTAAAATATTTAAAAAACAAAAATATAAATATTTAAAATATGTACGAATGAAAATTTAACTTTAAATCTAATTAAAAAAATATATGTAATCATCATCCACATGATAACATTTAATATTGATCATATTTTTTCTTTTATTACCAAGAGCAATAAAAGTAAAGTTAAAATAAAAGTCTGCAACTAACCCTTAAGAGAGCCAAATAATTATTGTTTTAACTTATTTTAATTTAATAAAAATAATTAAATATTATTTTTAATTTAATTAAAAAAAAAAAATACCTACCTACTAAATTATTACAAACATATATACATACATAAACTATTTACCAAAAAAAAAAAAAACATATTAAATACTTTACTATGTATACATTGATCATTATAATGAAAACTGTAGATGTATAAAATAAATTCTTAGAACTGTTGGATTTATTATACATTTGTGTTAAAAAAATAACATCTTAAGTAAAAAGTAGTTAAATTAATTTAAGAAATGACTTACACAAAAACTGTTAATCAACGCAAGTGTACTTAAGGTAGTTGCAAAATACCTTCTTATAGTTGTTGTATAAGTATAAAAAAGTGTATAAGATTTAGATTAATTATACAAAATGAAAAATACACTAAATAATAATAGTTTTTATGGGAACAAAACAAATGCGTTTTTTTTTAATATTTTGTAAACCAACAAAATGGAAATATAAATACCTAGTGGTTTTAACCATAAATGAAATGGAAAAAAAAAGAAAGAGACCATGAAAAATGCCAAGCTTTTTCAAAGTTTAGTCAATACCCCTAGGTTTCAGAAGAAAAAACTTAAGACGAAGAAAACCGTCAGATACTCAAGAGGCCCTTGCTAGTAAAAATTTTTATTTGGGTAAATTTTAAAATTGGTACCTTTTTTGAGTCAAATTCAAAATTCAAATAAGAAAAAAATAATATTTCCTGTACCATTTTCAATCCACCTTCTTATGAACATTTTTAAGGGGACATACAAAATCCAATTTATGACTTCCTTAACGCCCTAGAGCCTAGACCATCGTTAACGAAAAAGAGTGTTTAATTTTTTAAGTTTTAGTATGTATTGCTTGCAGTGATACCACTTTACTTCAATTGAAGTAGATCTACATCTTTTTTTCTTATTTTTTTAAAGTCTACTTCCTACTTCGCACCATCACTAAAATATGGGAATCTACTTCATTTTAAAATTCTCTGTTTCAACCTACTTCAATTTTACAAAAAAAAAGCCAAATATACTTCCTTTTTCTTTATTTCATTGAATTCGCAGTTAGTCCAGCGATATTGTGTTTTTACCATGCAAATTGTGGCGTAGTTTTGATTTTTGTCCTACTTTATGTAGATTTCCGACTAAAATTTCCTTACGTAACATGATTGGTAAGCACCCTTTTGAGCACAAATTGACTGGTAGTAGTAGCATTTACTGTTAGGAGTAAACAATAGATTCGTAAAAAAATTTACACTTGAACCAGGTGTTGTCAGGTTTTGAAGTGAAATAAATAAAAACCACCGTCGAAAAAAAAAACAATTTGTTTTATAATTTCAGCTATATTGAAGTATACATATAAGTATGTTGATATGAAGTCTGAGAGAATAACATTTTTGTTTTAGTTTAATTTAATTAAATTTAATCAAAATACATACTCCAAGAGCCAGAACAAAAACGGAGGTTCTTAATGCAATTTATTACTGAACTGATTTTCGTTATGGAATATGTTCAGAGGTGTCCCCAGAAAATAAATCCAAGTTTGCGGGACAAGGGAGTGCGAGGGTCAGATGCCATCTTGGAAAACGCGTTTTATCAAATATCTCGTGAGCCGTGCGTCGTACGAATATAGTAGTAATTTTTTTTTAAAGTTAATACTCCATTCTTTTGTTTGTTTTTTCTTAAATCTAGTTGTTTTCGTGAAAATTTTTTAAGAAATAAAAATTTTAAGTCTATGGCGCAAAATTTTAAACATTGCTCGTTTAAGGAATAGAACCGGCTCTAGTTAACGTAGTCCTTTTGCTTCGAACCTTTGTCTTACTATTCCATAATTTTAAACGCAATAAACAACTCTTCTAACTAGAGTGAATTCCGCAACGTAACGTAAGAAAATTTGGGTTGAACAAGCCCAAATCTGACAGTTTAAATAAGAGACAGAGCTAGACAACAGAAACAAATTTAAAATGAACACAAAAAAAAATTGATAATTGTTTCAATTTAGTTGAGTTGTAGGTACAGTGTGAATATGTGTGTTTGATCGCTACAATATTGCAAAATTGAAGATCCCTTGATTGGATCCTAATTTTATATGTTTTTATGTTACTTATTTTAAAGTAAAAATCTTCAAAAGTCTAAAAAAAAACTATTAAAACATTTTCCTTTAGGTAATTCTTTTTCATGAAATAACTTTTCTCTATGGATAAAGTATACTTTTTATGACATAAAGAAGGGTTTTGCTGCTTTTAAAGTTAGACGAGTGCTTTAGTGTTAAAGTATACTTTAAGTCGCTTAAAATTGAAAAAGAGCCTACTCTCGCTCTAAAACAATTATTTAGAGCAGACTGCCATTTTAAGAGTGATTTAGAGCTGGTTTAAAATTCTGCGCCTATATTTTTGAAAAAACAAAACTGGAGTTTATCCTATGGGAATTTCAATAGAAAAACTCCAGTTTTTGCTAGCAACAGCTTAGACAACATCTATAGATAAATATGCTGATAAATTGATTTTAAAATTAAACTTCTCAAAAACTTTTCGCAACAACAACATGACTTAGAAAAACAAATAAAAGAATGGAATATTAGCTTTAAAAAAAATTACTATTACATTCGTGTGATGCACGGTTCACGAGATAAATGATAAAACGCGTTTTTCAAGATGGCTGCTGTCGTGCCTCCCAGTCCCGCCAACTTGGATTTATATTCAGAGGTCATCCTTGAACATATTCCATCAAGAAAATCAGTTTAGGAATAAATTGCAAGAAAAAAGTACACGGCTCATGGCCTAATAAATGTATGTACAAAAAAGTACATTTTGAAATCTACTTCGATTTTTCTCAATCTACTTCACATTTTTCTTCAAAACCACTTCGGCTTTTTTTTCGGAAGTGGTATTGCTTCTCTCCAATACAACTTTAAAAAGTGGGCGTGGCAAAACTTTGTATGACCAAATTTTTAAAAAAGGCACTTCCTATACATTTTATCCTAAGTAACCTTTTTCACATTGTTTTTAGAAAACGATTAAAAGAAAAGAGTTATGTCAATAACGCCCTCAAAAGTGGGTGGGGCAAACATATTGCATCATTTTTTGTTCTTAACCTGTTCTTAAGGCAGTTCGTTTTGTTTTCAACTAGCCAAAAAAAATATTTTGTCAAAAACGCCCCCAAAGGTGGGCGTGAAAGATTTGTTTGTATGGAAGAGTTACTAAAAATTACATTATCTACAACTTTTCTAAAGAACGCATCCCTCATTTACCTCAAATTTCGACGATTAGGTGACCTATATTTTAGAGTGGGGTGTCAGTAGGTTGAAATTTTCTCTGAAAATGTCTTATGATTACGGTGACCATCCGTTCATTTTAATAATGAACTGTTCTGTATTTGAAGATGTTGTTCATTATTCATTATTTCGTACACGAAAACATATAAATGTTCTGTATTTTATTAGTTGTTCATTATTTGTTCTGTATTTCTTTAATTTTGTTCAAAAACAATAATGCACACATTGGGAACGTAAAAATTTAATGAAAGAAACTGATGATGCCCTTAGTTAAATAAATAAATAAATTGGGTGGCGCAACAGCTCGTGGAGAACCAGGGCCTAGTGACTTACAACTCTCAACCATTCCTGTGGTGCGTGTTGTTGGCAGGAATGGAGGGGACCTACAGTTTTTGGCCGAGTCCGAACGGCTAAGTGAGCAGCACTTATTCATGACAAGTATACTCTTGGAGGATTTGTCAGTTCCTCGCAAGAGGCAGTACCTCGGATAAACATTTCTGTTTTTAGGTGGCACGGCTGGGAATCGAACCCCACACCTTCGGCATGAGAGTCCTACGCACTAACCATCATGCCACGAGGTACTACACATGCCCTTAGTTAGTGAACGAAGAAATAATAAATCTTGTACGAATCTATTTTTCCTTGCTGCCCTCTATCGATTTTGGCCTCATCTGTCATGTGCAAGTCAAAAATCAGCTGTCTGTGAACTATGTGAACTATGTGTTGTCTTCGTCTACGCTGAAGAATTGAGATTTGTAAGTTTTATTTGGAATTATTTATAAATTAATTTAAAAATTATTTTAGCTTACCCTGATACCACTCAGGAGGAAGTGTGTATTTAATAAGGAATTGAAAAACCAGTACAAGTTCTTGACCTAAGTTTTTTTTATTTCTAAGTTTGTATGTAAAGCCTAATACGATGCTGCTGCGAAACGTTATTTTTAGTTTTTCTCCAACAATACAACAAAATGCTTACGAAAACGAAGCGGAAAAATATTCATTGAGAGTTGCACAAATTCAAAAAATTAAAACAAATGCAAATGCAAAAATATTACAAGCAGCCATGCTGTAATGAAAGAAAACAAAAATAAACACGAAAAAACACAAATTTCATTTTTTCGCACACAACTATGGTCTGGGTAATTAATTGTGTGCGAAAAAAGAGTGAAGACTTCTCCAAATAATCTGCTACAAATATCAATTTCGCTCATCGAACAGCGTACTGCAGAACGAAAAGTAGAACTAAATTTATAGTTTATGATTTCGTTGTCATTTTTGTATGGGATTTTTCGTTTCGCATCAGCAGCGTTCTAAGCTTAAAGCAAAGACTGAATTGATTAGAGTTTATTCTATTTTAAGTTGAGCCATTCTTCCTCAGAGAATATGTATTTATTATTAAATGGAATAAATGATTGAAAATTGAGTTGAATTTTGTTTCTTTTTTCTTTTGTTCATTATTCAGCTTTCTAAAATATGGTCACCGTACTTATGATATCCTTTTTCATTCCTGAAAATTTCAACTTAATCGGTTAGCTGCTACAGATTTTATTTTATTTTGCCAAAAAAGAAATATTATGTCAAAAACACCCCCAAATGTTGTCGTGGAAGAAAAAAAAATGTATGGAAGTGTTATTATAAATTACACTATCTACAACTTTTCTAAAGAACACTGCCCTCCTTTACATCATATTTGGACGATTAGGTGACCTATTTTAAGAAGTGGGCGTGTCAGTGGGTAAAAATATTCTCTGATGATGCTTTATGATAGCTTTCCTTTATCATTCCTAAAAATTTCTTTTTAATCGGTTTGCAGCTTCAGATTTTATAGATTTAAGACTGCCTCTTCATACATCTTGAACCACTGTGCGGTGCCGTTGCACACAGTGGTCCATTTGTTGAATTTTGAATCATTTCCCACGCCAATTCTTAATGAATGTTTATGAAATTTGGCACTCTTAATTATATGGGGACGCTGAATTCATTGGGACTGTCTGTTTTTTTTTTCTCTTTTAAGAAAAAAAGGCTCGTAATTTGGGTCACAACTTGGTCCAAATAAAAAAGCACTCCTTAAGTCAGGAACTGAATCATGTTGTTTGAAATATCTTAGAAAATGTGCTTGAATATAGAATTTACTTTCATATGAAAGTGATTCTAATACAGATTTGCATTAAATTAAAATAAGCTAACCCAAATGTTGAGCTGAAATAACCCAATGAAAATTTTGATGAGGAATAAGATTTTAACAACTTTGTCCGTTTAATATTCAATTATTGAAAAAAAAAAGTTAATAAAAAGGCAGTAAAGACTTTTGAAAATCAATTTAGAACACGTTGTTTACCAAACACTACATTGAAAAAAAAAACAAGCTTAAATTAAGAAAAACACTGTCAAAAGAATCCTTTATTCGTTGACGTTAGTCTGTTGAACTCGAAAATTCTTAAAACAAGTGCAAATATCTAAGAATTCTTGATTCATCACATCTTCGTGATAATTTAAAGAATGATCGAACTTAAATCAAGCCAAAACCAAACTTATTAAATTAACAGAAAAGCAAAGGACTTGCATTTGAAGGGTTTTATTTCAATGTTATTTTATTAGTTTTTGGGGTTTGCAGCTGCTGTCCTTGCTATTCTGAAATATAGGTTTATAATTGTATTGTGTTTGAAAATACATTACGCCTCCCAGCGAAAATATGATTCCACTAGGCTTATTCGCAGTATGAAGACACAATGTTAAAAACTGATATCGTCGGCAAAACCTTGTAAGTCTGTTTTGAAAAATTTCTTAGAAAACACAAAAAATTGATTTAAAAGGTAATAAAATGAAATTCTTTGATCTTACAAGGTTTTCAAACTGGTTGATAGAACAAAAATTCGTAGATCGTTCACTTTACATAAGCTTATCTTATTCTACAGTGTTTGTTTAACTTTCAGTCAGCTTATTGGATCGATGGCAGGATTATAATAGTTAAAAACGGTGTGTGCGCTCCAATTGCTCTATTGATGACTCAACTGGCCTCTCAGAATACAGGATTGCTGGATGGGTTTGGCATAAACATATCTTTGAATAACTTGACAATATTGTTTCATCTTTTATTTTTAGATCCAATTGACTTCTCCATCACTAAATTGAATTTCCTGTGCAAATAATATGCCTTGAAGTGCCTTTTGGATATGCAATAATTGTTGGGCATATGTTTTATTGCATACTCGGGGGAGGAGTTAGGCACATTCGGAACATGCATAGTTAATTGTATATGGCAGCTTCGTAATACTAAAGCTGTTATTTAAATACTGTTTTCAGTGTTAGAAAAAACCATATTGTATTATCAGTCGAAAGCCGTAGGGGGAATAGATTTAGCCTTTTTTGGGAATAGATTGGCCGAAATGCCACGAACAACGAAGATACGGCACTCAAGTGGCCGAAGTATGTACCTACAAAAACAAATCTCGAGTCTTGGCAAATTTATCTTCAGTATCAGTTTATCAGAATGGGCAAATTGGCCCATATGCTCAACACAATTGTGTCATACATTTTTGAAAAGGTTATTGTTAGGACATCATTTCATTATATAGCCGTTAAACTCTAAGCCATTTGTATTACACATTCATATTGAGTAGGTAGGCCAGCACCCAATGCAGAATTGCATTATTTTATTATTTGCCTTTTTTTGATGCCAAATACCTCTCGAACCCCAAGGTCTACAGCTTAACGGTCACATACAAAAATAAAGTACATGCTATAACCTTTCCAACAATGTACGACACACTGGTGTTGGTTTGGAAGACAATGTCAAAATGCAGAGTTGCAATATTATTCTTTTCGGTGCTTTGAAGCCGAATATCTCGCAAACCCCATGGTTTAGAGCTTAACGGCTATAAAATGAAATTATGTACTTACAGTAACCTTTTAATCGATGTATGACATATTAGTGTTGAGAAATGGACCAGCTCCCATACATTTTTGCTCATTCTCCTTTCTTTGATTGCTGTCTGACCAGAATAAATGTATTTTTTTTTTCAGTGCCCGAAAACTTCCGCAAAACAATTTTTTTTCTGTATCGAAGTAATCAAAAAGATTCCGCTACTTATGCTTTGACCTGAAAGTGCACATATATACTAATATACATATGTATGTAGGTACAGTACATACATATTTATATTTTTTTTTTCTCAAAACAACAGAAAATGTATGTAAACATATTATTGATGACATAATAAAATTCGATGTCAGAACCAGTCAACAAACAGAAAACAAAAACTCCATATGAAATCAATCCCCGCAGCTTAAGGTTTATCATTTTGTGATGTGCTGTTCATTTTTAACAAGAAATCTCTGTAGATATTTCTTTTTAAACTATTTTACATGAAACTTAACACAAACAAAAAATAAGTAAACAAAAATCTAAATAACAACCATCCATGGTATTCATAGCAATAAAAAAAACATTTATCCTGCGGGGCACAATGTCAGCAGCACATCCAACAGATTTTCGTCATATTCAACAAATAAAAAACAACAAAATAAACAACACCAAGTACATACCTACATACACTTTTTTCATTTTCAATACATCTCTCTGGTTTTATTTTCTTTATCTTTTAGTTTTATAACCCGTAGTAAAAGTGTCCTTCCCAGAGAGCAGCATATCCAAGTCGAAGCGTATCCTTTTGCATCCACATAGTATAGTTGGAAGTGAATAATACCAACACACACAACATCAAGATAAACCGACGTAACTTGAGGCAAACAACAAAAGAATTACGATTTTGCCACCGGGCGTTGGGAAATCGCAATTGATTGATTTAACCAAATTTAAATAAACCTACGTATCCTCTTCTTATCCACAGAATCCCTAGTCAAATACCACAACACCCATGTCGTATGTCCTCTTGAAAGACATTCAGCATAATTCAGATGGTGTATGTGGAGAGAATATCTAACCAACGTGTGTGTGTGAGTGTTCTTTTTTTCTTTTTATAAATGTGCTTAGGGGGAGTCATGCAAAGGTTTTTGGCATCCATGCAAATCTTTTGTGCATGATGAATTCCTGACAGCGACACGAATTATTTGTTTCCTTGGGTTCTTTTCAATTTTTCGTTTATTGAATGTCAACAAATTCATTGTAGATGCTCTTTGCAGTTTTTTTTTTTTTTGTTTATTGTAAGGATTACTTCTAAATAAGAAAAGCACGTTCACCAAAAGGAGACCCACAAATATTTCAAATAATTCATATACACATTGATAAAGTGAGACAAATAGTAAATGTTTAAAGTTGCGTATACGCCATAGTGCCCAAAGCTATATTAATAACATTGTTGCCCTAGATAGAAGAATTAAGAGCAATTTTTTCAGTCAAAGTTGAACATAACTTGAGGATTTATTTTAAAGTTGTGTTTTTATTCACTCAAAGTTGACATTTTCAAATTTCAATATCGACTTCAGATTTTCTCAACTCCGGAATAAAGATGAAGTTGGCATAGTAGTTAACTTGAGATTTGACATACAAATATTGTTTTATTCAATCATTAAAATTTTCAATGATGAGTTTCGATGATAGCTATAACTGGCGCCAAAGTGGTCCAGGTGCACCCCCAGGGGTCCACGGGAGACTCGTGTCAGGGGTCTACGTTGGGATTGGCACGAACAACATTTGGGGGTTCACAAGTTGTAAGTGGAGGTCCACGAAAATGTATCTGGTTTCAAAAGGAAAGAATAAAAATGTAGGCTTGGCCTTATCTGTCAATGTAGGGAAAAAGTACCTAAAATAATCAAAAAGGGAACAAATAAAATTCCAAATTTTTCGTTGATTTTGATAGGTATCTAAATAATGGACGTATTGCTACTTTGAAAAAGCATTTAGAAAGTTTAAAAATTAAAATTCTAATTTTCCAATTTTTTGGCTCAATTTTTTAGGAGCTTCTCATGCAATCCTATAAATAACATTATGCTTGAAAATAATATCTAAAATTTTGAAAATAATATCTAAAATTTTGTATTCTTTTTTTGTCCACGGGCCTAAAAAAAATGGTCAGTTAGGCTGGCATAAGCCTGATTATTTAGCATTCCCTTTTTTAAAACCTCCCTTATTTTTTTGAGTAGTCTATTTTAAGAAGATCATCGACTGTTTCTTGTAAGAACTTGCATATTCGATATTTAGTGCAACGCATGTCGAGATTTGCTATGAACCGCCCACCCGCACAGGGACGAAATACGACTTGTGCTGTACTTGCAATCTTGCATGAACTTTTTTGATTCCTAACCAATATAAATACGAATGCTGCCAAAGACAAACGTTTCCAATTTGTTTGCGGAATTTAAAAAAAAAAAAGTGTGAGTGAATCAATGTCAGTGTTTGCCACTGCCGA